>OX123183.2:49574027-50774027 GCA_944739405.2 Euclidia mi
CTTCACTAGGATTCCAATTTTGATTGTTTGGTTGTCTTTTGTTTTTGGGTATGTGTTACGAACGTAGACAGAGAATCAGACAGTAATAAAGATAATTTCATCGGCCACTGGTTTATTATTGAACAGCAGAGCGTGGTTCCGATAAATCATAGTGAAGCCTGAAGCCTGAAGAAGAAGTGTTGGAGCAGACGTATTGACAAAGATTTTCTACTTGGGTGGTTTGGACTGTGTTGTGTCGTCTCTTGTACGTAGTATCTTTCACTATTTTCAAAAAAATTTAATGCTTTATGAGACTCCCTCAAGAGAGGAATATTAAAAAATATATCTATTGTATCCTTTCTGAGCACTGCCTACACAAAGAGGAGCCTGTTATGTTTCTAGCTTATTTATGTTGTCATGTAGTGTAATATACGTATAAAATAAATAAATACCTAAATATTTTTGTTCTGTAAAAACATACATTATAATCTATAAATAAATGGCAACTCCAGCTTAATATTATTTAATGATCTAATGAAATTATACAAGGTTATATTATATCGGGTCTTACTCGCGATAAATCATATATTTAAGGCAAACCGTTACGGGCCGGAAAATGTGATAATGATCTAATGAAATGCGTCGTCTTTTATCAAATTAAACATAAGAAGACACACAACATGCGTCATTCATGGCACTTAATTAAACCGAGAAAGTACACTCTTAGAAATTGAGTAAGTAAAGAATTCACTAATAAACAACGCATGTTGTCCACGTAAAACGTCGAGTCGCGAACCCACATGTGCCCGCATCATTCTGTACGAATTTTCTTTATCTGCTCACATATTTACAAAATCTGTTTTCTTATAATGTCCGAGCAAATGAAAATACATTTCTGTGTATACTTTCCTCCAACAGATTGCAAATGTAATAGGCTTGTGTCCACTAAGAATAAATCGGTTTGATTGTAGTATCAGCATGTATCAGTCTATAGATTCATGATGATTTTAAGATGTCAATAAAGTTTATTATTTATTATAAAAAGGTAAGATTAATGTTAATTTTAGGATTCTAAAACTAAAAATAAGGTATTTATTCTTGTGACAGTGAACACCAATCAGAGAGCCTTACGTCTAACAGTGCATCGGCCAGTCATGTTGTTAACGTTTTGGTAGTAAATACAACTAAAACGTCAAACTTTGTACCTGTCAAATCGAATATAACAAAACAAAAGTGGGTACACCAGACCAGACTTCATTCATGGTTTGTTTTGTTTTGCACTTTGTGATATCACTCAACCGCCATGATGGTTTATAGCGTTTTCGTGTCAAATTCAAACGTATATAGTATTAGGCCGTAATTGGTAATGTTGCTGATCGATTTTTGAAGAAAAAATCAGTAATTTCAGTTTAACATGTAATAAAGGAACGAATCAATCGCTAATTACATTTTAGGACACAAGCCTATTGTATAGTGCACACCCAAAAATTTTACGGCTTTGATGGAATTTGGTTTAAATATGTCTGAAACCCTAAGAAAATTACATATATATGTCGGACATTGGAAAACTGAACGTCAAATCTAAATAGATTTGGGCGTATTCGGATACGATGGTTGGTAACACTGAGGTCGGTAGTTGATAGCTGTCAAAGTCATTTGATGTTTTTATAAGCGAATGTGGAGCTGTCAACGGAAACTTTGGCGACAGACACAGCGGAGGAAACAAGTGTGGCCTACCTGCTTCCGACTTCGCCGCGTTTCCAAAAGTTATCCATCCGAGCCACGTGTGCATATTAAGATTGTGAAGATACTGTATTTTGTGTCCTCGAATAAACAGTATGTTGTACTGTGTGTATTCATTGCAAAGAGACCCAGATGTGCCTACCTAGAACTGTGAAGCGTTGATACCGGCCAAAATGAAAATACCCTCTGCATCAGAAGTTGGATACGACCACAACGACCCACGTGTTCAAAATGAACACGCTAGTAACGAAAAATAGCTGGGCCTGTTGGAACTACAAAATCGCAACTTTCTGACGCTGATGCAAGCCATGAAAATACCTACTACATCGTCGCATGGCGTTAGTTTACCGGATTTCGATGCTGAGCAACAAGATGTAGATGCACGTGCTTGTGTGACGACTGCAGACATGTGATTGGACGATCAAGATCCGCATTGCGCCCCGCTTATGGTCGCACTAAGGTGGGCCTTGAAGGGAGGAGATTCGACCTGGCTATCTACCGTGCCGTTTCCTAGGATGGACCTGTTCAATGAAGTGTACCCACAAGGCGCGAGCGAAGGCGACTGCTAACGCCGCTATGTTGGTGAATCAGCTGGGCTTTCAACTGCAACCGTAGTGAGCATGTTTTGTTAGATTTTTTTTTGGTACTGCAAATTTTATTTAGTTACGGTAGTTGTAAAACATTCTTGGTTAGCAGAATATTGCTACGCGTTTAACCTTGAAAATGTCATAATCGTTGTGATGATGTCGCCATCACATCATACCGAGTGTTGTGGGTTCAATTCCTGCACGAGACACTGAGTTGTGGAACCGTTTGACATTTACGGTGTCGTGTTTCTTATGCCATGATCTCATGAATAACCTTCTTTTTAATACGTTAAAGAAGTAAAAGACAAAAATATGTGGGTTGTAGGTATTGAACGATTTAATTGCGACCTTTACTGTATTTTATGTTAGCGTATGGTTGTCGGACTACCACTGTGACCTAGCTATAGCGTAGATATCGAACACCCGCACATAGTTAGTTAGTTGGTCGTGGGTTTGCCGCACTTAGCCACTTATTTGGGCCATTGTGCGTAAGTGGCGACTTGATTGACGCCGACTACTCAAGTCATACCACCTTAGCTCCTTCCAGAAAGTCATTAGTTGGCTGGTGTCGTTCAAAGCCTCACACATGGTTCTGGGGTTGTTCAGCAGCTTTGCCCGTTGATCGCTCACACTTTTGCAGTGCAGAATGACATGAGCGGGTGTTCCTTCAGTTTCTATGCAGCCCCTGCACAGTGGGCTGTCCGTAAGGCCTATGTTGAATAGGTGCTTGTTGAGTGGACAGTGGCCGGTTATTATGCCTGTCAGATGCTTAAGTGTTTTTCTATTTGAATGCAGCAGGTTGTGCGAGAGTCGCTTGTTCAAGCAGGGGATAGCATCTTTTGTTTGTCTGCATTCTTTTATGTCTGCCCACTGTTTTTCGTGTTCTTGTGCGGTTTTCTCGCGTAGCCATGTTTTGAGTTGGCTTGCCGGTATCGGTACAATCGGCTCGGTTCCTATTATCATTGTGTCCGATCCTTGGCGTGCCAGTTGGTCTGCGGCGTCATTGCCTGCGGAGTAGCTGTGGCCTTTAATCCATTGCAGCGTAACCCGTCTCTTCTCTGCAATCTTTTGCAGCTCTAGGTGGCATTCCATGATGAGGCCGCTGTTAAAGCAGTTGCTGCCGAGAGCTTGTAGTAGTGAGGCACTGTCTGTGATGATGCGTATAGACAGGTCACTTACGTTCCTAGACGCGATTGCTGTTGCGGCTCTTGTGATCCCAACACACTCGGCTTGGAATATGGTGTTAAGAGTACCAAGGGATGTTGAGATATTGATATTTAAGTCATGGGAGAATACGCCTGCACCTGTCCCATGCTTCGTTTTTGAGCCGTCTGTGTAAACTCTGACTTTGTGTATACCAGAGCTGTCTTTGTGTTGCTCCTGTAATTGGATGCGATATTTTTTGTCAAAGACAAAAGTTTTAGGGATAAGATCGCAAGCGGCCTCTAGCATCGGGATCTCTTTGGTCAAGGTCCCTTTTAGGCGTGCGTGGGTAATTCGATCATCCTTTCTCCACAGCCCGAGCTTGTCTAGACGGATTGCTGCAGCGCCAGCTTCCTGCTGGATCATTAGGTGTAGCGGTCTTAGGTCCTGTAGTATCTCCAGTGCGGCTATTGAGGTGGTCTTCATGCAGCCTGTTGTGGCCAAGCAGGCTAGGCGTTGAAGGCCCTGTAGCTTCTTCCTGCTGGATCATTAGGTGTAGCGGTCTTAGGTCCAGTAGTATCTCCAGTGCGGCTGTTGAGGTGGTCTTCATGCAGCCTGTTGTGGCCAAGAAAGGCTAGGCGTTGAAGGCCCTGTAGCTTTTTTATGATTGTGCTTAGTTGCGTGTGTGGCTACCACACTACTGCACCGTATGTAAGCATGGGGTGTATAATGGCAGTGTAGATCCACAGGGTGATAGATGGTTTGAGACCCCATTTCTTGCCTATGATTATCCGGCATTGCCAGAAGATTGTGCATGCTTTTGTTGTTTTAGTGCTGATGTGCTTACCCCAGTTTAGCTTATGGTCAAGTATTACGCCTAAATACTTGACTTCACTCGATAAGGTAAGCTCCGTTCCAAAGTGTTTTGGTGTTTTGCACATATGGGTTTCCTTTTGTTGGTGAAAAGTACTAGCTCCGTTTTGTTGGAGTTATGTCGTCTGCATAGCCGACCGTGTAGAATCGTCTGTCGTTTAAGTTCTGTAACAGATCGTCCACCACAATGTTCCAAAACAGGGGTGAGAGTACGCCTCCCTGAGGGCAGCCTTTTGCTACTATGCCCCTCGTGGTAGAGTTTACCGTGAATTGTATTGCCCTCTGTTTCAGGAGTTGATCAATCCAGCCACTAAGGGTTTGCTCAACTTCGACCTTTTCGAGGGCCCGGCTGATACTGTTGAACTTAGTTTTGTCGAAGGCGCCTTCTATGTCGATGAAGGCCCCAATGTCATTAACTTGTTGTTAAGCGCTGTTTCAATGGTTCCCACAACGGAATGCAGCGCCGATTCAGTTGACCTGCCACTTCTGTAGGCGTGTTGATGTGGGTGTAGTGGCTTGCGCAATAATGCGCCCTCACCGAGGTATCGGTTCGCAAGTCTCTCCAGCGTTTTCAGTAAGAAGGAGGTCAAGCTGATAGGTCTATATGCTTTCGCTTGTGAGTAGTCAGTTTTGCCAGGCTTTGGGAGGAATATGACTTTAACTTCCCTCCACCTGCAAGGTAGGTAGGTAGCAATATCTATGTGCTATTGAGACCCTGTAGATGTCGAGCAGGTGCGGCACAATCGTAGTGCATCCCCATTGTAGGAATGCTGGTATGATTTCATCCAGGCCTGCGGATTTGAATGCCTGGAAGCTGTCTATTGCTCATTTCAGCCGGTCTGTGATGACCACATTTTCGGCTACTGTAGTCTGACTCGTCCCACAAACGGTCATTGGTTACTTCACAACCTGGAAAGTGAGTTTCAATTAGCACTTGGCTAATTTCAGCGTCCGTAGTTGCGTAGGTTCCATCTTATTTTTTAATGGCGCCAAGGGTTTTGTTGCTGTCCTGAGACAAGATCTTTTTTACCCTGGCTGCTTCATTCGTGGTGTTTATACTGCTGCAGAAACGCCGTCAGGACTCGCCTCTGGGGAATCTTATGCGTTTCTTGTAGTGTGACTGGGCTTCTTTATATTTGAGCCAGTCTGCTACCATTCTCGTGTTTTTAGCCCTGTTAAAGAGTTTCCTCAGGTTTTGCCCAAGTCCCTCTAGTCCTCTTCCCCACCACTGGGTTTTGCTAGACGACTTTGGGAGTGTGGATGCACAGGCTTGCTGGTAACTTGTTTGTATACATTCTGTTAGTAAGTTGGTGTTATGCTCTATGTTGTCAGTGCTGGTTGACATATCCTTGAAATAGGACTTGTCAACCTGTGATGCGAGAAGCGTCACAGCGAACACCCGCGACATTTAAGACTACTGCTCCGCGTACCCGTAGCTCATAGCGTGATGTTATATAACCTATAGCCTTTCTCGATAAATAAGCTGTCCAACACAAAAATAATAATTAAAATTAGACCAGTAGTTTCTGATATAAGTGCGTTCAACCAAACTACACGTAAACCTACTCTGCAGCTTATTATTTTAATATAGATAAGTAAAATAAAATAGAAGAAGATCACGGGTAAAAACCGATCTATTTTATTATACGCGGATGAAAGTGCGGGCTCATGTAGTACATACATACCCACTCCAAAAGTTGATATGGAGATTATGTATTCCTTTAAAATACATTTCCAATGGTACAATGTCATATCAGAATTCGCTACGCAGCGCATCAGTTATTGAGCAATTAACGTCCAATCAAGTGTTTAACATTTCACAAATATTAATACGTAGAATATTTTATCAGCTGAATAAATCAGATTTTTATATTAAAGTTGAAAATGTAATGTTAACCTCATGTCATGTATTACTAGGGAGTCAGTAGGTACCTCTGAATAAACTGACACTAGTCAAATCCATGTAATAGGTATAACGGTCGCTTAGGGTTGCGGAGGTCAAACTGGCAATCGCTCTGTGGGAAAGCTAATATTCAGTCAAATTCGGCTAAACTAGTGAGTGAACTCTGGATTGAAACTGGGATTTTTATGTTTTATGATTTTTGACATTTTTATGTCATGATGATAAGAAAATACATATAGATATAATTCTGGGATAGTGAAAACAGCGTGGCATTTACTTTCAAATTCAGCAACTTAAATGCATTTAGGTAAACTCTGTCTGACTTACTTAATCAACCAGAATTGCTATCAAATTCCCAGTTTTTCTATAATTGCATTAATATTCTTCATCAAAACATAGCTGGATTGATGAACAAATCGGATATCCTAACAATTAAATTAGAGGAACTTTCTAATAATGGGACTTATATTGACGTTATATGTTTAACAGAACATTTTATTGAAATGGGCTATGAAGGTCTATTACATATACCAAACTTCTGTCCAGCTGCTTTATTCTCGAGAAACCAAAAACGAGGAGGAACTTGTATTCTAGTCAGGGCTCGTCTGCAATCAAATCTGGTATTATTATACCAAGTAAAAACGATATAGAAATCAATAACACAATTGCCTCCGTAGTTAAATGGCTAAGAGACAACAACTTGCATGCAAACCTTACAAAAACACAATACATACAATTCCAAACTTATAAACCAACAGCAATTTCTAGGGTACTAGTACACAATGATACAACAATAAATGTAACGTCACACAACAAATTTCTAGGTATAGTGGTTGATAAGCACTGCAACTGGAAACAGCATATAGATGGGGTATGTAATAAAGTTAATAGTTTCGCGTATGTACTTAATAGACTAAGAGCTACATCAACCTTGCAGACTGGACTTCTAGCTTACCATGGTTATGTAAGTGCTATATTGAGATACGGTCTAATACTATGGGGAAATTCAACTGATATACAAAGGGTTTTCTTGTGTCAAAAAAGATGTATTGTCAGGGCTTTAGTTGGAATACCACCGTTTGAATCTTGCAAACCACACTTTAAAAAATTTAACATATTGCCCTTGCCTGGAATGTATATTTTTGAAATATGCGTCTTCGTAAAAACTAATCCTCATATATTTTTAAAGGCAAAAGACGTATATTATCGAAACACAAGACGTGGAGAACGGCTTGTACTAGATGTAGCGCCAAAGACAACTTTATTTCAAAGAAACTGTTAGTACATGTGTGTTAAAATCTTTAATAAAGTACCATCTGATATTCTAGAGCTTTCTCTATCAAAATTCAAGAAAAAGTTAAATTGCTACTTCTGAAAGAATGATTTATTCTGTAAGTGAATAGCTCTAAAACATTGAATTGATTATGATATTATCCCGTTTTATTATTTGAATTCTCCATATTCAATTATTTCAATTATTTTAGTTTTTTTGACCTTTTCTCGAAATATTGACTCATTTGACATTGTATTATGGTATTATTATTGCTGACTGAGGTTTTAACTTTTTGACATACTAGCTCATCCTTTGATTATATATATTATTTTCTGAATTCTATTATGTAATAAAACAGTATTTTTAAATTTGCACACCTGATGAGGTTGAATATGGCTAAATGAACTCAACGAAACTTTAACATCTTTTGTACACCCATTTTCATGCAAATAAATGATGCAATACAAAGAAATGCCGGAAGTTGCAAAACAGTCAATATCAGGTATTTTTGAGTGTTGTGCTGTTGAATTGATTTCCCATAAATTGGTTATTGTTTACATATATAGAGTACCCAAACATACGCACACATTGTTTTATGAAAAACTAGAAAATATACTTCATAAACTCTGTCGAAATCCAAACAAGAATATAATTAGCAGGGGATTTCAATATTGATGTCATAAAAAGAAACAAAATCACTTTAGAATTTGAATATTTCCTATTAAAATTTAATCTAAAACTAGCACTCTATAAACCTACAAGGTTGTGCAGTAAAACATGTATAGATAACTTTGCATATAGCTACAGAAAAGAATGCAAGGCTGAAATAGTCAATTTCATTCTGTCAGACCACACGGCACAAATACTCAAAGTCCCAACAAAGAAAACCTGTAAACTTAAGTGTTGGAAAATATACAAGCAGGAAATTTCTACTGACAATTTATATAAATTTAAATCCCACTTAAAATGTTTATCTTTTATAAATGTTTATAATGCCAATGATGCAAATCAATGTTACGATAGTTTTATGGAAGATTTCCTATTGCTGTATAATCTATGTTTTCCACAAAAAATAGTCACCCTAAAAAGTAATATGAAAACAAAATGGATATCCCGTGGGATCAAATTATGCAGTAAAAAGCAAAGGGAGTTACTTTAGGGGTATATACACAACCCGACATCGCATAATAAACTAGTGCTAAAAAAATACTCCACCCTCTATAGAAAAATCATAAAACTGACCCAGAAAGCTCATAATAACCACTATATTGTTACGGACGGGGTAACGGAATTGGAAGGAAACACCGAGTAGCACTGATGACACTTTATTCGACTTCACACACACGACGCGTCGTTCAATTTCTACGCGGACAGCACCAACACTAGCGTCTTTTGCACTGCACTTCACTGCACTTTACTGCACTATACTTTCACTTCACTTTATTTCACTACTACTTCTTTCTTCCTTTTTTTCTTCACTTTACCACTTCTCAACTTAAACTGGCGCTCAGCGCGTCTACACCGCCTTATATACCCCTAGGAATGTTCTAGATCCACTAATTTCGATGGTCATTTCATTATTCAATTGTTTTTCCATCGCCTGTCTCTTCTTAACCTTTCCATTCCTTCCTGAAGTTTCTAGAATTTTCTAATTAGTACCCAAAATATTTAAATAATCTTTTTTTAAATATTTGCCAAATATTCATAAACATTTTCCAAATTTCCTAAAAACCATAATCCACATAACTGTTATGACTGGGATTTGAACCCACGCCCTCAGAACGTGAGCGGAATGTGTTATCCGCACGGCCATCGCCTTGTTGTCAATGACTGGTGAATTTGGCGAACACTTGACAGCGTGTATCCGTCATCAAACTAAAAACTGTCATTTCCAAACAATAAAATAGTCTTCAAACCTCTTTGCTAATTATTGTGTTTGACGACCGGCTAGTTTGTCGTGTAGATGTCAGTAGTCCTTGACAATCGTAGTGATGACAATTTTGATATGACACCGGCCGTCACAATATTAATACCTCCCAAAATAAATCCAAAGCTGCCTGAAAAATTATTAATAATTCAAAAATATGTTTGCCGCAAGAACAAATAATGTGTATTATTAGAGACAATGTATCTTTTTCTAGCCCTAATGACATTGCTAATGAATTAAATAACTATTTTATTAACATTATTGAAAATAATCTTCAAACTGACAAATATCCGCCTAATACTAAGTTTCAAAATTTGACATCACAATCATTATTTATGACTCCCGTTTCAGCATTTGACATAAATAGAATTATTGATGACTTAAAAATACGAATTCTGTTGGTTATGATGGTGTGTCTACCAAAGTAATAAAATATGTGAAAGAGATCATATCGCCTCCATTGGCACATAGAGATCATATCGCCTCCATTGGCACATATTGTAAATGTTTGTGTAAATGACAGTATTTTTCCAAATAGCCTAAAAAAAGTTATAATTAAGCCATTATTTAAACAAAATGACAAAACTGATGCAAAAAACTATAAACCAATTGCTAAGATTCCTATATTTTCTAAAATTTTTGAAAAAGTCGTTTATAATTCACTTTACACTTATTTTGAGAAATATAATTTATTTTTTGTGGAACAAAAAGGATTTCGAAAAAAATGTGGAATAAATATCTCTATATGATTTACTTTCCCCTGTCATGTCATGTGTTGATAATAAGACTCCTGTTTGTGCTATCTTCACTGACATGAGTAAAGCCTTTGCCTACGTAGATCATTCACTACTTGTACAGAAATTACATGCTTATGGTATAAGAGGTAATATCCTCGACCTCTTAGAATCATACCTAAGCAATAGATACCAGTACTGAAATTATTAGATTATGTCCTAAAACTAAAATAGATACCACTTTCATATCGAAACCAAGACTCCTAAGGTATGGCGTACCCCAGGGTAGCGTGCTTGGACCGTTACTCTTCTTAATATATATAAACGACCTCCTAAAGATGACACAACAAAAAATGGTTCTCTTTGCCAATGATAGCACAGCTATAATAGAATGCACAAATCCCTATAATTATGAAAACGAGACTAATGACTCACTGACAAAAATAATAGATTGGCTTAATTGTAACAATTTAGTAATAAATTTAGACAAAACTTAAATCATGCAATTCCATCAACGTCGGGCAAATCCCACTATAAATTTGATTTATAAAAATTACAAAATATAAGTAGTTAATACTGCTAAGTTTTTAGGTATAACGGTAGACAGTAAATTAACATGGAAACCCCGAATAGAACACCTATGTAACAGACTGAGTAAATCTGCATACGCACTCTATCAATTATCTAAAAAAGTAAATATTAACACGTTACTGGTAGCTTGTCATGGACTAGTGGCTTCAGTGCTACGGTACGGATTTATTTTTTGGGGACAATCAACTGACAGGGAATATTTAGGATGCGAAAACGCTGTATAAGATCTATGTGTAGATTAAAGACTACTGATAGCTGTGTACCATCCTTCAAATCACTAAAAATACTAAAATTACCAGCATTGTATATTTTAGAATCTGCAGTATTTATAAAAAGCAAACCCCACTTGTTCGAAAAAATGTCTGACATAAAAAGAATGCTAATGCGTACTTAATATTTGTCACAGTTGTGTAATATAAAATGCAAGACATCTTTAATGCAAAAGAGTTTTTTTGGCATTGCACCAAAAATCTACAATAAAATACCTGACAATATCAAAAATATGCCACTAGTAAAATTTTAAAAAACTCTCACATTATTACTTATTGACAAATGTTATTATAAAATTGAAGATTTTTTAAATGATAATTTAATACCAAAGAAGATTTAAAGTATTGTAATTTAATGCGCAGGCGCAGGAGCGCGATGTGACGTCACAGTGTCATTGGCTTAGTTAGAAAAACTCAAATCTTTACAAAATCATATTATATGTACAGGTCAAATTAATTACGCCCTTATAGATACGCCTGGGTCTTCAATAAGTAAGAAATAAAATAATTTAAAAGAATTAAACCAGGAGCCCGCATGGTGAGTAAGAAAGAAAATAAAATTGTGTGCGTACTTTTAACTGGCATCAAACTCAAAAAGTGTTGTTGTTAAAAATATTATTTTTTCTGCTGCCTAGTGCGAGCATCTTTAGATGTTGGTAAAGGCTCTTGGCGATTAATCCATGTACTGACACAACTATCGGCACAATGATCGCCGAGTTCACATCCCACATATCGACAATCTCATGAGCTGGGCCCAAATATTTGAACTCCGTCTCCGTCTGCTTTTACGAGATTGCTGTCATGCGATATGGTAATAACGTCTATCAATGCGAGTCGCTCTGCTCATTCGATCACACAATATCACGCTTATTGGTTACAATAAACCTGTCTGTAATGAAAGACCTATACCAGAACAACAACGTACGGCCATTTTTCGAGAACTGGGTTGGGCACATATATTATCTGTATCTGTAGTACGGTAAACCAATGAGATGATATTTGAGGGCTAGTTGCTTATGGATTATCTTGGCCACTTGATTGTGTCTGTGCAAATACTGGCCATTGGCAAAACTAGAACAACCTGATACTATATGCCTGAGAGATTCTCCGGGCTGGTGACAAGCCCACCATATGTCAATCGCACCGTCCCTCAGTTATACTATCGGTGGTTGTTTGTCATGACAACTTCGTCGATAATTATGAAGATTCGTAATTATGGACTCAATTATTAGCGCATGCGTTCTTACTTCCGAGAGGTAAATTTGGGCCGTACAAACTTCAACCCTCCCTACAATAACTCCCCCCAAATAAATTTTTGCAACTTATGGTAGCCTATGTCCGTATGTTTTCCGTCTCCATGGTGCAATATATCTCTATATTAAATTTCAACAAAATCGGTTCAGCCGTTTTAGCGTGAAAACGGAACATACATACATAGGTCCATACACACTTTCGAATTTATAATATTAAGTAGGTATTTCACACTCAACTTTACTGTCCTTTAAACAAAATTAATTTTGTGTAAAAAATTGTTATCTTCTCTCCTTTATCACCCAAAGATTTTGTGGCATAATGAATACGCACATTTAAATACTTTTTACAAACAGCTTTTATCAAAAGCGAATAATGGTTATCAAAAATGGATCGATCTGAAAAGTCATGATCTTCAGAAAATAAATTAAGACCGATGCATTTTTTTAAACACTCATTTACAAGATAGTGCAAAGGTTCCCTGCGGTTATGAACTTTGTTCTTCCTGTAAGTTTCTTCCGCTATTTTACACAATTTTATTACTGCTTGAGATGGATAATGCAAACCACCTTTATCTTTTTTATATTGGAGAGAGTCTATAAACTTTTCCGTGCTAAGCAAAGAGTTTAAGCATTGTTCGCATTTTATTTGATTTTCTAATGCTTTTACAACAAACCCCGCAATATATATTATTACATGTTCTGCAAATTCTGTCAATCTTGTTGGGTCCGCCAGATAATCGTGGTCTTGCGATAAAATCACTTCCGATTCTAAAGTTCGTAAAAGATTCGTATCATATTCGAGTAGTCGATTACGGTCAGTCGTATCATTTATTGCGATCTCTGGCTTAGTGCATATTAAAATATTTATATCACTCAAAGGCACACAATTACCGGTGGTAAGGTGTTTCAACTCTCCATGAATTAGCATGCGTTTGTAAGCAGCTTTAAATTGTCTAGCGGTTGGGTTGTTATTAAAACCACCTTTGGCCCTAATCGCACTAAAAAATATTTCCAAGTGATCTTGACTCAGTTTATAAGTAGACAAGAAATCAAATTTATTAGTTAGTACTAATTCCTCATACAGAGAAATAATACTTTTAATACATACCATAAAGCCCAAAAAAACGGTTTTTCTCTCTGTATTCAAAATGAGTCTGTCCCTCAATTGTATTCCTTTGATATAATCAAACATTTCTTCTAAAAATTGTTTGATATATTGATAATTACTATTTTTTAAAGGTTTTTTAAAGCCATAACCATTCAAATTGCGCGTATTTAATATATCAAACAATGCGTTGAATTTTCTTATGAAATCTACAGTTGCTTCACTGTTATTAAATTGATGTAGACCCATATTCTTATTTGAAAATTCAAGTGCATCTGCTACCGATTCACTGAATAATTGTGATGCCAGCTTAACTTTCATTATTTGTTTTTTGAAGTAAATATGAGCACCTCTTAATTTATTCGCCAAATGAAAGCCCTCGTTTTCCTGTAGCTCATGTAAACATTTAAAAAAATGCCACGACACGATTTTGTTATTTACATCCGTGAGATATTCCTTGTCACCTAAAGTGTTTCTGACTAATTTAAGCATATGTGATGGATCAGGAAATATGACAATATTTTTATCTTTGTGCTTAAATATAGGATTAATCACATCCCCTGTAAATTGGCACCCCAATAACTTGGCCATAGAAAAGTTAGCTGGGCATCCATCAAATGTAACTGAAGCGACCTCTATGCCACATTCACTAATTAAGTTGATACCAGTTTTAAGTAAGGACGCTTTTTGTTCGGCAGTCATTCCGTCTATTAGAAAGTAGCCAACAGGAAGTTTCCAACTATCATTTAGGCAGGTCAACATAAAAACTAAAACTTCCTTTGCAATAGGGAGAGTGTCGCTATTTAGTTGGTCAGCACAGTTGACAAACCCAACAAAATTATAGCCATCCCATTCAACCGACTTCCGAATGTTCATTTCATCAAAACAAAGCGCAGATATAAATTTTTTTGAAGAATTTTGAGCTAAGAGTTTAAGAGCAGTAAGCGATTCGGAGGAAAATCCGGGCTCTCCTTCTACTGATTGATACCAACGTGCAAGTGTGCGCGTATGTGGAAGGCAAGTATCAAATGAATTTCTTACAAAGTTGTAAGCACGTGGGCTTATAAAATGCAAAGTTAATGCGAATTTTCGAACTTCAGGCGAAAATTTACTTTTGGACGCTTTTAAAAAGTCTTTCACCGGATGGACAGTATCTAATAAGTCCGCTGTTTCTTGATTAATCAAACGTTTTTCCTGCAATTTTTCGATAACAGCGGAAAGCTCCGTATTTTTTTTCAGGAGGCGACGATTTTGTGATCTTAATTTAGCTAACTTCTGTTTTCGTATTTGGGCTAACTGTGTTTGACGGTCTAATTTTTTTAAAAGTTTCCTTTTTCTTGGAGACACATTATCAACCTGAAATGAAGTTAAATATTAAAAAAAAGTAATCACCAATAAAAAAATCTCTTTAAATATGTTTAACGTGACAGCTACTTACTAGATTTGTGTCTATATCCATCGCTTGCGTAGGTGTGGTTGGGATTTCCATTGGCATACAGATCTGAAAAATATTGATCATTATATAAATAAATTTATTTTATTATTATACGTTTTAGAAATAAATAGCCCAATCACATCTTAGTGTTACTAATATAAAAAACTTACATAACGTGATTCTGTGGCTATTTTTGCAGTACTTGCAGTCGTAGGAGGATTTTCGGATTCCATACATTTGGTGCTGTCGTCGCATCTCAATGGAACCTAAAAATAATGATAAAACATGAATAAAGATAAGCTAAAATTGTGTTTAATATAAAAATAAAACCTATATTTATAACCCATGGTTTCGCAATAAAAACGTTACTCCTTTTCAATTTAGCAATGTTCAAAACGAAAATTGCTAAATTGAAAAAGAGTAATGTTTTTTAACTTTGAAAGCAGCAACGCACGCTTCATTATAGACACAAATATAGCTTATCATGAGATGTATTGCAGTAATTAAAAAAAAGAAAATATGGTTAATAGTATTTTACCTCTTTGGTAACAATATTTAGTGTAGGAACTGAGAATGATTCCAAAAAAGTATTGCGGGGAGTTTTCCTAAAACACTTTCGCTCAAAGTGTTTAGAGCACACCTTTGCATATTTATTTGGATCCCAGTTTTCTCGTCCTGTTGCACGTATCCATAATTGTCGGATCGTGCAGTCCTTTGGGAATCTATAAACAAATAGTTTCATTACTACAAAGAATCGGAAAACAAAATTAATAATTAATCTTAGGTTCATATGAAACTAAATAACGGCAAATTACCCAAAATCTGGGTAATTTCCCAAACGCTTCTGTGGTATCCCTAAAAAACATTCAACGCTGTAAAATTAAAAAGTATCAATGACTTTTGGCTATGTCAACATTCAACGACCTATTGAATTCAATTGTATAATACTAACATCGCGGTGATAATAAAATAGCATTTTTTGGTTTATTGATGTAATTTAGACATGTTTCCTTATATAATAATACACTATTTGTATCATTCTAGCAATGTTTGCATGTATAAATAGATATTATAACTAAAATATCGTACTTACGAATGAAAGGTGACGTTCTCACATTTCCGCTCACTACGGCTTTTACAGCCTAAAATATATCAAATCACCATAATAATCTGAACCAATGATATTTTCACTAAGCCCAATTACACAAGTTCACAATCAATAACAATAATTACACAATATTTCGCTGATATTATCCAGAGCTCAACCGCTTGTTGGTCAAAATATTCAGTTTTGACCAACAAAAAAAACGAAAACTCTGACAAAGACAAAAAATACTATCTTTGTCTCTTTTACTCTTATGTATTTCTGTATGGCATTATCTCGGTCTGTCACGGTATTATTATTTGCTTGTCAAATCCATAGAGATACATCATCCTAGGTTAATAAGCTCATAACTTTAGCACCTCATAACTAAAATTGGCCCACGATCCAAGCTAGCAAGTATGCGTTCACTCATAGCAGATACTAACACTACATTATTCTATATATTTCGTTTCTGAGAAAATAAGTAAGGTCTGGCGGCCCTGGGATCTCGGCCTATTAAAGAGGCCTTTTTAAGACGCGAATAGTATAGAGGCCCATACGTCATGTCATTAGAGCTCAGAGCATGGCACATGCGCTGGAAGAAGTGGACAAGGGCTTGATGGTAATGATGATCATAATATATAATTTCATTTATAGATATGTTCCTTTATATTATTATATTTTTTTTATTTATACATTGTAGTATACACTACTCATGTGCTAGATTTAATTTCATTCATGCCCCTATTTTTAAAGTTGTTTTATTTTTTATTTTTCTTTTATCTATTGCACTGATTAACGTCCGTGCGGCATTTAAGGTACACACAGAATACCAGCGTTGTATTGTGGACACTACCACAATGCAACAATAGCGGAGTGTGTACCGATCTGTCACAGACTAATGTTAAGAGCGTTTATTCCGTCGTTTTGCGGGTTTTTATTGTTCTATTATGTTACGGATAAATAACAATGAATGTAAAAGATATAGAAAATATGAAAGTTCAGTTCTTTATCAAGAGAGTGCTAAAGAAAAATATATGGGTTACTATAGTAAATATTTTAAAACGGATGAATTTAAAAACTCATTTTCGTCATTTCTTTAGTTTAGGCCGACATTAAATGGTCGCTAGTGCTATGAAAACTTATCGTTCTATAATTATTTAAATGTGAACTGTACAAACAGAAGTTATACAAGTGAGTGCTTAAAAAAAAGTTGTACTTTCATTCATAATTATCAAGAAAATCGAAGATCAAAACAGTGCATTTTGCTTAATTTTAGCGCGCAAATTTGCATTTATATCTAAAAAACTACTGTGATTATTAAAAAGATACATATGTAGAAACCTTAAGATTCATTTTAAGTCATATAAAAAAATTGGAATCTAAACTTTTCGTTTGTAATTAATATGATTTTTTTAAAAATACCTATAAAGCTCGAAGCGCGATACTATGTCCGCCATTCAGCGCTGAGCGCTCTCAGAGGACGGACCTGTCGCTCGCGTCCGCGTCCGCCATTTTACGTAAATATTGCATTCCAAAACGTTTATAGCGCAGCTAAAGCCTCTTGATCCGTATTTTTTTTCTCAACGTATTTTTTTATAAATACCTATGTAAAGTTGATGTAACTTTATTTATGTATTACGTATTAAACTTACGTGTTGGTCAAGATATCTGGAGTCTAGTTGTTACTGGTTAGTATAGTAGCGCGGTCAAGTAGAGGCTGGGCGAGACTGACGGAAACGGACCGCTTTATAATAAAGCGGCAGAGGTTTGTTTGTTTGTTTGTTTGAACGCGCTAATCTCAGGAACTACCGGTCGGAGTTGAAAAATTATTTTTGTATACGATAGCCTAGTTATTTCGAAAGGCTATTGGCTATTATAACATAACGCTTCGACCCTTTGGGGCCGGGCAAAAGGTTAAAAAATAATGTCGGCTAATCACAGGAACTAGCAGCCGGATTTAAAAAAAATTATTGCCTATGGTAGCCCAATTATTGCGAAAGGCTATAGGCCTATATATAAAATTATGCCACAACTTTTAGGGGCCAGACAAAAATAATAAAATGGTCAAACGAGAAGGGGGAGGGCTGGGTCAAAGGCAAAAAAAGGCTACACGAATAGGAAACAATCTATATGGGTATCGTTTTCGAGATTATCGGGACACTGATTAATAATATGAAATTTATTTAGTGATCCAAGATGGCGGACGGGAAATTAAAGATGGCGGATGAGAAAATTTTAAAAATCATATGGGTATCGCTTTTGATATTTTAAGGGGTGGGGAATCGAAATACAAAGTCTATTTCGTGATTCAAGATGGCGGATGGGAAATCAAAGATGGCGGATGGGAAAAGTTTTAAAAATGAATATGGGTATCGTCTCTGATGATTTAAGGCGGATAGGAAATCAAAGATGGCGGACGGGATCTTTTTTTAAGTCGATATGGGTATCGTCTCCGATATTTTAAGGAATAGGGAATTCAATATTATATACAAATCTATGTTTGTTTGTTCATCATTTATAGACTCTGAAATGATAAGAGATTAAGCGCTAAGTCAATGGTAACTTTGGAAATAGGGAATTAAATAAAAAACTCTTAAAAAGGCGATACGGAGTTCGTTGGGTCTGCTAGTTTACCTAATATGGCGCCTTGAAACATATAATAAAACAGTAAAAAAAGTATTTCGGTACATTGAATATATTTACAAAAAATAAATTCAGGGAGACTAAGAAACAGTAATGGAGCAAGGATCTAAAAAAAAAATTCTCTCTGTATGTATATCTATATAGTTTGTCTGTTTGTACACGCTAATCTCCGAAGTTACTGGACGTATTTAAAATAAACTTCTTTTGTTACCTATATTGCTATTAGGTCTATGCAACATATAGGCTATAACTATCACACTATTACATGTACAGACTTGACGTCATAGCAAATATTGTTTACTCTGATGAGCATTTTCTGTTGTCTTATAAAAATCGAAGATATAAAACATCTGATGAGGAACTATAAGAGCCCATCTGCACTATACCATATACATTCTTGACGGTTAAGCAGTAGTTGTCCAGTATGATGAGGTTTTCTGTTCGATGTCCGACGTTTCGCTCGTCTTGTCAGTCTCTCCGCGACCACGCTCGGTGCAAGAAGAGCGAAACGTCGGTAACAAATAGGTATTTATACCTCAAATAAATTAATTGTACGCGATTAAGACCCGCTAATTTATTTTGTAAGAGGTATTTCTATTTATATCATCGCACACTGTGCGAAATAATTTTAGGTGAATATATATTGTATAATTAAAATATTTTGCTAATGCAAATTAACATATTGTATATATTTTTCTTACTTTTAATTAATTAAGTATTTTCTTTAACCTGACTCTTTTGGTTTTGTATTTAGTGTTATTCGTGGGTTGTCATGCATTATAATAACTAGTGATCGGATAATCGGATGCATATTTACCTAAAGTTGAGGTGTTGGCTATTATGGAATGCACTTTTGAATCGAAAAATCCCGGGATTACGGAATCGACAAATTTCGTTTTCTTTATAGAATCAAATTGGGTGTAGGTAAATTTACTTACTTTAAATTTTGTACCAAAAAACAGCTCTAAAAATAATAAAATCCTCTTAATTTTCTTCAATTTTCAAAACATTTATCTCAAACGAATAATAAATAAGAATTACAAAGAAAAACCCTTCAATCTCTAAATAATTATCAACTTAGATACAACAGCACCCACTGCTTACCATTCCTGTAACACTCAACATACTAATAAATTGATGGGGAGATTAAAATTAACTTCAAGTAAATACACATTAATAATTATGTTATCCCGGAGACCAGTTTCTTTTTAAATAAAAACCACATGTTAGAGACGTCGTTTCCTTACCATGTTACAGAGTAGTTTCACATACCCGAATTTTCTGGAATCCCGGGATTTATAATTAAAAAAATATGTTTTAAGAAGCCGCTTCCATAATATCCTAGCCAAAATGAACTTTAGGTGAATATGCATCCGATTATCCGATCACTGATAATAACGCAATAGATGTATGTTTGAAATGTGACAATTATGTAGATGACAATTATAAATTATTTCTATCTTATAATTAAACTGCGCCAAATTATTATAAATAGTCGTTGAGGAACATCATCCTACTAAACAAATAACATCTAGCTTTATTTGATACATTTAAATGCATGAGCATTGAAAATAAATAATTTGAATACTATCATATCATAATCGACGTATTACATAGACGAATGCTGTTCATCTATGGCAAGAAGGATCAAGATTATTATTCCACGCGATACCGTCATAGTTTACCGGGTCTCGCATTCGCGGTGCGCGGGCGACCGCGGTACTATAAAAACCTAAACTCGAGGCGTATACGCTCTTGAGTATGTCTTGCGATTTGTTATTTTCTTATATGTTGTACTTGTTCTGTGTCTGTTACAAATAAATAGTTTTCTTTCTTTCTTCTTTCTTTAGGTAACCTGCATATCTGAAAAACAATATTGACATTATCATGATATGATGAAAGAACATGGCAACATAGAATAGAGAAGTAAGTCACCGTTATCGTAAGCATTGGAACATATATCCAAACACTCACGCCTTTTTCCCGTCGGGGTAGGCAGATACAACAGAACGTCACTTGCTTTTATCCTAACAAACCTCACGCGCATCATCTAAGTTTATTAACCTATGTAAAAATTCTATCATTCATCCTCCTTGTAGAAATATTGCTAATGTAGAATCTATTTATTTATTTATTTATTTAATGCACAAAACAAGTTACAATTGTTACGTAAACATATAATGCTTATAACTAACTTAGATCTAAATTGTAACTCAGGAATATGTGCATTCACAAAAACATAATAGTTACACGTGACTATACATTTTGACATGAGTAACTGTGTACATACAAAATTAACAAAAATAGGGAGAAAAAAAGTAAATTATGTGTATTTTACAATATTAAAAGTCGGTCATACTACATTCAGACAGTTTGAGTATTATAACTCTTGAGAAGGTTCTGGTTTTGAATGGAGGATATCTTTGACAATTTTTTTATATGATAGGAATCTAGGATTAAAAATATCTAAATATAAATTACTTGTCGCCAGCTCGTTATATTGACGTGCCATCCTTACTAGGGGGTTGCAAAGAGATTAACATTATTTAATCTACGTTCACTACACCTGGTATTTAACTAAGAAAAATTAAAAAATTTTAAAATATCAGAAAGCAGTACAGGGGAGTCAATAATAGAATGCATTATTTTATACAAGTAAACGAAGTCAAAGTACTTGCGGCGTATTTCCAGTGACTGGATTTTAAATTTTAACAATCTCTGGTCGTAGTCAGGACATGTACGAAACATTTGTTGTCGATAACACAAAACTCTTCGGCACTTTCTTAGAACCCGTTCAATATGGCCGATATGAACTTTATAGTATGGAGACCAAACTGGGGAACCATATTCCAAGATACTACGTACTAGAGCAAAGTAAGGATAAAGTGTGCTACGAGGTTTTTTAAAACCTTTAGTGGATCTCAGAACAAAACCAAGCAGTTTGTTAGCCTTTGTAATAATATATTCATAATGAAGTCTAAAAGAGAGCATGTCGTCGAACAATATACCCAAGTCTTTGGCGACTGTGGATCGTTTCAGGACCTGTCCATTGATAGCATAATTGTTTATTATTTTGTTGCGTTTATTTGAAAATAATATGATGAAACACTTACTAACATTCAAGTACATTTTATTTGCATTGCACCAATCCGAAAGAGTATGCAAGTCTTTCTGCAATTGTAAAAAATCATTAAGCGTCATTATCCTAGTAAATATTTTTAAGTCGTCAGCTACAAGAGGCATTGACAAGACAGACGCTCGACCAGATCATTCACGAATAAAACAAAAAAACAAGGGACCCAAATAAGACCCTTGCGGGACGCCCGAAGATACTATTACTGGTAAAGAGAGATATCCTTTTAAAGCTACTAGTTGACTTCGGTTACTAAGGTAAGAAGATATCCAACGAAGTAGGTTGCCTTGAATGCCATAGTATCCGAGTTTCTCACAAAGCAGAATATGGCTCACCTTGTCAAAGGCTTTAGAAAAGTCGGTGTAGATAGCATCTATTTGCCCACCCACTGCAAATGCCTTGCAAAGATAATTTTTGTATTCCAGGAGATTGGTGACTGTGGATCTGTCTTTGACAAAACCATGCTGTTTTTCTGAAATGATGGGCTTAACGTGATTATACAGATAATTATACACTAGTGACTCAAATAATTTGGTAAAACAAGATAGTATGCTTATTGGTCTATAATTTTCACATCGTGATTTGTCACCGTTCTTGAATATAGGAGTGATATACTACTACTACTTTCCAACGTTCTGGAAAAATAACGTTACAAAGTGATTTATTAAATATAATACAAAGAGGACTCGATAACTGTTTAGCACATGACTTAGTAAAAAAAGGAGGAAGGCGATCGGGGCCTGCACCCTTGCTTATGTCTAATTGTTGTATTTTGTGTAAAACTTCTTTATTTGTAAATGAGATGGAAGACAATACATTACCTACATAAGAGTTTGCGACATTAAAATCAGAATAATTTCCCGATGATGAGGATGGATTATCACAGTTGGAAGTGTCAGTAAACAGATCCGAAATAAGCCGAAAGTAGTTCGCAAATACCCTGGCCCCCTGATGCGAAAGAAGAATCACCTATTGACATTACTCGTGGCATGGAAGTTTGGTTGCCCTTTCTATTATTAACAAATCTCCAAAACGATTTAATATTTTTATTTATAGAGTCTTCCATGAAAGATAAATATTGTTTGTAACACTCATCAGCAAGTCTATGACATCTAGAGCCAAGTAAAGAGAAGGTATCGTAGTCACGAGGGTTATTATACTTTTTAAATAGCTTGTGGTATTTTTTCTTTTCTTGGTTACATTTGATTAAGCTTTTACTGTACCAACATGGGTAAGTTTGACTTTTAAGCTTTCTCACGGGTGTGTGTTTATTTATTATGTCGAACAGCTTTTTAGCTTTTTCCGAAGACAAGAGTTCATGCCAAGGCATCGAATCTAATTCGATCTTAATGCGGTCTAAATTACATTTGGAAAACATTAATACTTGGCGAGTACATTTAGCAAGTCCTTTTGCTTTATAGGGCAATACAACGCCAATTGTAAGAGCTGAATGGTGTTTATCAATTAAACTTAGGAGAAGTGTATCGCTGACAGTGATTGTATCTAAATTCGAAATAACCAAGTCTAAGACACGCCCATTCTTATTAGTGATACTATTGTATTGTTAAAGATTACAAAGTGCTTTAAATTCTTTCAGTAACAATAGTTTTTTAGAATGTTTCACAGTACTCGAGTCAATAGTGGAATTTATAAAAAAGTCTGGAGTATTAACATCACCTATAAGCAAAAAGTTATCATCGGACTGATCGTGCAGCATTATTTCTTATTATTGGAATAGAATTCATCAAGTTTAGTAAGATCAATGTTAATAGGCAAGTAACAGACACAAATATTCAGATTTGGGACATTGCACTGATCTGAAATTAACGTAATCCATATATCCTCCAACCCAGTTTGCCACGACAGCTGGTGAATAATTTTAAATCTTTTTAAAGTAGCAACCATCACGCCACCTCCCTCACATTTAGATGAGGTTGTGCTTTCACGATCTCGTCTAAAATATTATAGCGAGCATCAATAATCTCTTCATCAAACACGCCTGAGTTAAGGTTAGTTTCTATTAAACAAAGAATATCAAAGTTACTATTTAATACATTAATATAAAACTGTGTAAGTTTGCAACGTATGCGATTAACATTTTGATAATAAATACTAATCATTTTTATTTAATAGACCAAAATGTATAATATAAAATCAATATGTATTACAGAGAGGAGAATACACTTTAATTCAATTTACTTAAGGTATCGAGATTTTTTACAAGTATTGCGGGGCTTTTTTCATCTTTGCGAACATAAATTTGCCCAAAGCGTACCCAAACAAACATAAATTTCTTGTCTTTACAGAACTTACGAGCGCTGCTGTGAAACTCTTTAGCTTCGGGAGACAAATGTTCGGACAAGTAGACTCTCCGCGTTTCGCCAGTCAACCCAATATGTGTGGTTGCAAGCTTATCATTAGAATGAGCCTTATTAAATCTTGTTACAGATGACAGTACGAGATCACGAAGTTTTATGAGAGAGTCCCGCTCTTTAAGATCAGATCTGATATCCATCTGTTCGGCTGAGATAAAATCCGTATTAGCGGTGAAGTCACTTTTGAATTTCTCCACCACTCGACTGACTTCCGTAGATACCATTTTTTCTACATCTTTTTTGAGCGCAGATCTAAGGTTGACCATAATTGCTGAATCAGGAGCAAGTTTTACGTCGAAAAGTTTACTAATACTCTCCATAGTGACGGGTTCATTTGCAGAGTTAGCGCCTGATGGAATGATGGTAGCAACGCTTGCGTTATATGCTACTGACGCAATGTCTTGACACGGCGACATGCTCATAGTATCATCCAATGATTTAGCATCACGCCGTTGACGACACGGCGTGCTGTCGTTGGTTTTCCGTTTCGTCACATATTGACAGTACGGGCAGCTTAAAGTAGCAATCTGCTTAGTAGTTAAGTTTCTGCAATCTTCGGTCGTTAAATTTAAGCATTCATAACAATATTCTGAAGAGCAAGTATTACATTTTAAGAATTTTGAGCCGTTAATATCATTTGTACAACCCTGGCAACGCATTATTAGTGTAGGTAAGAAGAAATATTAAAAAAAAAATTGTCTTGAAGTTCGTAGAAATTTTTATGACTTTTGTATCCGTTTTCCTTGACGTTATTATAAGATTGATAAAGTTCAAAAAGAAAATTCTGAGCCAGGTTTTGAACTCGAGTATGTCGATTGTGGATCACCGTCTCCTTCGCCTGCGCTACTATGACTCTACTGCATGAACTTTAATAACCGTTCAGTATTTGTTCAACAAATGCCAACTGTACTCAGCATTTGTTGAACAAATAATTTAGTTATTAGGTGGGTCCACACAGACCGAGCAGCCTCGCGCGGAAAATGCTTCGCGAGGCTGCTCGGTCTATGTAGACGTGGCTCGGTCGAGGAAAGCGCACGGCAGCCGAAGCCGGCCGCACGCGTGCTCCCGAGCTACCGAATTAGACACGTCCACACAGAGCACGCAGCCTCGCGAGGAATTGGCGCGCGAAGCTGCGAGCTCTGTGTGGACGTGCCCCGGCCGAGGCAAGCGCGTGTGCCGCCGCGGGCGAGCGACCGAGCGGCCGAGCCATCGAGTTTGGTTTTTTGTTTTGCCGCGGTCTGGACGCTGTTTCGTGCCTCGCTCGAACATAATAATCCCTACTAATAATATAAATTCGCGTGTGTGTGTATGTTGGACATTTTTTTGTAGACTCACGTCTGTATCCGCGTAAGGATAGGCAGAGTTGTAATATTATTACATCCACATTTCACCATGAAATGTTTAGGTCCCACTTAATAGGGGACGAGCCTATTGCCGTTAACGGGCACATCAGTAGACTCCGTGCTGCTTCTGAGAATACGGGAAAACCCAGTAACATTTTTGCCTGACCCTGGAATCGAACCCGGGATCTCCGATCAGCAGTCGCATACCCTATCCAATGGTCACTGAATGACGGAGGAAACATTCATCATAACATTCTCATCTTTGACGCTATTTATTGTACCAATAATAATCCTTCAGTCTGTGCTTCGGTTACAGTATCCTTGCCTCAGACATTCATTTCTATAGGAAATTCATTCTATATTTTTTTCCATGTCTACCTATTCCATCCTTTAGGTATAACAATAATCGGCGACCAGTTGGCAAAGCGGGAGTGTAAGCGACTGCAACGCCGAAGGTCGCGGGTTCGATTCCCGCTCATGTCAAACATTTGTGTGCATGAACATGAATCTTTGTCTTGGTTTAGGTGTTTCTATGTATATATTTACAAAAAAAGTAAGTATAAGTAAATATGTATGTTATGGCCCATTATTACCATTGTCTAGTACCCAAAGTAGGTACAGCAATTGGCGTCAATAAGGCAGCCGGCTAGTAAAAACACATGCCACAACCCTATTGCAGTATGACCATTTCCAAGTACTATATTTATAAACAAAATTTAAAAATAAGAGAGAGGAGAGACCAACGATCTCACATTGATACGTAGACCGATAGATGGCTAAAGTACTATTTCACTCTAATTCACAAGTCGACAATTTGATACATGCGCAATAATACATAATAGATTTTCAACTACATTTTCATGTTCTGAATTCAAACTTTATGACAACTACCTACAATTTTGTTTTTTCCTACGGTGCCGAGGCTGCTGCGCTCTAGGCCGCGTTCACATTTATCTGATGTAATCTGTCGTGACGGCGTCTGTCGTGTCGCGACAGACAATATCCCGGTCTGCGACAGAGAGGGGGGGTGTGGGACGGTACAGCGCGAATTAAGAGATTGGACTCAGATTAATTGTGTAAAAATACTTTATTTAATTATAACAGCTTAACAGTATATTTAAAATATAAAATAGTAATCGCTACTGTTAGATCTACAGCTAATTGAATACGAAATAATATAATCCTATGTAAATAATTTATGGATATAATTGGATATCTACTTAATCTGAATCGGATAATTCATGAAAAACATTGCGAAAGTGTAGACTCCCCGAGAGTCAAGACAGAGCTGATTCATAATTACGTCAGATCGCGACAGACGGCGACAGACAAATGTGAACGGTAAGTAATTACGACAGAGACCGTCACGAGAGATCACGTCAGATAAATGTGAACGCAGCTTTATTCTATGGCCGCGCTCGTTCGGGGACCGTTTCCTCGCGCGGCAAATTCCTCGCGAGGCTGCTCACTCTGTGTGGACCCGCCTATTGAATATATTGAGTGTAATTGCTAACTAAAATGTTTTGTAGTTACCCACAACCACTATTTTTACACTCGTATAATATTTTAGTTATTTTACTATTGCGCATCACTCAGTTGTGCACTTTGACGTAATTTTTACAATGTTTTGTTGGTCCAACGTACAATACGGCATATAACACTGTCTGAATCGTTCAGTTTTTACTATCTTTATGATTTTGTAAACACTAGATGTACACAAACACGTCTGTCACACGTTACGATATTGCAGGTAGTAGTAGTAGTTTTCCCATCGATCCAAGTTTTAGAAAGGCATAGCTTTCAAGGAGAATCACGAGAATCCTCTGTGCCATAAACTGAAAGTACCCATTAAATTTTGCTCTCTTTATATATACCTAAGTAGCTCAATTTCAAGTAAGAGAATTTTGTACTCTCAGCCCCGTAATTAAATTATATTTCCTTATAAACAAATAACCAAAATATATTATTTAGCAAACAAATTACTTTTTCTTTATTACAATATTTGTAAGAAGGAAAAACGTACAAGTAATTATACATGCATGTTTCCGGAAATTAGACGTAACGGGGAAAAAAGTAATGTAATTTGTACATGTTTACATCCTATTTCTCTTGTACCCTGTCTTTTTATTTACAAAACGTTATAACCAATGTTACACAGAGCAAACCTATCACTGTCAAAAGAACACAAAAACGATTTAATAGCTGGCCTCAAATTATCTAAAAAAGAAAACATATTACTTTGCCAGAAACTTTATTAATTTTAGCGGCATGTAGCATAAAGGAATTCTGTCAAAATGCTGTCAATACTGAAGCAACCACGGCGTCCAAATAAAAAAGAATTAGCAATAAGTATGTAACGTGTTTCCGTAAGTGGTGAAGCTACCAAACCTCTTTAAAAAGGCTCTATGCTGTCAACGGAAGGACAATGGGTCCCGACTGATTACTGACACAATTTTTATTACAATACATTTTTATAATGTAAGGAGCGTTCAAGGGTGTGACGAGCTTCACAATGTCGGTTGCCGTAGTTGCGATTGAAAGGAGACAATCGAAATAAAAATTCTATTAACCCACCTAAATAAATGATTTATATGAATGTAGCCTTACCCTTCTCATAGTGAGAAGAGGCCCGTGCCCAGCAGCAGGACAGTATATAGGGCTGATGATGATATGAATGTAGTACCTACCTACTGGTTAATTCGTGAGTAATCGATTTTAAACTTTCGCGATTTGTATATATCATACAATATTATTTAGCGGGTCTAAGTCGCGATAATTTACGGAGTCCCTCCGCGAACACGACCGTTGCAAGCCGGTAGAAACGTAGGAGAATAACAGAGGTATTTATGCCTTGAAATAAGTAAATTATCACGACTAAGACCCGCTAAATAATATTGTATGAATTCGTGAGTAGTTGTGATAATTATCCTTATAAATTTATAAATTTGATTTGTATTTACGATAGTTAACATTCATTAAAAACCTTCGGCGAAATAATTAAATTAGTGATTTATGCCGAATACATACCTACCTGAAATGATAAATTATTTTAAGAAATCCTTAATGCTTTCGAAATACCTAATTAACTATAACACATGCGTTATGTATTTAAAAAATAAGAAATAAATCATATTTTAAAAACCTTTGCCAAAATTTTACTTCACGATTTTGTAGGCATTGTCAAAATGCACCAACTGCCATATTGCATCAAGCTAATCCGCGGTAGTAACAACCTGTCAAAACTTTACAAGCTTCTTGTAGTTTACCACAAATGGGTTAAAATCTAATCAAATCGTCACGAACGATTTCATATTCAATGACATTATAGATGATCAAACAACGCTGTTGCATATTATCCTATTAATTGAGATACATTGATATGATTGTTTTTGTGATTAAGTGTTTATAACTTACGAATATGCATATCAATACGGTACCACGTCTAGAAGGTTCATAGTTTTAAGCCTGTTGTACGCGTCATTCATATTAACAAGAGTGAGCCTGTGTATCGTTATCAGCCTGTAACAGTCCACTGCTGGACTAGGCCTCTCCTTTGAAAGGAGGATTTGGCCTACTATACCACGCTGGCCAAACGGGTTGGTATAGGGTTTGTTTCAAGTTTTCATTCTCTTACAGTGCTTTTCTCTGCATAATATGCTCCCTCTTTCGGCTCTTACGACACGCATGGGATGATATGGGGTGGTGACATTCCGTATTCTTAATCCGTCACCATACGGACGTCTGAGCCTGTGTATACCCGTAGGAAAAACCTAAAACAAATCGAGAATTAAGTATTATACTATGATCTCTCTCCGCTCCAAAGTCTCACTGTCTGTTTGTACACCCGAACAGATATTGTACTCACATATCATATACCTATCAGCAGTTCACCTTTCCTTTAGGGTCTTCTGGCAGCTGAGTTTGTATTGACAAATAGACAAGTTGTTGCCTTGCATTCCTATATTATAGCACTTAAATCTGCTTCTGTATCCGTTGGAATCTGAAATTAAAATTTACAAGAAATGTAAACATCGGTAGGAATCTACTGCAAGATGTGTTATCGTGTTATAAAGCGTTCTGTACCTGCACCTTTCATATTCAGTGGTTGTATTGTTCGCTTAAGTATACTGTATTTTCCGTTTCTTTAACGTATACGCTGTATGTGAGCTCGCATTTTTTATGAGGATGGCGCGCGTAGTTTTGGCGATGTTGATGCGGCGACTGACGAGTGGCGAAGGCTTTGTTCACAACACGCCTCGCACCTCCCGTCACCTCTCTGGCGTCGTAGGATCACCGTGCGCGCCGCCGCCTTTTCCACCAATAACGCACAGCACTTTTGATTTACCTTTTCTTATTTTATTATTTATTTATATATACTTTACACTCTATAAGTCCACATTATTTATTACTTATATACATTTATGTTATAAGTACTATTTTTTACTTTTCACATGTGACACTTCTCACCTATTACTCCTTGTTATGTTTACATACGTATATATCTGATATCACGTGCGTGCCTCACTAACTGGCCTCGCTGAAAATCGGCGCTAGGCATTCGCCTAGCTCATGCCGAACGAGGTCCTTTTTTTGGCTGCACGCAAAAGTCTATAATAATTAATAACTAATTGAGTCTTGTGACTTTTTTTTGTCTTGTACCCATTTATTCTTTTTTTTTCTTGTCTTGTTGTATTTCATTTGATTTATGTTTTGTTTATGTTATTCTCTTTTTATCTTATTTGTCAATATTGTGTCCCATTTTTTTTGTTTGAAAATAAATGTTTCTTTATCTTTATATTTTTATTTGGCGAGAGCGCCAGCGACTTCGATGTCCATGGCTTTCTTCCGCCGCGGCCGCGCCTCACGACCTATGTCACATCAAATGATATAAACGCAAAAGATGTAAACGCGCCATGTATATCAAAATCGCTGCCGCTGCCCGTCACTGTAGGTCGTGACCAGGCCGGTAGGCAATTTCCGAACGCACCACACTGCATAAATACTCGTCAACGTTTAATGTGTTAATAACTTTGGTCCGCTCGCATCTATTTCATTTTGTAGTCATAACGGGAAACGCTTCAATGTTGTAAAAGTGGACTATAATTGTACCAATATCGAAAGGTAATGAACCCTTGATGTTTTTTTAATTAGTTTGTACGTCAAGTGTAGTACATATTTCTTTTAATAAATTCATTTTAATTTTTAGAAAATTATCAAAAATCTCTAAAATCTTGATAAATTTTACCCAAAATTTTATTTAAAACAATTGTAAGTTAACAAGTTTTCCAAAAAATAACAATTTAAAGCCAAAAAGTCAATTGTTTTTTTTATTTCGATTATTTTGATGACAATTTTGGACCCCTAATTGACGGGTTAAAATTGTTGCAAATGACCCCAAATAAAACCTCCTTCAAGGAATTGGTCAAATTACCAATCACGTATATTTATATACTAATTATGCATTTCTCTGTTAATAGCTACAACGTCGCTTAACATTTAAGATTAGTGAGAAGCCTGTGAGTCCTCATGACATGACAAATAATTTTTTTGTGATTTCATATGTCAAGCCCCACCTGCCTAAAATCTTAATCCGCCACCGCTAGGCAGTATACCCTGCCACGCTTAAGACTTCGACATCTCGGAACAAAATTATTGTTATCTTACTCAAAACTCAAAAACTCTAAAAGCTAATAAAACCTGCTACACTTTGAATCGCAATAGTGTGCACGTCCGCTGGTCTAAACAAATGGCTTTCGCCGCTTTTTTAAAGATGTTTAATACATGAGAAAAGTATTAGTATATGAAAGATAGATAGCACTCAGAGCAAAGATAGGTTTACGCAGGTAGAAGAGCCTTACTAATTTCAGCATGAATGGGCCGGCTCAACCGGGGAAGTACTACCCTCTCACAGAAAATTGACGTAATAGCACCTACCTATGTATATTATTGCGTTTCGTTCAGTGAGTGAGAGTGCCGGAGACGCCATCCCCTATTCCTTCTCCCTCGTCTCGCTCCTCCTCCTATCCCTCCCAAAGGGCTGCAACGCACTTGTGACTTCTCTGGTGTTGCTTGTGCCGATGGGCGACGGTAATCGCTTACCATCAAGCGATCCGTCTGCTTGTTTGTCACTTAAGACATAAAAATAACGAATTTCCAATCTCAGTTTTAGGATAAAATTTAAGTATCTGCTCGAATAAGCAATGATAGTTTTTATTCGGTTCAGTTGTGGACCTGGAAGAATATTGGTAATTCTCAGAAAGTCGATAATCCTATTAAAAACAAATTAATCTCCGGCAAAGTTACGGCAAATCCGTTATTAAACGTCGCAGCCACATTGAATTTTTGTGGCAGATTATTATCAGTCGATTGCCGACGCATATACAGTGCGGTCGTTCGTAATGGATCCGATAGAAGTGATAGCTATCTATGAAGCTTTAGAGTAAGAAAAAAGAAGAAACCGTAAATATTGGGTTCATCCCATAAATAGTCTTCGCTTAACAAGTGGGCATTTTCACACCTTGTATATGCAACTAAGACAGTATCCAGCTAAAGAATTCGAATATTATCGAATGATAATACAATCATTTGATGTGTTGCTGAATTAAATGAAGGACATACATAACCTTTTCCATAGAGTCTGAAACGCAAGCTCTAGTTTGTACTTCTACAATAAATCGTTCGGTGTCAAACATTCTGTGCGTGCGCCGTCGTCGCGAGCCTTCCGCGAATGTGGCGCGATGCATATAAACACCTACAATGGTGTGCCTGCTATTGGTCATTTATGTACAATAACTTGTATAGGCGTTCCGCCGTAGCAGTTCCGCGACGGAGTTTCCGTCAAGTGTGGCGTAGGCCTAAGAGTGACAATAATGTTATAGGCATAATTTTCACTCTTATAGTCAAACCACGACGACCACAGTCGAAGCACGAATACAGTTCTCGTTTACCAAGTACTTCTGTGCCTGTCTTATTAAAATACTTCTACAATCTTCTGCCAATTTACAATTTCAATCTATAATCTTCTTGGATCTACTAGTATAAACGAAACAGCACATGTTACATTTCAATCCCATGTGTTAAATCCGACTGATAATATACTTGTTTCTAAATACATATGTAAATCATCATCAACATCTTCAGCTTTATCCCGGTTGTGATTAAGAACCTTCAATTTGGAGACCAAGTTGCGCCTTTCTAGGCTACCGAGATTTGACAAATACTGAATGAAGAATGACTGCAGTCTTACCCAATTTTTTTTTTTTTGGTGTCGGGTTGGAAAATCCTCATGGAGTCCCTCCGCCCTGGGGGGGAAGGACGAAGGGGACTGTCAGACTCTTACTGACTAAAAACCAACCCGTGCTCCTCATGTACCCATGTGTCTGAGGGTAGGGTTTCACCTAAGCATTCCTCGCTGCCCCCCGACGGGTATTGGCCCGCCAGATGGTCAGGCGGCCCCCGAACGAAACCCCCTTGGCGGCGGATGAAGGTGCTGGGCTCCGCCGCCAAAACACCCAGCGGCCGCAGAGGATAGGGAGGACGGCAACGCAACACCGCATCTCCTCTTCCTCTGCGGCCCCACCGCGACGCAACGATAGTGCGCCCCCATTTGGTCGCGGGAGATAGGGCGCGCGGCAACGCAACACCGACACGTCTCTCCTCCCGCGACCGCACACGACTGCGAGGGACAGACAGAACTCTCCCCCGCACCCGCACCAATGGACGCATCCTACGCAGGCCTCACGCAAGCCCACGTGGAGCGTCCCCTCCCGGGATCCCGCTTAGCTTCACCGTGGGAGAAAATCAAATCCACGGTTACTAAGCCCCCCACCACGACAAGGTGGAGATCCCACGGGGAGGGCTGCAGTCTTACTTTTTTTTTTGTGTCGGGTTGGAAAATCCTCATGGAGTCCCTCCGCCCTGGGGGTGGGCGAAGGGGACTGTCAGACTCTTACTGACAAAAAACCAACCCGTGTGCCTCATGTACCCGTGTGTCGGAGGATCGGGTTTCGCCCAAGCATACGTCGCAACCCCCGACGGGTATTGGCCCGCCAGATGGTCCGGCGGGCCCCGAACAAAACCCCCTTGGCGGCGGAAGAGGGTGTTGGGCTCCGTCGCCAAAACACCAAGCGGCCGCAGAGGATAGGGAGGACGGCAACGCAACACCGCATCTCCTCTTCCTCTGCGGCTCCACCGCGACGCATCGAATGGTGCGCCCCCATTTGATCGCGGGAGATAGGGCGCGCGGCAACGCAACACCGACACGCCTCTCCTCCCGCGACCACGCCTGACTGCGAGGGACAGACAGAACTGTCCCCCGCACCCGCACCGTTGGACGCATCCTGCGCAGGCCCCGTCAAGCCCACGCGGAGCGTCCCCTGCTGGATCCCTCTTAGCTTCACCGCGGGTAACCAATCCACGGTTACTGAGCCCCCCCACCACGACAAGGTGGAGATCCCGCGGGGGGGCTGCAGTCTTACCTTTTTTTTTTTTTTTTTTGTTCACTACGGTGGTAAACTCTCCTTATGAGTCGTCTCAACTCCGCCAACCCAGCCATTAAAATGGCTGGCTTGGGACTGGCGGAGGAGGTATGTGGAGGCCCTTCCCTACAGGCGTTCGGGGCATACCCACTTAAAACCACCGTGGTGTCCCTACGGGTCCCGTGTGTTGGCGGGGTCACGCGATTCGCGATTAGCATACTTTCTCGCAACCCCGCCCGGGATTGGCCCGCCGTTGTTATTGGCAGGCCCCGTCTACATATGATCTCGCAATCATCCATCAAACTTCTTGCATCCATCAAATTTCTCGCATCCATCACCTCACAAAGCTACTTGGGAGGCGGCGAGGACACGCGCCGCCTCCCGCCTTTTGGCGGACAGGGAGCAGCCCCAGCGCTCACCGTCCGCAGGCACTGAATTCAGGGTGGTCGGAGGTCGTCTCTTGTTCCACGTCCCCGACGCCCGGACCTACGGTTGGGGAGAGGGCGATGTATTTCCCTCTCCCGCTCCGCCGCCTCCTTGCTCAGCATGACTGCTTCGCAGAAGGAGGCGACGGCGTTCCAAGACCTCTCACTCCGGACCATAGACAGAACTACGGCCGGGAGCGAGAGGACAACCGTATTCAGAGCCGCGACCAGGTCACGGCGCTGCTATGCCCAGGCTGGGCATTCCGCCAAAGTATGCAACGCCGTGTCTTCGACAGGGTCGCGGCTGCTGCCACAATGGTGGCATCCGGGCGTTTCCTCCCGGCCTATCCTCCACAAATACCGGCCAAAACAACCATGGCCGGTAAGGATTTGAGTTAACCGGAAGGTGAGGACGCCGTGACGTCTCTCCAACCACTCATCAACCACGGGACTTACCGCCACTATCGTGGCGTGCCCGGGCTGCAGTCTTACCTTTTTTTTTTTTTTTTTTTGGTTTCGGGTTGGAAAATCCTCATGGAGTCCCTCCGCCCTAGGGGATGGGCGAAGGGTACTGTCAGACTCTTACTGACTAAAAACCAACCCGTGTGCCTCATGTACCCGTGTGTCGGAGGGTCGGGTTTCGCCCAAGCATACGTCGCAACCCCCCGACGGGTATCGGCCCGCCAGATGGTCAGGCGGGCCCCGAACAAAACCCCCTTGGCGGCGGATTAAGGTGTTGGGCTCCGCCGCCAAAACACCCAGCGGCCGCAGAGGATAGGGAGGACGGCAACGCAACACCGCATCTCCTCTTCCTCTGCGGCCCCACCACGACGCATCAAATGGTGCGCCCCCATTCGGTCGCGGGAGATAGGGCGCGCGGCAACGCAACATCGACACGCCTCTCCTCCCGCGACCGCACCCGACTGCGAGGGACAGACAGAACTGTACCCCGCACCCGCACCGTTGGACGCATCCTGCGCAGGCCCCGTCAAGCCCATGCGGAGCGTCCCCTCCTGGATCCCTCTTAGCTTCACCGCGGGTCACCAATCCACGGTTACTGAGCCCCCCCACCACGACAAGGTGGAGATCCCACGGGGGGGACAAGGTGGAGATCCCACGGGGGGGAAGGCTGCAGTCTTACCTCAGCAAACCAAAATTCTACGGCTTAACCCAGTATCAGAATACTTGAGCGTACTTACGACTGTCAACCATCTTTATGATTTTTCTTTAACTATATACCACTTTTTAATATGTAGGTAACTTCAACATTTCAGTGATGCGCGCCGAAGATTCGAAATTAAACAATCATGCAGCATAAATCATCGTTCTTACTCATCACACCAAGTTTTGTCCTTGTAATAACTTTGGCATAGAAATTAGGTTCTCTGTCTAATAGACCAAAGGCCCTGTAGTGAATCTTTTGAAACCACTTAGAACCATTCATACTTAACATATAAGAGGCTGTGTAAGTCGTCTGACATCGTCATTTCTAGGACGTGGAACTATATGGTTGCAAACATGCATCGTCTGTATTACAATCAGACAGAATCAGGATCACCCTCTAACATATACCTACACTTTGACATTAGACGTTTATTATATTAACACGCTTTTATTAGGTCGTCGTGTATGTAACTAACTATGTAGGTAATACCTATGTAATGGAATCTAAGCTATCTAATTTAACCATCTTTCAAGGGTCATAGCGTAATGAAAATTGGCACTTGTATGTAGTTCGGATGACAATACAATAATATGGTACTGTCAAACTGATCTGATGATGGAGCCGAAAGACATGAACTAGTAATTCATGATAGAAAATCATATCATAGCTGTTTTGGATTTCTTTGAAAAGTCTTGTAATGAACTTTGGCCACGATTAGGTTTCAAGGTCTGATGATGAAGCCGGAAGATAGGCACTGACATTCCATGATGGAATATCGTATTATAGTCATCTTTGCACTTGTGAGAAAGGCCATGTTATGGACTTTGAACACGATCAGGTTTCAAGGTTATAACAAACCAATTATATATTGTAGAGCACGCAGTGGTGTAGTTAGGATCCCCTACTTTTGCGGCTGGACAGGCGTATGTGGCCCTGAGTAGAGTAATTTTTTTTTTGTGGTCTCCTGATTAAAGAGCAAGATTTTTTTTTTTGTAAGACAACTCCCACATTAGGACTAAATCCGTTTACAAACATACAACTAACGGACACAATTAACACGCAGACTCGAAACAACAATTTGTGAATTACACAAAGTGTTGCCTCTTGTGGGAAGGCAGCGATAGCCGAGTGGATATACCCACAGACTGCCATGCAGAGGGTATCAGGTTCGAATCCACGGCGCGCACCAATGACTTTTCGGAGTTATGTGCGTATTGAATTGTTAATTATCGCTGTCCCGTGCCTCGGAGAGCACGTTAAGCCGTCGGTCCCGGTTATCATGAAGATCTTTTACAGTCGTTAGAGGGCGTCAGTACCTTCTAAATAATTTGACATTAGTCTAAACCATGGCATATCGCTATCCCTTCGGGTTGCGGAGGTCAGACAGGCAGTCGCTCCGTGGAAAAGCTTATATTCAGCCAAATCCGGTTAGACTAGAAAGCGGATCCCAGACTGAAACTGGGATAACGCTAAGAGAAAGAAGTTGCCTTATGTGGGGATCGAATCCACAACACTCGGTGCAGTGTCAAGCGGTGAGGAGGCCGCTTAAACCACTACGCCAACCGTGCAGTCAAGTCAGATTGTTATAAGCTGACAGATAAAACACCATGTAATACAGACGCACAGGCGGAGATGGAGAGGACGCGGGCACATTCACCTACTTAAAATAAATGTATAAATGTTAAAAATATTTCGTTATCAAAGACTAAAAAGTATAAAATAAATTAATGGTTTAAAAAACGCCTAAAAACAAAAAATAAATTATGGATCGTTCAAGTTGTCTCTATTTCTGGGCTGAAGTGTAAACTATGTGCTTTTAATTATAATATTGTAAAAGCGTGGGGCGCTGGAACAGGAAAGACGTTTCTGTTTAATTTGTTCAAAAATCAAGTGAACAGAAGATGTTATGGGAAACAGGTTACACAGATTGGCGCTCTAACTGGAGTTGCAGCACGAGTAGTAAGTGGCTCTACATTAAACAATCTGTTTATATATTTATGGTCAGTACATTATATCTATTTTGGGTGATGCCAATAATATTGACGAATTTATTTTTATTTGAATTACGTATTATGTACCTACCTGTCCATGTACTTGATTTAAACATGAAATCATACCTATTTTTTTAATAAATTGAAAGCTGCTGATTAATTTTTTAAACTGGATTATGATTCGTCGAATTATTATTGAGAATTGGGGTTGGAATAAAATGGTACACTAAAAATATGATTAATGGGCAATAGGCTTAAAATATCAATAGCAAAATTTTAGAAACGCCATTCAACTCCAACATACCTTTAGTTATCAAGAGAAGCTAGCCTAACAATATACAAAAAAATATCACTATTTCCCGTCATGGACCATTTTTGGCTTGGTAATACACTGAACCATTCAAAGTTACAACCGCAGGGAAGCCGAAGTAAAACTACACCGAATGGATGACGAAAAACATTTCACTTAAATCGATGGAATAATTGTGCAGCTATTCTGATAATTGAAATGACTTGACATCAATTTAATGCCAATAAGATTTATTGGAACAGAGCATTATATACAAAATACTTTTTACATAACAAAGTATAATACTAATAGTATTCCTTAAGGCAGCTGCTAGCGTAGTTTCTGAACATTATTTTGTTATTTATATTCAAGGTAATATTTTCAGATCTTTCTTCCACTTAGTTAAAAGACTCTTTATGTTATACTGCTTTCTTTTAACATCAATCATTCCAAGGCCTGAATTCTAAAAATATGTAATTCTAGGGAAAGGGTAAATATTAAACCGATACGATTATTAATTAGACATTACATACAAATAGACCAACTTATTACTCAACTCTAACATTCGTAAATAGTAAGCATTGGTAATAGTGGAGTACCTGCGTTTTAATTAAAATACTGTATTGACTTAGGCTTCAACAGTTAGCTAAAAGATGTTCTTTTTTGAATATAGATTTTATATATTTTTTGTACATTTGTATTTCAAATATTATTTTATTTCAAATATGAATAATCTAGTCACGGCGAATTAGAATCATAGCGTGAACGAGCGCGCTCCACGCCCTGCGATTAAAACCAATCAACGATAAAATCGTACCGTCTAATTTTGATGAGGTTTATATTTATTTTAAGTAATACATTCGCTAGATTGTATGTGTATTACGCGAAATGTGTGTAATATGAGTATCGTATCTTGTGCCTCCATATGAAAAAGCTTTTTCGAGGAGAAAATTGTTTTCAATTGTTTTCTTTTATAGCTCCTAGAGGTGGAGTTGTGTGAAACGTGCAGGAATAAAATACGTCGGCAGAATTTCATCTCAATATTTTTCTCTTGTTATTAAACGTGATAAATTTACAGCAAAATTAGCGAGAATATAGTAATAAGTTAGAAAAATACATGCGAATATTCGAAGCTTTTGTATGCTTATTGCGGATTATTGCGCTTGCGAGTACTGGCTTTAAATATTTTAGGTTTAAGGTTATGTATTTTTGTTTACGGGATATATTATGAATCGATGAGACTGTTGAGATTTTCTTTTGAATGATGTAGATTTCTTTTAGCTCAATGAATAATCGAATTTGATTTAAAAGTGGGATTGAGTCAGTCACCGTAAGATGTCAAAAATGTTGGTACGTTTAAGGAAAGGAACAGCCACAGTACAAATGAAAACTAAACATGGGATAGACTTTCAGATACACAATTTCCATTAAGTACCTGTTCAATCCGAGTTTATCAAAGGGAAAATGAAACATTCATAAGAACAACGTTGCAGGTGAATGTCAATCTATCACGGTAATACTTCACACAGACGGAGTTCGTCCAATTACATTACAGCTCCAACACGAAACATTTTTGAATCTATTTTAGGGTAGTTCTGGGAATACTGAGCGCTGTGGTAAGCTTCACAAAACAAACTACGTCTACTGTAATAACTATGTTGCCGCATTGACAATTGGTGTATATTGTAGAAATTTGGGTGATGTAATTCAGTAGGTATATGTCCATCTTACTATTATTAAAAACGCGAAACATTGGGATTATGGATAGATGTTTGTTTCCCTTTCATGCAAAAACGGGTTATGTTGAAACACTATAGCAATATAACTTATAAATTTGATTCATATATAGCCTAACTTTTAACTACGTGGGTGGAGCTACGGGCTCTAGGTAGGTAGTAAAGAAATCGCTTACTGAATTGCTACTTTTTTTTTGTTTATAATGACTACCTACTTATGTACCTCCTCCAGCACTAACTCAGCAAACATTAAATCAACGGGTACCAAGTACGCTCAGCCTCGAAATAACAATTTGTGAATCACTCAAAGTGTTGTTTCACGGCTTTTGCTTTACGGCTAGGCGCCTGCCTCGCCGTTTAGCGCTGCGCAGTGTTGTAGGGTCTATCTCCACATGAAACAACACTTTGAGTGATTCACAAATTGTTATTTCGAGGCTGAGCGTACTTGGTACCCGTTGATTTAATGTTTGCTGACCCAACGCCATACGTGCAGTCATTGTCATGTTGGTATTCACGGTACCACGACCAAACCCTTCACCAAACATTTAAATGCAATTTGATGATGGATGGGTAAATTATAGTTCAAGAAAGAAAAAAAGGGTTACAAAGGTTTATTTTTCAATCACCCTTTGAAGGGGTAAACCGAATTCCATGCGGGAGATGCCGCATCAGGAAGTAATATAATGAGTTTATACTCAAATGTTATCTTAAGTTTATTATATATTATTTTTATTATTATATAGTTTATTATTATATATATCATTGTACTGAAATGTATTTTAAGTAGGTACCTCTTTTTAATATAACAGAAAGTACTTTATATTTGCTTTATTAATATGGTATTTGATAATATTACTATTACGTGACATAAATATATCTTAATATTCTGTTAAATTTGGTTAGACTAGAAAGTAGACCCCGGGCTAAAAGATAAAGCTTAGACGCAAATGAGATAACTCTAAGAGGGTGCTGGTGATAATACATATTTGGGAGTTTGATGGATGGATGATTGTTACTCTTACACTCAAAAACCTTTCAGTGATATTGGTTATACACCTGATTAGCACATAGACCCATCCCTTGTACCGATAGGTGTCTATAACTAAACAAACATTAAGGCGAGGATTTCTCAAAATGCAGTGTTATCTAGCGTGTTCAAACGTTTTGTTTGTAAATAACAGATATTAAAATTCTGAAAAAAAAATACGTCATTCTACAGCATTAGATCTATATTTGTCGGTCATTTAGAACACGATCACTGACATTTTATACGATAGAAAATAATCGCGAATATAGGTCTGTTTAAAGAATTTTCCACGTTTTATTTGAGTTGTATTAGGTTTAGAATTTTCAAAAGTATACCAAAAGAAAAGTCATGTAAAAACGGATGTTTCTCGGTCATCACATTATGAATTTTAATATATACAAAAATATAATACCGAAAATATGTAATTTGCTACTGCTGACGCACTCTCTCCCGCGTCGTTCAGTCCCGAGCGGGATGTAATGGAGACAGGACGTATCGCTAGTTTGCAGAGCGCATCGCAGGATTCCGAACTATTTTATCGTCAGTAAGGAATGTCATCATCACTTATTGATAAATATATTATATCTCGGTTTAGTTTGTAAATAGGTATTGTAATTTTTTTGTACCTAATAAGAGTGTATATAATTAGTATAGTTTTGAAAATATCGTTTTGATTATTGAACAAAATAACGGACTTGATAACAACAGCATAGTTAGGTACCAGTACTTTAGAAAATTATTGATTTGTTGTGTATTGTGGATGATATATAGCATTATTGTTGTATTGATATCTACCTAATATTATAATAATACACACTTTTATTCCCGTGTACCTATATACGGGAATAAAAATGTGAGATGTGCCTAAAAGCTATACGAGCCAATTTTATAGGTACCTACCTACCTATCTAAATAAATACAAATATCTGCAGTTACACCGGTATAGTGGTAAATATGGTTACTGAACCACCCTCGTGGGTCGTAGTGTGATGTTATTTGGTATAACCTTCCTCAACAAATGGGCTAGAGAGGCAAATCAATCTTAGAAATTGGCCAGCTAGTTCCTAAGACCAGCGTGATCAAAAACAAAAAAAAACAGTTTTGATATAGGTACGTAGGTATATGAATTTCCGTATAAGTAAGTATATTCAATAATTCTATTGACTGAATAATATCTCTAAATAATATCATTATATTATAATATGATCTAAATAATATCATTGATTTCCACACTATTACCAAACACGGAACAATGGACACCTATCGTATTATTTATCACGCCGAGGAAGAATGCACTGGTGTCACAGGTTAGAAATGTTCGGTAGATAAAAGTAGGTATATCAATTTGAATGACAAATGATAATGAAAACTAGAGTTTATTATTGGTTAGCGGAAAAAAAGTGTTGTGGGTGTAGGTATATGATTTCATACGTATGTATGTATAATTTTGTTAACTTTTTTTCACTACTACTTGCCGATGGTAGCGCCTAAAGGAGATCACCCAAATTGGGCTAATTTTTATTTTGCCGGCCAATCAATAAAATTGTGTTATTTTAATAGAACACGCTGTTGTAAACATTTTTTAAATATTACACCAAACTTCTAAGTCAATTCTCTGAGACAATATTTCGGTTTGAATATATGTCTCAAGGTGCCGTAGAGCAGTTTTGTTTTGACAAAAGTGAAAAATCAAAGAGGTGTAAAGCTGGTCAACTATAAGTTTTCAGCCTAACGTAAAATACGTGAGCCTTTAAATGCAGTGGACTCATTAAGGAACTAAAAATATTGTTTTAAATACTCCTGACCAAATATAAAAATATCGTGTAAACCTTTAGTAGGAATATCTATGACCAGCCTGGTACAGATGTCTTGTATACAGGCATGCCACCATAGTGGTGCTAATTCCGTTCCCAACATGTGGTTGAAGAGATGTTGCGTCGCGACGTTCTCACTTTCCATTGTTTCGGCCAGTTCTTGTAGAGACAAGGCCAAAAGGAAACGCCTGGATATCACAATAGTGACAGCAGCCGCAACCCTGTCCAAGAAACGGTGCTGCAAATGTTGGCGGAATGCCCCGCTTATGCGTCCCAGCGCCGTGAACTCATCACCATCTTAAGTCTTTTTCGACCATTTTGGTGCAGACCTCTACAACAACTTCCTTTCCGTTCTGTTTTGGGCAGTCTTCAACCAATCACTGCCCGCTATCTTTATGATGTCATCTTTCCATCTCATTTGCAGTCTTCCAGGTGGTCGTTTACAATCCCATGGTCTCCATTTCAATATTTGCTTGCACCATATTTCGGGTTCTCTGGCTACATGTCCGGCCGCTACTTTTTTGGCAACATCTGATACCAGACATTCTTTTCGAAGCCATTTATTCGTCTTTCTGACTCTGAGTGTTACTCCTGCCAGTTTTCTCTCCATTGCCCTTTGAACTACTTCAAGTTTCTGTAGCGCTGCCTCTGTAGTAACCCAAGTTTCAGCTCCGTAGGTGAGCACTGGCAGAACGCACTGGTTAATATTCTTGCTTTTTGTTGCTTCGTAAAAGCAAATGCCAGTTTGCCGAAATCAGTGTATAATAATGTTCTAATGATAAATTCTTTGAGCTCGAATATGATCTCACAGACAACACTTAAGTGTTTATTTCGTACTATTCTATAATAATTTTAAGTTTATTTTAGTTGGCCGGCACTTTTAGAATTAGCCTAAATTTGTATGAAGGCTGGGTGATCACCTTTATTATGCATGCACGTATGTCTGCATGAGTATATTGCTATAACTATTGCCCTGAACATTTAGTGTATTATTGATCTTTTTCCGGTACATTTTTGAGAGAGTAGTAGCTTAGAGATTTCATTGTAAAAATATAACAAAATGTAATAATTGGTGATTAAAAGTGGCCATGAGTATCTTACTCGTTCTTATTATTGGTTCTATGCCGTTGTTTTTCTGACAGTAGCAACGAATTAATTAATTTATATTAATCTAATTATTTTCCCTAAGATTGATATCGAGCAAGCGATACTTTCGCTAATTAACATCAAAGATAATGTTCATAATATTACTGATTACATATGCAAATAAAGCTTGTCTTATCTTATTACATATTGTCACTATAAACAACGGCAATTTTGTAAAACTACTTCGAATTTCATGAAGGTTTATTCAAAACAGAAACATTGCAAATTATTTATACTCTATAAGTAAGTTTATTTATATTTCAATTGATAGACTGCTTCAATTTTTTATACTATGGCGCGAAAATGTTATGCCGTATAATGTTACCGAAAATGTTAAACGTCTCGCGTCGCGATTCATCGTAAGTAGTTATGGACGTCGGCATACTCGCGAACTGGAGAAGCGGAGGGCCTCAAAAGCTTTGAACGCACGGAAATCGCTATTCGACGGCCTTCAAAAATTGTTTCGGTGTGCCTCAACCTCATGTAAATACGTAGTTTATCATGCGTGATGGTTTTTATTGAAACATAAGTTAGATGGTAATTGTTTATTCTACTGCTGGACACGCCAGCCCATTAATGGAAGGTTTAGACTACACAGTCAAGAGCATAATTATTAAAAAATCTCAGTCATATACAGGTTATCTCACAACGTTTTCCTTCATCGTTAAAAAATCAATAATTAATTTATTACGAATGTTTGTCAGAGAAGGGCAGGAACAAAATAAAGGTAAACCGGTATCGTCCCGAATGATCTTCGAATGTATATTATTATTTGTTGCAAAGACATCCCTTGCCATGTTTCTATACATGTCCGTTAGCGTAAGGCCTAACTGAATCTAGTTCCAAGTTGTGATTACGGCTACAATAGGATGGTCAAGTTAGGAAACACCCGGGCACACTAACAGTCAAATAGAGCAGTTAAAATATCTGGACTAAAAGCTTACAAAATGTGCAAATATAGGCGTTACGTATTTGTAACGACCAACGTGCGCAGTTTTCCCCTTTGTCCAGCGGCGGAAGTCATACGATCGGCAAAAAGAAACGGACATATGTATGTTTTACGAAGAAAGCATAAATAATTATTTATAAAGGATTAACAATGTTGTTTGTTTCAGAAAAATACCCCGTTACTGAATAAATAAGAACAATGCAAGTATTATTTCAACTTAGAATAACATAATATAAAAATCGACGCAGAGACAGACGAAAAAAAATAAAGATATGTACAGAAAATAAAACGGGGTTGTCCGATGCGGATATCCTTACAAATATAATATTATTTCATTAAACATTTGTTGATTCATCGCATTATATTGTAATGTGCTTATAAAATAATTGATATTAGAGCTTTAAAATGCATCACAGTTATGTTTTATAAGGGCACTCGATGTACCCTAATATATTCCGATTAGTAAGACCGGCTGGGATATGTATTCTGTACAGGGTACACGAATGTATTGTAAGACTGAGATAACGCTACCAGACGACAAAGGAACATTTCCTTTGCATTGATATATTCCACTGGCTAGAACATTCCTCATACTACACAGGTTCCTAACAGAACCTAGCTATCAAAGCGAATGCCGCCATCTAACCCTATTGAAATAAATCGTAAAATTTACGAGATTTAATTTCGCAGTTCAGGTGAAAACATTGTTCTGTTCAAAAAGCGTCGAGTCAGCGATGTTTAGCCAGACACTTCATTAGTTTCGCAATTATAATAATAAATCATTAAAATAAAAATATAAAAAATATATTATTTTAAATAAGTATATTTTTTTGTACTTATAGTTTTACAGTCTTATTAATAAACTAGGATTAGCGCCAGAACAACTTTACTCCAAGACTTAAGCAAAGATTAGGCAATTATGGTATTAATAAACTAGGAGTAAGGACGGAGTTAACTATTCTTAATTTACTCCGGGAGTAAAAGTTACTCCGCGGAAACCCATGGTTTAACGCTGGAGTATGCAAGGAGTAAGCATACCTAGTATATTAATAATTTTGTCACGGGGTACGGTAGACTAGATCGAAACTTTACCTGAATACTAAAACATAAAAAATAAAGATTTGGAGTCGACAACACATATCCGCAGAATTCGGATTGTCGAGTATTTTGTTAATTTCTAATGCTTCTGACAGTATTAGAAATTATAATAATAAAAAATAAAATAAAAAACATTTTTATGTTAAACGGTTTTATTACAATAAAAAAATATGTAGGTTATGTACTAAAAGCTAAAAAATAATTCTTCAAGTCCTAGCTACCAGATCGCACCAATCTTCTCATAAATCTGGGGTATTGATCAGATAAATATAAAATCGTTGGGTGCGTGAAATTTTTATCCAAATGTTTACTCTGGATACGCTACGCCCAACGTACATACGTATTTTTCACAAATACCTCAATACAGGTATCGAATGAAAGGGCTTGATAGGTAGAATAGGGCTCACTATGAACTAACAACAAAACTAAAAACTTGAAAATAAAATAAAATAAAAAAACATTTTTATGTTAAACGGTTAATAATAAAAAGACAGAAAAGTCACTGTCACCGAAAAACAGTCATGTTGAGTACCTACTACGTAGTTTGTATGCCATGTGTAAATATTTCTTGCAGTTATATCTATTTTTTATCGGTATAAACAGTTTGTTTAAACGAGAATGATTATTAAAGTATCCGTCTATTAAGAGAGAATTGTGTTACTTCGAATTTACGCGAGCGAAGCCACGGGCAAAAGCTCGTAGATTTATATTGTATTTCCAACTTTCATTGAGATTTATATACATAACCCAAATATATTTTCACATTTGTTTGGTATTCGTTAGAGTACTTACTAGTATCTGATTTTGTAATTTTATTATTGTGGATTAAAATTAATAGTGATTATTTCATTGAAGATTTAAGAATGATAGAAGTAATTGAAAAAATATTACAATTAATAAGGCATGTGAAATTGTATAAACCTCGCAATAACCCTTTTGAAGACCTTGAAGAAGATATGTGCCAAAAAACCGACACCGATTGGGTTTGCCACAAGCGCTTGCAAACCTATACAAACCTAGTCAAATACCCTATCCGAACGTTTGCGTTACGCACCATTACATATGTGTTTTGTGTCTTATGTTCGCTTGGGATAGTTGTGAGCAAAGAAATCTAACATTAATCTAGTCCAACCTCTCTGGTTGTGATTATCAAATAAAAGTATTTAATAAAAAGTTTTTATTCGACCAGGTAATTTTGTTCATTCTTTTTACTTTTAATATCAGTGGGTAGCCATAACATGGTATATGTTAATCTCAGTGAAAGAATCATATTGTTACTCCGAACTTACTCCGTATTTATTAATACCGTTATTAACACGTAGCTATTCCATATCTAATCTAGAATTAATTACTCCCGGTATTACTTTGGAGTAAGAGAAGAATAAGCAATTTTTATTAATAAGACTGCTAGAGTTTAAATTAATTACTTAGAGTTTTAATCTAAAATGGGATGGGACACATGCCGCGGAGCCTCCAAAACTGCACTACTGAGTACATCTATGGGCTAGCCGCACACGGCATGTGTCCCATCCCATTTTAGATTAAAGTTCTCTACGGGCCTCTGCACGTTGAATCCATATCCCCGTGTAAGCTTCCCAAAGGACCGTTTATTCTTCTAACACCATGTTAGAAGAATATCCGTGAAAAAGAGACACATAATAATAATAATCATATTGACACCAAATGTTAGAAGAATAGCCGTGTAACAGAGACATAATAATCATCTTTAGTGTACCAAAGAAATTTACAATAATGGGCCCTAACAAAAGTATAACACATAATAATTGTAGGTGTATTAAAGGTAGAGGGAGGGAGTGGAACCCCGACTCGCAGTTCAGAAGTTAGGGTCACTAAAAGCTAGACCAATACCAAATCAGTCAACATTTAAAACAAAATTGGCAATCTTTCACGGTGATAGAAAATATTTAGTTCACTATTTCAATCATTATTTAGTTTACCATAATTTGACATTGTCTTGACAATTGTTTTTGAAATTGTTTAATAGCACATTTATTTTATACACCACATATTTTATATACCATATTTCATGCAAATAAATGATTCTTTTTTTCTTTCTTACAGGTCACCTGCCCAGTGATCTTCGTTATCTATTGACTAATTGAGACTAATAGCGCGACACATTCCAGATACATTTATGTAACAATAGTATAATACTATAATTCTGTACAGTTATATCACAATGAGGGCTTGCAATTACCTAAATGAGAGGCCCTTAATCAATGTCAAAGACTTATAGGCAGCTAAATTAGCATGTTAATAGGGATGATGCCTGCAAGTAAAATAAATTATATATGTTATTTTATCCAGTAAACCATGCCAAATTAATGGCACTTTCATTTGTTGATTAATGTTAAAGTCTCAATTAGTCTTAAAGCTATATTTTACATTTTTTTACTGTAAATTTATAGATAATAATTAGTAGCAACTTGACACTAAATAGATAAGACGTCACTGGTGCATATTTCGCAGAAAATAAGTAGAAAGACATTGCTTTTGACACATCAATAAAAATGTCTGATTAGACTATTTGGAACTAAGATTTATATGTAAGTATATTTTAAATCTATGAGTTGGAAATTAGAATCACCCTAAATTATGCAGTATTTATTCGGTACGGTTTAATAAGCAGGTAAGCCTTAGTACTATGTTAATTTTAGGGAGTCTGATTTCTCGAAGTTCTACCATCAAGTAGGTAGGTAAATATTGTTGAAAGTTCTCGAGTATTCAAGATTCGAGTATTACTTGGGTATATAGTAAATTGGAATTGTTAGTCATTTAGTATTGTTAGTACGTATGTATGTTGAGTACTTGTACTTATTAGTATTGACTGGCATCATGGTCTAGTTAATGAGTGTTCACACATGAACATGTCATTTCAGCGATATAATCCTACGTGAGTATTTATCGCAACACAGATTGTTCGTAATTTATATTAAATTAAGAAAAAATCACGTATTTTTCCTCCTTTCACACACAGCACACAACCATAAAGTTCTGTGTTTGTACATAGGATAAGTTTAGTATATAAGATTATGTATTATAAGAAATAAACCAGTCACAAGTTGAATCCGACTTTGACTCAATACCCTTCCCACACCTCTGACGGTGGCCAAGACACCTTTAGCCATCAATACCGATCAGCTCGATGAGTCTGTTGAGATGGCCGTCAGAAAACCATTTCCACCATACCTAATTCCTACCCACAGTCCGTCTGTCATCATAGGTCTCCGGTGGCAGATATCCCGCACCTATTTATATAAGTATACTAGATGACGCCAGCAGCTACGCCTGCATTTTTTTTTAAATTTACCCGTTTTGGCAGATCCCGTGGGAATTTCGCAAAATCCCTTCTTAGTGCACCCCTACGGTCCCCAAGGAACATTCATACCAAATTTCAGCTTCCTGCGCCCAATAGTTTCGGCTATAGCGTGTCTGTCAGTCAGTCAGTAACGCGAGGATTTTATATATTAAGATATAAATACGTATAGTAGGGCTAGGATCTAATAGGGATTGTAGGGACTTATAGGATTAGGGTCTTAGTTAATGAAGTTATTTGCCAAAAATACTTGTCAACTCCAGAAATAGCAGAAATAGCAGAGGCTTCAAACGTCAATAAAATAACATTCTCATTTTCGAAATGTGGGGGGAACAAATGAGTCGAACGTGGAACAAATCGTTATAGGTAACATAATTAGATATTTTTAAGTATGTATTTACTCATTTGTTTTACTATTTCAATAATTTAAAGATTCAGATCAGAACCCATGTTCCTTTAGCATTTGCTGCGTTGCATTCTACGTGAACCGCCTGACTCATACATACACCACAGAAATGAGGAGTGTATGTTTTTCCAGTAGCAATACTTAGTCATTTGATTTTAGGTACTGGCCTAAGGTGTTAACTGTGTTGAGTACATGTAAATTCGATGACTGATGCCGCACAATCTCGACACACATGAGACCTTGCACAATATATGCTTCGGTCTTGATCTCGTAAAATACCTCAAAATGGTTTATTCATTGCTCAAGGAATCAGTATTGCCATCCCGCGTGGCAATGCTGCCAGCCTTCTGACCAGGTCACGTGCTCCGAAGACATTGATGCGAAGGCATTCTACGACGCCTAAACCAGAGCCGTGAAAGCTCCCTACATGGGTAAATTTCATATAAATCAGCGACATCTACCGATGATTGTAAGAACTAAAGAAAAAAAATTACATAAATATACCTAGAAATATTTTTAGCGATAACTGAACGGTAATTGCACCTATATCGTTAAGATCTGCGTGGCGCAGTGGAAGCGTGCTGGGCTCATATCTTAGAAGTCCGTGGATCGAATCCACGCTTATCTAGAACTATTTTTTGTGATTTTTATATTTTTTTACTTTTAAATTGCATATTTTACATAATAGTTGTCATTTACTTATTTATTAACACCGAAATTAAACATTTATTTTATTTTGAAAAATGAATCCACTACTAACGCCATCTATACGATAGGAATAAAAATAAAATTGATTGCCAGCGCGTCATAAACCTCAACCTTGAAGAGGATAATTTTTCTTCAAAATTAATTAATTTGGGATTATTTGAAATCTCGGGTGTATGTGAACAAACACAGACTCTTGCAGCTTTAAAAGAAAACATACACCAAGAAATAAGAAACATATCGCAGGAAGTGTTACGGCTAGTTATGGAAAATGTCATAAATAGGGCTCGAATGTGCTTTAACTCTGTAGGTCAACATTTAATAGACATCATATTTAAATCATAATGCAACTAAACTTCATGGCACAAATATGCATATTTAAATAACTAATTCTAGTTTTATTATTTAGAAACGAAGTTGTAGCTGAACCAAATAGGGTTATTACTATGGCGCCACCCGTAATAAAAAAATCAAATACAATATTAATAAAGCAAATAAAAAGAACTCTCGGTTATATTCAAGTGAGGTACGTAATAGACTTCAGTATAATGTTACATATCTGCAAATGTTCAATTAAACTTAAGATAACATTTGAGTATCATCATATCAGCCAAACGACGTCCACTGCTGGACATAGGCCTCCCCCAAGGTTCTCCACACAGACCGGTCTTGAGCCGCCCGCATCCAACCGCCTCCCGCGATCTTGACGAGATCGTCGGTCCACCTTGCAGGGGGCCTACCTCTGCTGCGTCGTCCGGTACGTGGCCGCCACTCCAGAACCTTTCTGCCCCAACGGCCATCGGTTCTTCGAGCTATGTGCCCTGCCCACTGCCACTTCAGCTTGGCTATCCGGAGAGCTATGTCGGCGACTTTGGTTCTACTGCGGATCTCCTCATTTCTGATTCGATCTCGCAGGGAAACTCCAAGCATAGCTCTCTCCATCGCCCTCTGAGTGACCTTGAGCCTTCCGATAAGGCCCATAGTGAGCGACTACGTCTCTCATCCGTAAGTCATCACTGGCAACACACACTGGTCAAAGATTTTCTTCTTGAGACACTGCGGGATATCGGACGAGAAGATATGTCGTAGCTTCCCGAACGCTGCCCAACCGAGTTGGATTCGACGATTGACCTCCTTCTCGAAGTTGGACCTACCTAATTGGACTATTTGTCCCAGGTAGATATACTTGTCGACAACTTCGAGCTTAGAGTTCCCAACCTGAATAGGAGCAGGTACAACATGGACGTTCGACATTTTTTTGGTGTTGTCCATGTTTATCTTAAGACCTACTTGTTGGGAGACTCTACAGAGGCCATCGAGCATTGTGCCTAGGTCTTCAATGGTCTCAGCCATGACTACGATATCGTCTGCAAATCGAAGGTGAGTGATGTATTCGCCGTTGATGTTGATGCCGAGTCCATTCCAGTCCAAAAGCTTGAAAACATCCTCCAGCGCAGTGGTAAACAGTTTCGGGGATATGACATCCCCCTGTCTCACCCCTCGCTGGAGTTGAATAGGTTTCAAACTCTGGTCCTGGAGGCGGACTGACATAGTGGCGTTTTCATACAAACACTTCAGCACTTCGATATATCGGTAGTCAATCCGGCACCGTTGGAGAGACTGTAGCACCGCCCAGGTTTCGATCGAATCAAAGGCTTTCTCATAGTCCACAAACGCCAAGCATAGGGGCTGGTTATACTCCTCGGACTTCTGTACAACCTGCCGCAGCGTATGTATGTGGTCTATGGTACTATAGCCTTTACGGAAACCGGCTTGTTCGGGAGGCTGGAAGTCGTCTAGCTTGCTCTCGAGACGATTCGTGATGACCCTCGAAAATAGCTTGTAGACGTGGCTCAGAAGTGTGATGGGTCTGTAGTTCTTTAAGAGGGTTTTATCCCCTTTCTTAAAGAAAAGCACCACCACACCTCTGTGTCACGCCTGTGGCGTTTTACCCTCGAGAATGACGGAATTAAATAGCTTCCGAAGGGCTTCTCTAGCGGGTGTATCGCCGGCCTTCAGAAGCTTGCTCGTAATTCCGTCATCACCCGGCGCCTTGTTGATTTTAAGCTGTTTGAGAGCCACACTAATCTCGTGCATGCTGACGTCCGGGACATTTTCGGTATAGTGTCGGGTCAATCCAGCTCTAGGGTCTGACGCTGGAGTACTTGCGGGTTGTTGCGTTGTAGTGTATAGCTGTCCATAGAACCTTTCAATCTCCTCCAAGAGCACAGGCTTGGACGATACAATACTGCCATCTTCCGTCTTTAGCTTTGTCAGCTGACTCTGCCCAACAGACATATCCCTCTGGAACACTTTGGATCCCTTATTCTGCTCGATCGCCTCACGAACACATTCTGTGTTGTATTGGCGGAGATCGCAAGTCAGAGACTTAGAGATCTGTCTGTTGAGGTTCCGATATTTCGGCATGTCGTCGGAGGACAGCAGAACCATCTTGCGCCTTTCCTCTAACAGCTCGAGGATCAGACCCGAGATCTCGCTGGTTCTCTTGCTTTTCGGGGGCTTAAAAAAATTTGCCCCTGTTGTATGGACAGCATCCACGAACCCATTACTGTACTCGTCCACATCTACGCATTCGCCCAGGCATTCGAAACGGTTCTTGAGTTCGAGCTGAAAGCTCTCGGGGTTTTGGATATGAACCGGTGCCGGTCGGAGCGTGGACTGTATCAACCTTGACCGTTCGAGGCTTGTACAGATATTCAATGTGCCTCTTACTATTCGGGGATCGCTCCCCACTTTAAGTGAATTGATCACGGAGACATCATTGAATATCTGCCTCTTCATCGACATGATAAAGTCGATCTCATTTTTGGTGACACCGTCTGGACTTACCCAGGTCCACTTGCGGCATTCTCGCTTCTTGAAGAAGGAATTCATCATGTAGAGTCCTTCCTTCTCCATAAAGCTAGCCAGCAAGTGACCCCGGGAATTCCGATGCCCATAACCAAATTGCCCCACTCTCAGCTCATCACCGTCTCGTTTGCCCAGTTTCGCGTTAAAATCTCTCATGACCACAGTGTAATGAGTTTTGAAGCCATGTATAGCCCGAGATATGTCCTTGTACATGGCCTCCACCTCCTCATCGGGGTGCGTCGAGGTCGGAGCGTATACCTGTATGACCTTCAGCGAATATCGCTTGGTTATTCTGAGTATAAGGTACGCTACCCTGCTCGACACACTCCCGATATTTACCACGAGAGTTGGTCACGAGAGATTTGTGGACGAGGAACCCGACACTACCTTGGGACTGTTGGTCGCCCTCCCGGTAGAAGAGCAAGTTACCGGAATTGAGAACTATCGAGTCCTCCCCCTGTCTTCAGACTTTAGATAGGCCTATGATATCCCATCGCAACTTGCTCAATTCTTCTTCCAGCTCGGCGATCTTCTCGTCGGTCCGCAGTGTGCGCGTGTTTAGTGTTGCCAGGGCCAATTGTCGTTGGTGGTGGTACCCGATCTCTTCCGGAGATTCTTCGCACCCCTTGCCCCGCCGTTACCATGGCCACTACCATAACCAGGACTGGCGGGGCCGCCGGGGACAAGGGGCCGGTTTTTGTTGATGTGGTTCATGATGGGGGATTTGCCATAATCGCCACGCTTGGCAGGCGTATTGGCGATCGCAGTGGTGGAAGTTTTTAGTGCTGGACGCTGCTGCCCATCTAGCATCTTGGGATTTACTTCCGCCAGGTTCGGATGGTTTGACCGCCATCTTTCGGTTGACTTGACTTGACTAACATTTGAGTATAAACTCATTATATTACTTCCAGATGCGGCGTCTCTACGTGGAATTCGGTTTACCCCTTCAAAGGGTGATTGAAATCATAAAACTTTGTAACCCTTATTTTCTTTCTTGAACTATAATTTACCCATCCATTTTTAAATTGCATTTAAATGTGTGTTGGCAGGTTTGTTCGTGGGACTATGAATACCAATATGACAATGACTGCACGTATGGCGTGTTGTGGGGTCTATCTCCACATGAAACAACGCTTTGAGTGATTCATAAATTACTATTTCGAGTTCATGCGTACTTTGTGCCCGTTGATTTAATGTTTGCAGAGTCCCTCACGACATAAGATTTACTCTTAGTGCTGGAGGAGGTACAGTCGAACAACTTGCCGCTAGACGACCATAAGGGCGAGAATCGCTCAGCGAGACATCGTTGCTTCCAGTGCTACTTTACACGCCCATTGACACTCGTATTCAAAACCAGTTTCTAATCTGCCTCGACTCTATGAGCGAGCCAAGGGATTTTTTTTCAAACTGGTCCAGCGTCGACTTGTTTGATTGTACATAAGTAGTCATTATAAACAAAAAAAAAGAGTAGCACTGCAGTGAGCGATTTGTTTACTAACTACTTAAAGCCGGTAGCTACACCCACGTAGTTAAAAGTTAGGCTATGTATGAATCTAATTTATAAGTTATATTGCTATAGTGTTTCAACATAATCCGTTAAGTCGTTTTTGCATAAAAAGGAAACAAACATCTATCCATAATCTCAAACTTTCGCGTTTATAATAATAGTAAAATAGACATATACCTACTGAATTACTTCACCCGAATTTCTACGATATATACACGAATTATCAATGCGGCAACTTAGTTATTACAGTAGACATAGTTTGTTTCGTGAAGCTTACCACAGCCCTCAGTATTTCCAGAACCACCCTAAAATAGATTAAAAAATGTTTCGTGTTGGAGTAATGTAATTGGACGAACTCCGTCTGTGTGAAGTATTACCGTGATAGATTGACATACACCTGCAACGGTGTTCTTATGAATGTTTCATTTTTCCTATGATAAATTTGGACTGAACAGGGACTTAATGGAAATTGTGTATCTGAAAGTCTATCCCATGTTTGATTTTCATTTGTATTTTGGCTGTTCCTTTTCCTTAAACGTACCAACGTTTTTGACATCTTACGATGACTGACTCAATCCCACTTTTAAATCAAATTCGATTATTCATTGAGCAAAATTAAATCTACATGATTCAAAAGAAAATCTCAACAGTCTCATAGATTCATAATATATCCTGTAAACAAAAATACATCTATTGTTTTAATCCAGTACTCGCAAGCGCAATAATCCGCAATAAGCATACAAAAGCTTCGAATATTCACATGTACTTTCATAAGTAATTACTATATTCTCACTAATTTTACTGCAAATTTATCACGTTCACCTAATAACAAAAGGAAAAAGTTAAGATTAAATTCTGCTGACGTATTTTATTCGTGCGCGTTTCCCACAGCTCCATTTCTGGGAGCTATAAACAATTTTCTCCTCGAAAAAGCTTTTTTATAGGGAGGAGGTACATGGTACGATACTCATATTACACAAACTTCGCGTAATATACATACAATCTAGTGAATGTATTACTTAAAATAAATATAAACCTTATCAAAGTTGGACGGTACGATTTTATCGTTGATTGGTTTTAATCGGAGGGCATGGAGCGCGCTCGTTCACGCTATGATTCTAATTCGCCGTGATTAGACTATTCATACTTGAACTTAAATAATATTAGAAATACAAATGTACAAAAAATACTTAACATCTATATTCAAAAAAGAAAATCTTTTAGCTAACTGTTGAAGCCTAAGTCAATACAGTATTTTAATTAAAACGCAGGTAGGTACTCCACTATTACTAATGCTTGCCTATTTACGAATGTTAGAGTTGAGTAATAAGTTGGTCTATTTGTATCTAATATCTAATTAATAATCGTATCGGTTTAATATTTACTCTTTCTTAGCATTACATATTTTAGAATTCAGGCCTTGGAATGATTGATGTTGAAAGAAAGCAGTATACCATAAAGAGTCATTTATCTACGTGGGAGAAAGGTCTGAAAATATAACCTTGAATATAAATAACAAAATAATGTTCAGAAACTACGCTAGCAGCTAGGTATTAAGGAATACAATTAGTTTTATACTTTGTTATTTAAAAGGTGTTTTGTATATAATTCTCTATTTCAATAAATCTTATTAGCATTAACTTGATGTCAAGTCATTTCACATATCAGAATAGCTGCAGAATTACTCCATCGATTTAAGTGAAATGTTTTTCGACATCCGTTCGGTGTAGTTTTACTTCGGATTCCCTGTGGTTGTAACTTATAATGGGTCAGTGTATTACCAATCCAAAAATGGCCCATGACGGAAAATAGTGATATTTTTTTGTATATTGTTAGGCTAGCTTCTCTTACCGCCGGGTGGGCAGTGAAGCTCGTTTAGCCGGCAGCAAGCAGTACATGGTAGCTCGATGATTTTAATTAATAAGCAATTAAAATTTAAGGAGCGTCATGATATTGTAAGTCTGTCTGTTGAGCGAACTATTGAGGTAGCCTGTGTGGAACTGAGGAGATTTATTGTAATAAGTGTATACAGGCCTCCTTCAGGATTGTATGATAGCTTCGAGCGTATTATGGATGAGATATTAAACAAAGTTGCAAAAATAAATAAAAATGTTGTTGTGTGCGGTGTCTTTAATGTAAATTTATTGGAGGATAGTAGTCTTAGTACAAAATTGCGTGTTGCGTGTTTTGTGTCTGATATGGTTAACGCTGTAGACCATGGGTCATCTGTAGACGTAATCTACACAGATTTTAGCAAGGCGTTTGACAAGGTGGACCACAAAATGTTAGTAAATAAATTATATTCGTTCGGTATTGCTGGCAACTTATTGCAATGGTGTGAGTCTTACCTTGTTAAACGCACATCTAGAGTCATGGTCAACGGTTATTCGTCAGATTTGTTCCAGACACCCTCAGGCGTGCCCCAAGGGTCCCACTTAGGTCCTTTATTTTTTAACATATTCATAAATGACGTGGCTTCCTGTTTTGTACACTCGAAAATATATTTAAATGCGGATGATCTAAAAATTATAAAAAGAATAGAGTGTAATCATGATCCATATAAACTTCAAGAAGACTTAGACCGTTTTTCCAAATCGTGTTTAGACAACAATATGTTATTTAATGCTGACAAATGCAATCATGTACATTTTTCTAGGAAGAAGGGACCTTACTTTTGTAGTTACAAAATTAATAATCAGATTATTTGCGAGAAAGAAGTAATTCGTGATCTGGGCGTTCATATTGATAACAAGCTTCGGTTTAATATTCACGTAGATAAAATTGCTACTAAGGGGTTCAAAATTTTGGGTTTCATTCTGCGTAACAGTAAAAATTTCAAAAGTGCCTCTACAAAAATTGCTATATTTAACTCAATAGTCAGGTCAAGCTTAGAATATTGTAGCATAGTTTGGACACCATTCTATGATGTCCATAAACGTCGTTTAGAATCAGTGCAGAAAAGATTTCTATGGCACTTGTCATATCACTGCAACATGGTCAAAACATTAACCGATTACAGCTCTCGTCTGAGACATTTCAAAATGATGAGTCTGGAAGATCGCCGTACGATCTTAGATCATATGTTTCTATATAAACTTATTAACTCTTTCATCGATTGTCCACATCTACTAAGTCAGATAAATATTAATGTGCCTCACAAACTTGCTCGTACTTGTAGATATAAGTTGCTTTGCGCCAAAAGTTTTAAAACTAATCTGGGTCACTTTTCCACCGTTAATAGAATGCAAGGTCAATTTAGTCGCCTGTCACTCTCACCCAGTGTCGATATTGATATGTCTTACTCCTTACATAAAGTGAAATCTATCGTTTATAAGGTATTCTCACAAAAATGAAAGAAATAAGTTCAAATAGTAATTACATACACTTTCTCATCGCATTTATTAAAAAATTTACAATTTAAATTTGTCTGTATACATATATTTCTTTTACAAAAGCTAATTGATATTGTATGTACCTATAGATAGAGATACGCGTGATCTGGTTTGTAACTGCATTTCCTATTTATATGTTTAATACATGCCTATTCAAAGCTGAAACTTACATACTTTGCGATTGGTCTTGGTTTTTTGTATACCGTTTTTTGTATACCGTTTCTTTTATGAAAGCTAGTTTATATTATATGTACTTATCAATACCGAATATAGACAACCATAATGTGTATTGTGACGTTGTGTGTTATATATTACTCAAAGTTACAATTTATTTTACAACTTTATATATATATATCAGATTGAAACGTAACTAAGTCTTAAAATACTATACAAAGAAATATATACAGAACATACAAAAAAATATATACAGAAAAAAAAAAGAAAAAAAAATTTTTGAGCGCGTCATGAAATTCATCCACATCGCCGTCAACTGGCAGCGTGCCCAGAACGCTGGCAGCGTTGCCACGTTGTATGGCGATACTTACCTTCTGGGCCAAATACAACCCAGCCTTTTGGTCACGCGAGGCGTCGACAGGCCTCTTTGCGAGGTCTCTAAAAAGAGATCTCGCACGTGATGGCGCGAGGGTATCGACACACGTTGCGTCCCATACCAAAGGCCTACCCAACTTCCATGGCAGTAAAGACATACCGTCTGGTCTTTTGCCGTCGTTGCGTACCAGGCCCTGAGGTTCAAGGTGGGCTGGAACGCCAGCGGAGACAAGAGCCCGACGGAGAATGTCATTAAGGTTGCCGTGTCGTGAAATACGACCTGCGCTCCTGCTGCATGATAGGCCATGGTGACCAAGGCTGTCGACAGCCTCTCCACAGTGACAGCGATGTGGAGTAACACATGGCGCGCCTAAACGGAGGCAAGACGCGATGCGGAATTGTGACAAAATTACCTATTTAAATGTTTAATACATGCCTGTTTAAATTTTAAATACTATAATTACATTCATTAAAATATCGCCAATAAATTTGCTTGTACACAATTTATTTTATATAAACTAATTTCATAAATGTTTAACACATGCTTATTTAAAATTAAAACATTTTTCAATCGCATTAATGAAAGTCTTGCATTCTAAATTTGTTAGTATACCGTTTCTTTTACAAAAGGTAATTGTAATTGATATTATATCAATTGTATGTACCTATTAATATTCAATATAGATAAATAAAATGTGGTTTATAGCTACATTATCTATATATGTATATGCCTATAAACATGTTTGAATGTTTAATATATGCCTGTTCAACATTTAAATACACTCGTCGGTAGCATTAATTAAAAGGCTTCGTGAATCAGGTTTGCCTTTGTACCATTTCTTTTATTCAAAATACTTAATGCTAATTGATATTATATGTACCTCTGCATAAAATAAGCATAATTGTTTTGTAACTGCATTTTCAATTTACATGTTGCATACATGCTTATTCAAAATTAAAATAATATTCTTTTCATTTGCATTAATTAAAGTTTTGTAAGCTAAATCTGTTTGTATACCGTTTACTTTCTAAAAGCTAATTGATATTGTAAGTACATTATATGACATTATATGATACGCATAATCTTTTTTGTAGCTGCATTTCCTATATACGGGTATAATACGTGCCTATTCAAAATTGAAATACACTTTTCAATCGCATTACTTATTTGAAACTTTTGGAATCCAAATTTGTCTATATATTATACTTAAATAGTATTTCATTTTTATTTTAATGTAAGCGGGTTGAAATAAAATTGAAATACTGTTTTGCATTGCGTTGATGAGGGTTTTGCAATGTGCATTTGTTTGTTTACTAAAAGTTTATTTCATTTCATTACAACAATCAAGTGATATTGTATAAATTCATACATATTCTGTATTGTAACTGCATTTCCTAGTTTTATATTTTATGCATGCCGTGGCAACCTCTAATTAAGGCAACACTACACAATGTTCATTCATAATCATTAAGCACATTCTGTACTCTTGGTGTATGCTTTGTTGGTTGTCCTCAAATAAATAAATAAATATATAAATAAATAAATTGAAAGTGCTGTTTCTATCATATAATCTGAAGAACTTATTCTTAGAGCCCACAAGAGTTACTTCCTCTACATCTACTTGCCTAGATAATATAGTTACAGATATCATAGTAAGAGACAAGTCAATTATTAGACAGTTAGACTCAGACCATTGTGGACGGCAGATCTCCTTTAGACATAACAGTAAGAATGTTTCTAGGCAAAATATAGTTGTAATACCTAAAACTGCAACTCGTTTTGCTAGGTTTCAAAGTAAACTAATGACTAGCTGGTCACTGTTAGATGATGAAGGTGACCCTAATTTGTTATATAATAGCTTTTTCAAAGCATTTTGTTCAGAATTTAATTCGGTTTTCACACCTTGAACGATTACAGTTGGAGGTAATGCAACCTTCTGTGAATGGGCAACAACTGGGCTTCACAAAAGTAGAAAGAGATTATATGAGCTATATGACGAGAGAAACTTTAATTTAAGTGAACAATTTCAGGATTATGTTAGAAACTATGCTAGGATATTTCGGAAACTTTGCAAGAAAGCTAAGTCTCTTTACCTGAGTTCAAGGATTAGGAGTAGTGACGATAAAATGAAAATGACATGGAATATAATAAACAGCGAGACCGGGAAAGTTAAAAGTAAAAGTAAAAAATTTAGTTTGAACATTGATAACGACACTATTACATCAGAGTCAAAAGTTGCATCGGCGTTTGAAAGTTTTTTTACTGATATCCCCGTTATTACTACTAGATCTTTGGACTCATCAACCAATGCAGCGGAATCTCTTTTAAAAGAAAACATGAGTACAACCTATAGTAATTTCTCATTTCAGTATATAAATTCAAATGGTGTCATAAAAGCTTTTAGTACTATAAATTTAAAGAAGACTGCAGACTTGTGGGGAAATTCCGTTACTATTACCAAATCCATTATTGCTTTAGCTGCTTACAGATTAGCTTTAATATTTAATAAGTGTATTGACTGTGGTGTATTTCCTGATCTTATGAAAGATAGCAAGGTAATACCTTTGTACAAAGCAGGTAGCACATCAGATCCCACCAACTTTAGGCCAATTTCTGTGCTGCCCACATTTAGCAAAATTTTCGAGTAATTGATACTAGACCAACTGCAACGTTATTTTAATAACAACGAGCTTCTACACTCTAAACAATTTGGTTTTACTAAGGGGCGCTCCACGACCGATGCCAGTGATGAGCTTGTAAAACATATCTTTAATGCCTGGGAGGATTCACATGATGCTTTAGGTGTCTTCTGTGATTTGTCCAAGGCCTTTGATTGTGTAGAACATGATACATTGATCAGGCAATTACATCACTATGGTTTAAGTAGTTCTGCTCTGCATCTTCTTACTTCATATTTGAGTAATAGGATTCAGAGAGTTGATGTCAACGGGATGCGTTCGCATGGGTCTGTAGTCAAAATGGGCGTCCCACATAGTTCAATCCTCGGTCCTTTTTTATTTTTAGTTTATATTAATGACTTACCACACCTCGTAAATGACAAGCACGGGATAGTACTGTTTGCTGATGATACCTCACTTTTATTTAAATTAAAACGACAGCAAATTGATATGGACGATGTAAACATTGCCCATCTCCAAGGTGGTTCGCTGGTTTGAGGTTAACAACCTGCTTTTAAATAGACTTAAAACTAAATGTATTCGATTTTTGATGCCTAACGTCAAACAAGTGAACACCTCAGTAAAGGTTAAGGATGATGTGTTGGATCTCATGGATAACACCAAATTTTTAGGCATTACACTAGATTCTAAGCTGCAATGGGGACCACATATTAGTAAATTGTCGAATAGACTCAGCTCTGCAGCATACGCAGTCAGGAAAATTCGCCAGTTAACTGACATTGACACTGCCAGGCTTGTATATCATAGCTATTTTGATTTAGTATAATGTCATACGGTATTCTCCTGTGGGGAAATGCTGCCGATATTCAGACCATCTTTGTTCTGCAGAAAAGAGCTATTCGAGCAATTTATTATTTGGATTATGGGGCTTCGTTAAGGAATAAATTCAAGGAAATAAACATTTTAACAGTTGCAAGCCAGTACATTTATTCCAACCTAATATATTTATTCCAAAACAAGGCCTCATACTCAAAGAAAAGTGATATCCACAATTTGAATACTAGAAATAAGAGTAAGCTAGTAGTGCCGGCTACCCGGCTAGAGAAAATAAAAAAATCTTTTCAAGGCCAATGTGTGCGCTTTTACAATAAAGTGCCAAGCAATATTCAAAATTTAAGTTACAATAATTTCTAAAAGATTATAAAACGTAAACTTTGTCAAAAAGGGTACTATTCAGTGTTAGATTATATTGAAGATAAAAATGCTTGGCATTAATTTGCTCGGTCCCACAGGCTACTTATGTTTGATAAGTGTTAAGTTTCATGTGAGTGTGAATTATTGTGTCTATATTATGCTAGTTAGTACTTCTATATTATTATTAAAAAAGCCTTATTAATTGACAACAATATTATAGACACACCAGCTCATATACCTATGAAAAATTCAATGTAGTTACTAAGTTTTAAATTGTATAGAATCAAGACGTAGAAAAGAGTGGCCCGGAGTTTCTTGCCTGATTCTTTTCACGAGGCTCTACTTTCTGAACAGGCATTTTTGACGTGACAACGTCTTATAAATTGGTTTGCCGGGTGACACTTCAAGAAACTGCGTTACGCTCCGCTCACGTTATGCGCTCACAATGAGAGCGAGTGAGAGGCACGCGTCCCGCCTAAGAGCGAGAGAGACAGACATAAAAAGTGAAAGGCACGCGTCTTTCATCATTCTTCCTACTATACGAATGAATATTCACATTAAAATTATTTTACCTCTCAAAGTCGTTGTCACGTAAAACTTTCGCCCGTATACCGACTTTACAGGCAACCAATTTTTTTCAATGCTCAACTATGTTAATATGCATTTAAAGTTACTTTTTTATTTGTATGACTTTCTGACGTGTCCAAAAAATATTTAAATGTTTATGGAAATAAACATATTTGAGTTTGAGTTTGAGTTTGGCACTAAAGCCTGCACCCCTCCTGAGAAGAGGGGTAGTAGAGGTCGGGCTGCGGTTACCGCTGCTTCTGCCACGGCGGTTACCGAAACCAGCAATGGTTTTGGGTTGTTGGAGTCGATTACCGGCTCTGGGGAGGCTATGGAGGCATAAAATTCTTTTCCCCTTTAGTCGTTCTTCAGGGCAACTCAAACCACTGCCGTGCTGCGCAATTGCTTGCGCAGACCATTGCAGAGCGTTCGGTTGCTCTGGCAATAATGGTGGAGCCGTATTTCGTGCCGGACCACCCTCGTTGGTTCGGGGCATCAGATGGCTCCGTCGCTGTGTACTCGGAAAGGGAGCCCCATAGCCGCTTGCTCCATCAGGGGCCGGGTTTCGTCGTTGTGGAATGAAGTCCTGCGATCGTCGTCGGTTGCTATGTCTCCCCAAACAGCGGCCTTGCCGCTTTTGAGGCCTACCTCGACGGGCTGGCCAACCATATTAGGGTTTACCAGTCCCTTCCGGTGTTTGTCCTGGGTGACTTCAACGCGCCCTCTAGCATGTGGGGTGACACTCGGAACAACCTGCGTGGAGAGACGGCGCTCGAATGGGCGACTGAACTCGACCTCCGGCTTTTAAACCGGGGGTCAGTTAGTACATGCGTCGCTGGCAGGGGTAGTCGATCGTCGATCTTTTGTGGGCGACTCCCTCTGCCGAGCGTCTCGTCTCGGGGTGGCTTGTCGCGGAAAATGTGACCACGCTGTCAGATCACAGATTGATCGAATTCAGCGTGACCTTCCGCCCAACCCGCGACATCCCGTGGCGCCCAAACGCGATTCCGATGCGTCACTGGAACGTTCAATAACTTGACGGAGACATGCTAGCAGCCGCTGCCCACGTGGCCGAGTGGGAGGCCACCAATTTGGGAATCCCGGCCGATCCCGACTGGCAGGCGGACTGGTTTCCGGACATTATGACATCTGTTTGCGACACGTCTATGCCCCGATCCAGCCCGAGGAGACCCAGTTCGTAGTACTGGTGGACGCGCGATATCGAGCGCATTCGCCTTGATCATGTCGGGGCGCGCTGCCAGTACTTGCGAGCCCGGAGAAGAAGGAGAGCCACTGCTGAAGAGATTGCTGGAACATATGAGCAGTATCGGACCGTCGGGAAAGCACTTTCAAGTGCCATCCTTGCGGCCAAGGCCCGCTGGCAAGAACTAGTCGATGGACTGGACAGAGACCCATCGGGGCGCCCTTACAAACTTGTAATGGGCAAGCTCAGACCGTGGGTCCCTCCCGTCACGTCGACCCTGGACCCGCCGTTTTTGGAGAGGGTAGTTGATACCCTCTTCCCGTGGGCCGAGGAAAGTAACTCGACACCTCCTCCGTCACAGTCGTCCCAAGTCTCTTGGGACGACCGACTTGCCGTGACAGAAGACGAGCTGGACCGAGCCATTCGATGGCTCCGAGCCCGCAACACTGCCCCGAGTCCCGATGGGATCCCGGGTCGGGCGTGGGTGCTTGCGCTCGCAATCTTGGGGGACAGGCTGAGGTAATTGTTCACCGACTGCCTTCGTTGTGCCGTATTCCCCTCCGGTTGTAAGGAGGCCGATCTGGTCTTAATCCAGAAGCAGTCAGGACCGCCAATTTTCCCTTGGCGTTCCGACCCATTTGTCTGCTGGAAGAGGTGGGCAAGGCCCTCGAGCGCATTATTTCTGCTCGCCTCCAGGACCACCTGTCGAATGTGGGCCCCGATTTGCCTGAGTGCCAGTTCGGCTTCCAGCAGGGGCGTTCGACTATAAACGCAGTCCGTCGCGTCCGCTCCCTGTCGGAGCCGGTGCTCAGGGAGGGAGGCGCTGCGTTGACGGTCAGTCTTGACATTGCCAATGCCTTTAACTCCCTCCCCTGCCAGTCAATTAGGAGGGCGCTGATTTTTCATAACGTGCCCTCCTATCTGCGTGATATTATCGGGTCGTACCTAAATGGGAGGTCCATCAGGATAAAAGGTCGGAACGGAGCTCTGCTCACGAGGGAACTCTCAAACGGAGTTCCACAGGGGTCCGTGTTAGGACCCCTTCTGTGGAACAACACGTTCGATGCGGTCCTGCGTATCGGTCTCCCCTCTAATGTCAGCGTCGTCTGCTATGCGGACGACACGTTGGTGCTGGCGCGGGGGACAACCGGCTTCCGCAGTGTCGTGGCTCTCGCCAATCTTGGCGTGGGACTGGTCGTCTCGGCGATCAGCCAGCTGGGCCTTCGAGTGGCACCTCACAAATCTGAGGAACTATGGTTCCATGCCCTTCCTCGGGGCCGATCACCAGACAGCTTGGTGGTTTCGATTTGTGCACAAGTCACAAGTGAACACAAGTCCGGGTGGAGCGTACTATTAAGTACCTTGGCTTCTCTTTGGACTCTCGCTGGGCGTTCGAAGACCACTTCGAGCGCTTGGCCCCTCGGGTTCGTGGTGTGCGAGGAAGTTCGCCACCTCTACTGTGGCGTCGTGCGGTCCATGGTTCTCTAGGGGCGCCCGTGTGGCGTCATCGTCTCACGCGCGCCTCTCGCTGCAGGGCTATCCTAGCCAGTCTGCTGCGGTTGGTGGCCATTCGGGTCGCACAAGGCTACAGGACGATATCCCATGAGGCGGCGACGCTCATTGCGCGCCTCCCACCGTGAGATCTCCTGGCGTGGGGAAATGCCCATCTTTATGACGAGGTTCGCCTTTGTCGGCTAGGCGGGGAGGCGCCGAGTGAAACGCTTGAAGAGTACTGGCAAAATGCGCTCCGAAGCGCGTATGAGGAGTGGCGCGTGCGGCTGCATCTACCGCGTTGCACGCGCCAACGCATCGTCGGTGCGATTTTGCCGATTTTGACGCCTGGCTTGAGACAAAAGAGTGCACCACTTTCCGGCTGACTCAGATACTTACCGGGCATGGTTGCTTCGGTGAGTATCTGAGTCGGATCGGACGTGAGGAGGCCACACAGTGTCACCACTGCGATGGCGACCTGGACTCCGCCCATATGCCATCTCGTCAAAGAGAAATCATAAAGGAGGTTGACAGTCGTAAGTACGCTCGAGTATCCGATGGATTAAGCCGAAGAATTTTGGTTTGCTGAGGTAAGACTGCAGTCATTCTTCATTCAGTATTAGTCAAATCTCGGTAGACTAGAAAGGCGTAACTTGGTCTCCACATTGAAGGTTCTTAATCACAACCAGGATAAAGCTGAAGATGTTGATGATGATTTACATATGTATTTAGAAACAGTATATTATCAGTCAGATTTAACACACAGCATTGAAATGTAACATGTGCTGTTTCGTTCATAGATCGCATCTATAGCGCGCAGTGCCAAAAAGATTGTAGATTGAAATTGTAGATTGACAGAAGATTGTAGAAGTATTTTAATAAGAAAGGCACATAGGTACTTGGTAAACGAGATATGTATTCGTGCTTCGACTGTGGTCTTCGTGGTTTGACTATAAGAGTGACTACTTGTCACTCTTAGGCCTACGCCACACTTGACGGAAATTCCGTCGCGGAACTTCCACGGCGGAACGCCTATACAAGTTATTGTATATAAATGACCAATAGTAGGCACACCATTGTAGGTGTTTATATGCATCGCGCCACATTCGGCGGAAGACTCGCGGCGACGGCGCTCGCACAGTATGTTTGACACCGAACGATTTATTGTAGAAGTACAAACTAGAGCTTGCCTTTCGGACACTAGAGAAAAGGTTATGCAGTCCTTTTTTAAATTCAGCAAAACATCAAATGATTGTATTATCATTCGATAATTTTGCATTTATTAATTTTTAATATATATTTGAATATTTTAGCTGGATACTCTCTAAATTGCATATACAAGGTGTGAAAATGCCTACTTGTTAATCGAAGACTATTTATGGGTGAACCCAATATTTACGGTTTCTTCTTCTTTCATGTTATAAAGCTTCATAAATAGCTATCACGTCTATCGGATCCATTACGAACGACCACACTGTATAAGCGTCGGCAATCGACTGATAACTCTGCCACGGAATATGCAATGTTGCTGCGACGTTTAATAACGGATTTACCGTAACGGAAGTTCCGCGACGGAATTTCCGTCAAGTATGGCGTAGTCAAACCTGAATCAAAGAAAAGTAAACTGTACAATCTTTCAGGCTCTTTTCTTGCGAGGTTCCTTTTTTATTGTAGGGCAATACGATCGAAAGGAAGCCCGAACTCCTAGAATTACCTATAAACCCCATAAGCATTATTCGTAAAGAAACACTAGAATATTACATTTATTTGTATAAAAGTGTAGCCACGTCGTTATAACTCCGATATAAATGTTGGTAAAAATAGATAAAAATCAGGCAGCTCAAAATTCATTAACATCCCAAATTAAGTATAATTGTCAAATTTCGGCCAACACTTTAGACCCTAAATTCACGTCATACAAGCATAAATCGCTCTACCAATATGTAGAATCCAAATTAAGGGATGGTGGCATACGGGGCGCATCTAGACTATTATTCAGTAGTGATGTGGTGGCGCCTTGCTCTCCAGAGACGCTTGCGGCTCTGAAGAGCAAGCATCCAGCGCCCATTAATGATCTCTCCTTTCCTGAAGCTCCCGACAGTGAATCAGAACATCTGATCACCACGGCCAAGGACGTGTTAGCAGCAGTTTGCTCCTTCCGGAGTGGCTCGGCAGGCGGCCTCGATGCCTTGACACCACAGCATCTAAAAGATCTTGTGTGTGCAAGTGCTGGGGTGGCTGGCGATACACTTCTGAAGGAGTTGACTGCCCTAGTAAATATGATGCTCTCCGGTAATGTGGACAATGTCATCATTGACATCTTGTATGGGGCGAATCTATGTGCCCTTAACAAGAGGGATGGTGGCATTCGTCCCATTGCCGTGGGTTGCACATATCGGCGTATAGCAGCCAAGATATGCTGTAAATTTTACAGCAGGGAGCTATCAGAAAAATTCCAACCCCTACAACTAGGTTTTGGTTCCAAAGGGGGTTGTGAGGCTGCTATACATGCCCTTTCCACGTACCTTGGAAGTGGTGATGGAGAGGTCATTTTGAAGGTTGACTTGAAAAACGCCTTCAACTCAGTGAATAGGGACACTTTGTTGACACAAGCAAAATTAGAAACCCCCAAAATTTTTAAATTTCTTTGGCAATTTTACAGGTATCCCACAAAATTACTATATCAGGACAATCTTTTGGAATCTGCAGTTGGATGCCAACAAGGTGACCCTCTTGGACCAGTCATTTTTAGTTTAGCTATACAACCCATTATTCGGCAAATAAATTCTAAATTTAATGCATGGTTTTTAGATGACGGGACCCTAAGGGGCGCTGCAGACATTGTATTACAAGATTTAGCTTTTATTAAAAATAAATTCGCATCTATTGGCTTGGAACTAAATTCTAATAAGTGTGAATTATTTATAAATACAACAGACTCCACAAAAAAACATTCGATAATATCAAAATTTAATAATTTGGCATCAAACATCAAAATTATTGATAAGACTTCTCTTCGCCTCCTAGGTTCACCAGTATTTGAAGAATCTTTCGGTTCTTTCTTAGACGAAAAGATACAAAATTTTTGTGAAATTTCAGATCGCCTATTCAAAATTAATATTCATTCGGCCTATACTATTATTCGTTATTGTCTTTTCGTCCCAAAATTCACACATGCCTTAAGATCTTCCCAACTTTGGAAAAAAAAATCACTTTTAGAACAAATCGACCAAATTATCCTAATTACTTTAAAGAGAATTTTAAATGTGGACTTGGACGACCGAGCCTGGCTACAAGCGTCTTTGCCCATACGTTTGGGTGGGCTCGGCGTTCGCAAAATTTCCAGTGTTAGTTTACCGGCGTTTCTGTCTTCGGTTCACAGCACGGAAGAGTTAACTAGGAAAATTTTATCACCTACACTAGTTAACTCAGAAGTGTTGTGCAAAACCGAAGCTATAAACGCCTGGAAAATGGCTTGTCCAAGCACTGATTTGCCTACCAACCTATTCTCCCAAAGACTGTGGGACGCGCCGCTTTGTAACATAGTAAGAAAAAATCTTTTGGATACTTCTTTAAATGTTGCAGAGCGTGCTCGCTTACTGGCTGTGGGAGAATGGGAATCCGGTCTATGGCTTCAGGCACTACCATCGTCCAACACTGGAACCATGCTGGACAATGAGACATTCCGTATTGCCATTTGTCTTCGTTTAGGTGCTCCGTGTGTTTCTCCGCATCGATGTCATTGTGGAGAAGACGTCGATAGCCTTGGCCACCATGGGCTATCTTGCAGCAGAAGCGCTGGTAGAATTCCTCGTCATGCCCATCTGAATGATATAATCCGTCGTGCTCTTGTCGCGTCTGGCGTACCAGCTGTACTTGAACCAAATGGTTTGGTACGCGACGACGGTAAGAGATCTGATGGTATGTCATTGTTGCCTTGGAACATGGGTAGGCCTTTGGTGTGGGACGCAACCTGCGTAGACACCCTCGCGCCATCACACGTTCCAAGCACGGGAGGCCATGCTGGCGCTGCTGCTGCAACTGCGGAAACCCTCAAACGGCGCAAATACAATAATTTAGTAAGTAATTACGTGTTTGAGCCGTTTGGGGTGGAAACGCTAGGCTCATGGGGTCCGAGCGCTCGTTCTCTATTCCGGGAAATTTCGAAACGGTTAATCGACGTCTCACGTGACCAGAAGGCTGGTTTATTCTTTGCTCAGAGAATCAGCATTGCCATCCAGCGTGGCAATGCTGCCAGCCTTCTGGGCACGTTACCCGATGACATTGATGCGGAGGCATTTTACGACGCCTAAACCATGTAAATATTTTCAGTTTCTAAATTTGTTTTTAAGGTTTTTGTATTAGATTAGATTACATTAAGCTTCTTATAAATTATGTTACTTAATACAAAATGAAGTAAAGGTAAAAAGTATTTTATTATTTTCGCTTCAAGTACTTACAGAAGTGGCAGATAAAATAGCACTTAGCTATTGCACCAATTTAAAACGAGAAACGAAGTACAGTATTAATATTTCACAGCATGAACAGTCTGATCGTAGATTCTAAGAGAATTCGTTTCTTTTTTTCAATTTGGATTATTAGCATTTCAATATGGATTATTTGTGAGGAACTTAATTAAATCCTTCTAATGTTATTCAAATATTTATATTTGAATATAGCACTGTTCTGTCGATATGAAAGCAAATTAATTATTAGTTGTTCGGGCCAGACAACGTGATAATGAGTTTTCTGTCAGGAAAAAAGTGACAGTTTGGAGTCTGAAACTTTGAAGTAGCCTGGCGAAAACGAAAACTTGGTCCTTCTTTTCTAAGTACTTAAACATAGTTGATCAAATATAAGGGATGATACAGGCCTCTGCTTAAATGCCCGTGAATAAATGGCATTATTGCTTTGTTATGATTGAGTTTTTAAGTCACGATACACAAACGCCGACAACGCAGTTTAAACACAGCTACAATAAGTGACGGATAAATTAATTGCAAAATGATTCGAGGTTTCACGAGGTTGGTTTTAAAATTTAAATTGAAGAACATTAGTTTTCCAATTTAGCCGAGGCACAAAGCGCTTTCAAATTTAATAAGTGACGCTTAGCGATCGGAAGATAATGTAGGTATAATTATTATACGACAGTGATTGAGTAAAGAGTGTCAAGATGTCAACAGATCAATAGGCCGCACTCTTCTCTGTAGAGTAAACGGCTACATAATTATACTTTTAAAAGATTCTGCGACAGTCGTGGAAGGCAAACAAAAATCCAAGCCTCGTTTGTGAGTATTTATAAAAGTTCAGCACTTCCAGCCGCTAATGTTTAGGAAGAAAAATAGCGTTGGTTTAAATAACATGTCAACATAAAAAAGTTGGAGTTATAAAATAAAAACGTGAAACAAATTCGGTAACACAATCTGAAATATCTATTTTATTTGGGAGGGTGCTTGTCAAATACCTGTCATGTGTAATAAATGTCCTTCCCTCGTTTACATTTTCAATTCCACCGAGGACCTTCGAAAATCTCATTTGGGCCTTTGTAAACGTGACGGGTATGTAAAAGTAGAGTTTGCCTACCGTGTAAACTACAATTCTTTCACATTGACTTGGTACAGGTAATTAATTCTACTTTTGGTGCGCGCGTATGTGTTATGAATACACTAGCCGCGGCTGGTTACTCACACATTCGCAGATAATTGTTGGGGTGGCTTTAATAACTCTGCATAAACGATATTTTTGCTATTTGCTATGCTAATCAGGTAGTGAAGAAATGTCGTTTAAAAACGACTTCATTATGGTTGACGACAGAGGACCATTATGTGACAAACGTTTGAAGGAAATGTATTTTCAGAAAATAATCTTACATTACACGAGTAGCTTACCTGGGATTAAACTATGTGCTAATAGTTCTTATTGACGCCACTGAAACATTTACGGTGCAACATTAGGTATATTGTAACAAAACAAGGATTGAAACTAAATTTTGCTTAAAGGAGATTAATTTGTTTTAAAAAAGGATTATTCTGCTGTGTGGTTGACGGCATAGAATACAAGTGTCACCACCCCCTATCTTCCCGTGGGTGTCGTAAGAGGCGACTAAGGGATAACACGATGCAAATACCATCTTTGCGTAGAGACGGAAAACTCGACATCAAACCCTATACGACTGCCTCGTTGGTCTCGCGGCATAAATGTGCGCGTGGGATCGGGAGGTCCCGGGTTCGATTCCTGGGTCGGGCAGTGTTATTGGGTTTTTCTGTCACGAAATTCTCAGTAGCAGCACGGAGTCTGGAAATGTGCCCGGTACGGCAATAGGCTCGCCCCTTATTACGTGGGACTAAAGTATATCTGGCGAAAAGTGGGTGTAGAAAATCACCTCTGCCTACCCCTTCGGGGATAAAAGGCGTGACGTTATGTATGTATGTATGTATGTATGTAATAGGATTATCATCAAGGTAGGTAACTGAACCAAATAAAAATAATCATTGCTTATTCTAGCACATCAATATGTCTAGACTCTCAAACATACATTGTACCTATCTTAAAATCGAGACCATGAAATTTGACAATTCGCGCCTATCAGTATCTTTTATTTATCAAAAATGTTATAAGCTGAAGTTTAATATAACGGCGGTAGACATTTGGTTTGGCGAACGGACGTGCGTGCAACTTCAATCCGAAGTGTAGCAGGTTTAATTAGCGTCCACGATAGCATTTTGATAATTTTGTTCTGAGATATCAAATTGGGAGTGCTTTCTAGCGGCGGTGGTTTCAGAGGGCTTGGTTTGAACCCTGCGGTCAGATTTTTGCCCAGGAAAACACGAAAAAGTTATATGTCATGAGGACCTAAATGCTTTTCAAAAGTTAAGCGAGGTTGTATGAAGTATTTACAGACATGCATTACATCAATAAATAAGTAGTATGAAGCTACGCATCACATCACAGCAATGAGAGGCTATCTCGGGATGTTTTAGAACGCTACCCGACCAGTCCAATAATCAATAAGCGTTTCCCGTAATTACTACAAAATGAAATAGATGCGAGCGGACCCATTAAACGTTGACGAGTATTTATCTAGTGTGGTGCGTTTGGAAATAGCCTGGTCACTATCTATGTACAGTGGCGGGCAGCGGCAGCGATTTCGATATACATGGCGCGTTAACACTGATGTGACATCGGTCCCAGCATGCGCTCGCGGCGAAGGTAAGCACGCCATGGAAATCGAGTCAAATCAAGTCGCTAGCACTCCCGCCCGCCACTGCAGGTCTTACCGAGCCGTGAAGTGGTCGAGCACAGCCTTTTGTCATTTATCGCTTATTGATACGCTTAATCACGTATACGTTGCGGCTTAATATCAATCAATGTATCGGATACATAGGATAATATGCAACAGCGTTGTTTGATCATCTGTAATGTCATTGAATATGAAATCGTTTATGACGATTTAATTAGGTTTTAATCCATTTAATCCATCATTCCGCGGATTAGCTTGATAGAATTTGGCAGTTGGTGAATTTTGACAATGCCTACAAAACCGTGAAGTAAAATGTTGGCAAAGGTTTTTAAAATATTATTTATATCGTATTTTTAAATACATATCGCATGTGTTAATTAGGTATTTCGAAAGAATCAAGGATTTCTTAAAACAATTTATCAGTTCAGGTAGGTATGTATTCAGCATAAGGTTTTGAATGAATGTAAACTCAAAGTCAAAATCGTTTTTTCATCTAGGTCTTAAGATGACGCTTATGCACGTAAATTTTTAAATCGAATTACTTAATGCTTCTACATTTACATTTACTGCCTCATTCGCAAAGCAATAGTTGAAACCACGAGAAAGAACGGGCAATAAAACTCGTGGCCACTCTTTTGAATCGGTTTTATTTTTGTAAGGAGCTGCAACTATTTCACATTGTACCTAATTACTTGTAAATAGTAAATAGTTACAGACATAATACTAAGCAATTAATGCAGTTACTAAATTAAGTGCCTAAGTTAGCCTTCCAATGTGAATATTGTGTAACAGGAGCATCCACTTACGTCTTATAATGTAGGCAACTCGCGACCATGTTCAGAACTATGGTGGAAATATATGTTACAGAAGTGACTGTTTATGAATACACAAAATTACAAAAAACATTAGTTTACAGCTCATGATCACGACTTATCTTCATCTTACAGTGCAGCAGAATTTTAATAAAATTAGTGGAACAACTATGTAAATGTAGATGTAGTAAGTTCATTGTCTATGGTCGACGCGGGAAATTTAACAAAATTTTATTTTGTTAATATTTTATTTTATATTTCGACGCGATAAAACTACTGTATAGTGTAAAAACTTATTCAATCTTACTATTAATGTTAATTTGATGAGTGAACATGTAGAGTTTTGCGACTCCAGTGGAAGCGCGATGATAGAAGAAGAGTCTGTAATGGAGTGCAAGGCACAAGATAACTAAACTACAACAAGAGAGCAACAAGTATTACTAGAAAAAAGAGAGGTTGGCAGGAAGATGATGATGAAATAGTTATAGGCGATGATGGCTTCATTGCAGTTAAAAGAAACAAACGTTTTGCAAAAACATATTAAAAAATACCTGATGACATAAAACAGCATATTGTGTGTGTTACTGCCAGTGACATACTCCCTAAACAATTTGGAATGGCTAAGCAATTGAAAGCTTAAAATACTGAGGATATGACAAAAATTGTCTACAAGAATCCTTACAGGGTGATAATATATTTTGATAATAAAGAAAGTGCTCTGAAGATGCTGAATTGTGAAAAATTCCTAAGTGACATGAAATACAAAGTTTCTTTAGTAGGTGAGTCATCAGTATGTTATGGAATTCTGCGGCATGTGGATCTTGACATGGAAGAAAAAGAAATTTTGGAAAATTTGAAATGTGATTTTGAAATAGTCACGGTAAAGCGTCTTAAAAGACAGGAAAAGGATGGTAAATGGGTTAATTCAGAAACAATCCGATTATATTTTTAAAACTCTACATTACCATCATATGTATATGGTTTTGGATGCAGATTTCAAGTTGAGTCTTACACTTTTCCTGTGTCTCAATGTTCTGGCTGCTGGCGGTATGGACATCTGATACGGGTATGCCCTTCTAAGAAAATTATATGTCCAAAGTGTGGGGATAGCCATGCTAATTGTGAAACATCTATATTCAAGTGTGTAAACTGTAAGGGTTCGCACATGGCATTAAATAAAAAGTGTCCAATTTTTCTAAAAGAAAAGGAAATCAAAAGAGTAATGTCTGATAAGAACTGTTCCTACAGGGAGGCATTAGATTTATATCAAAGTCAAAGAAAAGGACAAGAGAAGACCAATGAGAATATAACTTCGGCTAGGCCTATCCATTATACACCACTTCAGTTTCTGCGTAACTATTACCGCTGTAAAGCAAACAAAATGCCAGAAAAATTGAACTATAAAATGCACTATATAAAATCGGTAGCAGCAAAATTACATCGTAAAAATTGTGTTAAAAATCAAATTTATCATATCAGCCAAACGACGTCCACTGCTGGACATAGGCCTCCCCCAAGGTTCTCCACACAGACCGGTTTTGAGCCGCCCGCATCCAACCGCCTCCCGCGATCTTGACGAGATCGTCAGTCCACCTTGCGGGGCGCCTACCTCTGCTGCGTCGTCTGGTACGCGGCCGCCACTCCAGAATCTTTCTGCCCCAACGGCAATCGGTTCTTCGAGCTATGGGCCCTGCCGACTGCCACTTCAGCTTGGCTATCCGGAGAGCTATGTCGGCGACTTTGGTTCTACTGCGGATCTCCTTATTTCTGATTCGATCTCGCAGGGAAACTCCAAGCATAGCTCTCTCCATCGCCCTCTGAGTGACCTTGAGCCTTCCGATAAGGCCCATAGTGAGCGACCACGTCTCTCATCCGTAAGTCATCACTGGCAACACACACTGGTCAAAGACTTTCTTCTTGAGACACTGCGGGATATCGGACGAGAAGATATGTCGTAGCTTCCCGAACGCTGCCCAACCGAGTTGGATTCGACGATTGACCTCCTTCTCGAAGTTGGACCTACCTAATTGGACTATTTGTCCCAGGTAGATATACTTGTCGACAACTTCGAGTGTAGAGTTCCCAACCTGAATAGGAGCAGGTACAACATGGACGTTCGACATGATTTTCGTCTTGTCCATGTTCATCTTAAGACCTACTTGTTGGAAGACTCTACAGAGGCCATCGAGCATTGTGCTTAGGTCTTCCATGGTCTCTGCCATGACTACGATATCGTCTGCGAATCGAAGGTGAGTGATGTACTCGCCGTTGAAGTTGATGCCGAGTCCATTCCAGTCCAGAAGCTTGAAAACATCCTCCAACGCAGTGGTAAACAGTTTCGGGGATATGACATCCCCCTGTCTCACCCCTCGCTGGAGTTGAATAGGTTTCGAACTCTGGTCCTGGAGGCGGACTGACATAGTGGCGTTTTCATACAAACACTTCAGCACTTCGATATATCGGTAGTCAATCCGGCACCGTTGGAGTGACTGTAGCACCGCCCAGGTTTCGATCGAATTGAAGGCTTTCTCATAGTCCACAAACACCAAGCATAGGGGCTGGTTATACTCCTCGGACTTCTGTATAACCTGCCGCAGCGTATGTATGTGGTCTATGGTACTATAGCCTTTACGGAAAACCGGCTTGTTCGGGAGAATCAAATTAGTGGAAAATCAAATTAGTTAAATTAAAATCTATAACATTGACGACTTCGAAAGCCTAGAAGTAACAACGTTTAATACCTAAATAATTTTACAAAAATAAAATAGCTATAAGTATCTCAATTTGGTGGTCGGCACTAAGTGCACGGCACTCTACTCGTATTGGTATTGACCACAAATGAGGTTATAATCGATAAAAATGTCCTTTGTAATTACGCCATGTTGACGTTAAAATTATAGTAAAATACCGGTGACATATTGTACTCAGTATTATTATAATATGTGATCTCTAGTACAAGTAAGCAACACTGTTTAGACCTAGTGAAAAATAAAATATATACCTAGTGGCCCTACCGTCGTCGTCTTTCACTGCGTGCCTGCTATCAAAATATTGAAAGATTACTATTTTTTTCCTCTACTAGTTCTAAGTGGATCTATGAAATAATGAGTAAAACATATACACCGGACCTAACAAGCTTATGACGTTACTAGTGGAAATTATAGTATGTTCCAATCCATTTCTCGATTTTCTCCACCAAATCCTACTGGCGAAGTGGCAAGAAAGACTTTTACATCCCACCTCAAAGCATGTCACCATCCTGGCAGTAAGTACCATTGAGGGAGTGATTGGCGAGGTGACAGGGCGTCCTCACCTCCCATAGTTTTCGCGGGATCTTGCACACTGGCCGGTAGAAGATGGCGGCTGTTATCAATGTGACAACTACCGCAATGTTGTCGAAGACTAGGCACTGATCCTGGCGGAGTACTCTACCAGAGACCACAGGAGCGCCACGAATTGATCGAGTTGGTTGGTTCGGATGCGCTCAGTGGAAGAGCTTGAAATGCCGCTAGCAGGCAGAACCAACACGGCGGAGTCGCGGTAAACTACACTAACTGCGATTCGCGTCACCTCGCCACTACCGAACGTCAACGGAAACCATAGTAATTTTGATACATAGGCACGAGGGCCTGTTAGTATAATTTTCCACACACACTATACAAGTTCATTAAGCGTCGTCTCAATGACTTTTTATAATGCATACAGATCACAAAATTTTAAAATCGTTTATTTCTCTAAACAACTCTGCCAGCCTCAAGAGATCGGTGGATGAGGCCGCAACTTGAATTTCCACCACGACAAAAATCCCTTTACCGTAAAATAATTATTTGTACAGGGCAACCACCGATTTAATTAGTAGCGGTCACATGCTAGACAAGCCCTCTTCGTTTCATGAGCAATATTTAAATGCTTGTAAGTTGCTGAATTTGAAAGTAAATGCCACGCTGTTTTCACTATCCCAGAATAATATCTAAATGTATTTTCTTATCATTATGACATAAAAATGCGTAAGTCATCGTCCTACTAGCGTTATTCGAGTTTCAATCCAGAGTTCACTTACTAGTTTAGCCGGATTTTACTGAATATTAGTTTTCCCACAGAGCGACTGCCAGTCTGACCTCCGCAACTCTAAGCGACAGTTATATTCCATGGATTAGACTAGTGTCAGTTTATTCATAGGTACCTACTGACTCTCTAGTCCAATACCATATCATGAGGTTAAGATTAGATTTTCAACTTTAATATACTTTAAACCTGATTTATTCAGCCGATAAAATATTCTACGTATTAATATTTGTGAAATGTTAAACACTTGATTGGACGTTAATTACTCAATAAGTGATGCGCTGCGCAGCCAATTCTGATATTAAGTTAAATATAAATCAATGAAGCTTGTACCATTGGAAATGTATTTTAAAGGAATGCAGAATTTACATATCAACTATTGGAGTGGGTATGTATGTACAACATGAGCCCGTGCTTACATCCGCGTCATTTAAGACTACTGGTCCGCGTACCCGTGGCTCATAGCGTGATGTTATATAACCTATAGCCTTTCTTGATAAATAAGCTATCCAACACAAAAATAATTATTTAATTTTTTTTCTCCTTTTTTTCTTTTTTTTTAAAAGCATTTTTCGCATTAGGACTAATTCTTGTGTCGCGGGGGACTTTACAAACATACAACTAACGGACACAATGAACACCCAGACTCGAAACAACAATTTATGAACCACACAAAGTGTTCTCTCGTGTGGGGATCGAACCCACAACACTCGGCGCAGTGTCAAGTGGCGAGGCGGCCGCTTAAACCACGACGCCAACCGTGCAGACAAAATTGTACGAGTAGTATCTGATTTATGGGCCTTCAACCAAACAAACACGCAAACAAACTCTTCAGCTTATTATTTTAGTATAGATAAGTAAAATAAAAAAATAACGTCTCGGGTAAAAACCCAAACGCGCACAACTGACTTGGTAAACGGAGAAGTAAAACGTCAAGAGGAAACCTGCATATCTGAAAAACAATATCATGATATGATGAAAGAACATGGCAATATGGAAAAGGGAAGTATCACCGTTATCGTAAGCATTGGAACATATATCCAAACGCTCACGCCTTTTTCCCGTCGGGGTAGGCCGAGACAACAGAATGTCACTTGCTTTTATCCTAACAAACCTCACGCGCTTCATCTACGTTTATTAACCTATGAAAGAATTCTATCATTCATCCTCCTTGTAGAAATAAGTAGTAGTTTTCCCATCGATCCAAGTTTTAGAAAGGCCCAGCTTTCAAGGAGACTTACGAGAATCCTCTGTGGCATAAACTGAAAGTACCCCTTAAATTTTGGTCTCTTTATATATACCTCAGTAGCACAATTTCAAGTAAGAGAATTTTGTACTCTCATCCCCGTAATCAAATTATATTTCCTGATAAACGAATTACCAAAATATATTATTTAGCAAACAAATTACTTTTTCTATTACAATACATACTTGGAAGAAGGAAAAACGTACAAGTAATTATACATGCATGTTTCGAGCAATTAGACGTAACAAGGGAAAAAATAATGTAATTTGTATACCTATGTTTACATCCTATTTCTTTTGTACCCTGTCTTTTTATTTACAAAACGTCATAATTAATGTTTCACACAGCAAACCTATCACTGTCAAAAGAATACAAAAATTATTTAATAGCTGGCCTTATATGGTCGAAAAAAGAAAACATATCTCTTTGCCAGAAACCTTTATTTAATTTTAGCGGCATAGAGCACAAAGGAACTCTGTCAATATGCTGTGAATGCTGGAGCAACCACGGCATCAAAATAAAAAAATAATTAGCAATAACTAAGTGACGTGTTTCCGTAAGTGGTGAAGCTACCAAACCTCCTAAAAAAGGTTCTATGCTGTCAACGGAAGGACAATGGGTCCCGACTGATTACTGAACCAATTTTTATTTCAATACATTTTTATAACATTAGGTGCGTTCAAGGGTGTGATGAGCTTCACAATATCGGTTGCCGTAGTTGCCATTCAAAGGAGACAATCGAAATAACAATCCCATCAACCCACCTAAATAAATTATTCATATGAATATAGTACCTACGTACTGGTTAATTCGTGAGTAGTTGTAATAATTATCCTTATAAATTTATAAATTAAATATGTATTTACAACAGCTTATTTTTAAAGTATATGGGTAGAGAAATCAATTAGATGATGTATATAATGCACTATTACAAGTTAAACAATGGTTTACAGCAAGCAACCTAGTACTTAATTCTAGGAAATCTAATGCGTTAAATTTGCTTTACCTAACGTTAGACAACTGGGACCTAATATTATGCTAGATAGGGAGCAACTTGACACAGTAGACTCTACAGTGTTCTTAGGTATTACATTAGATAATAAGTTACAGTGGGGTGCACATATAGCATGTCTTGCAGGAAAGGTCAGCGCTGCTGCGTATGCCGTCAGAAAAGTTAGGCAACTTACTGACATCGACACGGCTCGTTTAGTATATTTTAGCTGTTTTCACAGTGTTATGTCCTACGGCATTTTGTTATGGGGCAAAGCTGCAGATATTCAGAATATCTTCGTTCTGCAGAAACAAGCGGTACGAGCAATATACATGTTAGGTGCAAAAGATACTCTTAGGGAACGCTTTAAGTCTATAGGGATTCTTACAGTAGCCTCGCAATTTTTATTTGCTAATATATTGTACATTAGGCAAAATATAGGTATATTTACCATAAAAAGGGATATACATAATTAAAATACTCGAAACAGGCATAAGTTATATGCCCCTTATCATCGTTTACATAAAGTTAATAATTCTTTCATAGGGCTAGGTATTCGTATATACAATAAAATACCAATTAGTCTTTTAGAATTACCATTTAGTACATAAGGACTTCTGTACGACAACGTACATGTCAGTCCGATTATTACAAAATAACCATTACTACTCTCTTATAGCTAATTGAGAATCTAGGAGCATGAACAAGACACATGCTTCCTCACTATTAGGATTTGACAAAATATTAACAAACACACCCATTTGTGTCATGTTCAAGCCTAATTTTATAAAAAAAATCGTTTCTTTCATCTTGCCACCGAACACATTCTATCAACACATGATATACATCATCTAACACCCCACAATTCTCACAATTCGGAGATAAGATTTTTCCCATTAAAAATGCAAATTTTTTTGATGGAATGTGTCCAATTCCGTAATATGGGGTGAATAGGGACAAATCGCGACTGCATGTTTCAGTTTTAAGATAGTTTTTTACAGATATATTGCTGAACCGGGTTTGAAAAGATTGAGTCTTCGTGGTATCTTTGTTATCGAATATAAAACTGTGCAATTAATATTGCGATTTATGCAAAAAGCATTAAAATATATGCCATCCCTATTCACCCGGAATTTGGGGTTAATAGGGATGAGAATAGGGTTAATAGAGAAATTCACTAGGGCTAGCACTAGTGTAATTAATTAATTTCTAAGTTTTGCCTACTTAACTCATGTGTAATGAAAAGGTAGCAAGAATCATAACGGTTAGTCGTAATAAGCATCTAACCATTAAATATATTTTTTTATGGACTCACTCACGCCTATATCCTCGAAATGGTAAGCAGAGGTGTAACATTTAGTAACATTGCATCCACATTTCGCCATAAATTTTTAGGTCCCACTCCCACGTAATAGGGGGCGAGCCTATTGCAGTTACCGGGCACATCACTTAGACTCCTGTACTGCTACTGAAAATTTGGAAAAAACCAATTACACTTTTGCCCGATCCGGGAATCGTTTCTTTCATCTTGCCACCGAACACATTCCATCAACACATGATATACATCATCTAACACCCCACAATTGTTGTTGACAACACAGTGTTCTGTGGTTATCGGTCAACATGCACGTATTGCACGTAATTTGAGATGTCGTATTAACTATGAATTAAGCGATTGTAAACCTTCGCAATTTGAATACATCATGCAAATTTTCAGATGGTGGATAAGACACGGTTATTGTAATTTTATCCAGTGCTGCAACCACATGTCAATAACCGATCGTCACCAATATTTCAGAAAGTATGTGAAGTGATTGAAATAAAAAAGGCCTGACAATTTCAATCAGCCGGATGAATACAGATTATCAAAAACTTGGAATCTGATTAATCAACAAGTGTATATACTGCGGAAGTAACACTACTGTGCTTAAACCACATTAGCAGAGTACCAATAGTACAGTTATAAATAAGAAAATTATCATTATTTAGGGTAGGTGCTAAAACTTGCACAGAAGGGCATGGCGCTAACGTTATACTAGTCTATCGATCATCACGATCGTTGTAAGCTGATTGAAACGTTGGAGAAAACAGGAGTTTTCTACCATAAATATTTTAGTTAACGATTACTTAGATTAAGCCTCGTGAAATAAACTTGTAGGTACAGTCAAATAAACTGAAATAATAATTATTTGGAGATATAAAATGAAGTCTCATAGCGCAGAATTGGCACTCCGTCGGTTAATAACGGGTAGTTAGTTGATAATGACGGCTATAGCTGTTGACAGCTATGGCAGACTTGTTAATTTGTCGGTTTCTTACAGCTGCGATATGTTCCTTGACCCTTTCAGCGATGGTTCGTTTGGTCTGTCCGATATAGGAACTACCACAACTGCAGTCGACCTTGTAGACGCCAGGTGTTTGTAGAGGAATGACATCCTTCGGGGTGCGCAGATTGTGTGCTACCTTGGAGAGCGGACTATATACAGTCTTTATGGAGTATTTCTGTAGTACTGTTCCAACTTTGTCCGTCACTCCCTTTATGTAAGGCAAGTAAGCCGGTACTCTGCTTACTTCTGGTTTACGGTCCTTCCTCTTCAGACGTTGTATCTTCTTGTTGAATCCGTTGCACCTAAGTACCTCCTGGACATGTGACAGCTCACTGTTCAAATGTTCAGGGTCACAGAGGTCATACGCTCTGTTTACTAGTGAAATTACTACGGATTCCAAGTGTCGCGGGTGATGATGCGAGTAAGCGTTGAGATACCTATCTGTGTGTGTCGGTTTTCTATAAACGGTGTGTCCCAAGGTACCGTTTTTCTTCACTGTCACTTTTACGTCGAGAAAGGGTAACGACCCGTCTGCCTCCATTTCAAATGTAAACCTAATATTAGGGTGTATGGAGTTTAAGCTATTTGCGAACTGTTCTACATCTTGCTTGTCGCTCTTCATGATACAGAATACATCGTCGACATACCTCTTCCATAGCTTTACATGTGATGCCTGCATGTCTATGGATTCTTCGAAGTGCTCCATCCAGATGTTGGCCATTACCGGTGCTACTGGGCTACCCATAGCCACTCCGTATTTAGTGCAGTTTGTTTTAAAAAAATAAAAATACAAATGATAAAATGATTATTTATTATTTTATGATTCTACAATTATTAATATTATTATCACAGTATTTTTAATATATTTTATAATAGAATAAGAATATTATTTAATTTCAGTTTTATATAAATTTTAATTAACTAAATAAGCTTTATGTAAGTATGTATAATTTGAAATTATTAATATTGTTATTATTGTTAATGTATTATTATTAGTAGGTATTATTTAAATCTAATAATTATTTAAAATTTAATAAATTTGTTTTATATACCAATAGTTTAAGATCAATAATATTATTCTCATTTCATTTCATTATTTATTAGTAGGTATTATTTAATTTAATGTGTGAACAGTTTAAAATTATTGTTAATGTGTGTAAAATATTGTTTATTTAACAGTAAGTACCTATGATCTAATTTAATTAACTATATAGAATGGTATAATGTGTTATATATATAGATGATAGATGTATAATTTTATATTATAATATTTTATTTTTATAGTAGTAACATTATTTTTGTTTATCGTTTAAATATTCTTGTACACTGTAGTAGCCCTTATTGAGTAAAAAGTCTTTTAATTTTTTAAGAAAGGTATTGATTTTATTCTCGCTTGTAATCAGTCTAGGCAGTTTATTGTATATTTTTATGGACATGACTAGTGGGCTAGAGGAATGCATTGTAAGTCGGGACGTTGGCAAGTTTAGTTGATTTTTATTTCTAAATACGTATTTTGTTTGAATATCTTCTCTTGTGGTATAAAATTCGGGATAGTTTCGAACAAATTTACATATCTCATAAATGTAGATACAGGGTAGCGTTAAAATTTTGAGTTTTTGGAAGTGGGGTTTACAGGTGTCTGTCTCTTTTATGTTCACTAAGATTCTAATTAATTTTTTTTGAAGGGTAAAGATTGTCATTGCGTCTGTGCTGTTCCCCCAAAGAATGATACCATAGGTTAAACAGGAGTTGGCGTAAGCGTAGTAGGTAGCTAGTGCAGTAGGTAGATCTGTTGTTGGTTTCAAGTAGGGCGTAAGAGAAGCTTGATATTTTTGATCTTACGTTGTTCACATGCTGTTTCCAATTAATATGGGTGTCTATTGATGGTCCAAGTAAGGTAAATTCATTTACTACTTCCAATGTATGCCCTTCGATATTAAAATTTACAATTATCTGTGTCTTTTGGTGGGGGTAAAATGGTATTAATTTAGTTTTTGAAAAATTTATTTTTAGATTGTGGTCCCTCATCCAGTTTACTGTTTTGGTAAGCTTAGAGTTAGACCTGTCTGCTCTGTGTCTTGAGTGGCGACGGCGACGCATGTTCATCATTTTGAACACACATTAGTGGATACGTACCTTTTCTCAGAAGGTTAATAATAGTTGATAAAGATAAAACAATGCTAAGACTTTCTATTTTAAAAGAAACGAAAAATCTTTCATATTCTGCGCAGTTACCTAAGCACACCAATATCGCACGCTGTGAACCTTACCTAGTTCGAAATACCGTTACGCCTGTGCCCATCTGTTTACAAACAATGCCAGTCAAGCAGTTCATGGTACTATTTTGGACCAACATTTAGGTATGTGCCCACAAGTAAATAGCGTGCCAAGGATAGATCACTGGTGAATTGATGTTAGGTAGCCATTGCCGATATCATCTAAATGCAGAAAATGAAAAGGAGTTGTAATTGTAGCATGCGTTGTTACCGCCACCTCGACCGACGAGAAATGTAACAAATAAATTTGTAGGTATATCTGAAAACGAAATTCAGAAACGAGGACAAACACACGGGCACAGGTCATGCAATGCCAATTTAAGCAGTGCTTGTACTACTGTTACCAGATTACTGATTAAACATAGTCATAAAATATTATCTTAAATAATCATATGTTATAATTTGTCCTGGTAAATGTTGATTTAGACGAAAATGCTTCATTGTGAATATAATATTTTTACTGTATTTTATTACGAGCTGATTTAATAGTTTTCGGGAAAACTCTAATTTATAGTGTGATAATATAAGTGTATCATGTCAGCCTAGAGACGTCCACTGCTGGACATAGGCCTTCCCCAAGGTTCTCCACACAGACCGATTTTGAGCCGCCCGCATCCAACCGCTTCCCGCGATCTTAACCAGATCGTCGGTCTACCTTGCGGGAGGCCTACCCCTGCTGCGTCGTCCGGTACGTGGTCGCCACTCCAAAACGCGCCTGGCCCGACGGCCATCGGTTTTTCGCGCTATGTGCCCTACCCATTGCCACTTCAGCCTGGCTATTCGGAGAGCTATGTTGGTGAATTTGGTTCTCCTGCGGATCCCCTCATTTTTGATTCGATCTCGCAGGGAAACTTCGAGCATATGTAGCTATCTCCATCGCCCTCTGAGTGACCCTGAGTTTTCAGATGAGGCCTATAGTTAGCTTCCACGTCTCGACACCGTAGATCATCACTGGCAACACACACTGGTCGAAAACTTTCGTCTTGAGACACAGCGGGACATTGGACGTGAAGATATGCCGTAACTTCCCGAACTCTGCCCAACCGAGTTTGATTCGACGAATGACCTCTTTTCCGAAGTTGGACCTACCCAATTGGATCATTTGTCCCAGGTAGACGTACTTGTCGACAACTTCGAGTGTAGAGTTCCCAACCTGGATAGGAGTAGGTACGACATGGACGTTAGACATGATTTTCGTCTTGTCCATGTTCATCTTAAGACCTACTTGTTGGGAGACTCTACAGAGGCCATTTATAGTATATGGTGTAGAATAAACATACCTTTAATCTCTACACCTCACTTTACATCTCTAACCTCTCTCACCACACTTCCGGAGGAAAGATACCCATGGAATTAAATTCACCCGTTAGTTTAATAAATTAATACTATACAATTTTCTCAACAACATATCACTATACGATCTCATGTTTCACGGGCTCCAAACCTTTATACCTTGTGATTACTGAATGGATAGTCCCCTATTATCTCAGATTCGCTCCCCATGTCGGACTGTTTCATTTGCTATTCGGCCTGTTTCATTCGACATGCATATTATTATTTGTTCCGAATGAAGAGCAGATTAGCTGTTCCTGTTTCCTCTCTCCCTTTATGTTCGGAAGCAATTTGGCGGTATTCCCGTTACAATGCATTTGTAATGGCAGGCGAACACAGCTATGTATATCGTTCGTGACCAGAGGTTTCTGCTTGTCATTCTGTGCCGTCCCAAACCCAAATTTTGGTTGGAAAGAAATATTTTTTCGCCGTGTCACCCTATATGCGCTTAAACCACTACGCCAACCGTGGAGTAATATAAATAAATTGGGCAAGTGCGAGTCGAACTCGCGCACGAAGGGTTCCGTACCATCATCTATACAAGAAAATCACGTTTGTTGTATGTATACTTAAATACTTTTTAAGTTTCTACCTGTTTATTGACATCGAGTAACAAATTGCTTAAAAATTAAGTTTGTTGTATGGGAGCCCCCCTTTATTATTTACTTTTTTTAAATTTAATTATTTATTTTGAAAGGTAATATACAACTACATATTCTGTGAATAAAAGCATCTACCTGTTACAGTTAGTAATTTTGAGCCCTTAATATTTTTATTTTTTTTATTTTTAGTATTTGTGGTTATAGCGGCAACTAAAATACCTAATTTGTGAAAATTTCAGCTTTCTAGTTATCACGGTTTATGAGATACAGCCTGGTGACAGACGGACAGACAGCGGAGGCTTAGTAATAGGGTTCCGATTTTTACCTTTTAGGTATGGAACCCTAAAAAAGAAGCTCAATTCGGGTATAATAAGGCTGGTACCAATCAATTACGGTGATATGCGCTACAATCGTCGACATACCAGTATGGCTCATTGTGAAGGTGGCATGCCAATAGTAAACAATTCGTGGCGAACCAAACAAGATAACAAAAGTTTCCTCCTCATAGCACCAGTATGGTAATCGGCACGGTTTAGTACTTGTTTGTTGTCCGACAACGCCTGTGCCTTATGGTGCTGATATATTTGAGCATTCACTTGTAACAGAACATCGAACATTCGCAGTATTTCGAACTGAACAATGTACAGAACAGGCAAATATCGCTACGAAAATTTTGACGATCTTTCTAGCGATCACTTTAATCAGCAAAACCTTGAAGCAGTCTATGTAAAATTAAGGTATTAATATTCGTTTTGATTGTTGCATGCTTTTCAGACAGATGTACAAGGATACACTATACCTTGTGCTAGAATACTCGCCAGATGGCTCGATAGAATGCTCGCTAAATACTCCCGTTAGTTTTCTGTTATGTAACATTTGCAAAAATGTTTATTAAAGGTGAATGCTCAAGTGTATCAGCGCCATTATGGATGCGATCTATGACTATTCCGACTGCTCCAAATACGTTTACTCTATTTATGTTGATGTTTTTCTACGTACTACAATACGTGGACAGAATTATTTGAAACCCAGACTTTTAAGATGGGTAGCTTTATATATTTTATACATGTTTGTATTAGGCAGCATTTTGACGTGCCTAATTAGGTAGCCAATAGCCAAAGGTAGATAGCCAATTGGCTATGCAATTTATTTTTATCTATACTTTTTATAAAATGAGGTCACCTTTTCGTGTGGTCTGTCTGTCTGTATGAGCGCGGTAAACTCAAAAATTTCTGAACAGATTTTTGTACGGTTTTCACCAACAGATAGTGTAGATGTCTGATGAAGGTTTAAGTGCAGAATTCAAGCGGTCTATAAACTTGAATAAAAGTAATGAGAATATTGTCTTGTTTTAGTTTAATATTAAAAGGCAGTGATAGATAGTAGATGGTCTCATAGACCGCTACGCAGAGTTGCAGACTCTCGGCGCGCAACGCTAACTTTTAGTAGTTATGTGCATCTTAAATTTTAATTGTATCTTGCTAAACGGTGGAGCAAAACTTCGAACAGAAACCTGCATGTTTTATAGTTCTACATAAGAATCTCAAAATATAAGTCAAATCTCCCAAACCGCACTTGATGACCATAGTAGACTGTGACCAAACCGTGCCCACAGCAGTGGGCAGTTTACATATGAAAATGATATTATTATATTTATATCTGTATAATATACAAAATGCTTGTGATACTGACTAACTGACAGACAAGGAACAGCCAAAACTATTGGACGCAAGAAACTGAAATTTAGCATGTATGTATGCATGTTTCTTAGCAACTATAGGGGTGCATCATACAAAATAAATTAGCGGGTCTTAATCGCGTACAAGACGTTGTACGCGATTAAGACCCGCTAATTAATTTTGTATGATGTATACAAATCGCGAATGTTTAAAATCGATTATAGGGGTGCACTAAGAAGGGATTGCCCGAAAGTCCCACGGGATCGGGAAATAACGGTTAAGGTGAAATAAAGTGTGCGGGCGACTAAGAAACAATATTGTAACACAAGCCAAATCTTTGCGCAAAGCCCGTCCCTGGCGACTTGGCGAGTAGTATCATAAATTACAATCCAATAAGCACCAATTTGGAGATTAACTATCTAAATAGAAACTCTCGTGCAAAGAAATTACAAACGCGATAAATATTTATTCAGCTAACGCTTTGAACAAATAAGGATGTAAAGTGAACCAAGTTGAGCTGTCCCCGGTTTTAATTTGAGAGAAAACAGTACCTTCTCTTATCCGAACCGACAGCATCACTCCTTCCCTAGGGGAGGCTTGACCGTTGAAATGTAAATTATTCAACAACGGGTAAACAAAAATGTCATAAAAATTACCATAAATGCATTTTAATTTCAATGTATTTGGACGGACCCACTTATTCATTCGAAACTTATATACAGTATGTTACTGAAGTATATTGATGCATTTTAATGCTTAAGCCCTATTTACGATAACATTTCATAATATTTTATGAAATGTAATTGTAAATACCAGTATTGAATTGGCTTTAAAGTATTCGTTTCGTTTAATATCAATCATGGATCATTCTGAAATATTAACTATTCAGTCACTTTTTTACACTGATCTCACCAGAAAAAGATCGCAATAGCTTTTATAAGCAGAAATCACGTACATAAATTCGTCACACAAAGAGCTGTCCCGTGCACGTATCCAACCCGCATTACTTCGGTTTGTAGTCGGATGGACGACTACTAGACTACCCATGTCGGCAACTGTACTAAGCGATATGGTACCTTGCTTATATAACCTTATAACAGTACAGTAAAAATAATAATCATCATACATACTGGGTGTATGGAACGGCGCGGCGTAACGAAAACCGATGCCATGGTATTATTCATAGAATTTTTCGGGAAAATACTAGGAATTAAACAATTTTCCAAAAAACAGTAATGTAAATATGAACCCTCCAACTCGCACTATCAGCTGTTACAGCCCTACAGCGGCGGGCGGTACCGGGGATAAAGTGCGAGTCGACAGTTAAATAGTTACTATTCCATTGCATTATATGGAAAAAATGGTATAAAAATCGCTAAATTCATGAACATTTTGATGGAAAATTCTCATATTCCTCAGTACTGAATCACTAGCATCGGTTTTCGGTACGCCACGTCGTTCCTTACACCCAGCATATACAATTCTTCCGTCACTGACTGACAGACTACGCACAGCCAAAACTATTTGGCGCGAGAAGCTGATATTCAGCACGTGTGTTCCTTGGGGAGTATAGGGGAAAAGATTTTAGGAAATTATCAATCTGACGGGGCGAAATAGAGCGAAGTTTGCGTTCAATATAACAATACATTCAGGCTGCTGCTGGGGTTTCCCCGTTTCTGTAGTGCATCGGGGATGTTCGCCGAAGCCAGAGTCGATTGCTTTTATGCAACGATGAGGAAGAGGTGCGCATCCTTGGTCCGCCGCGTGCGGGGCAGCTCCAACAGTATCCTTAGAATGATAGCGAGCAGGCTTGACTGCATATACATAAATAATTGTTGCAGGGTTTCCGCCTCGTCGGTGGAAACCTTTTAATATTATGTGCTATGGTTTTTATATTACTAACATAGTTTTAAGCAAACATTGTTACTAACCTATGAGTCTTTGTTACTTGAATAAATATTTATTATTATTATTATTAAGGAAATGGTATACAACATGTAACAAGTTAAGTACATCCTGAAAGTACTTTGTTCAGAATCGGCAACTGAATCCATTTCCGTCATTTTTAAAATTGTTTACTTTTAGTCTTAAAATAATTAAAATAATGTAAATTGTAGTCACTCATTATTAAAACAATTTAGCTATTCGAAAATAAACCTTAAATCAAAGCAGAACGGCTTATTTTTAAATGCATTTGTTAAATGGTTCCATGTAGACTTACACGGACGCACACATTAATAAAACACAATAGACGGCAAAATACAATAGCACACAATTGACCACCAAAATGTCTATCATCTATCTTTCACTAACGTAGGTAATAAACAACGGGAAAGCGCGAGACTTAATGTCTCGCTCGCGCTGGCGCATGACAAGCACAGCTGGTGATGCGCTTAGACATGTTATGACAAGTAAAACCGGGCATATCTATCTATCAGCGAGTGCTGTGAAAACCTTTTTAAAAGTTCACTTGTTTACAAAATGTGTAATGGTGTATAATTTAATAATTATCAACAAGACGTTGCCGGTGTGGAATGTTCAACATCATCTTGATGTTGACTTGACACCCCTGGACTTTCTCATTGTGGAGAAATATTAAATCACTAGTTTATTGTGACGAGAGAAAAAGTGGCGAGTAGTTAATTAATTAAGATACCTACTAGCTGATTTTGAAACAGTGAAAAGATGTGATTTGTGAGGAAATAGTGAACTGCTACGTGGACTAAAGAAATGTGATTTAAGCCTGAAAGTTATTTTATTATTCTATTATTTTAACTATTTAGATTCACAAGACAACTTTAAACACGCCGTTCTTGTTTATTTCTCTAATTGATATTATTTAACTTTATCGATCAATAATGCTAACTAGGTATGATTAAGTTAAGATAGTCACAATAGTCACTTACGATGTTAAGAAACAATAGATCGTGCATATTAATAACAAACAATAAATAATTCGACTGTCCACTCCATACCCTAAAAGTGTGATGGAAAGAAATACTCATAATATCTTTGGTAATATCAACAGTGGCCGACAAATTGTTCAAACATCATTTTTGTAAACCCCACTCTATCAGAGTGTGGTTTACAGACTGAATTTCATACATTTTGTTAAATCGTATCGTGTTTCGTTCCTATTAGATTGCTGTTGTTTGTTTACCATAGCAACCGTTTCGTTTGTGTGCGTGCGCAGATTTACAGTGACCACAATTTTCACTTTTAATTGAGTTAATACTTTCTTTAAAAAACATTATTTACGCAAATAAAAAAATATTTCAATGCATGCATTATGATTGTAACAAGGTTTTCTAATTGGGGTGTCTGAGGATGTGCGTTATTTCCATTACACGTTGTATAATGTCTATGTGTTTCGATCTCGGTAAGGAACAATCATTCGGAGATAACTTGATAGCACTCTGATTGTCACTGTATATAAGCAATGTGTTGGAGCCGCACCCAAGTTCACTTTGCAGCTGCCTCAACCAAAGTGCTTCCTGCGCCGCGCTCCCCATGGCCATGTACTCTGCCTCTGCAGTTGATAAAGCAATGGTCTGCTGCTTGCAGGAACACCATGATATTGCTGCTCCCTGAAACAAGAAAACGTAACCGGTGCACGATTTCCGATCTTGGGTGTCACTTGCCCAGTCGGCATCACAGCCGCCTAAAATTTCTTCATTACCATTCTTGGTATATGTGAGCTTGAAATCTTTCGTGCCTTGTTAGTACCTCATTATTCTCTTCACTGCGATCCATTGCTCTGACTTCGGTTCCTTGTTACATCTACTTAGAGCATTTACTATGTACGATATATCTGTTCTGGTTCCTTGAGCGACATATAAGAGACTCCCAATTGCCTGTTGATATGGGCAATCAAATGTTTCATATTCTGTATTTTCACCAAATTTAAGAACCACTTCCACAGGTGTCTTAACAGTTTTGCATTCTGACATTTTGAATCTAGATAATATCTCTTTGATGTATTTTTCTTGATCCAACATAATAGAATTTTTAGTTCTGGTTACATTAAGACCCAGGCATTGGCTCAACTCACCTAGATTTTTCATATTCTACTTTTGTTGTAGTTTTTCTTGTATGTCATTTAATGTCGTTTCCTGAGAAGCAAATAACAAAATGTCATCAACCCAGATGGCAATATAAATTCCGTCATTTATGTTATAGTAAACACATGGGTCAGTTTTTGATGGTTGAATATCCATTTCCGTTAAAACTTTGGTGAGTTTCACATTCCATAACCTGCTTGCTTGTTTGAGTCCATAAATTGACTTCCTTAAATGACAAACCTCATCACTATTTTTATACATTTCAGGCTGCATCATATAAATATTGGTATCAATTGATCCCTGTAAAAAGGCGGAGACAGCATCCATTTGATGTATATATTAGTCTTGCTGTGCAGCTAGAGCATATAAATATCTGATGGATGTCAATCTTACAGCCGGAGAGTAAACTTCCTGGTAGACCACACCCCTTTTCTGTGCATATCCCTTTGTGTCTTGCTTTGTATTATATGACATTTCCTTGTTGGTCAGTTTTTCTTTTAAACACCCATTTGTTGGGTAATGCAGTTTTTCCTAAAGGAAGGTCCACCAGATTCCATGTCTCGTTTTTCATCAAAGATTTGATCTCATCATCCATAGCCTCTTTCCATTCATTAACTTCTGGGGATGACAGTGCTTCTTTTACTGTTTGAGGATCAGTTAAATTAGTATAAAAACACAACATACTTTTTTTATTAGCTCTGTTACGTGGTCTCAGTGTGATGCTACTGGGTCTTTCCTCCACAGCTGAATTTTGTTTGGAGGAGAGTATGTTTCATCAAGGTCATCAGCTGTGTCAGTCTCATACTCGCTAGCAGTTTCATAATCAATCTTTTCCAGACTACATGTAGGCTGGGCAGTATTGTCTGGCTCATCTTGCTTTGTACTACAATCCTTTGATAATTCTGAAATCTCTAATTTCTTCTCTCCAGTTGGTTGGGCTGAAATAAGAATTTCATCACATAGACCAGCTTTTTTCAAAAATACAACATCTCTACTCTTTATTATCTGATGTATCTTTGGGTGCATAACACGGTATCCTTTTGTGCTCTCACAATATCCAACGAAGATCATCTTTTGGAATTTTTTATCCCACTTTTGTCTTCTTTCCTTAGGGATATGCAACATTGACTCGGAACCAAATATTCTCATGTGAGACAGTTTTGGTTTGCGTCCAGTCCACATTTCATATGGAGTAATTCCTTCAAGACCTTTGTGGTGACCTATTTACAATATAAGCAGCTATGGCAATGGCTTCAGCCCATACAGGTTTCTCAAGATTAGCATTAGATATCATACATCTAGCCTTTTCAACAAAAGTTCTGTTCTTTCCGCTAATCCATTTTGCTGAGGACTGTATGGAGTTGATGTCTGATGTATAATTCCACAAGTAGCTAAGTATCTCTCAAAATTAAAATTACAGTATTCTTTACCGTTATCGGTTCTTAATGTTTTAATTTTAGTACTTAGTTGATTCTCTACTCTTACTTTAAAATCCTTAAATGTATCTAAAATACTTAGCTTATCTTTCGTGAAATACACATGTACCATTCTGCTGTAATCATCAATGAAACTAATAAAGTATTTTATACCTCCATATGATGTACTTTCCATTAGTCCACACAAATCTGAGTGTATTAATTCCAACGGCTTTTTTATTTTTAGTAAATATAGGTTCGCGTTTGACCACTATCTTGCCTAATGGTAAGCAATGATGCGATCTAGGATGTAGCACGCTTACCTAGAAGATGCCTATTCACTCGCGTCTTGAAGACACCCAAATTGTACTGATCGGGAAACACAGATTCTGGCAGGGAGTTCCATTGATTTGTTGCTCTTGTACCAACATTTTTGAAAGGCTGCCTTGTCTGCCTTCCTTCAAAACAACTTGAACATTGCATTGTAATTTGGTCACCCCTTTTTAGCACAATTCCCTCAGCACAGCTTGGCAACTTCTGCAAATCTGAAACATTAAGATGTGCCATCCTAAGATGCCACAACCTTATATCACTAGAGCTAGAAATGCTGACAGCCAAGTGAGTTTCTTCCATGGACTGCATGTCGAGAATATATAATTTATTTTTAATGTAGCTGAACATATAATTTTTCCATTGGCATCATTCACATTACATCCCTAATCGTAGACAACTTTAAAGTCATTTTTTGTAATGGTGCTGACTGAAATCAAATTAGCTGCAAGTCCGGGCACAAATAATACATTTTTTCAATTGAATTTTACCTCCTTGTGCTATGTTTATACTTATTTCACCAGCAGCCTCTACTAGCAAAGGTTGACTGTTAGCCACTGTAATTGTTTTTACAATTGGTTCGTGGACATTGTACATCCATTCCCCATGTCTGCTCATGTGCATGGATGCACCAGAATCAATATACCATTGTTTATTATGTTCTCCAATTGTGGCTGAAAAAGCTGCAGCGAAGCTTGTACTCTTTTTTTTTCTAATGCTCCTTCTTTTTCTTTATAGAACAAATCTTGCAAAATGCTCATATCCATTGCAATTGTAACAACGGGGTCCTTTAATTGCCTTAGACTTCTAGGCTTCGTGTTTGCCCTTTTTTCCATGTGAGTAAAGCGCACTATTTGAATCTGTAACTTCTACTTCTTGCAATAGCTTGGTCTTAACTAAGTCTGCACTTATCTTTGCACCCGAGCTCTCAAGTCCCATCATCATGGGCTTGTACTGGTCAGGCAGACCAGCCAGCATTTTTTTTTTATAGTATAATGCGGCAAACGAGCAGACGGATTGCCTGATGGTAAGCAATTACCGCCACCCATGGACACAAGCAACACCACAGGAGTCACAATTGCGTTGCCGCCTCTTGGGGTTGGGAAAAGGGGATAGGATAAGGAGTGGGATGAGGGAGAAGGAATAGGGAATAGGGCCTCCGGCACTCTCACTCACCGAACGAAACGCAAAATTTTAGGTTCTGTTACTTTACGTCGATTTTCTGTGAGAGGGTAGTACTTCCCCGGTCGAGCCGGTCCATTCATGCTGAAATCAGCAAGGCTCTACTACTTAGAAATTAAAAAAAAAAGCATTAGCGTGCCCAGCCATTCATCATCAACTTCGAAGTTTATATTACGCAATTCATGAGCTGCATTCATAATCCTGCTCACATTCTCCTCAGTGCCACTGTTAGACTTAAGTGAAGTGTTGATCAATTCTTTAAGTAAACCTACTTTTCTAGTAAGTCCGTTATCATCAAATGCCTTGTGGAGGTTAGTCCATAGCTCTTTTGCGGTTTTACAATCCTGTATGTGCACATAGTTCTGAGAATTGATCAATAAAATCAGCTTCGACATAGCCAAAATGTCCTTCGCCGGATCTACTACCTGTCCTGCTACGGGTTCCACACAATTCCAGAGTCCCTCATGTTCGAGGTAGGTTCTCGCGCTAAACTTCCAGGTGGCAAAATTATCGCGACCATTTAACTTTTCCAGATGAAACATATTATGCGAATTCATGGCGGCCACGTGCTCTCTGCGTAACCTTGGCCGGCGCAATTTCTTTCCGAGAAACTACATCAGTTCTTCGAGACACACAGTATTTTAAAAACTAAAGTCTATTTATGACCAATATACAATTTTTCTCTTTTAATTTCTATAATGCAGAGACACAGCCTTTTTATCACAAACTTGTAATATTAGAGACAAAGTTATTCATTCAATTCGTTCCACGTACATACTAATGGCCGTATCCAGCAAATATATCATAACGAAGTAGTGGAATAATTTATATTACTATAAATTACTTATGTTACAGTGTTTTGATGTATCTTTAAAATGTTTGTTCATTACAATGATATCAACTTATTTTTGTGGAATTAATTCGGAATCAATTTATATTTTGGAAGTAACGAAACTATAAGCCCATTAAACAAATATGGAAAATCATAAACTGAATACATAATCGGTTTCTTGAAACGGAAGTAGGTAGGTACTTACGTGGATTAGGGCGGTTTTATTCAGTAGGAAAATGTAAAAGTAATATTAATGATCACGAAAGTTTAAATTTTGTAGTGTTGTAGCAAACGGTACATACTTACCTAATAATATTAATGATGTTACAGAACTGCGGTGAAGACAACGTAGCTTCGTCCGTAACATCGTCATATTAGATGTACACACATTTATGTAATAAACATTATCTCATTTTCAATATTATATTCCATGAACATTATCTCCGTTTGGGCGTATATCTAATAACAATGTGTTAATAGTTAATATTAGTAAGATGTATTCTCCGTTAACAGCATTATCATTAAGGAAAAAGAATATCACGACAATACTAATGAGGAAAAATGAGATTTATATCTTGAAACAGATATATTATATTGTGCTTCTTTGATGTCTAAGGAAAGTGCTTATTTAAATACGCACAGAATATAAATAAGATAACTAAACCGCGGGGCCACTTAAAGTTTAATTCGGCTCTCGCCGAGTAATAACGGCCACTGCTTTGAGCGATGATTTCTAGAGATTTTAAGTACCTACTTCGTATTAGCTGATTGGTATGTTTGAAGTTTAAGTTTACTTCATAATATACAGGGATGACTACTAAGACGAATCTCGACCGAGTACCTACTACTAATTAATACCATAATTGCCTCTTTAGAACTAAGTATATAAAGAACCTTCATTATTAAGACCTACATTATTTGGAAAATTTTCCAAAATGAAAATGGATGATTGATGTAGATACAAATTATGTCATAAACTTTGATAGAAAAGTCTCGTGAAAGCCTATTTAGTTTTGTCGATAATTGATGTTAGCTCAGGTTCTTATGAATTTAAATAACTAAATGAGATTGTACAACAAGATTAAATTGGCAGACCGTGACTAACCGTCTACGAAGCTGGTATGTAGGTTTGTTACCAAATGATCGGCACATGAGCCGCATGTTCACAAACTTTTACCAGGTGTGGTAAAAGTTGCCAAATTCCGCTATCCCAAATGTGAAAAGAATTTACCTACGTCTGGGCTTAGCCCAGAGCTGTTTTGAGAGGCAGAACATCGTTGGTTAGTAAACAAATACCCAGAATTCAAGGCCGACGGTCGTTTCCCGTAAAAATCGCAACTTGTTTTATTACGATAATTTATAGAGTAGGATGTAAAGATAATTCTTATTATGGACCCTACTGACTCATCTTAATGGCTCATTCAATATATTTTCTAGTTACGCTCTCTAGTTGGTCATTTTGTTTATGCAGCTACAAGTCTTAGAGTGGTAGCAAGAGATCGCTGTGGCAACTAAACTAAATAATATTTGAATAAATATTTATTCTTTTTTTTATAACCATTTTGCTGCTGGCTATAACTTTTACGTTATGAATATAGGACCGTGGGTATGATATTGTATAGGTATTAATTTCAATATGGGTTACGATATGTTTAAAAGTCGAAGAGCGTTATATCGAAAAATGAAATCCGAAAGTAAGACATCCAAATTTCGCTGCATTTGGTTGCTATATCAAACTAAAAAGATATCAAAGGGTTCAGTTTTATTAGGCTATAAACTTAATATTTATTTATTGTCAGATTTTGCTCGATAGGAATCATTTTTCAAATTCTACCGGCAGTAAAACAGACATGTTTGGAAATTTATTTTGCAATAACTAGCAATAAAAAGCACACGGAGGTTTTACTCGAGCGCTTAAATGGATGTCATTCATATATCAATTTATGATGAACCCTTAGACGATATATATTATGTAAGATGAACCACAGACATGGTGCGTTTATGAGGTAGGGGAGACCGCGTATGGTTGTCACACTGGTTGGTTGTCACAGAGGCCATAACAAACAATAAAACGGCGTGGTAGGAGCTAGGGAGTAGCACATCCATTTGTACCTCATCTCAGCGTACTCCGACATGCCGTTTAATGGACTTATTGGACCACTCGATATTCTATTATGACCTCTGTGACAACCAACCCGTGTGACAATCATACCCGGTCTCCCATACCTGGGAGTACTTGCTCCCAGGTATGGGAACCTGGGAGCAATGACTATATTTACTGTACGGTAACTTACTGAACGGGCGGTTGGCAACGTTTTGTTTTGTACTGCATGGTTCTCATATAATTTTCAAAGAGTTCCTTATTATGCTTAACCGTGTTTGAATGAATTCAACTAGGTACACAAATATTTATACTTACTTACATTTTAGGCGCCTCTTCTCCTCCAGTAAGTACCTTTTATTATGGCGGCCGCCTCGCCCCTTGACACTGCGCTGTGTGTCGTGGGTTCGATTCCCACATGAGACAACACTTTGTGTGATCCATAAATTGTTGTTTCGAGTCTGGGAGTTCATTGTGTCCGTTGGTTGTATATTTGTGAAGTCCCCCGCGCCACAGATAAATTCTGTGTCGCGGGGGACTATACTACTACTCTACTCCTCGGGCGGGAGTGGTCTTTTTAGAACAAAAATAAAACAATAATATTAAACCAACGAATTGAAATAACCATTTGTCTAAATATTTTCGTGAAAGCAAGAATGTCATGACGTTGACGATTAAGAGGCCGTTCCCGTTTTTTAAGCCATTTTAGCGGTTAACACGCGCGGCAATACGTGATTGTGACTTAGATATATCAACGAATTAAGAAATGAACGATGATACTATTAGATCACTTAGTCTACTATGGTACTATGGGAGTAAAAATAAGTGTTTAATTACCTACAACGGAAAAATCAAGTTTCCGCAAAGCATGTTTTGAAGAAATCATTTTATGAGCATTACGCGATGGTCCATGACATCGAAAATTATGTGAGTAATTAACTTTTAAATGCATATACGACATAACAACATCCTGCTCCTTGGTATGATGGGGCCAGAATTTTTGGTTTCATTCAGAAATAAACCAAAAAATGTTACGTAAAATGTCATTAATTTGTCCGTTTACGTCTAAATGGATTATTTTTTATCACATAAAATACACTAAGAAATAAAAAAACAAATAGTCTCTAATAAGATTTGATATAATACCTTGCTAAGAAAAAAAATATCAGCTTCTAAATGTGATTACAAATATTTTAAATTAATTTTTAAACGAAGCTAGAAATCGTTATATAAATCCTGTACGCGTCTACAGAACTTTAGACCGCGCTGAACGCTCATCGAGGTAGGACGTGCCGCTTGCCGTCGTCACTGCGTTTGTGTGCGTGCCTTGTAAACACCACTGTAATTATAGCGCGACCAACCCTTCTTGATGTGAGTTATTATTGTTGAATATGTATAGTAAAAGAATGGTAACGAAATCGATGCTCTTATAAAATAAATACTGCAAGATTCAAAAATACTATATTCATTTAGGTCTTAAGGTGACTCTTATGAATGTCAGAAATTGTATCTAAATATATACATAACTCAAAGGTGACTGACTGACATAGTGATCTATCAACGCACAGCCCAAACCACTGGAGGGATCTTACTGAAATTTGGCATGGAGGTAGATGTTATGACGTAGGCATCCGTTAAGAAAGGATTTTGAAAAATTCTACCCCCAAGGGGATAAAATAGGGGATGAAAGTTTCTATAAAACTTTGCCAATTTTAAACCGATCGGGCTAAGACTTTGCATGCATATAGCTACTATGAGGTGGGCATCCCCTAAGAAAGGATTTTGATCAATTCCACCCCTAAGGGGATAAAAAAGTTTGTTTAAATTTTCGACTGATTGAACTGAAATTTTAAAGATTAGAGCTACTATGATGAAGACGTGCGCTTAAATAAGATTTTGATAAATTCAACCCCCATGGGGATAAACTAAGGGATGATGGAGGATATAAATGTATTAGTTTGAACTATCAGTACCTAATGGAACAATAAATTAAGACGAACGAAATAATTTAAGTTCTAAATGTTGACAATAGATAGCGTTGTGCAGTTAGGTACGTCATTTTTGGACGAAGGGGAAGACCTAGGCGGACGTTCTCTGACCAGGGGGGCGATTCAGAATCGTTCGATATCTCATTTGACATTCGATTCCGTTAATTGTCAAACGGGCTACCTCATTTTTTGTCAAAACTATCGCATTTCTTATGAATTTTATGCATTCAGTATGAAGTAAATTAATAAATAAACCAAATTCAGTAAATATTTGTTCAAAATATCTCTGATAGGCGACTAAAAGACGAGGACAATAATCTGATATATCGTACGATTACTTGTCGTGACATTCTGAATCGGCCTGCAGATTGGAAACATCCTAAACTGTAGTACTAGGGCTTGTAATATCGGAGAATATTGAATTCCGGAACTGAGTTACGATATTGGAGTGTCAATTCCGGAATTCCGGTACTGGTTCCGGAATCGGCATGCTCTTGAAGTAGGTAGATATTTATTGGTAGTAGGTATATTTCTTATAATAAAATAAACGTGTATACTACAAAAAATAAACAAGTTATATATTTTCATCTGTTTACAATTCGTTATGCGTTGGATAGATCAAAATTTAACCATTGAATTTGAACACCTCAACATTTTCTACAGTTTTGATTAATTAACATGCCATGAACATTCAAGCCTTAGTAGGAAAAGTTACGAAGAAAAATAGTATAATTAAACATTGTTATAAAACCAGACAATTTAACATTAAAATAATAACCAGACCAATTCTCGAAATTCCTAGCTCATGGTTTGCCAACGTGCCATGTAATGTAGCGTATTAGGTGTAACGTGTAAGACTAAAACTGTCAAAGCAGCGAAGTGCGCTTCTAAGCAGCGAAGTTATAGTAGGATTGGGTAAGATATGTCTGTAGGAAACATCTCGAAATTGGACATACATCACCAAACAATGCAACCCTGAAGGAGAAGTAGAACTGGAGGAAAGAGAAGTGTTGACAGGGGCAGGTCGAAAAAACGATTAATATTTTTCTAGCTGACTGGCAAGATAAAGCAAAAGGTCGGCATTTATGGAAGAGTGTGCGGGAGACCTTAGCCCAGCAGTGGGACAGTAACGGTTAAAATAAAAACAAATATTACTAAACTTTAAAGTAACATTTGGGAATAATGTGAGTTTATGCACTTTCCTTATTTTATGGGTAAGTGGAATGATTCAATTGCTGAAAAATCGTGTGAGCGAGAATCAATAAAATATTTGAAATTGAATTAAATCCGCGCTCGCCGCGCTCGTCGCGCTCATTTATGAGATTGTGTGCATGAAAAGTCCGTACGTACACGGCGCCGGGGATTCACGCGTACATTCAAACCGGCGGCGGCCGATTTGTATGAAGCTATCCTACTATTCTTTTTATACTATGAACTGACGCCCTGTAACGACTGTCAAAGACCTTCATGACAACCGGGACCGACGGCTTAACGTGCTCTCCGAGGCACGGGACAAGCGATAATTAATAATTCAATACGCACATAACTCCGAAAAGTCATTGGTGCGCGCCGTGGATTCGAACCCGATACCCTCTGCATGTCTGTTGGTATATCCACTCGGCTATCGCTGCCTCAAATCTCATTTATATTGTGTATTAATATTTTCAACCGACTTCAAAACGGAGGCGGTTCACAATTCGGCTGTATAATTTTTTCATATTTTTTAATGTTTGTTACTTAACTAATGCAAATGGAAAATCGGAAATATATTTTAAATAGTTTTACCACATATACAGCATAGATTTTGTAGTAATTATAACTTACATACATACAGTTATATGCCCAAGTGTTAGTAGTCCTGTATGTGACACTTGAGAACACTGCATAAACACCACCTGCCAACTGATCAACAGTTTCACCACATCTTACACTTGAAATTCTGTAAGTTACACTCAAATATGTCACAATATGCAGATATAGTGGAGGCACAGAGGAGCCTTGAAGAAAGCGTAACAAAGAAAATGGACGAGCTTCAGGCACAGCTACAATGTGGATCGGCCAAGGATACTGTAGCTAAGGTCGCCGAGGAGTTCCGTACGTTTCGAGAGCTGACCTTCTCTATGCTCGGATTGTTGCGGAAGCAGATTGCTGCATGTGCACAAGTTATTGATAACATGGATGCAAGACATCGGAGGAAGAACTTGATATTTTCCGGCATTCCTGAACACAACAAGGAAGATTGTGCAGCCATTATTCTAGATGTTCTTCGTTCTAAATTGGCCATGAAGGATGTCTCTGATACATCTATAGAGACATGCCATCGACTGGGGAGCAATGGCAAGGAACATCACCGGCCCATCGTGGTGAAGTTTACCAGCTTGGTGGTGAAGGCCGCAGCGTGGAGAGCAAAGACCAAGTTAAAAGGCTCATCTATCTCTGTCAGGGAGTTCTTAACCAAGGCACGGCAGGCTGTTTTTAGTAAGGCGAGGCTGCATTTCGGCATGAGGGGATGCTGGACTCAAGACGGCATTGTGAACATCAAGTGCCCTGATGGAAGTCGTGTCAAAGTAACATCCTTAGACGAGTTGACGCCATTACTTCAGAAGTATCCAAAGGTATCTTCATCGGGTTCTTCCAACTGATCTAGGTATTGCTAATAATGCTTCATTTCTAGTCTTTGCGCATCCGGGAGCGTCTTGCGTTTTCTATTTACAATGTCATGTTACATATTCGGTATGTTCACTGTGGTATTTGTTATTCTATTTATTGAGCCACCATTATGTTTTCATAACATTACGCATTGCATGTATTTGATCACCCACTTTTTCCTATCACAATTACTTAATCAGTGCAAATGTTTATATAAAATGTAGGTGTTTTGCTGTAGTTTTAACAATTTCAATATTTACAATGTTGCTGTCAAACTTCAAAGTGACATATGATGCCTGACACTTGCGGTGCGTTCAAAAACCATCTACAGATTATTTTGAAAAATTATTATGTAAACTATCTTGTGAGTTATTAGTTTTTATTTTGTGATGTTATATTTGAATCCTAATTTTTGTGTAGTTGCTTATTGTGTAACTGTTATATTGAAATAACACAATTTATTATTGTTTAGTGCTGTCAGTTGGCGGGTGGTGCAGAGGTAAGCATTTAATTGACACGCTGTGCATAATTATATTATATTTATTTATTTATTATTAGTACGTTTATTTTTGTATATTTTATTTATTTATTATTATTTATGTCTATTTCTGATGACAATTCTTTTCTTTCTGCAAATGATTCAGTTATTTTGTCTGCCGACGACAGTTTTTGCTCAATTGATGACAGTCAATCTCTAAATAATATACTACATGAGCAGTTTAATTTGAGAACAAGTAATTTTCTAAACGTGTGTCATATAAATGCACAAAGCGTGCCGAGCCATTATAACGAACTTGTAGAAACATTTACCGACACCAACGTTCATGCCATCCTGATCTCCGAGAGCTGGCTCAAACCTCACCTGCTTTCTACCTCATACCCTCTTTCTGACTTCGTCTTAATCCGGAACGACCGGCTTGACAGACGCGGCGGAGGCGTTGCTATTTATCTCCGTAGCAATTTACCTTATAAAATGTTATCTTCCTCTTCCCAACAGTCTATTTCTGCGGAGTATCTTTTCCTTGAGGTTTGGGTCAGGGGAACCAAATTGGTTCTTGGAGTGGTATACTGTCCTCCTTCGGTCAACTACTTCACTGATTTGGAATCAGTTTTAGAATCGTTGGGTTCTGAGTATGCACACCATATCATCATGGGCGATTTTAACACCGATCTTTTATCCCATCATTCACCTCGATCCCTTAAACTTATCCACATCATCGAGTCTGCCAGCCTCCACGTTTTGCCTCTTAATGCCACTCACCACAACCTTAACGGGGAGGATACCTGGTTAGACTTAATCCTCACCTCTACTCCTACCTCGGTCCGCTCTCATGGTCAACATCCTGCTCCTGGCTTCTCCCGTCATGACCTTGTCTTCCTCTCGTATTTCCTGAAGCCACCTAAGCCGTGTCCTAAAGTACTGTACTTGCGTTGTTATGGGCGAACAGACTTTGAAAAGTTGAGGACGGATGCTGCAAATATCGAGTGGAAACCGCTGATGTCAGCTAACACTATCGATGACAAAGTGGATATTTTTAACAAGACGGTTACGAGGTTGTTCGATGTGCATGCTCCCATTAGAAAGATCAAATTAAGACGTCCACCTGCACCTTGGATGACCGAGGGCATTCGGATGGCGATGCGACGTAGGGACCGGGCTTTCCGAAAATATAAAAAGGATCGGTGCGACGACAATTGGTCTCTTTTTAAAACAGCTAGGAACAGGTGCAACCAGATGGTACGCAACGCTAAACGCCGACATATCTCTGAAAATGTTACTAACTCATCCCCTGCTAATATATGGAAGTTTTTAAGGACACTAGGCATTGGGAAACCTCAAGGCCAAGTAGTTCTACCGGCGACTATTAGTTTGGATGACATTAATCGTCATTTTTCTACTACTCCCACTATGGACGACCAAACTAAAAGTCAAACCATAGCCTACTTGTCTAGCTTACCTCGTCTGAACATTAATTCCTTCTCTTTTTCTCCTTTATCATCAGGTGAGATCAAAAAGATTATCCTATCAATTAAGTCCAAAGCCGTGGGATGCGATGACATTAGTCGTCGCATGATCATGGCTATCCTTGAACAAATTTTACCTGTAATTACCCACATCCTAACATTTTCCCTTGACTCTGGTCAATTTCCCGATATATGGCGTAAAGCCTATGTGCGTCCTCTGCCCAAAATAGCGAATCCCACTCTCCTGACACATTACCGTCCCATATCCATTCTTCCCTTTCTATCCAAGGTACTTGAGTCATGCGTTCAGAGGCAGATGTCCAGATTTGTTTACCAAAACAACATCCTGTCACCTTTTCAATCCGGATTCAGACCTGGACATAGTACTGTCACCGCATTGCTCAAGGTGACTGGCGATGTGAGGGTGGGGGTGGAGGACACCAGACTTACACTTTTGGTCTTGGTGGACTTCTCAAACGCCTTTAACAACGTCAGTCACGACCTTCTCCTTTCAGTCCTATCCTATCTAATGATCTCACCTATGGCACTGGAATGGTTCTCCTCTTATCTTCGAGGGCGCCAGCAGTCGGTACGTGTTGATGAATCTTCATCGACATGGCGTAATTTGACCTCTGGTGTTCCTCAAGGCGGAATACTTTCTCCTCTTCTGTTTGCATTATTTATTAATCTCCTTACTCTCGAACTTCATTGTGCGTATCATCTGTATGCTGATGATCTACAGCTTTATACACAGTCCAACTTAGAAAATCTAGATTCAGCCATAGCAGCGATAAACCAAGATCTGAACGCAATCAGGGTCTGGTCTGAGCGGTTTGGACTGGCAGTGAACCCTGCTAAATGTCAGGCCATACTCGTTGGCAGTTCCCGTATATTAAACAGGGTTGACTTGGAATCTCTACCAGCTGTCATTTTTGATGGATCTATTATTCCATTCAGTTCAAGTGTTAAGGATCTTGGCTTATATATTGATGCGAACCTTAATTGGCGGACCCAGGTTGTGAATGTAAGTCGTAAAGTCACTGGTGCCTTGCGTTCGCTTTATCGCCTGAAGAACTTTTTGCCATTCAGGACTAAAACAATGCTAGTACAGACTTTAATATTTCCCATCATCGACTATGGTGACGTGTGCTATCTCGACCTTAATGCAGATCTTCTCAATAAGCTCGATCGCCTTCTCAATAATTGCATTAGATTCGTTTTTAATCTCCGCAAATTTGACCACATTTCTGAGTACCGATTAAAGTTACGGTGGTTACCCATTCGTCAACGGCGTAGCTTGCGTACTTTGAGTACTCTTCATTCTTTACTACACTCTCCTTTTGCTCCCGCCTATTTAACTTCCCATTTTCAGTTTCTCTGTAATACTCATGGGAAAAATCTTCGTTCCTCTAATAATCTTCTGCTTCTTTGTCCTTCTCACAGTTCTAGCCTAGTCCATTCATCCTTTAATATACAATCTATCCTTCTCTGGAATGCCCTCCCTCTTGATATCAGGATGTCCACTAACCGTTTCACGTTTAAAACCAGAGTTCGGCAGAATTATTTAGATGCACTAACTGAATCGTCATAGGTATTTTATAGTTTATTTATTTTATATTATATGTATATGTTTATTAGAATTATAAAATATATATTATTGTGTTTATTAATATATATATGGTATATATTTATGGTATGTATAAGTATGTATAGGTATATATTATTTTATAATAATAAGTAGGTTTTTGTTTTCATTCTTCTTGCTTTTTAATTTAAGAAATGCACCTATTACATGTTTCTCTGCATCACCCAAAGGTTGACTGGGAGATAATGCCTTCGGCATTAAGTCCGCCTCTGTACAAATTTTGTGCATAAAGTTATAAAATAAATAAATAAATAAATAAATAATGCATAATTTATGGACCGATTTGGATTTATTTTTATTTCATAGGATGGGCTATAATGATATTACTTCCAGATTGGTCCCATAGAAAGTTTTCCGAAATCAGTTCAGTATTTTGGATTTTATAACAGAATGACTAGAATTAGTATTTATTGTAATCTAAGTAAATGAGATTTTGCATGTTTCTACGACTGTTTGAAGTCGGATATTTTTTAACAGCAACAATGGAATCTACCTGGAATTATTACATTTAAACATCAAAATACGTTATCCAAAATAATTCTGTATTACGATCATACATTTTATTGGTCAAAGTATCAATTTGTTTTGTCTCCGCGAGTTCACTGCAAGGTAGATTTTGTTGGGCTACACAGACGCACACATTGACACCTCGATCGCGTTGCCCGCGCGCTTGGCGTAAAATACCTATTCACGCAGTCCGTGAATTTTGGAACGGCCTCTTAACAGCGCTTTCAAATTGGGCGGTTAATACGATGACTGCTCAAATTTTTGTTCATTATACAAAATTGACTTTTTTTGTTTTATTTCCCATGTAAAATAGAGAGAATGGATGACGAAAGACTGACAAAGAAAATAAATAAGGCAAGTGTGAATGGGACAGGACAAAGAGGAAGACCTAGGCGTACGTTCTCTGACCAGATTGGAGAGATCCTAAAAGAGGACGGGTCAGAAATTCTCTAAACAGAAGAGCATGCCTGAGAAACTTGATGGAGTGAATGAAGCAAGGGAGATATGTTAGGATCGTTGCCAATGGCGATCCGTAGTCTCCGCCTACCCCTCCGGAAAACAGGAGTGAGTCTATTTATGTATGTACTTTGTATGTACATTCTAATCGTGCTCGTCACACAAAGATTTGTCTTGGGCTGGGATCGACTACACGTCCGTGATGGTCTTTGCTTGTATATAAAATAGCCAAGACTCCAATGACGAATGAAATCATCTGAAGGTTCGTCCTTTGTCCTGTTAAATTATGTACACCGTATATATTCAGTCAGTGTTTTCCCCGAAAAGTATGTACTCAGACCATGATCATTATAGAATCTACCTTTATTTTTCAAAATATAGAAAAATGCATATTATTTACAGTGAAGCCTTTTCGTCAAACATTTCACTGGACTATGTGACGTGTATTATAGTAAAGTGTAAAACCAGTTGAGTACATAGAGCTTACGCATCGACCATAATAACGTATGGCTGTGAAATATTAACTGTAGCGAATATTCTATTTCGGAAAAAAAAACATCTTTAATCATTTATATTTCTAAAATGAATGCTATAATAAGCTTTTATGTATATTTCGGGCTGATTTAATACTTTTCGAGAAAACACCGACTTATAATATATGGTATAAAATAAATACACTCTACATCAACCTAAGGTAGGCCGGAAGAAAATGTCTAAGGCATTAAGTCCACCTGTGCTATGTATTTATAAATTTTATCAACAACATATCACTATACGAGCTCCTTTTTCATAAGCTCCATACCTTCATACCTCGTGATTACTGAATGTATTGAGACCGTGCACGACAATAGCGCCACCTAGCATGCGCAACTATTCGGGATTATGCCAAATAATGACATATCAGTATTTTATTGCTTTCTAGTATGTAATTATAGTAAATTAAAGATAAATTAAAAGATAAAGTGGTATTTTTACTATCAACGGTCATCCACTGCTGTCGGTATTTCAATTCGGAATTCAGTACAGTCAATAATAACTCTTGTATTGATGTAATCTGGACTGAAACACTTGGTCATTGTTGCTTCTAACGGTGGCTCTATTCGGTCAAAAGATTAAATTAGTAGTTGCACAAGCTAGATTTTGTAAGATCAAATGAAATATTCGTGAGGTTGTGGTTCTGCTGTATACCAAATAATACACTCAATGCTGAAAATGTCAAGCCAGTTTTCATTTTTATAAAAAATAAGTAGTCGGTATTTTTGAAGTGGTTGCTATATCCACTTGGATTTCAGCATCAGAGTGATCACTGTAAATGAATCTATTACAAATAATGGTTGTTTCTTTTAAATTAGATTCAGAAAACAGATCGATTTGGCATCCTTGATCAGCCACACGAGGTTCGATTTGATTAAATTCATTTTCATCTTCAACTCTTACTCTTACTTGATTTGATGTGATATCTAAGACTTTTGTGGTACTACGTTTTATAAAACGTATATATCTAGCTGACACCTGTGACTCTCTAACTTTTTTCTGTCGCTAAATTTGAGGGAATATCGTAGGAACATAACTTGGACTTGTTTGCACGTCAGATTTTTTGTCTCCAATAAAACGTTCACTACAAATTGTATCGTGACGTCTTGGCGTCCATGGCGAGCCATCAACACTGAAAAATAAAACATTATTTTATATCACATAAAATACAGAACAAATAAAAATAATGTATTTATTAAGTATCGTATCTAATATTTCTTTGATCTAATTTCCACTCTACTATTGGAAAAATTTAGAATTTACACAGACTATTTATGCCGTTATTGTTGCAGTCCACAACAGAACAACAAATGTAACCCATTTCAAAGATGATAATATTTAAGATCAAGAATTAAATTATCAGATAATGTATTTGTTATGACAAAATTCAAATCAAAAATCAAATTGACTTCCCGAATAGTTACGGATTTCTGCCACGGCATGCGCTGCGATCGTTTTAGCTAACCCCTCCATGCACTTTGCACGTAGCGAATAGTCCCCTATTATCTGAGATTCGCTTTCCATGCAGGACCGATTCATTTGCTATTCGGCCTGTTTCATTCGACATGCATAATATTATTATTTGTTCCGAATGAATATCTGTTCCTGTTTCCTCTTTCCCTTTATGTTCAGTAGCAATTTTTATAGTTACAATGCATTTGTAATTGCAGGCGAACACAGCTATGTATATTGTTCGTGACTAGCGGTTACTGCTTGTCATTCCGTGCCGTCAAGCCCAAATTTTGTTTGGAGTGAAACAATTCTTGGGCGCTTTAAACAGACCTATTCATAACGTTTAACCTGCTCCTGTTGCTGCTCAAAGTGGCTGCTCATTCACCATATGGACGGGACGGTCCTGTTATTATATCAAGAAAAAACCTTACGCAGCTCTGTCGCCGCGAGGTAAAGTCTATTGTTTAGAGTTGCCGTAGGCAGGCAGGAAATTGTTCAGAGTGCGCAGTGGAAGTTTGTAATACATCCACCTGACTACGACAGGCAAAGGTCTAGACACAATGCACTGCGTTGCATAGTGATGAGTTCAAGGTACAATCATGCAAGTTACTTACCAAATTTTAAGTGATGTTCTTGAGTGGACCTATAAGATTAGACTCATAAATTTGGCCAAATTAACAAGCAAATCGTTTAAATACCACTATTCGAGGTCCAGTTCGGCGTCTTTTTTCAACGAAGCCGTCGGGCACCAACCACGTGCACGAATTTACACATTTTTTACAAACGTTAAATAGGTTACTTATAAGTTTATATTTTATCACAAACACAACAATTTGCGAAGCTACAAGGACGAGCTTTCCAAAAGGCGATCAATTTATTTCAATTCAAAAACACAACAAAACAAGACTGCGTGAGCGCAAGACAAAAGGTGTCCAAGCAATTTTTCAGAAACTGAAGTCAGTGAATGACAGTTCAGTGTGACCATAGTCAAAATTTACAATAGACTAAAGTAAACGTTACTAAATCGATATAATCGACTTGACCTATCACAAATAATATTTATATTTCAAACATCCACCCGCCCCGGACCGGCCTACCGGTCCGCTAACCGGTTGGTAGACGTAACAATGTTGCAACCGTTCTCCTCAGAATCGAACCGTCCACCAAGACCTCAGCAAATCGGGGAACTCCATCAGCCCCAGTTACCAAACGAAGAATGCGCCCCCTGTGCCATCTGAGTGGCGGAAGGTGAGCCTCCTTGATCAAAACGAGGTCACCAATCTTGGGTGGATCGGTCTTGTCAGTCCACTTAACGCGTTGCTGGAGTATGTGCAAATATTCCAAATTACAGCGTTTTCAAAAGCTCTGAGTAATCTGGCGTACCAATTCAAAACGCGAGAGACGACCAGGTCTCGTATCAATACTCTACTCAGGCAAGGCGACAAGTGGGCGACCAATCAAAAAATGGCCCGGCGTAAGGGCCTCCAAATCATTCGGATCTGAGGAGATCGGGCACAATGGCCAAGAGTTCAAAACGGCCTCAATCTTACAAAACACAGTTGCGAGTTCCTCAAATGTAAGGACAGATTCACCGATTGTCCTGCGCAAGTGTGTTTTGGCCGATTTTACAGCGGCCTCAAAAATACCACCCCAGTGTGGACAATTTGGTGGTGAAACCAACCAATTTATCCCACGTCGGGCAAGCCTATTGCCTATATCCGCCTTGTTGGTTTCAAGAAAATTAACAACGTTATTCAAATAATTATAAGTGCCCTTGAAGTTAGTGCCGCAGTCAGAACGGATCAAGGAAGGCAGCCCTCTGCGGGATACAAATCTGTCAAATGTGGCTACAAACCTCTCGGTCGTAAGCGAGGAGACCAGTTCCAAATGCACGGCCTTTGTGGAAAGACAAACAAAAACACACAAGTAGGCCTTAACAGTCTTGCTGTTTCGAAGTGTCGATGTTTTCACCGAAGTCCGTGCCAACACCGTCAAACGTCCTGCTCTCAGTTACGCGATCTGTCGGTAAGTCTCCCATCAAGGGCTGCGTGGTAGAGGCCTTGAGCTTATAGCAAGGGATGCAGCGAAAGACTACACTCCGAATAATTCTTCGGGCAGACAAAATCTAAAATTCGCGTTGCAAAATGGCCAACAAAGCATTACAACCAGCATGCGAATTTTTAAGGTGACGGTCAGTTACCAACAAGCGTACCAAATGACCGTCTTTGGGTAACAAAAGGGGGTGACGTGTTCCGTAAGGGAGGTTGGCGTTCTTGAGACGCCCTCCAACGCGCAAGAGACCCGTTTCGTCCAAAAAGGGGTTCAATTTAGATACAGCGCCCGATAATTTCAATTTCCCTGACTTGAGGATAGCAATCTCCTTCTCAAAGTGCGTCAATTGTCTGTCGTTCCTGTGGTGAAAGACACGGTGTCGGATGTTTCTGTTGTGGGTGCCTAAAATTAAAAACAAAACGCTTTATCCAAGCAATAACACCTAACAACTTGTCAAGGGAGTTGTAGCGATTCAACAAGAAATCGGGGTCGAAGGCGCATTCCACCTTCTCAAGAGCTCAAGAATGTTCGCAGACCCGGCAAATTAAAAGTATTCAAAACTGGCGTTCGAGGCCAATCAAGTTCTGGTCGACTCAACCATCCCGGACCCCACCAAAGCGAATGACCTATAAAACTAGCCGTCAAGCATCCGCGCGAGGCACAATCAGCGGGGTTGAGCTAACCTGGCACGTGTCTCCAAACAAGCTTGACTTCGGATTTTTGGATTTGGGAAACGCGATTAGCGATAAATACCTCCAAAGTGTGGACAGACGCCTTCAACCAACAAAGAACAATTTGGCTGTCTGTCCAGGCGTAGGTCCCATTAATACAAATGGTTTTACCCAAAGTACTAGACGCGTGGTTCAATAAGCGTACGAGTAGGGCTGCTCCCGAGAGCTCTAATTTCGGGATGGTCAGAGATGTCCGAAGGGCTGCAACCTTGCTCTTCGCCATGATCAGGGAAACTCTCACCTGACCTGAGGCACTGACTGTGCGCAAGTACACCACGGCCGCGTGACCACGTTCCGAGGCATCACAAAACCCGTGAAGGGTGGCCTTGTACTTCCCGGGAGGAAGGATGGGACGAGGCAAGGAGATCTCGTTGACGGCAGGAAGTGAGGATATAAAAGAGATCCATTCCTCAACAAGAGTGCCGTGTAGAGGTTCGTCCCAGGTCAATCCTGCTGTCCAAAGCTTCTGCAAGAAGCATTTTGCCCAAAATATAAATGGACAGATCAAACCGTTCGGATCAAAGGTTCTGGCGACAGTAGACAATACGAGACGTTTAGTCCAAGAACAAGGCAATTTCTAGTCTACGTTATACGTAAAGATGTCTTGGACTGGTCTGTACTGAACGCCGAGAACAGCCATCATGGCGGGGTTGTCAACAATCTCAAACAAATGTGGATCTTGCTGATGATCTTCTGGCAAGCCTTCCAAAAGCGTTGGTGAGTTGGAAATCCATTTGCGCAACTCATAACCAGCGGAGGCTAAAATACCTATCAATTCGTCTCGCAGGAGGATCGCCTCGTCCGCTGTGGAGGCGCCTGAACAAATGTCATCGACGTAAATATCGTCTTTCAAGATGGCGGAGGCTCGTGGGAAACGTAAGCCTTCGCGGTCTGTGAGCTCCCAAAGTAGAGGCTCGACCTTAACCCGTACGTATTAGTATTGAGCTTGTAGACGACCATGGGATTGCGAGGATTCTCTCTCCAAAGGATCAGCTGGAAATGACGGTCATCAGGGTGGATAATCGTCTGCCTGAACATCATTTTTATATCGGCTACAAAGACAACCTGATGTCGTCGGAAGCTGGTGATGACGTCACAAAGGTCCTTGACCAACTTGGGACCAGAATGCAAGCACGGGCTCAAGGATACGCCCGAACAAGTCTGCGTAGAACCATCAAACATTGTGCGCAGCTTGCCAGTCGATGGCTTCAATACCGCATGATGCGGGAGAAAGTAGTGCTCCACCGAACGCCAATCCAAATTTGACACAGACATGTGTCCAAATTGTTCATATTCTCTCATGAACTCAATATATTTCTGTCTGAGCTCCGGATAACGACCCATGCGACACTCCATAGCCAACAATCTCTTTTCGGCTAAAGGTCGTGACTCACCAAGCGGCGGCCGAACAGACAGAAAAGGTAGCTTCGTAATTAGCCGACCAGAACGGAGTCAACCAGTGTTGTCCTGGAAGAACAGCTCGCACTCCTTATGTTCTGGATTCAAGCGAGCAGCTTGAGGGGACTCCTCTACCTCCCAAAACCTCTGAACCGCATCAGAGAGAGCAGAGCCTACCACCAACAAATTATCAAGTTCGGGTGGAGGGGGGTCCCTAGGTACAGGTCCCATCAAAGCAAATCCAAATATGGTCGGGATGGCAGTCAAACCATTTGGCACCAAGACCCGTTTCCCAGCAATCAAAATTCCACCGAGGACATCAGAACCAATCAACAAATCGATTAGTCCCGGTTTGTCAAATTTGGGGTCTGCCAGTTCCAATCCCGATGTCAAATTCACCACAGCAGCTGATAGCTGTTTCTGTGGATGCATACCCAAAATATTCTTGAGCACAATAGCTGAGGTTTTAATCCTCGGGTGTGAAGATTCAACAGGGGCAAACAAAACCTTAACTTGCCCTTCAACATTAGAGGCTATATCACCTGTTCCCCGTATACAATTTGGAAAAGAGCCCATATTTAATTTAACCTGCCCTATCAAATAAGTGTAAATAATGCAACCTTGTGAACCTGTGTCCAATATAGCACGGACAACAACAGAGGTCCCCGTGGGTCCTCAGACCCTAACAGCAACCGTTGGTAGGATAACGCTCTCAATGGGGGTGGTTGGCGTTATAGAGCAGGTGTTAATTACCTATTGTTGCCTGGGCGGCGACCTTTAGCCAGGACCAGGCAAATCAAAATGGGGGTGCGGCTTGAAGTTCTCAAAAGCGCGATGACTCGATCCGCGCGCCATCTGTGGGGGGTCATAATGACGCACCCGCCCAAAACGAGGTGGGCGCGAGTCAAGGCGGGGACGCTCCGCCAAAGGAGGGGAATACCTTGGGCAGCAGTCATGGTCCTGGTGACGCTGAACGGTCGCACATTCAGGTGTGCGAGAGAGAGGAGGCGTGCGCACACTACGGTTCTCCAAGCGGGGTGAGTGGCGATCAATTGAGCGAGGCGACTCTCGGCTACGCGCCGGTGAGCCTCGGATGCCACCTTCAAAACACCCGCCCGTGCGCGGCGTCGGCTGGTTGGACAAGCGGCCTACCTCTCTGGCATTCATGCAGAGAATGTCCAAATGCTGTCCTCCACAGTGAGGACAGGGGCGAGAGTTTGGGCAGTCTCGCTGGTAGTGGGACCCCAAGCAAGAGAAGCAAAGGCGGCGGACATTCGCGATGCGCCTACGAGAGGTGACATGTATGTCCAAGAATGCCCTACAACTGGCCGTTCTGTGCCCCGTGACCTTGCAGTAAGAGCACTCAGCTGGGCTCTGCGTGACTGCAAAGCGAGGAGGGCGCCGGTTAACATTGGCTCGGGTGTGAACGCGAGCCTGCTCCTTGACCTTGGGCGGCTGCGTCTTAGCCGGCGTGTCACCACCGGAGTTGTCCAAGACCCAGCACTCATCCTCGAGGAACCTCTCCAGGTCAGCAAAGGGGGGCAGATGGGTCGCGCTATCCCCACGAATGCGCTGTTCAAAACGCGACCTCAGATCGGCAGGCAGCTTCTTAAGTACAATGTGCACCAATAGATAGGACCATTGGTCCACGGGTAGGTCAAGGCACTGAGCGTGGGCAAACTCAAAATGTGCTCTATGTGCGTGTTGGCGAGGCCACGCTTGTTATGGCACCTACGGGTAATTAAGTCCCGAGCCGTCTGGTACGCCTCGTCAGACACGGGCAGATGTTGGATGAGGCATTTGGCCTCTCCATCCAGAACCGACATCAAATAGGCCAATTTTTGTGCCGGCCGAAGGTCAGCCCTGTCATCGACCGGGCTGTCAAACAAATTAACGAAGCCCAGGTAGCTTCCTAGGCAGCCATCGAAATGCGGGAGGTCTAAAGTGGGAAGCCTACTCACCAGTCCCAGTCCCGGTGCTGTCCTAGGAAGCTCCTGCTTCAAGCCGGGCTGCCCGTCCCTTTTGGCAACTAACTGTCTCGCACTATTGGACACAGCTTCATACAGGTCTAAGACCTGGGCATAATCCTCGCTGACTTTATTTCGCTGGTCAGCGGGGAAATCATTAACTGACACTTCGAGACAGCAAGCGCTGAATGTGCGAAATTGCTGTTTCACACTTGCCAGGCGATCATCGATCCGCTCATACCTTTGTAGTAACGCCTGCTGGCGATCAGGTCGGTTCACCAAGGCACTGGCTGAGGCAAACCAGCACAAATCTGATGCAATAGCGTCAGCAGCCGCACGCAAGTCCTTGATAGCTGACATACGGCCGGTTTCTGAATTGAGAATTTCGCGTTGAAAACAATTTAAACACTAATTATATACCACTTAATCAATTTTCTGTTTCACAATAAATTGTTTTGACGCCTTTTGAGTATTTGTGCTTGTAAAATCTTAAATTTGACTCAACATATGATCAATTCATGATCAACTCCATATCAACTCTATATTCACGTTTCTGAAAACATTTGACATTTGTCAAACCTCACTTAGCACTGATCAATTGAGAAAAAAATAATTACACTACTTTGGTCTTTCAACCCGTGATCATGAGTAATATGACAGCCAGTATGTCAAAATGTCCACACTACCGTTGCCAAGCAGCGGCTACGTCATACTGACGTCAATACAACAAGAAGGCCGTTAAACAGAATTTATAGAAAAAAGGTTCAAAGCCTATTCAATATTTGGAACAAATAGAGTACAACATTATTAGAAACAAATCGAAGGGATAGAAAATATAAATAAAAGATTTCCGTATTAAATTAATCCAAATAATTACGCTGTGGCCTCCAAGGAGGTATAATTCTATATACCTCAAATATACCTGGCCACAAAAATTTTGTATTAAAAATAAAACAAACTGACTTTGACATAACATACACGTTCCGTTTTCACTAAGATACCGAATTGAACAAATTCAACAAACTATTCATTAAAATAAAATAAACGTTGAAATAATTTTAAATACAACTTTATTTCGACTTTTTATTTGTTTCCGTATAAAAATAATTAACTGACAAGTGTGCTTCTTTGTAAAATGTTAATTAATACGAATTTATGGTTAGTACCGGTTTTTTTTACTTGTATTGGAACGTACTAGTGTTGTTTGGTTTACTTTATTCATGATTTGAAGAAAACTCAAATGAAAGTGCTTTGAAAAAATATCACTCTGACCTGTGAAACAGAAAAAACTGAAGTTGACTTCAACTAGTTCAGATATTTTCAACTGATGTAAGCTGAAATTCTCAATTCAAAAACCGGGCGTTAATCAAGTTTCAAAAGAGCTCGGACAAGCGTTAAATAATATTATTAATCAAAACTTAATATTTGTTAATTCTTTGAAACCAACAAAGTATTAGCCTGTTTACTGCTGGTACAAGCAAGTGACAGATATTTACTGCCCAACAAAATTATATAACAAGCTCAAAATCTGCTTGTTTCAATATATTGACATAGGGACAAACTTATCAATAGGTTTTTAACTTACAGCAAAAACTTAATTAAGGTTGAACTTTAAATCAATTAATTAACTATTTGCAACAGACAAAGTGTGTTATATAAATTACAACTGTAGACACCAGTTTGTGTTACCTAACAATATTATCAATATATTATAACAAGGTTTATCAATGTTTATCAAAAGTTTGGTTGTTATACTGTTTCAACTCAATATAATATATTTAGTTTACACTTAGTGTATTGCATATTATGCATTTAACCATTAACTAAATCAATTGATACATATAACTGTTATGTATCCAAACAAACTGACTTATTAATACTAACAACAACAAATTTAAGTTAGATTTCAACAATACAAATCAAACAATTACTGATTGAGGTTATGTATGACAATGTCAAGTTATGTAGGTCAACTTATACAAATAAATATTATGTATTTTAGGCAAAAACTGACCGGACAAACACTACAATACTGTCTACAAGGTGATAAGATACAAGCCTATACCAATCTGAGGTTTGTACTCAGCAATGCAACAGCGGTAAGCTAATCAACCGAGCTCTGCATACCAAAATTTATGTTTAGAGTTGCCGTAGGCAGGCAGGAAATTGTTCAGAGTGCGCAGTGGAAGTTTGTAATACATCCACCTGACTACGACAGGCTAAGGTCTAGACAATGCACTGCGTTGCACAGTGATGAGTTCAAGGTACAATCATGCAAGTTACTTAACAAATTTTCAGTGATGTTCTTGAGTGGACCTATAGGTCTTATAAGATTAGACTCATAATTTTGGCCAAAATAACAAGCAAATCGTTTAAATACCACTACTCGAGGTCCAGTTCGGCGTCCTTCTTCAACGAAGCCGTCGGGCACCAACCACGTGCACGAATTTACACAATTTTTACAAATGTTCAATAGGTTACTTATAAGTTTATGTTTTATCACAAACACAACAATTCGCGAAGCTACAAGAACGAGCTTTCCAAAAGGCGATCAATTTATTTCAATTCAAAAACGCAACAAAACAAGACTGCGTGAGTGCAAGACAAAACGTGTCCAAGCAATTTTTCAGAAACGGAAGTCAGTGAATGACAGTTCAGTGTGACCATAGTCAAAATTTACAATAGACTAAACTAAACGTTACTAAATCGATATAATCGACTTGACATTTCACAAATAATATTACTATTTCAAACATCTATCACGCGGCGTTCGGCGCACTGATTGGTTATCGCAGAGGTCTACGACAACTGACTGTTTAGTGGGCCAATCAGTGGAAGGTACAACTCTAGGTAATTTACTTTTTTTTTTAATATTTCTATACTTGTATAGCTATTACCTATAAAATTTGGCCACTTGATTTTATTTTTGTTCAATGGTTTTGTTACTGAATATGGGTATTTTACATCAGCTACATTGAAGGTGTGTTCCAATTCTTAAATCCTAATAAAGCTGTGGGACCCAATGGCATTCCACTACTCTTTATTATACGATGCGCTGAAATTCTTTCTTACCCAATCAGGGAAATATTGATCAAATCCCTAGTAAGTGGTACTTTTCCCGCTGATTGGAAACGAGCTAGAATTATTCCAGTTTTTAAAAAAGGAGATAACAGTGATGTTAGGAATTACAGGCCAATAGCAATGCTTTCTAGTTTTTCTAAAATTTTAGAGTCTTTAGTTTCATCTGTATTAACCAAGCATACAAGACTACTAATCCGACCAGAGCAACATGGCTTTCTTGATAAAAAATCCTTCCTTACCAATTTGGTCTCCTACATTACTCCTATTATTGAGAGTGTAGATAACAATCAGCAAGTAGATTCAGTTTATACAGATTTTGCTAACGCCTTTGACAGAGTTGATCATCAAATTTTACTTTGCAAGCTTCAACGTCAGTGTGGAGTATGAAGCGAATTGCTCAGTTGGTTTGAGTCTTACTTGGTGGACCGTGAGAACGTTGTGGTAGTAAATAATACGGAATCTAAAAAGGACTTTGCAAACTCTGGTGTTCCCCAGGGATCTCACCTTGGACCAATTCTGTTCTTATTATTCATAAATGGCTTAGTTATGCAAGTGCAACATTGTCAGTGTTCTCTCTATGCTGATGATATGAAAATATCGCGTCAGATTAACTCTGTAGATGACGAGAAGTTACTACAAGATGATCTTGATCGAATTTATCAATGATGTTGTGATAATAAAATGTTACTAAATGCTTCAAAATGCTAACATATTCGATTCACTCGAAAACGGAATATTATTCAAACTTGTTTTCACATCAATCACAATCTGATTACCACAGTCCATCAAGTGCGAGATTCGGGTATTATTCTAGACTCTAAAATTTCTTTTATTCCTCAGTTTGATAACATTGTTAACCGCTTGACCGCTAGCGCCAATTCGCCGAATTCACTCGACCGCTCACGTTCTAAACAAAATGTTGCGCCGCCGCTCGCCAGATGGGCGCGCTAACATAAAAATTTATTGTTGATAAGTCGGTAACATGAGTAAGTTGAAGTGATGTTTTCCTTCAACCTTACGAATGACTCGTTCAAGTCGTATGAATTCTTTGTTGACATTTAGTTTCTAATTTATTATACTTAGCAGCGAACATTGACTATCGTTGAAAAAAACACTTTGTGTATTTTAAACAGGATTATTTTAATAAGTAAATCGATGAGATACATATTTTATGAGTTTTCACTGTAGAGGGGTTCTATCTACACCTAGTTAAATAAAAAAAAACATGTATCATAGTATAAAAATATTTAATTACACGCATACGATTAGCACGTAATCACGGAGCGCGCGAAACAAAGAGTGGCATTAGACATGATTTTTTTCGTTGCGGGTTAACGATTTTAAGACTCGCTTCGTATTTTTAGCATGAAGAAATGTTCAATGATTTGAATAGGACAGAGGCAAAGGGTTTAAAACATTACGTAATAGAAAGAAACAGTAAATTCAGACCGAGTATAGCGCTGTAACCAAAAAGGGAAAATAGTCACTTGTGCGCGGTCTACGGCATTTCGAAAAAGGGAGAATAGTCACTTGTGCGCGGTCAAGCGGTTAACAGAGCTGCCGAAATGCTTGGATTTTGAAAACGAAATACTAAGGATTTCTAACGTACCACATCAAGAATTTTACTTTATAATGCACTTGTGAGGAGTGTATTAGAATTTGGCAGTGTTGTTTGGAATCCTCGGTATACAGTTCATACACAACGCATTGAGTCGATCCAAAGAGCATTCACTAGGCATCTGGCGTTTGTTACGGCTGGCTTTTTTCCTAGATGCCCATATAGTGATCGCTTAGCAAATTTTAAATTAAACACGCTTAAAGATAGGAGAATGATGTTGAACCTTTGCTCCCTACAGAACATAGTAAATGGGTTGTCACAGACACAAGGACTGCTTGAGCGCATACAGATATGCGTACGTAGGCCCAATGCTCGGATAAGGAATAATTTTCCCTTTTTCAAGGTTCCGACTCACCGAACCAACTTAGGTGCACAAGGTCCTATAACTAGGCAAACTACTTCGTATAATAACTGCTGGCGAAGATTAAGCCTTGACATCTATAATGACAATCCCATCCATTTCAAGCATAAAATATTGAAAAAACATTGCTCATAACTCTATCTATTTTAATTTTATAATATAAGTTCTTATATAACTAAATTTAATTATTATTGTTTGTATTTTTATGTGAATGTTGTGCATATTTTATAATTAGAGTAGCATTTGGATTTTGTTGTTTTGAATTATTTTTTTCCAATGTTTATGTTTACTCTGTAAATATGCCCTAAATAAATAAATAAATAAATTATTGAGGCAATCATTTTGATATAATATGCTATCTGATTGGGGGATGTATAATATGCTATCTCATGGAGCCCCGTTGGTATCCTTTGGGTACGGTAACCTAAAAAGTATGTCAGCAGTTTGCACAATAATGATCTAAAACAGCAATATCCGTAATGATCCCTAATTTTGAGTTTCATCCGGCGCTTAAGTGCACTATAGGCCCAATCACTTCCTCACCTTACTGTTTCCTGGTTTTTTGTCGCGGGGAGCGTCGAATATATCCTTGAAATTAATTGTCTTTGTAATGCCGAGGGATTATAACTATGGCTATACAAGAGGGTTACTGCTCACTAGCTATAATTGAGACCGCTGCCACCACTCTCCACTTTCGACAGCAATAAAAGTTATTTTATTAAGGAAATGTAGTTATAATTCACCTGCGGAAGCTATCATTGACTAGCCATAACAGTGTTATATTAAATAATCTTGTATCAAATTACCAGTAATTTACAAAAAAATGATTTTCTATTCTGGTAGAATAAGGCCGATACCAATCAATTACGGTGATATGTTCTATAGCATCGACATACCAGTATGGCTCCCTGTGAAGGTGGCATGCCAACAGTAAACAATTCCTGGCGAATCAAACAAGATAACAAAAGTTTCCTCCTCATAGCACCAGTATGGTAATCGGCATGGTTTAGTACTTGTTTGTTGTCCGACAACGCCTGTGCCTTATGGTGCTGATATATTTGAACATTCACTTGTAACAGAACATCGAACATTCGCAGTATTTCGAACTGAACAATGAACAGAACAGGCAAACATTGCTACGAACATTTTGAGTATCTTTCTAGCGATCACTTTAATCAGCAAAACCTTGAAGCAGTTTATGTAAATTCCAGGTAGTAATACTCGTTTTAATTGTTGCATGATTTTTAGGCAGATGTACAAGGATACACTAAGTATACATATTGTAACAATACATTATAATACCTACATTCATGGCAAATAAATATATACTTTCTATTTCTACTACATACATACATTACATACATTATATTCTATGGGGTGATGACAATCCGTATTCTTAATTCGTCACCACACGGACAAGTGTAGATAGAAATCTACACTTGTCCGTGTGGTGACGAATTAAGAATACGGATTGTCATCACCCTATATCATCCCATGGGTGTCGTAAGAACCGACAGAGGAAGCATATTAAGCACTGTAAGAGAAGGAAAACTTGATACAAACCCTATACAAACCCGTTTGGCCAGCGTGGTATAGTAGGCCAATTCCTCCTTTCAAAGGAGAGGCCTCGTCCAGCAGTGGACTGTTAAAGGCTGATGATGATGATCCTATCTACTCTCCTTGTACTACAATACTCGCCAGATGGCTCGATAGAATGCTCGCTAAATACTCCCGTTAGTTCTCTGTTATGTAAAATTTGCAAAAATGTTTATTAAAGGTGAATACTCAAGTGTATCAGCACCATTATGGAGGCGATCTATGACTGATCCGACTGTTCCAAATACGTATGACGTTTACTCTATTTATGTTGATGTTTTTCTACATGCAATACGTGGACAGATTTATTTGAAACCCAGGCGGTTTCAGATGTTTCGGTTTAAGATGGGTAGCTTTATACATTTTATACATGTTTGTATAAAATGTATAACAGCATTAAGACGTACCTAATTGGCTATGCAATTTATTTTTAACCATACTATATATAAAATTAGGTCACCTTTTCGTCTGGTCTGTCTGTCTGTATGAGCGCGATAAACTAAAAAATGTCTGAACAGATTTTTGTACGGTTTTCACCAATAGATGAGTGTAGATGTCTGAGAAAGGTTTAAGTGCAGAATTCAAGCGATCTATAAACTTGAATAAAAATGTGAATTTAGTCTTGATTAAGTTTAATATTAAAAGGCAGTGATAGATAGTGGATGGTCTCATAGACTGCTACTCCGAGTTGCAGACTCTAGGCGCGCAACGCTAACTTTTAGTAGTCATGTGCATCTTAAATTTTATTGTCTCTTGCTAAACGGGGGAGCAAAACTTCGAGCAGAAACCTGCATGTTTTATAGTTCTACATAAGAATCTCAAAATATAAGTGAAATCTCCCAAACCGCACTTGATGACCATAGTAGACTGTGACCAAACCGTGCCCACAGCAGTGGGCAGTTTACATATGAAGATGATATTATTATATTTATATCTGTATAATATACAAAATGCTTGTGATACTGACTAACTGACAGATAAGGAACAGCCAAAATTATTGGACGCAAGAAACTCAAATTTAGCATGCATGTATGTTTCTTAGCAACTATAGGGGTGCACTAAGAAGGGATTGCCCGAAAGTCCCACGGGATCGGGAAATAACGGTTAAAGTGAAATACGAGGGTCAAACTGAAAGTTCTTAGAAAATCAAAAACTGATTACATTAGCCAGTTATTAGTTTTATTATATCTTTTCAAAATATTGTCCATTGACGTCAATACACCGCTGCATGCGATGGAACCACTGGGAAAAGCACTTTGCCCACTCGTCCTTAGGGGTCTCTTCAATGGCATCGCGATACGCAGCCACCGCTTCTTCAGCATTCATAAACCGCTTTCCTTTAAGTTTTTCTTTAATTTTTGGAAATAAATAAAAATCACAAGGCGCGAGGTCGGGGCTATACGGCGGGTGACCCAGTAATTCAACGTTTGATGTCGCCAAATAGTCGATCGTTCGCTTGGCGGTGTGCGACGAGGCGTTATCGTGGTGAAGGAGGATCCTACTGCGAGGTCGTTTCTCTCAAACTTTTTCCAAGACAAGTGGCAAACAATTGCTAGTGTACCATTCTTCAGAAACTGTTTTTTGATCCTCTAACACAATTGTTGCGAAATGACCTATCCTTCCAAAGAACGAGGCCACCATTTTTTTTCCCGCACTTCGATCTCTCTTCACTTTAGTTGGCAACTCCTCGAAAGGAAACACCCACTGAGCAGATTGTCTTTTGGTTTCAGGATCATAACAGTAAATCCAGCTTTCGTCACCTGTTAGTATGTCGAACACAGCATTTGAGTCACCTCCGTTAAATCTTTCAATCATTTTACGGCACCAATCCACACGATGGAGTTTTTGAGCCTTAGTCAAATTATGAGGTATCCACCGGGCGCAAAGCTTCCTGACCGCTAAATGTTCGTGGAGGATTTTGTGCACTTGACTCATACCGATGCCTAAGCTTGTCCGAATCTGCTGATAGGTCACTCTTTTGTCAGTCTCTATCATACGCCGCACAACACAGATGTTATTTTCAGTCGTCGCCGTAGAAGGCCGTCCCTCACGTACATCATCAGTGAGATTAGTGCGACCACGTTTAAACTCATTAAACCAGTTGTAAACAGTCGCACGAGATGGGGCTTCATCGTGAAAGGCCAATCGTAGTCTATCATAACTTTCTTGTTGACTTAAATGACATCGAAAGTCATAAAAAATCATTGCACGAAAATTTTCTCGTGTTAAATTCATGTTGACGTGACACAGACAATTTTCAATTTGCCGCCAAATCGTAAAACAAATGACAAATGAATGAAATATATACTCAGTAATATTGGCAAAGAGTTCTATTTTCAAATTTTAGAATATTTTTTTTATTATATTGTTTATAAGTGGCCAGTTCTAAGAACTTTCAGTTTGACCCTCGTAAAGTGTGCGGGCGACTAAGAAACAATATTGTAACATAAGAGACCAATCAACATCACTAGAAGCCAAATCTTTGCGCAAAGCCCGTCCCTGGCGAGTAGTATCATAAATTACAATCCAATAAGCACTAATTTGGAGTGTAACTATCTAAATAGAAAATCTCGTGCAAAGAAGCGCGATAAATATTTATTCAGTTACCGCTTTGAACAAATAAGGATGTAAAGTGAGCAGAGTTGAGCTGACCCGCTTTTAATTTGAGAGAAAACAATACCTTCTGTAATCCGAACCGACAATATCACCCCTTCCCTAGGGAAGGCTTGACCGTCGAAATGTAAATTATTCAACAACGGGCAAACAAAAATGTCATAAAAATTACCATAAATGCATTTTTATTCCAATGTATTCGTACCCCCTTATTCATTCGAAACTTATATACAGTATGTTACTGAAGTATATTGATACATTTTAATGCTTAAGCCTATTTACGCTAACCTTTCATAATATTTTATGAAATGTAATTGTAAATACTATTATTGAATTGGCATTGAAGTATTCGTTTCGTTTAATACCAATCATGGATCATTTTGAAATATTAACTATTCAGTCACTTTTTCACTCTGCTCTCACAATATCAATCGCAATAGCTTTTATAAGCAGAAATCACGTACAACATAAATTCGTCACACAAAGAGCTGTCCCGTGCACGTATCCAACCCGCAACACTTCGGTTTGTAGTCGGATGGACGACCACTAGACTACCCATGTCGGCAACTGTACTAAGCGATATGGTACCTTGCTTATATAACCTTATAACAGTACAGTAAAAATAATAATCATCATACATACTGGGTGTGTGGAACGGCGCGGCGCGCGGCGTACCGAAAACCGATGCCATGGTATTATTCATAGAATTTTTCGGGAAAATACTAGGAATTAAACAATTTTCCAAAAAACAGTAATGTAAATATGAACCCTCCAACTCGCACTATCAGCTGTTACGGCCCTACAGCGGCGGGCGGCAGCCGGGATTAAATGCGTGTCGACAATAGTTACTATTTCATTGCAAAAACTTTCATGAAAATTTTGATGGAAAATTCTCTAATCCTCAGTAATGAATCACTAGCATCGGTTTTCGGTACGCCACGTAGTTCCTTACACCCAGCATATACAATTCTTCCGTCACTGACTGACAGACAACGCACAGCCAAAACTATTTGGCGTGAGAAGCTAATATTCAGCACGTGTGTTCCTTGGAGTGCAGGGGAGATTACTGATGGAGATGACTTTCGGAAATCTGCAACCTAACGGGGCGAAATAAAGCGAAATTTAGTCATATATAAAAATAAACTAAGTATTTGGTATTTGCTATTTAAAAGGACAGATCATCGTACTGAAATCTCGCTTTAACAGTGTTCAATGGTGCTTTTATATTTTGTATCCACACAACATTTATGAGATGAGATTTACTAATCTAAATCTCATATCATTAATTTTGTTAATTTACGGGTTCAGACGCAAGTGACGCAATTACATTTTTATTACATTCAAATTATTGGATAGATACCGCTGTATTACGTTAACATCTTATGTCTTTGCTTATTGCCATGTCATAATTATGTGCCTATTGTTTAATACTGCAATTAAACATTGAAAGTATTACAAAGGCACAAATAATAATAATCTAACTTTTGTTTGCATTGACCGCCCCGGAGAACATGTCTTTTTAGTCTAACCAAAGACTGAATATTAATTTTTCTAATAAAAGGACTGGCATCTCACCATCACAACCTAGTAGGATAGCCATATTCTATTATTAGGACGATTGTCAAGATACACTTGTGAGTACTAAAAATTCTTTAACTCTTGGAAGGAGTCACATGACACTTTAGGTATTTTTTTGTTTAGGATTTTTGACTGCGTGTAGCAAAATCTATTGATAAGGATATTACACCAAGCTGCCTAAACTTGATGGCGCGGCTAACCTGAAGTTGAGGCAGCGTACACAGCTTTACAATTAAAAAGGTCTTCAAATCCTCTTAGTTTAAGTTTGAGTTATGGAATATTTAAAAAGTTGATCTCTGTAAATATCCGTCTCTCAAAAAGCTTATGAAATCTTCAAGAAGGAAAGAATAAAAGAATAAGTGTAAGATGTAAGTTCAATTAAATTCAAATAAATAGTTAACCTTAATGATAATTTGAGGCTACGGAAATCAATACACACGAAAGAATACACACGCGTGCTAGACTACTTTGTTGTGGTGAGACTATTGAAAAACTAGTGGTGTCTCAATTATACTGAGAAAAAAGAAGAAAGACGTTAGGCCAATCCATATATACTTGCGAATTTGAGGGCACTTTGAATTAAGTAAAAATGAAAAAAATTAAACGTCCAATATACAATTATCTCGGCCCAATACAAAATTAATGCTTACGAGGAAATATAAGGAAATCAAAATTACAGAAGCTTCATATCATTATACGATTCTGTGAAAAAATGTGCGGGTAAACATTTTTAATACGGATTTATTAAAGTATAGCAACTTGAGAGTATCAAAATACCGGAAGCCGAAAAGCTTTTTAATATCTGAAGAGGATAATCAGTATAAAATTAATTGCTACAAAAGCGCTTCGACTAATTATGCAATACTCACGCCGTGGTGCGTTTAAGGAAACGTAACGTGCCATATCGTCGAGTTTAATATTGAACTGAGGGTTGTGCATTTGAACGTCGCATAACAGTTTGACATAACTTCTACATTAAGGACAAATGTCTTTCAGTCTGAGACCGCGGTGCCTGTAAAGTACCGAAGCGTCGGATTATAGTATATAATATAGTTTCTAGTTTATTTGGTTTAAATGAAATCTAAATTATACCATTAATCGATGTATTTTAATTTCGATGTCTTATAACTCTTGTGTGATCTTCTGTAAAATGTTTAACGAGTGCGGATTGGGTGTTCCTTATGTTTATTGATTTGAGATTTTTGTGTTTCCACTGCGACGCGCAGGGTTTATTCGTTGTGTGAAAAATGTGCCTTATAGTAGAATAAAAAATACAGGCAGACTGCTTTTCGTGTGGTAGTTTTGATGATCTGACTATCTACTGTTTTCTTCACAACTTATTAAAAAAAATGCATTATGTGGTAAAAGGGAAATATTTGTGACAAATACTGCTAAAAACACAGAACAGATAAAACTGTTCTGTGGCTAAAAATGTCATATAGTTTGTAATCAGTTTGAATATACATAAATCACTCACAATCATAAATATTTATGAGTGGTTCCCATGAATGCGGGCAAAGACCCGAAAATCATTCAGACTATGCAAAATTATGAAGCTGAACACAGTTTACCTTGTTATGCGTCATATTTAATATTGCATATTGTCACAACATAAATTGCAAAATAAATTCTCTTCTGCACTATAATTTTGTATAAAATAACTATTAAATAAAGTAATATGCCATGAATTTTCTGTTCACACTGTACAGGCAGCGCTGGTATAATTGTTTGCATGATGACATGCAAAATGTATATTGATACGTTAAAACGGCCGGTGAATAATATACGGCTCATTAAGTCGTGTTGTATAAGAAGCTACGGCGTAAACTGCACGTATCTTAAGTGCGAACTTACGTACAAGAAGACATTTATATTATATAAATTAATAATAATATGCTCTGCTCCACCTTCGCTGCGAATACTTTACCAAGATGCAGGTAAAGTAACGTATTTGTTCCCCGGTACAACATAATGTTGTGAAATATATTACGGCTATTAACGCGGATTAAGAAAGGCAATATTTTAATGAAGCATTTTTAAAACGCGTTTTTTGTTATATTATACTGTAGCGCGCTGCCAAGAAATTGTTTCTAAGAAGTGCTCGATCTTTGTCATTGTTTTACGCCCTTGCATTTCAAACGCGGTTTAAATATAACTGTAGCAATATTTTATTCGCTTTTGCTTTCAGTCTTATTTCTATTCTAAACGCGATATTTGTGAAGATAGGTCATTAGAGGCTAATTTTTACTCTTTCACGAAAATTCTACTGTACAGATCTTGACGAAACTTTGCTAACTTAACTGATACATCAGAATGGCACATATTATGTAGGTTGCCTTTGAACGCGATGAGCAACATTCAGGTTGATGGAGCCGCGAACAGTATCAAGTGCAAAGCTTTTCAAGAATTTTAGAAAAATGCTAATTGATTTCAACGGCCCATCCAAGCACATTACAAAAACATAATTGTAGTGAAGCAACTGTAAAATTTTAAGCTTAATAAAAAGAGTCAAAATATATTGAAATGTTTTTCCTATAAATTCAATTTGAACATGATACTTATCGCAATTATTAAGTTTATTTTTGGCAAAATTTCAGATTATGTTTATAGTCAAAGGACTTTAATTCTTACTAATATGAAGTAATCCGTGTTCGTCATTGACCTTTGTAGCTCACGGGTAATTAGTCTTCTTTGTTCTTACAGCAAAAGTGTGGGCGGCCATATTGCCGGCCAAGTTACATGTTATTATTTAAGATTTCATGTTACGCCTAAAAGCCCCAAAATAATGTTGACGAAAACTGTTTTGAAAATACCTCTGTTTTTATTTGTATTTTCAATTAATTGATGTGGGTGTAATATTTACACCTCTGCCTACTCCTTCGGGTATACAGGCGGAAATTTAATTCCAGCTGTAAGAATAAATCCGACATCGTGGACAATTTATGAATATTCCATCAATGGACACTGTTATCTATATCCATCGAATATGATTTGTTCCGTTTACATCAGAACCACCACATCAAACAAACACGTCCACTACTGAACATAGGCCATCGTGGACACTTTATGAAGATTCCATCAATGGACACAGGGAACGTTCAGACTCAAAACAACTTTTGTGGGTCACACAAAGTACTTTTCCGCGTGTGGATCGAACACACAACACTTCATCATCATCATATCAGACAAACGACGTCCACTGCTGGACATAGGCCTCCCCCAAGGTTCTCCACACAGACCGGTCTTGAGCCACCCGCATCCAACCTCCTCCCGCGATCTTGACAAGGTCGTCGGTCCACCTTGCGGGGGGCCTACCTCTGCTGCGTCGTCTGGTACGCGGCCGCCACTCCAGAACCTTTCTGCCCCAACGGCCATCGGTTCTTCGAGCTATGCGCCCTGCCCACTGCCACTTCAGCTTGGCTATCCGGAGGGCTATGTCGGCGACTTTGGTTCTACTGCGGATCTCCTTATTTCTGATTCGATCTCGCAGTGAAACTCCAAGCATAGCTCTCTCCATCGCCCTCTGAGTGACCTTGAGCCTTCTGATAAGGCCCATAGTGAGTGACCACGTCTCTGATCCGTAAGTCATCACTGGCAACACACACTGATCAAAGACTTTCGTCTAGAGACACTGCGGGATATCGGACGAGAAGATATGTCGTAGCTTCCTGAACGCTGCCCAACCGAGTTGGATTCGACGATTGACCTCCTTCTCGAAGTTGGACCTACCTAATTGGACTACTTGTCCCAGGTAGATATACTTATCGACAACTTCGAGCGTAGAGTTCCCAACCTGAATAGGAGCAGGTACAATATGGACGTTCGACATGATTTTCGTCTTGTCCATGTTCATCTTAAGACCTACTTGTTGGGAGACGCTACAGAGGCCATCGAGCATTGTGCCTAGGTCTTCCATGGTCTCAGCCATGACTACGATATCGTCTGCGAATCGAAGGTGAGTGATGTACTCGCCGTTGATGTTGATGCCGAGTCCATTCCAGTCCAGAAGCTTGAAAACATCCTCCAGCGCAGTGGTAAACAGTTTCGGGGATATGACATCCCCCTGTCTCACCCCTCGCTGGAGTTGAATAGGTTTCGAACTCTGGTCCTGGAGGCGGACTGACATAGTGGCGTTTTCATACAAACACTTCAGCACTTCGATATATCGGTAGTCAATCCGGCACCGTTGGAGAGACTGTAGCACCGCCCAGGTTTCGATCGAATCGAAGGCTTTCTCATAGTCCACAAACGCCAAGCATAGGGGCTGGTGATACTCCTCGGACTTCTGTGTAACCTGCCGCAGCGTATGTATGTGGTCTATGGTACTTAGAGCCTTTACGGAAACCAGCTTGTTCGGGAGGCTGGAAGTCGTCTAGCTTGCTCTCGAGACGATTCGTGATGACCCTCGAAAACAGCTTGTGGACGTGGCTCAGAAGAGTGATGGGTCTGTAGTTCTTCAAGAGGGTTTTATCCCCTTTCTTAAAGAAAAGCACCACCACACCTCTGTGCCACGCCTGTGGCGTTTTACCCTCGAGAATGACGGAATTAAATAGCTTCCGGAGGGCTTCTCTAGCGGGTGCACCGCCGGCCTTCAGAAGCTCACTCGTAATTCCGTCATCACCCGGCGCCTTGTTGTTTTTAAGCTGTTTGAAAGCCACACTAATCTCGTGCATGCTGACGTCCGGGATATCTTCGGTATAGTGTCGGGTCAATCCAGCTCTAGGGTCTGACGCTGGAGTGCTTGCGGGTTGTTGCGTTGTCGTGTATAGCTGTCCATAGAACCTTTCGATCTCCTCCAAGAGCTCAGGCTTGGACGATACGATTCTGCCATCCTCCGTCTTCAACTTTGTCAGCTGACTCTGCCCAACAGACAGATCCCTCTAGAACACTTTGGATCCCTTATTCTGCTCGATCGCCTCACGAACACATTTTGTGTTGTATTGGCGGAGATCGCGAGTCAGAGACTTAGAGATCTGTCTGTTGAGGTGCCGATATTTCGGCATGTCGTCGGAGGATAGCAGAACCATCTTGCGCCTTTCCTCTAACAGCTCGAGGGTCGGATCCGAGATCTTTTTGGTTTTCTGGCTTTTCTGGGGCTTAAAAAATTTAGCCCCTGTTGTATGGACAGCATCCACGAACCCGTTATTGTACACGTCCACATCTACGCATTCACCCAGGCATTCGAAACGGTTCTTGAGTTCGAGCTGAAAGCTCTCAGGGTTTTGGATATGAACCGGTGCCGGTCGGAGCGTGGACTTTATCAACCTCGACCGTTCGAGGCTTGTACAGATATTCAATGTGCCTCTTACCATTCGGTGATCGCTCCCCACTTTAAGTGAATTGATCACGGAGACTTCATTGAATATCTGCCTCTTCGTCGACATGATAAAGTCGATCTCATTTTTGGTTGCACCGTCTGGACTTACCCAGGTCCACTTGCGGCATTCTCGCTTCTTGAAGAAGGAGTTCATCATATAGAGTCCTTCCTTCTCCATAAAGCTAGCCAGCAAGTGACCCCGGGAATTCCGATGTCCATAACCAAATTGCCCCACTCTCAGCTCATTACCGTCGCGTTTGCCCAGTTTTGCGTTAAAATCTCCCATGACCACGGTGTAATGGGTTTTGTAGCCATGTATAGCCCGAGATATGTCCTCGTACATGGCTTCCATCTCCTCATCGGGGTGCGACGAGGTCGGAGCGTATACCTGTATGACCTTCAGCGAATACCGCTTGGATATTCTGAGTATAAGGTACGCTACCCTGCTCGACACACTCCCGATATTTACCACGTTGGTCACGAGAGATTTGTGGACGATGAACCCGACACCACCTTGGGGCTGTCGGTCGCCCTCCCGGTAGAAGAGCAAGTTACCGGAATTGAGAACTATCGAGTCCTCCCCTGTCTTCGGACTTCAGATAGGCCTATGATATCCCATCGCAACTTGCTCAATTCTTCTTCCAGCTCGACAATCTTCTCGTCGGTCCGCAGTGTGCGCGTGTTCAGTGTTGCCAGGGCCAATTGTCGTTGGTGGTGGTAGCCCGATCTCTTCCGGAGATTCTTCGCACCCCTTGCCCCGCCGTTACCATGGCCGCTACCATAACCAGGACTAGCGGGGCCGCTGGGGACTAGGGGCCGGTTTTTAATGTCGTGATTCATATTTGGGGGGATATGCCATAATCGCCACGCTTGGCAGGCGTATTGGCGATCGCAGTTGCGGAAGTTCTTAGAGCTGGACGCTGCTGCCCATCTAGCATCTTGGGATTTACTTCCGCCAGATTTGACCGCCATCTTTCGGTTGACTGCTTGCGCTGGGGGAGATATTATGACGAGTATCTACTCGTCAGAGTCACTCCCCCAGTGGGCGGTGGGGTCGTCACGTCCCAATGTCAATACACAACACTTAGCGTAATGTTAAGCGGAACTTTACGAACTTTCAATCAACGAACACAAAGAACACCGAAACTCGTAACAAGTATTTATGGATCATGCAAAGATTTGTAAACTGTGGGGATCGAACCTACAACACGCGGTGCAATGTAAAGTTTAGATGGTATCTGGGCAACTGTATGGGTCTCAACGAGGAACACTTTGTACGATATACTGAGTTTCATTTAAACTAGCTTCTGCAAGGAACTTGGACCGCGAGGAACACGCTTAATATATTGTCTTCATACAAACTTGGAGCCCTTAATATACTTCCGAGTTGAAATTGCTAAGATGTACTTAAAGAGTGGAAAATGTGCATTATTATAAGTTTTTTTTTATAAAATTAGGCGGCTAACGAGCGGACGGATTGCCTGATGGTAAGCAATTACCGCCGCCCATGGACACAAGCAACACTACAGGAGTCACAAGTGCGTTGCCGCCTCTTGGGGTTGGGAAAAGGGACAGGAAGAGGAATGGGATGAAGGAGAAGGTATAGGGGATGGTCCTCCGGCACTCTAACTTACCAAACGAAACGCAAGAGTTTGGGTTCTGTTATACTGGTTCGATTTCAAATATCAAAGATAATTATGATGATTTCTGGAGAAAGTGACTTAAATCGAAATGTATCTACGATTTATCTATAGTCAACTGAATTATCTATATCCATCGAATATGATTTGTTCCGTTTACATCAGAACCACCACATCAAACAAAACACGTCCACTACTGAACATAGGCCATCCTCAAAGCACTCCTCATAGACTGATCTTGAGCCGCTTCTATCCATCCTCTGAATGATTCCATCAAGATCGTCGGTAGGTATATCTTGCCTTGGAGGGCTTACCACTGCTGCGTCACCCGGTACGCACCTACTGTGCCAGAGGTTTCGCTCCAACGGCATTTGTTGTTCGAGCTATGTATCTTATAATCTGAAATAGTCTTATTGAAGTATTCATGAACCATTATTGCATTACGCACGCTCAATCAAATAATTAAACAAAATATAGTCGCAAAGATAACAAAAAAGGAACACTTTTGACAATGTTACATTTTTAATTTCTATAATGCAGAGACACAGCTTTTTTTATCACAAACTTGTAATAGTAGAGACAAAGTTATTCATTCAATTCGTTCCACGTACATATTAATGGCCGTATCCAGCAAATATATCATAACGCAGTAGTGGAATAATTTATATTAATATAAATTACTTATATTACTGCATTATTTATCTAAAAATTTTGTTCATTACAATATCAGCTTATTTTTGAAATTGTGAAATTCGTACGCTACCAATTTTTATTTTGGGAAGTAATGAAACTCACTCACAATCATTTTAACAAATACAAAAAATCAGAACGTTTAATATTTTTTTTAATATTATTTTGTAGTATAGTAACAAACGGTACATACTTACCTAATAATATTAATGATTTTACAGAACTGCGGTAAAGACAACGTAGTTTCGTCCGTAACATCGTCATATTAGACGTATACACATTATTTACGTAATAAACATTATCTCATTTTCAATATTATATTACATGAACATGAACTCCATTTGGGCGTATATCTAATAAAAATGTGTTAATAGTTAATATTAGTAAGATGTATTCTCTGTTAACAGCATTATCCTTAAAGAGAGAGAATATCACAACAATACTAATTAGGAAAAATAAGATTTATATCTTGAAACAGATATATTGTGCTTCTGCACAGAATATAAATTAGATAACTAAACCGCGGGACCATTTAAAGTTTAATTCTCTCTAAACTAAACTCGCCGAGTATTAACGGCCACTGCTTTGAGCGATCATTTCTAAAGATTGAGATTTTAATCAAAAGGTACCTACTTCGTATAAGCTGATTGGTATGTTTGAAGTTTCAGTTTACTTCATAATATACAGGGATGACTACTGAGACGAATCTCGACCGAGTACCTACTACTAATTAATGCCATAATTGCATCTTTAGAACTAAGTATATAAAGGACCTTCAGACCTATATTATATAGTCTCGTGAAAACCCATTTAGTTTTGTCGATAGTTGATGTGAGCTCACGTTCTTATAAATTTAGGTACCTAAATGAATTTGTACAACAAGATGAAATTGGCATGTCGTGACTACCCGTCTACGAAATTGGTATGTAGGTATGTTACCAAATGTTCGGCCCATGAGCTGAATTTTCACAAACTTTTACCTGGCGTGGTAAAAGTTGGCAAATTCCGCTATCCCAAATGTGAAAAGAATTTACCTACGTCTGGGCTTAGCCCAGAGCTGATTTGAGAGGCAGAGCGTCGTTGTTTAGTAAACTAATACTCAGAATTAAAGGCCGGCGTTCGTTTCCTGTAAAATTGCAACTCGTTTTATTACGGTAATTTATAGGGTAGGATGTAAAGATAATTCTTATTATGGACCCTACTGACTCATCTTAATGGCACATTCAATATATATTCTAGTTACCCTCTCTAGTTGGTAATTTTGTTTTTTCAGATACTAGTGATAAGAGCGGTAGCAGGAGATCGCTGTGGCAACTAAACTAAATAATCTTTGAATAAATATTTATTCATATTTATCACCATTTTGCTGCTGGCTATATTTATTACGTTATAAATATAGAACCGTGGGTATAATACGGATCGTATAGGTATTGATATCAATATGGGTTACGATATGTTTAAAAGTCGAAAAGCGTTATATCGAGAAATGAAAATCGAACAAGAGACACCAAATTTTCGCTGCATTTGGTTGCTATATCAAACTAAATGATATCAAAGAGTTCAGTTTTATTAGGCTATAAACTTAATATTTATTTATTGTCAGATTTTGCTCGATGGGAATCATTTTTCAAATTCTACCAGCAGTAAAACAGACATCTTTGGAAATTTATTTTGCAATAACTAGTAATAAAAAGCAAACGGAGGTTTTACTCGAGCACTTAAGTAGATGATTAATGATGGCTTGTCGACGCCTCGCGTGACCAGAAGGCTGGTCTGTATCTAGCACAAAAAAATAGCATTGCCATACAGCGTGGCAATGCTGCCAGTCTTCTGGGCACATTCCCAATAGACGGCGATGTGGAGGACTTTCACGACGCCCTTTGAATATACATTTTCTTATTTATTTGTATTGTACTTTAATATTTTAATTTAATTTTAGTAGTAGTATTTGAATAGTTATAATTGTGTTATCCTAATATTAATTTATTTTGTTATATATAATAAATATAGAAGTCTTCACTAATAAAAAAAAGTAGATGCCATTCATATATCAATTTATCACGAAGCACAGAGATGGCGCGTTTATGAGGTACCTGGGAGCTATCACTTTATTTACTGCACGGTAACTTACTGAACTGGCGATGGCAACGTTTTGGTTTGTACTGCATAGCTCTCAATACACTTTTCAAAGAGTTCCTTATTATGCATTGCCGTGTTTGAATTAATTGCTCTATGAAAAATATTTATAGTTACATTTTTGCCGCCTCCACTCCTCCGGTAATGCCTTTTTATTAGATAATACTTAGATTATGCACTTTAACTTGTGTACCTAATATTGAATACAATTGTCCAGTAATACCCAGCCAACGAATTGGAATAACCATTTGTCTTAATATTGCCGTGAAAGAAAAAATGTCAAGACGTTGACGATTACCGGCTTTTTACATCAGACGGTTGATAGCTCTTACACGTGGCACTATATCGATACAATAAAAAACTAATTTGTAAATTCATAAGCGTTACTTTGTGACCTACGTAAATAAGTTGTTTTTACTTCGAATTTTTATCGAGACTGTACATGTGCGCGAACCATTAGTAGAAGACGCGTCCTAAGAAGTTCTAAATCGCCGAGTGAAACACGCAATATTAAGTTGGTCGACAAGTGGCATAGAGTACCTACCATCGCTTATCTCTCTCCACTTATTATTTGATTGGTCAAGCTAGAGTTTGCAAGGTTTTATGGTAGCTGTATTATATATTATAGGCACCTATATCGTTACCTAATAACAGATCGATGACGATGTGGAGGACTTTCATGACGCGGGTAGGTAGAGTTTCCAAGTCTTTCGATAGCATAATGGAGAACTCTCAGATGATGCAGTTTCACGATATTTTCTTTCACCGCTTAGCAAGCGATAACAATCAATTTAATAATTTTTGGAATGTCAGCGGTGTGTGCCATGGATTTCAACCCAAGACCCTCTGCGTAGCGGTCTGTTGGTATCTCCACTTAGCTAAGCAGCAATTATGCTTTTGAAAACATTCAACTTCAGATTCCAATTCGCAGAAGTGCCCGCAAGTTTAATATTATTTCGGTTAGTAGTTCACAAAATCGTGTTTCAAAACACCTGAAGTAATTTTAAGTCTGCTTTAGTTCTTGTTCCAATGATGCAGAGCGAGAGAGAAATATCTGTTTGGGGATTATAAATAGATTTATGGTTGTTATTGTAATGTTTGTATAATAACGCTTTTAATTGAATTTGATTTCATAGTTTTATACATACATACATATTTATAAGATGGAATGACATGACTAAAGTTCTCACCTACGGGCATTTTTAAGTCTAAATGGAGACTTCTTGACAGGCAATGTAAACCAAATATGATATCAAATCGACTTATTATTTTTACCTTTATAATAGAGTGATATATTCAGTTCATAAGACTTTTTATTTTTTTTGAGCTCCTCTCTATGTCTAGAATCTTTCGGTAAATAAAGTGTTCTGCCAGACAGCGTGGCGTGATTAATCCCAGGCCTCCGGAGGTGCAAATTGTCGATGTGTCCAAACTAATGAAATAAAAATAACGGACTGAATTACATCTGCCTCTTGAAGTCGTTGATCTTTTCCACTTGACATCTCATGACTAAGAGCTAGTTCAACACACTGCCAGACAGCGTGGCGTGATTAATCCCAGGCCTCCGGAGGTCCAAAGGGTCGATGTGTCCAAACTAATGAAATAAAAATAACGGACTGAATTACATCTGCCTCTTGAAGTCGTTGATCTTTTCCACTTGACATCTCATGACTAAGAGCTAGTTCAACAGATAAACAATTCTATTCACCCTAAATTTAAGGTGTTGCGACTTGTTCATAAGACGGTTGCGGAGCCTTACTGATTGAATATAGGATGGCACGACTGCGAAATCAGCTGCTCCAGGCAAATTGGTTTAAAGGAACTGCTTGCATTCATTGCAAGACAACGCTGACCACTTAAAGTAAGGTTAGATAACATTGCCAAACAAATTGTCTCTTTCCCTCATCTCTTATCTCCTTCCGTTCGCACAGGGTTGGTAGCGATTTGATCTGTTTCTTCCCTATTGGTTCTGTAGTCTTCGCATAGCACAGTCGGCGTGACGCAGGATTGCCTGTTTGTGGGTCGCCAGATACATCGACACCGTCGACAATAAAGAAAGAAGAAGAATCTAGAGTTAGCCCACGGCTTCGCTCGTGAGGGTGTCGATTATCGCTAAAACAGATTAGACTAGACAATAGGCTTAGACATCGAGATATATTGGACTGTCGGCGTAGCCAGTTGTTTAAATTGGGTATCATCATTATTTATTCATCAGTGTTTAGTTCTGATACGCTAAAACATGGTACAAAAAAACAGTATGGTATTTAATTTTTACCATCTGGTCATATAGATGAAAACTAGATAGAATATTTCGCTGTACTCGTATTGAAATTGGACCGTTTCTTTCCAGGGAATTGTTTATATTCGCAGGATGTGTAAACAAAAACTTAAGTGTAGGATGAACTAACTAAAAATGACTCTTGTATGTATTTCATACACATAGTTATTACTTACTTCGTCAGCTTTTTTTAGTCCACTGCTGGACAAAGTCCTTTCCTAATTTTGTAAACATGGCATTGTGAAGCATTCGAGCCCAGTGTATTTTGACTGAAATACTATTGTCATATGAAATAGGCATCAAATCTGTACAGACGTAGAATATGTATTTTAGAGCATATTAATCAAAACAAGTTGAACTGGCTCTAGTATGTGCATATGGGCGCAAATTAATATATAATGATTATGTTGTTACGAAAATATTAATAATATTTAAGATTAATATTTAAATAACTATTTGTGAACACAGAACTGAGAATTTCACTACTTTACAATATTAGACACTGTATTGGCTACTTAACTGTTTTATAAAGATCGGGTATTTAATTTATCGCTTAGTTATTAAGATAACTTCAGAAACTTTCAAAGTAAAATCAATTAGTACTTAATAACATTATTCTGACACTTATTTTTACGGTAATAAATAACATGCGTTTTTATTTGCATCCTGTTGATAGCGCCATCTGTTGACAATGTTGTAAAGCAGCGTTTGGTTAATAAAATAAATTTGTTATTCGTGTAAAATAAATCATTTGGTGTTGTGCATAATTAATTACAATATTAATGTCAATTTTTGATTAGTTTATAATTAATTGTAAAGTAATTTCAATTATATGTTGTAAAGGAAGTGGCATAAACATTAAGTGTAATGACGGTTAGTGTATAAAAAGGACTGTGGGTCACATTTTATTTCAATTCTGTGCTAGAAATCGTCTGATAATAAACCAAGTAATATTACATGAGTGTTTTTATTATAATGGAGTCTGGACACCATAACCCTGGCGTATCGCCGACAGCAGCGGTTGGATAAACGCCCCCTAAGAGACTTCGGGATCTACGGTTGGCGCGAGAGTGATGGGTCTCTTGGCTTGGCCGCCATTACCAATGATGACCTGAAGACTGATACGACAAGCGCTTGGAAGCCGTGTTTGGCGCTAGTCAACCCTGATCGGAGACCACACGGTGTGTCGGAGTTATGGCGAGCACGTCTACACTTCACATGAGGGCACGTGCGAGCGAGAGCACCAGAGCGACAGAGCGACTACGACGGGGTGCATGCACCGGGGTGTGCTGTGGCGTGAACGCTGTTCTGCTCTGAGTGCTACCAGAGGTTGCAGATGCGGGCTGTTGATGCACTGACCAGAGGTATTTATCCAGAGCTGATTTGATTAGAGTTTTTGAGAAACATCCTAATTTTATAAATTATGGTGCTTACACGATTACCTACTGTCCCCGTAAGGATTACCAGATAAACATTATACAGTCAAAATTACGAAAGTTATACCCCAAATAAAACTTATAGGTAACTATTGTTTATCCACGTTTGGTACATAGCAGTGCTACTGTGCTTATAGTCGTGTTATGCCGTCGGCTGGGGCTCTTGTCTGTTTATTAATCGTTAGGCCATGTCGGAATCTTCCTGTAAAACTTACTTATCTACACAAGAAAGAGAAAATAAGTGGCTTTGTTGTTATGTGGTTCTACTAATGTAATTATTAGTAAAGAACGGTATAACTGCCCTTTTCAAATTGAAGGTCTGATATAGATGCATTGTATAAATTACCTGATTTGCTTTCAGTTTAAATAAGCTAATTGATGTGCTGAAGATGCATTCAATTGGTAGTCAATAGGTTATCACAATAGTAAAACATTAAGGGAATCAAAACATTATTTATAGCCCTTGGTTACACATTACATAAGGCTAACTAACTGTATTACTTATGGCTAGTGCTCACGGCGATTATATGAAGCCTCTCTTGATAAATGACCACCACAAAAATAATTATTGCATAAAACCAGTAGTTTCACAGATAAGTGCATTTAATAAAACAAACTTCAGTTTTATTATATTAGTACAGATATATTCAGAAGGTAGATGTAAAAATAAATTTGTGATACACATTTTAAAGCTAATATTTGTAGGGTTACAAAATAGGTTTTATTATATATTTGTGGACTCTGTGGGTGCCTACATGATTTCATTTTGACATTGTGTTGAAATTGTTACATTCATGTCAACTTGCAGCTCAAGTTAAGGTTATATAATAAGACAAGGGAACTCAACATATCTTAATATTTGTCGCCTTATTTTATACCTGTATAGAATGATTTGTTCCGACCATGATAAGTCCTTGCTTAACCCGAACTACTGAAGCTAGATACATAAGATCTGGACAGTAGATATCTTTACGGACATATGCACTCACTTAGGTTTTATAAAAGTCCATCTCTAAGCATTTTAGGTTGAAAGTCTTGAGGCAGGTGACTGCTGATCTTTTATAAATGCCGGGCCTTAGTGTTATACTTGGTAAATGCAATTTGTTTTGTTTTTGGGTTCATTTGCAAAGTTGGTTGCATCTATATTCGGGATGACAACCAATGATAAATCAATAAAATTTGGTGCCGACCTTATTGCTTAGCTCTTGTATGATGCAAGACAGTTCGGAGTATGGTTGTTAGGATAATGATAGGTGGGTTTGGGGAACATGATGTGAAAATCCATCTTATCTCTTTTCCCATTTAGCAGTATTTATTCTTAGCAAGTAAAAGTAATTGTATGGACTACTCATGCTTTATTTCTAACTCAGTTGTGATTGGTCAGTTTAAGTTTATTTATTCAGATAAACAATTATTAATTGTGTATGAATTAATAAGAATTACATTAACACCACATGTTAACAGTTTAAAATAAATATTAACATTATTTAGAAAATTCCCTTAAATATAAAGTCAAATAAAACTATTGATATAAACTCACCACCATATTAACTATACAAACTGAGTGGAATCATTTTTAGAAATAAGACTGCTCTACTCTTGCTTTGTAATATTGGTAGCTTGTAAATTTCTCTTTTATGGATCAGTTGGCAAACAGTTAAACAATTTCACAGCTTGCACTATGCCTAAAAATATTCAATATTGGATTAAACATGTTCTTACATGAGTAATAATTATAGCACTAGTATTTTCGAAATCCTTGGATATGCATGGATTAAAATCATTTCATATTTATCACCAACAGTCACACTGTTCACGGGTGAACATAGGCCTCTCTTTGTTCTTGCCATTTTGTTTTCCTGTTTGATGTGGATAAAACTTATTTTGAATATATTGGGTTTTAACTGTTTTATCAGGACTGCAAAATATGGGTATCCTGATAACTTTATATTTGATATGAAATGACACTGTCAGAAAATTCAGTGCCTTTTGTGTTACTTTTGTATTACCTTATGCGTAAAATATGGACTCCAACACTGTTGTTTGTAGCAAAGATAACTATAGACCAATGCACAGATTGAACATGCCTGATATATAGATATAGCTTAATAGACCGCACCACTTTGTAAAAGTAGAATTTTATTACATCTACAGTTACGAAGGTTCATGGAACTAATATTTGGGTGGGAAATGTTACCCACCACCTGTCTTTTGAGTTGCAGGTTGATGGTGACATCCTAACAGATGCCCTGACCTTGGTGTGAGTAGAGGATGGACGAGCGGTCCTTTACTGATTGGTATGTATGGATGACGGTGGCCCGCCCTTTTGACGTCGGTGGTTTTGTGTGTGGGCTGCGCGCACACATGCCGCATGAGTGCTGTACTGAACTGGAGTCAAACATTGTTTGCTAACCTTTGTTACTGATTAACATCGGCGACTGTATGAGCCGCTTGACCGTATGGGCGGAGGATTCGTCAGATACCGATTTACGTGGGGGGTCCTCTACCTCCTCCACTGTCGTTGTTGGACCTATGTAATTGCATTGTATTGATATAACTGATAATGACGAATGATGATGATTATTTTATGTATATGCATTGATGTGTTTATGAGGCAAATTTTGCATTTATGTGTTTGAGTAAAATTGTATTTTTCCTATCCAACATCCTTGCCAAAACGCTGGCTGCCCACCATACGTATCCTTGTTCCTGGTCTTGTTGGCTAGATCCCATGATGGGTGATGCCGTGTGTTGGCTAGACCCCGTGATGGGTGATGCCGTGTGTTGGCTAGATCCCGTGATGGGTGATGCCGCGTGGGCTAAATCACCCACATGGTGATGCCGTTTGTGGGCTAGATCCCAATGTGGGTGATGCCTGTGTGCGCTAGATCCAGTAATCGGTGATGCCACGAGTTGGCTTAGCCATGGGTAAAGCATTGTTTGTTAGATCCCGTGATGGGTAACGCAAGCCACAGGCTAAGATCCTATGACTAGGTGAAGCCTTGTAAATAGCTTTAAGTTCATTCTTTATGATAAACGCTTATTTATGTAATTTTTATATTCATTTTTTTTGTTTGTTATGCTGTTTATTCTGTAACCGTTAAATAATCAGCGCGAGTAGCGCGCTGGATCAGAATGGCCGTAAGGGCGTAAATTAATATAATAATATAATGATTATATTGTTACGAAAATATTAATAATATTTAAGATTAATATTTAAATAACTATTTGTGAACACAGAACTGAGAATTTCACTACTTTACAATATTAGACACTCTATTGGCTGCTTAACTGTTTTATAAAGATTGGGTATTTAATTTATCGCTTAGTTATTAAGATAACTTCAGAAACTTTCAAAGTAAAATCAATTAGTATTAAATAACATTATTCTGACACTTATTTTTACGGTAATAAATAACATGCGTTTTTATTTGCATCCTGTTGATAGCGCCATCTGTTGACAATGTTGTAAAGCAGCGTTTGGTTAATAAAATAAATTTGTTATTCGTGTAAAATAAATTATTTGGTGTTGTGCAAAATTAATTACAATATTAATGTCAATTTTTGATTAGTTTATAATTAATTGTAAAGTAATTTCAATTATATGTTGTAAAGGAAGTGGCATAAACATTAAGTGTAATGACGGTTAGTGTATAAAAAGGACTGTGGGTCACATTTTATTTCAATTCTGTGCTAGAAATCGTCTGAAAATAAACCAGGTAATATAACGTGAGTGTTTTTATTATAATGGAGTCTGGACACCATAACCCTGGCGTATTGCCGACATGCACGTCGTTTGTTTATTTCATTTTAGAAATGTACTACTAATATTTTCAAAAAAAAATCTCGATATTCATATTTTCAGGGATCATCATTGTCTTTGCGTTATCCCGATGGCCGTCAAGATTTTTTGTCTTGCAAGCCGCCGTCCATCAAATTTGACAGAATATTAGCTTTTATCCTTTCAGGGATATAAACGCATAATTTTGTACGATCCAGCAAAGTAATCTCCCCATAAACAAGGACTTCCTGCTTCTTACGTAATCTCTGTTATAAATACAAAGTTACTCTGTGCTAAAAGGCCACATAAGAAATATACCTAGCTGACCGGTATGACTACGGCCCTCATTAAATAACGATATGTTTCGAGTAAATCCAGGCCTTATGATTTTCTAATAATATTCATTCAGATTGCTTAAATATTTTGTTGCTATTATTAAATACAGTAGGTATTTTGTGGATATTGTAAAATATAACAAACAAACAAATGTTCCCACAATAACTTATTATATAAGTCGGCTTAACCAGATAGGTATATATTTCATTTAAATTTCATATTGTGGAACCTTTTCTCAGTTGGGTTTCCATCTCACATCTGCAGGAAGCGGACACGAGATGCCAAACGGATACCCGATCATCGGTATTAGGAACTTTCGCCATGTTTATACGAGTGTTGTATATTGTGAGGGTTGCGTTCTCTACTATATATTTACGAGTATCTAAGCTAATTTGTACCCATAGTGCACGCACAAGTTTCTCTTTATCATCATCATCACCCTGCCGTGGTCCACTGCTGGATATAGGCCTCTCCAATGGCACGCCACTGAGCCCCATTTTTGGCTCTTCGTGTCCAGCCGCTGCCAGCCACTTTGCGTATATCGTCACTCCACCTTGCCGGAGGGCGTCCTACATTACTTTTGCCAAGGCGCGGTCTCCACTCTAGAACACGACTACTCCATCGGTTATCGGTTCTGCGACAGATGTGACCAGCCTACTGCCACTTCAACGTGCTAATTCTCTGAGCTATGTCGATTACCTTGGTTCTCTGTCGGATCACCTAATTACGAATTAGATCCTTCAGAGAAACTCCGAGCATAGCCCTCTCTTTAACTCGCTGAGCGACCTTAAATTGGTGGACTAGTCGCACCGTCAGTGTCCACGTCTCGGCACCATAAGTCATAACGGGTAGGACGCACTTGTAGAAGACTTTTGTCTTAAGGCTTTGCGGTAGGGATGACGAAAAGACTCGACGGAGTTTCCTATATGCTGCCCAGCCGAGCTGTATTCTTCTGCAAGCCTCCCTCTCGAAGTTGTTTCTACCCAACTGCAAGGTTTGCCCAAGGTAGACGTACTCCTGAACTTTATGCCAAACATGAATAAAAATCTTCCGCAGCGACTTAAAAAAATATTAACCATGAACTAAATAGTAGCCTCGGTTTAGTTACTGGTTAATTACTTGTTGTCAAAACTAATTGTATTTTTTTTTATTTCAAGCGAGTTGGCGCCGTGCAAGCTACAAAATTAAATAAGCCACAGTGCAATGTTCAGATGTAATCTGAACTCTGAACCGTGCCAATGTTTAACTGAAAATTGACCTTACTACTTTGGGAATAACGGTAAATTTGTATTGAAGTATATTTTTAATATTATAAAAATACTCTGGGCTATTATTCGGGTTTATTGACTCCGGGAAGAATTTCGACTGCGTGTTTTGTGTTCGGGGACTGGGACGCCTTGTGTTTATTATGAATACCAAAGTACATACCAAGCTTTCGAGTTCGATCGCCATAAGGACCTAGAATGTATGAGGTTCGGCAAACGTTGGTGCCTGCTGAGACCGTAGTTAACGTTCGAGATCGTACATTTAGACAGAACATGCTATGAAGTACTAAAATGAATTTACAAGATATTCATAAGAAATATATGTAGTATAGTTTTGTACTGTCAGATGGACGATGTGTAATATGTTATACTTTCTCATCATTCCATGAATTAAAAAAACCTTAACAAGTAAGACCTCAACTAAAACACGCCATAATATCTCAGATCAAGTGGTAGACAAATTATTTTGTAATATATAGTACTTAAAAAATCGAACATTTTTCTATTTACGACGGGACACGAAAAGCCGAAAATCGGAATCAGTGGCGTGCCATTGGGGAGGCCTTTATCTAGCAGTGAACTCTTGTAGGCTGATGATGATGATGATGACAAAAATCGAAGCCACTTTCTCAAAAACGAGTACGTATTCTTGAAGATCCTTCACCATTTTGACAAGATCTGAGAATTAGGATTATTATATATCTAATTATCCTTATGAAATCAAATTATCGGGTACATTCACTGTTGCTTCGTAGTTCAGAAAGTACAGTGCTATCGATTAAACTAAAGCAACACCACTTTGCGATCAAATAATGACTACATTTTCAGTATCGGTAAATATGGCCGAACTGGCGTGCGTAATGCATGACGATGCCTAAAAGAAAGAAATATTATATTGAACATCCGGCGATCGCGGCGGTTTATTTTAACAGCGACAAATTTTATTTTAGGAACTTTATTCAAACATCTTTTTTATAAAGGATAAGTTAGTGCCAATTCTAACGAAAATATAAGAATTGAGGACAGACTGAATCAGATATTGGATGGGATGAACCCTACATTTAGAATGGAAGTCGGCTAAAATAAGGTTCTCGTTTCCAAATGTGAATGATTTCCTATTTTTTAATTTGTCATAGTAATATTCATCGTCAATTGCCGAGTGTACCGGGTTAGAATCCACGGCGCGCACTAATGGCTTTTCGAAGTTAATATGTGCATATAAAATGCCTTGAAGAGCACATTAAGTTGTCGGTCTCAGCTGTCATAAAGATAGTTGACTGTCTTTATAGTAATATCCATCATTATCGCCTTAGTCCACCATATTGGCCAAGTGCCGGTTGGAGCAGGGCTGCAGACTTTATTTCTGAACATTACAGAGAACACTTAAACATGAAGGGTTTCCTCATGATGTTTTCTTTAACCGCTTAGGAAGCGATCTACTTTTTCTTTAGAAATAGACAACTTCCGCGCTAAACATAAAACAAACTGAAACAATGAACATTCAGACTCGAAACAACAATTTATGAATCTCACCAGTGTTGTCTCGTGTGGGGATCGCCCCACAACACTCGGCGCGGTGTCGGCCGCTTAAACCAGTACACCGACCGTGCAGTCAAATTCTTCATTAACATTTGAATATGCACTTACTTCCCAGTGATGCGCGCCGTGGATTTGAACTCGCGACCATCTGCGTAGCAGCCAGTTCTTTACTTGGCTATACCTGCCCATGGTATCATAGTATAGTTTTTTCTGCTGTATATTTGATGTTAAAAGCTTCCATGTTTTACAGCTTGTTTAAGTAATTAGGCTTGTTTGAAATAGAAATAGTTTTTATGATAAGTCAAATCGATTATATCGATTTGGTAACGTTTTGTTTAGTCTATTGTAAATTTTGACTATGGTCACACTGAACTGTCATTCACTTCCATCCCCGGTATAAAAGTTTTCTGCGCTCACGCCGTTTGGTCTGTCTCGCGTGGTTTTGTAATTGATATAAATTGATCGCCTTTTGGAAAGCTCGTCCGTGAAGCTTCGCGAATTGTTATTTGTGATAAAAGACATTGTGAGCTATTGGACATTTGTAAAATTGTGAATCCGCCAACGTGCACGTGGTTGGTGCCCAAAGATTTAGCTGATGAAGGACGCCGAACTGGACCCTGTGGTATTTATAACGATTTTCTTGTTATTTTGGCCAAAATTATCGGTTAATCTTATAGGTCCACTCAAGAACATCATCAGGAGCATCAGTGAAGATTTGGTAAGTTAATTAATATTGATAGTTGTAACTTGCATGTTCTTTGAACTCATCACTGTGCAACGCAGTACATTGTGTCTGGATCCTTGTCTTGTCGTAGTCAGGCAGATGTATTACAACTTCCACTGTGCACTCTGAACAATTCCTGCCTGCCTACGGCAACTCTAGACATAATTTTTTGGTGCAGAGCGCTGTTGTATCTTAGCCGCTGTTGACTGTACCTATACTTAGATTAGTATTGTAAAGGCTTGTATCTGAGCTATATATTCATTGTTAACAGTGTTATGGTGTTCCCAGGTTAGTTTTGTTTAAAATACATCATATTTATTTGTATTGGTTGACCTGCATAACTTGAAACACATGTCATACATAACCTCAATCAGTAATTGTTTGACTTAAATTTTTGAAATCTAGTATAGATTTTTTGTTGTTAGTACCTATTAATAAGTCACTTTGATTGGATACATATCAGTTACATATATCAATTAATGAAGTTAATGGTTAATTGCATATATTGAGTTTGAAACATTATAACAACCAAACTTGACAAACCTTTGTTGTTATAATATATTGATAAAATTGTTAGGTAACACAAACTGGTGCCTACAGTTGTAATATATAACACATTTAGTCTGTTTGTTGCAGTAATTAATTAATTACCTAATTTAAGTTTCAACTTTAATTGTTGTATGTTATAATTTTAATAACTTTTGTCTTTGAGTCAATATATTGAAACTATTAATTTTGTTGGGCAGTAAATACCTGCCACTTGCTTGTACCAGCAGTAAACAAGCGAATAATTTGTTGGTTTCAAAGAATTAACAAATATTAAGTTTTAATTGATAATATTATTTAACGCTCGTCCAAGCTCTTTTGTAAGTTAATTATGTCAGCTATCAAGGACTTGCGTGCGGCTGCTGGTGCTATTGCATCAGATCTGCGCTGGTTTGCCTCGGCCAGTGCCTTGGTGAACCGGCCTGATCGCCAACAGGCCTTACTACAAAGGTACGAGCGGATCGATGATCGCCTGGCAAGTGTGGAACAGCAATTTCGCATTTTCAACGCTTGTTGTCTCGAAGTGTCAGTTAATGACTTCACCGCTGACCAGCGAAATAAGGTCAGCGAGGATTATGCCCAGGTCTTAGACCTGTATGATGCTGTCTCCAATAGTGCGAGACAATTAGTTGCCGAGAGGGACGGGCAACCCGGCTTGAAGCAGGAGCTTCCTAGGACAGCACCGGGGCTGGTGAGTAGGCTTCCTACCTTAGACCTCCCGCATTTCGATGGCTGCCTAGGAAGCTACCTGGGCTTCGTTAATTTGTTTGACAGCCTGGTCAATGACAGGGCTGATATTCGGCCGGCACTAAAATTGGCCTATTTGATGTCGGTTCTGGATGGGGAGGCCAAGGGCTTCATCCAGCATCTGCCCGTGTCTGACGAGGCGTACCAGACGGCTCGGGACTTAATTACCCGTAGGTACCATAATAAGCGTCGCCTCGCCGACACGCATATTGAACAGATTTTGGGTTTGCCCACACTCACCCGGGTCTTTGGGTTGCGGACCCAACTTTTGAACCCGCTTTTGGTGGCAATCGACGCACTTAAGTGCTTTGACCTACCCGTGGACCAATGGTCCTATCTATTGGTGCACATTGTACTTAAGAAGCTGCCTGCCGACCTGAGGTCGCGTTTTGAACAGCGCTTTGGTGGGGATAGCGCGACCCATCTGCCCTTTGCCGACCTGGAGAGGTTCCTCGAGGATGAGTGCCGGGTCTTGGACAACTCCGGTGGTGACACGCCGGCTAAGTCGCAGCCGCCCAAGGTCAAGCCAATGTTCACACCCGAGTCAATGTTGACCGGCGCCCTCCTCGCTTTGCAGTCACGCAGAGCCCAGCGGAGTGCTCTTACTGCAAGTTCACGGGGCACAGAACGGCCAGTTGTAGGGCATTCTTGGACCTGCATGTCGCCTCTCGTAGGCGCATCGCGAATGCCCGCCGCCTTTGCTTCTCTTGCTTTGGGTCCCACTACCAGCGAGACTGCCCAAACTCTCGCCCCTGTCCTCACTGTGGAGGACAGCATTTGGACATTCTCTGCATGAATGCCAGAGAGGTAGGCCGCTTGTCCAACCAGCCGACGCCGCGCACGGGCTGGTGTTTTGAAGATGGCAGCCGAGGCTCACCGGCGCATAGCCGAGAGTCGCTTCGCTAAATTGATCGCCAATCACCCCGCTTGGAGAACCGCAGCGTGCGCACGCCTCCTCTCTCTCGCGCACCTGAATGTGCGACTGCTCAGCGTCACCAGCACCATGATTGCTGTCCCAGGTATTCCCCTCCTTTGGCGGAGCGTCCCCGCCTTGACTCGCGCCCACCTCGTTTTGGGCGGGTGCGTCATTATGACCCACCACAGATGGCGCGCGGATCGACTCATCGCGCTTTTGAGGACTTCAAGCCGCACCCCATATTGATTTGCCTGGTCCTGGCCAACGGTCGCCGCCCAGGCAACAATAGGTAATTAACTCCTGCCCTATAACGCCAACCACCCCTATTGAGACCGTTATCCTACCAACGGTTGCTGTTAGGGTCTGGGGACCCACGGGGACCTCTGTTGTTGTCCGTGCTATATTGGACACAGGTTCACAAGGTTGCATTGTTTCCACTTATTTGGTAGGGCAGGTTAAATTAAATATGGGCTCTTTTCCAAATTGTATACGGGGCATAGGTGACGTTGCCTCTAATGTTGAAGGGCAAGTTAAGGTTTTGTTTGGCCCTGTTGAATCTTCACACCCGAGGATTAAAACCTCGGCTATTGTGCTGAAGAATATTTTGGGTATGCATCCACAGAAACAGCTACCTGCTGCTGTGGTGAAGTTGACATCGGGATTGGAACTGGCAGACCCCAAATTTGACACACCAGGACAAATCGATTTGTTGATTGGCTCTGATGTCCTCGGTGGAATTTTGATTGGTGGGAAACGGGTCTTGGTGCCAAATGGTTTGACTGCCATCCCAACCATATTTGGATTTGCTTTGATGGGACCAGTACCTAGGGACCCCCTTCCACCTGAACTTTATAATTTGTTGGCTGTAGGCTCCGCTCTCTCTGATGCAGTTCAGAGGTTTTGGGAGGTAGAGGAGCCCCCTCAAGCTGCCCGTTTGAATCCAGAACATGAGGAGTGCGAGCTGTTCTTCCAGAACAACACTGGTCGACTCCGTTTTGGTCGAATTATTACGAGGCTACCTTTTCTGTCTGTTCGGCCTCCGCTTGGTGAGTCACGACCTTTAGCCGAAAAAAGGTTGTTGGCTATAGAGCCTCGCATGGGTCGTGATTCGGAGCTCAGGCAGAAGTATATTGAGTTCATGAGAGAATATGAACAATTGGGACACATGTCGGTGTCAAATTTGGATTGGCGTTCGGTGGAGCACTACTTTCTCCTGCATCATGCGGTTTTGAAGCCATCAACTGGCAAGCTGCGCACGGTGTTTGATGGTTCTGCGCAGACTTCAACAGGCGTATCCTTAAACCAGTGCTTGCATTCTGGTCTCAAGTTGGTCAAGGACCTTTGTGCCGTCATCACCAGCTTCCGACGACATCAGGTTGTCTTTGTAGCCGATATAAAAATGATGTTTAGGCAGGCGATTATCCACCCTGATGACATTTCCAGCTGATACTTTGGAGAGAGAATTCTCGCGATCCCATGGTCATCTACGAGCTCAATACCAATACGTACGGGTTAAGGTCGAGCCCCTACTTGGCAATACGTTCTCTTTGGGAGCTCGCAGACCGCGAAGGCGTACGTTTCCCACGAGCCTCCGCCATCTTGAAAGACGATATTTACGTCGATGACATTTGCTCGGGCGCCTCCACAGCGGACGAGGCGATCCTCCTGCGGGACGAATTGATAGGTATTTTGGCCTCCGCTGGTAATGAGTTGCGTAAATGGATTTCCAACTCACCAGCGCTTTTGAAAGGCTTGCCAGAGGATCATCAGCAGGATCCACATTTATTTGAGATTGTTGACAACCCTGCCATGATGGCTGTTCTCGTTGTTCAGTACAGAACAGTCCAAGACATCTTTACGTATAACGTAGACTTGAAATTGCCTTGTTCTTGGACTAAACGTGTCGTATTGTATACTGTCGCCAGAACCTTTGAACCAAACGGTTGGATTTGTCCTGTCATATTTTGGGAAAAATGCTTCTTGCAGAAGCTTTGGACAGCAGGATTGACTTGGGACGAACCTCTCCGCGGTACTCTTGTTGAGGAATGGACGTCTTTTGTATCCTCACTTCCTGCCGTCAATGAGATCTCCTTGCCTCGTCCCATCCTTCCTCCCGGGAATTACAAGGCAACCCTTCACGGGTTTTGTGATGCCTCGGAGCGTGGTCACGCGGCCGTGGTGTACTTGCGCACAGTTAGTGCCTCAGGTCAGGTGAGGGTTTCCCTGATCATGGCGAAGAGCAAGGTTGCACCCCTTCGGACATCTCTGACCATCCCAAAATTGGAGCTCTCGGGAGCAGCCCTACTTGTACGCTTATTGAACCACGTGTCTAGTACTTTGGGTAAAAGCATTTGTATTAATGGGACCTACGCCTGGGCAGACAGCCAAATTGTTCTTTGTTAGTTGAAGGCGTCTGTCCACACTTTGGAGGTATTTGTCGCTAATCGCGTTTCCCAAATCCAGAAATCCGAAGTCAAACTTGTTTGGAGACACGTGCCAGGTGAGCTCAACCCCGCTGATTGTGCCTCGCGAGGATGCTTGACGCCTATTTTGATAAGTCATTCGCTGTGGTGGGGTCCGGAATGGTTGAGTCGACCAGAAATTGATAGGCCTCAAACGCCAGTTTTAAATACTGCCAATTTGCCGGGTCTACGAAAACTTGCTGTTGAGAAGGTGGAATGCGCCTTCGACCCCGATTTCTTGCTGAATGGCTACAGCTTCCTTGACAAGTTGTTAAGTGTTACTGCTTGGATAAAGCGTTTTGTTTTTAACTTTAGGCACCCACAACAGAAAAGTCTGACACCGTTTCTTTCATCACAGGAACGACAGGAGTCCCTCACCTTTTGGATTCGTTCTGTGCAATTGGCGCATTTTGAGAAAGAGATTGCTATCCTTAAGTCAGGGAGATCGAAGTTATCGGGAGCTGTCTCTAAATTGAACCCCTTTTTGGACGAAACGGGTCTCTTGCGCGTTGGAGGGCGTCTCAAGAACGCCAATCTCCCTTACGGAGCACGTCACCACCTTTTGTTACCCAAAGACGGTACGTTTGTTGGTAACTGACCGTCACCTTAAAAATTCGCATGCTGGTTGTAATGCGCTCTTGGCCATTTTGCAACGCGAGTTTTGGATTTTGACTGCCCGAAGAATAATCCGGAGTGTAGTCTTTCGCTACATCCCTTGCTATAAGCTCAAGGCTTCTACCATGCAGCCCTTGATGGAAGACTTACCGGCAGATCGCGTAACTGAGAGCAGGACGTTTGACGGTGTAGGCACGGACTTCGCTGGTCCCTTTTTGGTGAAAACGTCGACACTTCGAAACAGCAAGACTGTTAAGGCCTACTTGTGTGTTTTTGTTTGTCTTTCCACAAAGGCCGTACACTTAGAACTGGTCTCCTCGCTTACGACCGAGGCGTTTGTAGCCACATTTGACAGATTTGTATCCCGCAGAGGGCTGTCTTCCTTGATCCTTTCTGACTGCGGCACTAACTTCAAGGGCACTTATAATTATTGGAATGATGTTGTTAATTTCCTTGAAACCAACAAGGCTGATATAGGCAATAGGCTTGCCCGACGTGGGATAAATTGGTTGTTTTCCCCACCAAATTGTCCACACTGGGGTGGTATTTTTGAGGCCGCTGTAAAATCGGCCAAAACACACTTGCGCAGGACAATCGGTGAATCTGTCCTTATATTTGAGGAACTAGCAACTGTGTTTTGTAAGACTGAGGCCGTTTTGAACTCTCGGCCATTGTGCCCGATCTCCTCAGATCCGAATGATTTGGAGGCCCTTACGCCGGGCCATTTTTTTATTGGTCGCCCACTTGTCGCCTTGCCTGAGTACCCCTATTTTGATACGAGACCTGGTCGTCTCTCGTGTTTTGAATTGGTACGCCAGATTACTCAGAGCTTTTGGAAACGCTGGAATTTGGAATATTTGCACATACTCCAGCAACGCGTTAAGTGGACCGACAAGACCGATCCACCCAAGATTGGTGACCTCGTTTTGATCAAGGAGGCTAACCTTCCGCTACTCAGATGGCGCAGGGGGCGCATTCTTCGTTTGGTAACTGGGGCTGATGGAGTTCTCCGATTTGCTGAGGTCTTGGTGGACGGTTCGATTCTGAGGAGAGCGGTTGCAACATTGTCACGTTTACCAACTGATTAGCGGACCAGTAGGCCGGTCCGGGGCGGGTGGATGTTTGAAATATAAATAGTTTTTATGATAAGTCAAATCGATTATATCGATTTGGCAACGTTTTGTTTAGTCTATTGTAAATTTTGACTATGGTCACACTGAACTGTCATTCACTTCCGTCCCCGGTATAAAAGTTTTCTGCGCTCACGCCGTTTGGTCTGTCTCGCATGGTTTTGTAATTGATATAAATTGATCGCCTTTTGGAAAGCTCGTCCTTGTAGCTACGCGAATTGTTATTTGTGATAAAAGACATTGTGAACTATTGGACATTTGTAAAATTGTGAATCCGCCAACGTGCACGTGGTTGGTACCCGAAGATTTCGCTGATGAAGGACGCCGAACTGGACCCTGTGGTATTTATAACGATTTTCTTGTTATTTTGGCCAAAATTATGAGTTAATCTTATAGGTCCACTCAAGAAAATCATCAGGAGCATCAGTGAAGATTTGGTAAGTTAATTAATATTGATAGTTGTAACTTGCATGTTCTTTGAACTCATCACTGTGCAACGCAGTACATTGTGTCTGGATCCTTGTCTTGTCGTAGTCAGGCAGATGTATTACAACTTCCACTGCGCACTCTGAACAATTCCTGCCTGCCTACGGCAACTCTAGACAACGCTACCGCAACTTAATTAGAATAACGAATACATTTTTATTTTGTAAACAAAGTGAAACGGATTTAATTTGTGTTGCGTGCCTTTCGATATGGATGTAAAACTGCGTGTTTGTTCCTAGTTATTGATAATTGCTAACTAGACTTGGCATTACACCTCATAATATTCATAAGTGTATATTGTTGTAAAATTCTGAGATTAAAAATATCATCTCATATGTACGATAACTTGTCCTGTCTGACATAATTATCATCGCAGAACCTTTATTAGCTACTGAATCTATAAAATGAAATTTGGTCGCGTGAGTTCATTCTAAAACGATTAAAGGATTCTTTTTTATATTTTACTTCTAAAAGAGATAAAATCTTTTTTTAATTCCCTATGCAAACGTGGACAACAGTTAATTACATTTAAGCCTAACTTATTCGGACTGACATATTATCGCAGAACCAAAACCAACTAAACATTGAAACATATTTGAACAATGCACCCACTAAACAAGAATTTTCTGTAGATATTTCACCTTTAAGGGGCTGGATATTTTGTCTGAAAATCCGCATTTTAAATCACTAAGAAAATTACTAATCACCCCCGTATATAAAATGTACCACGGTACCGGCCTTTGTCATTATGAGGAAGTGTCAGGCCATAGTTTACTAGAAAGAAAGAAAGAAAGCATTTATTTCTACAACATACATGAATGTACATAGATACATATATGTATTTTATGGCACAGGCTAAATATTATAAATCTATCGGAAACAATAAAATTACACAAGGTAAACAATAATATAGTGAAAAATATAAAAACACACCCAATGAAAACCAGAAATAATATTTATTCATTAACACTATACATATGTAAGGAATATTTAACATTTACTTTGGGACCTGTTTCTACTAATAGAAAATTGTATCTAAAGTTAAAGGTACCACGTATAGTTTATTGGTACGATTTCATTTCTAAAGATTTTTTATAACCATTCTCACGTTTACTGAATAACTTGGGTTTATATCTTTCTTCAAGGCGCATAAATTATGTAAATTTTATAAACTAGCTGAGCCCGGACATTGGCCCTTGTGGCATTTAGGTTTCCCCTTGAAAAGCAAATTAACTATAAAGTAGCTTGTTACATTCTTTCCTGAAATTCACGATTTCCTCAACACATTCCATCAAAATTGATTTAATGGCTTAATGAGAATGCGTTTAATTTAGACAAATATAGGTATTTATTGAGATAAGGAATGATAAATACTACAAACATTATATGACGTCATGACATTTTAGTGGTACGTAAATATTGTATTGTCATTCAGAAATAACGGCGTGCATTGATATCAGCAATCGTTCCGATATTCTTTGCTCTGGCAACACTGTAAAAAAGAGTTATAGCACTATAATAGCCGAACAGTTTTGATTCAAACGCATGCCGTTATAAATGGCTCATACAAAGAAAATGGTTTTAATAAAGGATTTAATCGTGGATTCCTGTGAAATACTTTAAGTAATTTGTAAGAATATATGATAGATAATATGAATTTTAATATAATAGAGTAACACAAAAAGTATACGTACAACAGAATGAGTCAGTATTTTTTCGTCATACGTTTAATTTTGCTAATTCTTTGATGATATATAATAAATAAAGAATTAAATGGCAACCACGCTATAGCACGCTGTCGTAAGTGGTTATCGTAAGTGGTAAACCGTAGCCTGAAAGAGCCCGATTAGGCTTGCAAGCGAGCATCGTTTTACCTCTTTTAAATATATCGGTCCACACCGCGACATACACATGATATCTAGATATGTGGCCTGCACTTTAGATGCCAGTGATACCAAAGAAGAATCGCACATTATCAACCCAAAGTAAAAGAAAATAAAGTTTCGAAATATTATAATATTTATCTATGGAGATGAAGGTGAAGCTATTCGTGCCCTCTTTCTCCAAACTTTCTTCTCTCATTATTTCCCAATACCTTCCTTTCTATATACAGCCCTCCACTGGGTACTGGTTACTTTTTGACTAAAGAGTGGCCATAGTCCATCACGCTGCCAAGTGCGAGTTGATAGACTATACGTCATGTCTTTCGAGAACATCATGGCGAACTCACAGATGTTCTGGTTTCTTTTTGTATCACTATGTTTTCCTTTAACTTTTAAGAATTTGCGTAGCATTCCGCTTGGTTATCGCTGCTTCTATGATGACATGAATTTAAATTAAATACAAGACAATAAGCGAGGATACCTTGTCTCACCGGCTCATACTTACTGTTAATTTTCGTTGATCTTCTGCAAGAGAGTAACACTGCCTTTTTTGTGGCCCTAGCATTTGAATAATGCAAGTTTGTACTGCAAAAAATTATGAAAAACTTACTGAATCGTACGAAATTGTAGCGTGTCCTGCTAATGTAAGTTTTACCTTAATTCAAAGTTTTACAGTGGCACATAGATTGTAACATGTTAAGTTAATATACGGCATATAAAACTGTAACTTATGGCAACTTCAATAACTTCTCTTACACGGTAGAATAGATACCGTCATGCACCAAACGGTTCGGCGCCTCTTATCTCTGCCGTACCATTAAGATGTGAAACTCTTTACCAGTCCACGTGTTTTCTTCCACCCATTGGTGGAAAAGGACCCGGGATCATAATCACACAATTTACGAGTACAGAAAGCACAAAAATCTATTAACGTTAATAAAATACAGATAAGACTGTGTCCAAGGGTCTTTAGTTATATCGTCCTGTCTTGAGTGAAGTGTTTTAAGCGAATTGAAACTTGAAAAGGCATTCAAGAATCTTATACTGTTGATCAAGTACAATATACCTTTCAGCTAGCGAAGCAGAAGCTCGACTAGGAAAAAGGACACAATTTGACTCTGAAATATGTTTTAGATACGACAGTTGTAATATATTCAAAAAGACAATTCAAACTGAAGCAACTCGGAAAATGGGCCTTTGAGCCAGGCTCACAAAAGGCGAACGATATTAAATTGTACATTGGTATGTTCCTGTTTTAAAATTTCAACTCGCAAGGTATGGAGTTACATTTGGTAGAAACGTGCAGTTGGCTTCCATTATCAAAATAATATCTTTATCACATTTTACCCTCTTTGACTTCGCAAGTCTGATGACGTAATTTGAGGGCGCATGCATGTTTGATTGCCAGTCGTAACATTCGTTGTTAATTTCCTTAATTCTATTGTATTCAGGATTAAAAAAATATTATTTTATCAACATGGTATATGTTGTTTTTATTTGGAGGAGTCATGAAGGATTCGATAGATGGGTGTCAAATATATTGTGTTTTCGCTATGAGACTTTCAGTGCAAAACAAGATATTATTCTAAAACAGCACCAATAAACCTAGCACCTAAGCATAGCTGGCAATTGGTGTAATAAAAAGTAAATCGTACTTATTTGTATTTATGAAAGTGTTGCACGTCGTAAAGTACAAATTCCTACTCAAATTTGTTACAACGTAAACAACGAGAAATGTTTGGGCGGGGACTAAATCGTAAGCACGATTTGTCTTGGGTATTAGTTATACTGAGCCAAGTTCGACACATCGAACTGTACTTTGTGTAGGTCGTGGCTCCGATATTGTGGACTGTGCAAAATAGGCGCGATGTCGGACTATAGAATGCACAATGAAACAATTATTTCAAAAGATAACGTCACGTAAGTTAGTCAATCGTAGTGAAACGTAGTCATGAATGCTTCGGAACTACTGATGTGAGTCACACATTTTGAGAGCGAATGTATCTAACGTTAGGTTTATTGACATTTGAACGGCTAGAACAAGTAATAGATTTTATAAGTAGATAGGTATAATAAAGAAAGATAATGCAATATAATGTCTTTTTATGTTAAGACTGGTAAACGAGCATATAAAAATCGTTTAGTTTTTACATGCTTCTAATCCTGTTTTTTTTTTCTTTGGGTCACAATGTGACGCTTATGAACGTCAAAGTAATAAATTTATAAAATCATTACTTGTAGACTCTACATTTACATTTACTGCCACGTTCGCAAAGCAATAGGTAGAACCGTGAGAAAGAACGGGCAATAAAACTCACGGTCACTCTTTTTCATCGCCAGGTTTTGCATAATACACAATTTACATTTTGTAAGGTGCTGTAACTGTTACACCTTCTATATCACTTGTATATATTTACTGTACATAATAATACTCAAGCATAATACTTTTGGTTAGCCTCCTCAGAATAGACATGGTGAAACAGGAGCATCCACTTACATTATATATACCTAATAATGTAGGCAATCCGCGAGAGTGAGCAGAACCATGATGGAAATGATGCAGTTAAATATTAAAATCTAATACCAGCCCGCAAGACCATCATCGACCAGTCATCGCAAGTAGCACCCGTTCACGAGTATGACGCATGTGCCAGCCATCATCCCTCTCGCCATATTAGAGGGACAGGGATGACCCGACACACGACGCCACCACAAGAAATGACATTTTAGTGAGCATGACGACAACGGTATACGAACCAGCAGTAAGAAACAATCTATTGGTATACTGACCATGACCGCCAATTACCTCCATTTTCCAGATCGTTATTATTAACATAAATTAGTGGAATGCATGAAGGAATGCAAATGTAGAATAACATGTAACTGATTAAGAAGAGAGTATTTTACACAGTCATAAAATGAACAACAATGGTGAATTTAAAAAAAGCAACTAGACCTATGATGTCTTGTCATCTAGAAATTCTTTAATAGTGTATTATTCCCGTTTTAAAAGAAAATTCCTATTAGTGGTTTTAAATTTGTGCAGAGGTAAATTCATTATTTCCAGAGGTAATTTGTTGAAGAATTGTATACCGAGTCCCGCAAATGAGTTATGAACTTTATGTAGACGGTAGTTAGTGCCCACTAGTTTATGCTTATTCCTTGTGTTCACTTTGTGCAAGTCACTATTTTTACGGTAAAGAGTTAAGTTTTTTTTAACGTACATTAAATTAGCAAATATATACTGCGATGCAACTGTAAATATTTCTACTTCTTTAAATTTATCTCGTAAAGAATCTCTAGCACCTAACTTATATATTGCACGTATGGCCCTCTTTTGAATAACGAAAATTGTCTGAATATCGGCCGCCGTACCCCATAATAATATCCCGTAAGACATTACACTGTGAAAGTAACTAAAGTAAACTAGTCTAGCAGTATCTACGTCTGTGAATTGGCGAACTTTCCTAACTGCAAATGCTGCAGAACTAAGTTTGACTGCCAGACAGGATATTTGGGCGCCCCACTGAAGCTTATAATCTAAAGTTAAACCTAAAAATACAGTTGAATCAACTAGGCTAATTGTTTCGTTATTTAAAATTATATTAGTAAGAACATTTTTGACATTCGGCAAAGTGAATTTCACACATTTTGTTTTGCCAGAGTTGAGTAGCAAATTATTTGTCGTGAACCAATGTAGTACTTGCGCAAGAGAATTATTTACGCTGTCAATGTTACTTGTATTACGATCAACTTTAAAAATAAGTGAAGTATTGTCAGCAAAAAGAACAATATCACATAGATTTCTAACAAAGAATGGCAAGTCATTAATATATATTAAAAAAAGAAACGGACCAAGAATAGAGCCCTGTGGAACGCACATTCCCACTGGAAAACCTTGAGACCTACTTTCACTAACATCTACATACTGAACTCTATCGCTAAGGTAACTGGCAACAAGATTGAGTGCGCTATCTCGAATACCATAATGGTTGAGTTTACGTAAAAGTGTATCATGTTCAACACAATCAAAAGCCTTTGCAAAGTCGCAAAAAACACCAATGGCATCCTTCGAATTTTCCCAAGCGTTAAAAATATGTTTTAATAGAGTTACACCGGCATCAACGGTGGAGCGACCCTTAGTGAAGCCATACTGCTCACTGTGCAATAAATTATTTGTGAGAAAGTGGCTCTCTAACTGATGCAAAATAACCTTTTCAAAAATTTTACTGATTGCAGGCAAGATAGAAATTGGTCGAAAGTTACTAGGGCCGCTCTTGGATCCTTTTTTGAAAAGTGGTATCACCTTGCTGTTTCATTAATTCAGGAAATACCCCTTTATCCACGCATCTATTAAATATTGCAGCTAAATAAGGAGCTATGCTAAAAATGATTTGGTGAACAAAACTAACTGAAATACCCCATAAGTCAATAGATTTATTAATATTGATGGTCTGGCTATACACACTACAAGTATCATTTTCAGATATAATACACGCGTTGCACGTATACATTTCTAACGCTACACTAAGCAATGAAAAATAAAAAGATCTAAAAGAAAATGTTCATGCATTTCAAAATGCGGAAAGAGCTCAAGTATTTATTACAAGCCGACAACACCAAAAACGTTCTTAAATTTACGGCTCATTTTTGCTTGGTATTTTACTTACCATAAAAATATTGTAAGAATACATTTTCGTGATGATGCGAATGAAACAACCAAACCATAAAAATAACCTTTACGCAAAAGTTGACTGTAAGAGGGTATTCGTATTTTTCGTTGGTGACGTGATCGGAACCTTTATAACATCAGATATTGGTTTTAAATAGAATAGATTACTGTGAATGCAGTTGTAAGTATTCAGATAGTCGGCCGGACCGGCTCGTGTATTACGTCAACAATAACAAATTTGAGCTATTTACCATCTTTACAATTGTTTACGTTTTTTATCTATCGCTGCACTGTGCCAGTAGCAAAGCGTGCGTCACGGAGGCTCCGGCACAAAGGGATAAATACCTCGGTGACAGGACATTTGCACCCGGCCTACGCTATTTTTCAACGGACTTACGGCACCTTGTTTGTGGCAAAAGGAAAGCAAACATTTCTTGGATGGATATAAGTTGACACTATTGGACGCAGGACAAATTAAGTTTTGAATTTACGGATAAACTGTTTCCGAAATACCCGGGCATGATTTGACTGAAATTATTGTGTTTATTCGCTAAAGTTGTATTGATTTTAATGGTACATTCGTCAACGTCAGTCAAGCTTGATCCTCTTTTTCAACATGAAACCAGTAGCAGTTTACAAATTCATTGATACGTGACACAACGTCATGTTACACAATCTCCAGAGTTATAGTTATTTAAAATACGATCCTCAGCGCGAGAGGCCTGTGAAAACGGTCCATATCGTCTTGACATCCAACAAACACTCCCATGAGTAACACTAATTGAGGTGAAAATAATTGTACTTATACCAATTAGGTACACCATTAATCATGACAAAATTACAAATTGATCATTAATTCTCGCGTATTAAAGATCAGATCACTTTGACGATATGGTTTATTTTTACCTCTAAATATTTTATTTGATTTGTTGTTGTTTGTTTGTTTGTTTTTCGTGTGAGCGTGTGGCCAACTCTTGTGTCGGAGTTTTCAGACCGCCCGAAGGCCTCCGACATGGCCTAACGATCCTTATCCTTGGACAAGAACCGGGACCGACAGCTTTACGTGCCCTCCGAAGCACGGTAGCGCTCAGATGTAAATGCCACACACGGTCACCCATCCAAGTGGTAACCTGTGCAAGCGTTGCTTAACTTTGCCGATCTGTTACGAACGGCAAGCCAAGTCTCGCTACGAGCGCTACTTACACTATTTGATTAAGGAATATTTTCTTCGAGAAATTTTCTTTTAGCATTGAATTAATCCTAATGAAAACAGATTTTAAATATCTGTCAGGAAAGTAACCTGCATTTATAAATGAAAACGTTATGAAAATTACAAAAAATTAATATCTATTTAGTAGAAATAGAGTTGTGTAATTATATCACGATTTATTACCATACATCATAGATTACGGTATTTACGGTATAGCTGCAATGAAAAAATTGCTGTGAATTCCTTTGGTAAAATGGAGGTTATTCAAAAACACGGTAGTTATTTTAATTTACGTGTTATATTGAACGTAAATAATAATATTATGTAAGTATTCACGCAACATTAATGAGTTTCTAAGTCGTATCTCGCAAGTATGTGAGTATAAAGTTTATAAAGAGAATAGCAGCACTTACTTAAATTACCACTTTATTAAATTCCACTTTGTTTTAAATGTTTATTCCTTTCAAAGGGAACATAAAGTTTTCAGTGGAAATTTACCATATACGGTACGCACGCCGCGGAAAATGGTTTAACTTTATGCAAGCTATACAATAAATGGATAATGATTTTACAAGTATGATTCCGATTAATTATCACAGTGTCATAACTAGATCGAGTTTTATTATGAACAGCGCAACATGATGCTAAAATTAAGTACTTATAATTAATTCAGTCGCGAGAAGCAGCTCAATTAAATGTACGGACTAACGTCTATACCTGACTGGCGAGGTATTTAACTTTTAAATCAGTGGCCATATAATCGGTATATTCTATAATTAAGTTATCTATCGCGTGAATACATCTTTCGGCTTCGTTATCCAAGCCAAAAAATGTATTTACCCTAAGACAGTATTTTTCAATCTTGTCTTTAACCCTTTACTCGGAAGCGTTGAAGCTTCAATGAACGGACTTTTATAGTGATGTGATCTCTTGTGCTTAATTATTTTAATGATGGAGCACAGTGTCGCAATAAATGATCGAAGATTAGTATGGTGATCATTATGTCAATTGTGATGAAGAGCGTAGTGTACAACGAGACCGCTCCGCACCGCGTCGCGTCCACGAGTTTATGAGTATAGAAATAAATGGAGCCTCCATTTGGCATGACAGTGATTGCGCACTCCATGCGCTGTAATATAATAAACACATTCAGATTGTTTCAGCTTGTTTACGTATAATAAAATGTTACAGTTGAAGCAAAATTTGTAACTGAGCTTTTTATACATTTCTCTTTATTTCATTGTGCGAAATGTCCAAAGTTCGGGCATGGTACTCATATTGGGGTGAAATAGAGTCAGATTTAAATATCCAAAGATCTTCTGAGCCGGGATAATGTCGCCGAAGTTGCAGATAGCTTGTTACGTAGCCGGCGTCGCCGCCTCCGCCGCGCTAAGACGTGATCTGGTAATGTGCCGAGATGTTGTATGAATTGCAGCGATGGCGGCAAGATTACGCTGCTCTGCTCCCCGGGCACATTGTTTAGTAACGACTGTAATTACATTTTATTTGATATTAAATGTTGATGTTGGTATAAAAATCATTAATTTTGTATTCCGCGAACGAAACAAGCCTCCGCTGATCAGAGGATCTTAAGTATACAGCCGGGTTGTGCCACGGTATTTACTGTGCGTAAATAGAGATTGTATTACATTTCATTTAAATATGAGTACCATGCTTAAACGTCATGTCTATTGATTATTTCTGTTCTCATAAACTCTGCTCTTTATCTGTACTGTTCAAAAGAACCTAACCACGTAAGTTTATGAGCTATTCCAGAGATAAGTAGGTGTATAAGTATAATTAAGTAAATAAAAAAATATATTTGCCCAAAAGTTGCATTGTGTACAATTACGACAGCTATTAAAATGACAAATACTTAAGATACCGAAGATGAAAGAAATTCTAGATATATAATAGATAGACATCTCAATGATAATATTATAAAGTCAAAATATTTGTAATTTTTAATATTTTAGTGACTAAGATATTCACGTCAATGTTTATAATAATCAAAAGCACTTATTTCTAAAATATATTTAAAATTTGATATTATTGTACTTTAATACTAATGCGTTATAAGACTGTACATGACGGCACAATAGAACTTTATAATTATATTTTGTAACGTTATGTTTATTCAAGAAATCATTTTCATGTTGCCACCATAAACTAATAATAGAGCTCTTCATTGTCCCACAATCTTGCGCATCTGTAGCTATGGTTATCGAGACAGGGCTGTCCTACCGTATTTAGAGACAGATCTAAAGTAAAGCTAAGTAAAGTAAATGCTTATTGAATATGTAACATATTACGCGTTGCAATCACAAATTGCAACGCGTAATATGTTACATATTACGAGTTCAAGCAATGCAATGGTATCAACGGCGATTTTTTAAAGTAAGCTTTGATAATACATGTACCCAGACCCGGAACAACGATCTGTCGGTCACACAGATAATTGTTCTGTGTGGGGATCCAGCCATGTCGAGCACATTCTGCCATCCGCGTAGTCACTTTCCCTGCGATAAGCTCCAATTCATTTCGCGCGTTAGAATAGGTAATTTGAATATCATGGGATGAAAGGGTGTTCACATAATATATTCTTTTCACCTCATTTGATTTAGCCAATTAAATACCTTCGGCACCTGAGGGTGTATGATATTTACGTAGGATTTATTATATTTTACTTTAAATAAAGACATGCTGTCCTTACTCAATTATCTTTATAAGCTTTTATTTTATGTTATACTACCCATATTACACAATTTTATTTATTCCGTAGTCGCTAATCTTTCTGATCAAAGTCTATAACCCTGTTTCTAGAATAGGAAATACATGACGTTTTGAGAATCTCAATTCTATACCTACTTTTAATAACAAAACTAAGATTTCATTAAAGTCGACTAAACTTGTCTTCATTCTGAGATGTTATCACATTCGATGAATTGATTGGTCTAATTAAATAAGCTGAGATATTTGTGTGAAACACGAGATTTTGAGTTTCATTTATTTCAACAAATTTAATTATTCCAAAGAATCATTTCCAGACGAATCAGAGCTCAAATTAGATAAGCGTGTGTTCACACCCGAGACAATTTACTTTGTATTGTTTTATCACCCTCACCGGTAATATATGCGAGATATTAGACGCGCTCTGTTTGACTATTTGCGACTGGAACGCCTAGCTTCTAGCATCTAGGACACAGCTTATATTGTACAACGTTTATTGAAAGGAATACGCTCCCTAGCTATTTTTCTTTTTGGATTTATTATGAAATTATGAAATAAATAATTCATATTCATCTTATCATTTGAATGTAGAAAATAAACCGGAGCGTTATTCATAATATCAACAAATGATTTGTGATATCGACAAAGTTATTCGTAATAACGGCAAAGATATTCAATATCAATTATATTTTATTGTTCAATTTGATTGATTATTTTTGTTCTACAACTGTCCTTTTAACTCTTTTTCACGGCAGCATACCTAATTCGTTTTGTTATATTGGTTAAACATACATACATACATAGTCTCACGCCTATAACCCCGAAGAGGTAGGCAGAGGTGTATTTCTACACCCACTTTTCGCCAGATATACTTTAGTCTAGGCTCTGTCAGGCAAGGATATGTCATAGGCTCGCCCCTTATTACGTGATAAGGGGCGAGCCTATTGCCGTACCGGGCACATTTCCATACTCCGTGCTGCTACTGAGAATTTCGTGACAGAAAAACCCAATAACACTGCCCGACCCAGGAATCGAACCCGGGACCTCCCGATCCCACGCGGACATTTATGCCGCAAGACCAACGAGGCAGTCGTATAAGGTTTGATGTCGAGTTTTCGGTCTCTACGCAAAGATGGTATTTGCATCGTGTTATCCCTCAGTCGCATCTTACGACACCCACGGGAATATAGGGGGTGGTGACACTTGTATTCTATGCCGTCAACCACACGGCTATATATATTGCTTAAATACCACAGATATCATTCACGCATTTTGTGTCATCATACGTTCGTTATAGCTTAGAGTTACGAATCTCCCACCTCTAAAATTGTCCTGTTTCCAAGTTTATTTACATATAAATTTAAGGTGAAGTAGAATTTAGAATATTATTTAAAAACTAGAGGACGCCAGCGGCTACGCCTGCATTTTTTTTAATTTACCCGTTTTGGCCGATCTCGTGGGAATTTCGGGAAATCCCTTCTTAGTGCACCCCTACGGTCCCCAAGAAAGAAAAAAGAAAAGAAAACGTTTATTTTTGTCCTCACATGACACTTTTGTACACTAAATTCTCATACAAAGAGAGAGAAAAAAAAAAGTTACAAAAATAATATAAAAACATCATTAGTGAGGCCAAAATTGGATCCTGCCTCAGCGAATGCTGCGACAAACTTTGCCGCAGCGCTGGTATTCTGGCAAGTCCAGTAAGTGGCGTCACGGATTTACAATAAGAAAAATAAAAGCATACAAAATAAAACCTATAAACATCAAACACAAAAAAAAATATATATATATAAACATTTTTAACCTTATATTCATACTTATATCTAATTTTTAAGTTAATTTTTCAATTATTAAGTTATTGTTACAACAACACTTCTCTCCAGTTTCTGGACGAAGCATTCTGCATTAACACTGACCATAGAGGTTTATGACACTGACACTCTTGACACTTAATCTTTATGGCATTGCGCATCAAAAATGGCGTAATTGTTATTCATAATAAATAATAATCTTAGTTTACATTACGATATAAAGAAATATACTTATATTATAATTTACTTGTGTGTTCTATATTTGTGTAGTGTAGTATATGGTGTAATGACTGCAAGATGTCATAGCGAGACTATTTTTCAACCTGCTATGCTATTACAAGTAAGTACTAATTAAAGCTGTTGTTATGCTGCAATCGTTCATGTAAATGTAAGTGTAAGTCCTACCTCCCGAGCTTCTGCTCGTCTAATAAAAGCTTCTTAAGCCTAATGCGGAAAGTGTAAGACGTTTTAAGAGTACGAAGAGGAGGCGGCAGATCGTTCCAGCATCTTGTGGCAGCATACCTAAAACTACCACGAAAAGCAGTTGTTCTATGTCTCGATACAACTAAGAGGTGTCTAGATGCTCTTGTGTGATGGCAATTGATGTCCCTGGACCAAGATAGCTTCTTCAACAGATAATCTGGGTGCCCAGACCGCACAATGTCAAATAGTAATGAAGCTAGGTGAAAACGCCTGCGTCCAGACATTTTCAATAGGTTGCCATCATTCAAATAAGTAGTGACATGGGTATGGGGTGGAATACTGTAACAAAACCGTGCACATGCATTCTGTACCCGCTGAACTAGCCTCTGAGTTCTGCCTATTATGCATGCACCATACACACTATCAGCATAGTTCAGTTTAGATAGTATCAGAGACTCGCAAAGCATGATTCTCATGTCTGTACTGAGGTATTGCCGCACTCTGTACAACAATTTGAGACGGTAAAAACAGTTTTGTACAGCCTCACGAACATGCGTCTCAAACTGAAGTTGACCATCCATTACTAGTCCCAGATTGCGAGCCTCCGACACCTGCTCTATTAGACAGCCATCAATATGTATGAGAGGATTCATGGTCTTAATTTTTTGGATACATTTCTTGGAGCCCATGATAATAAATTTGGATTTTAAGGGGTTAAGTACTAAGGAGTTACTTTTTGCCCATTTAGATATTCTATCTAAGTCTGCATTAATTTTATTTACAGCAAGTCCACAGTCCTGAGGAAGGAAGGATAGATATATTTGGAGATCGTCAGCATACAGATGAAATTTGGTGTTGAGTATTTGGTTGGCAACATCAGCACTATACAATATAAAAAGGAGAGGGCCAAGGATGGAACCCTGAGGTACACCCCTGGCTACCTGACAGCAAGAAGAACTGGCTTTATTACCTTCCAAATCACTATCTATTTGGACAAATTGAGATCTATCAGTCAGATAACTATGGAACCATTTTACTGTTGCCGAGTCACATCCGTAGTAAGAGAGTTTGGCGAGAAGAAGAGAAATGTTAATTGAATCAAATGCCCTCGAAAAATCGAGCAGTACAAGCACAGTTCCCATCCCCTCATCCCTCGCCTGCAATATGTCATCAACAACATCAATAAGGGCGGTGGTAGTGCTGTGACCTTGGCGAAAACCAGACTGCTTTAGAGGTAATATTTTGTTTTTCTCAACAAACCTTCTTAGCTGACTACATACCACCTTCTCCAAGACCTTGGATAGGCATGGCAGTAGACTAATGGGTCTGAGATCTTTGGCAGATGTAGGATTAGCAGTTTTTGGTATCGGCCTAACTAAAGCAATCTTCCATGCATCTGGGAATGTGGCAGTGTTAATGGACTTGTTTATAATTTCAGAGATACAAGGAAGGCTTTGTGGCAGCGTCATCATTAACATCTCCAGTGAAATTTCATCCGTACCCATGGCATTTGTTTTAAGACTGCGGAGGTGGAACAAGACTATGTCTTCACTGACTGGCTCAAGCTTAAAAGTGGCAGTGTGGAATCGATTGGACTCAAAATAAATTATGTCAGAGAGTGTAATAGCGTCCTTACCAGGAACATCCAGAAAATGCCTATTTAAGACTTCAGGGTCAAGTAGAAATTGCGGTAAAACATTATTTCTTTGTTTATGTACAACAATTGTTCCCTTCAGGTTTTTCCATAGTTTCTTAGGGCTCTTAATATTGTTATTAATAAACATTTTAAAGTAAGCAACCTTTTCACTGTGAAATGCAGTAGCAACTATAGCTTTAAGATTCTTATAACTATCTTTATGTATGTCTGATCTGGTTGTTTTGTAGCGCTCATGGTATTTGTCACGCAGTTTCACCATTTGCCTAATTGTATCCGTGATCCATGGGGGTGATTTTTCTTTAATTAACATTTTCCTTACTGGTGCACGCAGATCAAACAGAGAAATAATGAATGCATTCAATGTCAACACCATCTCGTTTACATTTGATTGGGAGATTATGCTATGCCAGTCTATGTTAGATAGGTCAGCATCAAATACATCTAACATGATGCCGTTTAATGGCCTGTGCCAGATCCAATAAGGAGATGGTTTATTAACTTTGAATGTAAATTGTACAGATATAATTGCATGTTGTCCCAAGTCTGGTTTGTGTAAAATAGTAACATTTTTTACTATAGCATCAGTACACACCACATCTATTAGTGTCTCGCTGTGCTCAGTAAAATGAGTTGGTTTTTGTATAACCTGTGTCAGACTACAGCATTGTAGAAAACTGTTCAGCTGCTTAGTTTTACTGTCACTATTATTTGAATGGTCAATATTGAAATCGCCTACTAGTATTATCCTATCAGCCTTGTTAAAGGAAGTAAGAGACTCTGTGATAGCATCTAGAAAAATATTTACATCTAACCATGGAGGCCTGTATGCTGTGCCAATAATTACAGTTTCTTTATTCACAGTTAGCTTTAGCCACATTTGCTCGACATTTGACGTAATAGGATGTGTCAGAACCCGTGCTGATAGATCACCACGTATGTAGAATCCGATTCCACCGCCCCGGTTCCGTATGCTAGGCGGCCGCGATACGTGTCGTAACCGGTAGTTAGGCACTATCGGCGCCCGACCTTCTTCACCATTCCGGAGCCAGGTCTCATTAATGGCCATAATGTCTACAGCAAGCTCATCCATCGCCATCAGAAATTCATCATGGCGTGTACCCAACGACCCAGCATTGAATAACCCAACTGTCAAGTTTTTAAGCTTGATCATTTAAACATATAATATAAATAATTATAATTGATTTTCTGTTTGTTGTGTATATATTATGTAGCTTATGAATGTTTTGTATATTTCTGTGATAAAATAATGAATGCTGATGATAATATGTAATGTAAATATTAGTATGATTTTCATGATTTGTGTATATAGATAGCTTATGAATGTTTTGTATGGTCTTGTAAATATCTATTATTAAACAAAGTATATGTACATGTATATGAGTATGAATTATATGTTTTGTGTATGTACATAGCTTATAAATGTGTTGGTGTTGTGATGATTTCTGATTATAATTTGCGTTGTAAATATTAGTTTGAATTATATATATGATGATATTATGATTTATAAATATATGGTATAGAACATGATGTCTATATTCACATAAACCTAGCAGTTTATTTGCAATCCATATCACAATGCAATAAAATAGTGAAATATATGCCTTTATAATAGTATACCCTATGTTATAATACTCTGTAATATAATATTTACTTAGTGCTAACGCTAAACACCTTGTCAATATCTGTAACACAGCGTATTGGGTGGGCTTTGTCCCCGTGTTTATATCGGGCAAGGATGCGTCCATGTTGTACCCATACAAACTGCCAACCTTTTTGTTTGCTGGCTTCTCGCGCTTGGCAAAACAACTGACGGTTCTCCTTTGTCAGGCGCTCGTTGAAGTAAACGCGTACAGGGGCACCGGCACCAGGCACTCCCAAGTCAGCAGTCGTGGACCGGCGTGTGCGAGCGTTGCGTAATAACAAGTCGCGTAGCTCACGCCTCACCAACCGCACAGCTAGTGGGCGCGGTCGTGTCTCCGGCCCCGAAGCGTTAGTCGCCACGACATGTCGGCCTCCAACGCGTTCGGCACTCACAATGTCGCGTTCGTCGATGCTCACGCCGATCTTTGTAGCGATTTGCATCACCATATGGATGGGATTTTCGCCATTGGTCTCGGGCAAGTTAATTATGTCGACGTCATTCGCTAAGACATCCTGATCCCGGTTACGAAGATCCTGCTTTAGCTGCTCAATGACTCCTCTCATGTCTTCCACCTCCACAGGCTGCCGATTTTCAAGTGCGCTCACCCTAATCTCCAAGTCATCAACTTTATTATTATAAACCTTTAGTGACGCTCTGATATCTGCTAAGTCGTCTCTGAACAGCGACAGTTCATTATTTATGGCGCGCACATGGTCCCTGAACGTCCTTAATTCCTCCGCAATATCACTGGTCAACTCATGAGTTGACTCAAACGTTGAGTTGTTAGGTGATACAGCCTCGAGCTGTTCATCAGGCTGGTCGAGTACAGGGGTAGTTGCAGTTGTGTCAGACTTCTTTTCTGTGGTCCTATTTTTTATGCAACTCGGACACTGCCAAGATGGGGCAATAGAGCCCACAGGAGGCAGTGCTACACACCTCCGATGAAAAAAAAGGTCACAGTGCTGACATCTAGCGGCCTCATTCGCCGACAGGAACTTGCGACATCGACCGCAACTCTTTGACATATTGACAGCGGAAGAAGTTCACAGGTGTGCTACTAGATGGCGTTGTTCTTAATGTTCGACAATATGCAGTTATGATAACGTAAATAATGCACTGTTATCACCGTACACTGTTTGACTAAGACCTAGCTAGAGGCGCGCACACACTAGATTAGTTTATTAAAGCGTTAACACTATTATACTGTAATATTAATGTTTATTTATTTAAAAAATATAGGGTACTTCTATTTTAAAGAGATTTTTACAAATGTTTTATAGTTTTTTTAATACGATATAGGCCACTGAATCACTCGCGACCAATGTACAATGCACATTACACTACTAGGCACAGTTGCAACTAAATGTTTATACTAAATAACCACTTTGTCTTTTTATATTATGTTCACAATTATAGAGAGTAAACGACTCATTTGACATCCGTGACGTCACCCAAGGAACATACATGCCAAATTAAGGCTTCCTGCGCCCAATAGTTTCGGCTGTAGCGTGTCTGTCAGTCAGTCAGTAACGCAAGGATTTTATATATTAAGATTACTTGTAATATGTTTAGGATCAAATGATCGTGGCAGATGCATCTACTTATTTAATTCACTCGTAATTAACGTCCGAGGTAAATATCGATAAGAATTGTTTGAAAGTATTGTGATGTCATTCACACATAATAAATATATTAACTTAAGATTGTCAAGTCCGTTTTTTAAATCTACAATTTTAAATACATGGACTTTTTCTTTCTTCTATAACAATAATTACGATGATATTGATGTGTAAAATACGACGAGTACCTTATTATAATAAACAGTTTAATCGTTAAGTAAAGGAATAGGAACGATATAGGTGAACGTTATAAGTGACAAACATGAAACAAGTTTTTATTTATTCGATAAACCATTTCAGTGAAACTGTCTATGACACGCTGCGCACAGCACTAGGCGCCCCCCCCGCGCCTCCTGTGCGCCACGCCGCACGAGCGGAGGCACTGACACATCATTGACAGAAACAGCAACACACACTTTTTGAAGGGCGCGCGCAGGCTCGTCGGAATTTACAGTTTTGTAACGAACCATACCACATTTACGCGAAATACAGTCCGCTTTGCACAGTATCTCATAGTTTACTTGTATATGGATTATACATATGGTCCATTCGAAGCCATCAATTCATGATTGAAGACCGTCGCAATAATCACCATCTTTACAAGAAGCAATGTGGACACTTCTAGAAAAATCATCACGGCGAGGACAACGACAATCGAAGACAGCTACGACGGTCTCAGCGCAGCACAGCATCAGGATAACAGATAATCAGACCAATTATTTTTTCCTTTTGTTTCGGCGAACCGCATGTTCCTAGTCGATTTGGGAAAACTATTAGTATTGTGGACTGTAGGATTTCGGTTCTTATCGACTAGGAAATGAGGAAGTGAAAAGGTGATGTGGATAGGAGCCTCTTACCTTGCACGGCAGTCTTTTTCTTTGCAAATGGCGGCCGCCTGGAGTTTTCGGGAATCCTGAAGTTGCTTGAATCACTACACTTCACTAGTAGCTTCACTCGCGAGCGGTTTTGTTAGGTTTTGGTATAAGCGGCAATAATTATATATGGCGGTGCGGACTGCGGTATACGACGGACACGAGTTCGGCGCGTCTCGAATCTTCCAGTATGTTCTTCGTCGCCGTTGAGCAGGGCGGCCAATAACGAGGCGTTTTGGGAGGGGATTCATGAAAGGATCGCTCGGATTGGCCGAGCAGCGACGAACCATTGACGTTGACATAATTAACTAGCAATGGAAAAGATAGATGGCGCTACCAAATCCCCCCGGCCCTAAAAGGTTGCCTTTAAAAAATAAATTAAATTGAACTTAGCTATTTTGCGTGTACTACCGCATAAACCATCAATAGGCTAAGACAGCGATATGACAATAAAATTAATCTAAATTAACTTTAGCAAAAACTACAAATGCAATAACAGCGAAAACTACAAACTAAATACTTAAACTAAGAGGTAGATCCAACTTCAGGCTAGATCTCACTGAGTCGGAAGCGGACAGAGACGTACAACAGGGCGCACGTAGCTCCCCTTCGCAGTTTTCACGGTAACAACGCGGGTTGTACCGTCCTTGGAAGTATGCAGTTTCTCTACGATGGCTAACGGCCATGAAAGCGGTGGAGCATTATCATGTATTATGACGACCAACATACCCTCCTGTATATGGGATGCAGGACTATTCCACTTGGATCTAGCCTGAAGCTGGTGTAGATATTCCGCACGCCAGCCCCGCCAGAACGACTGCACGAGTTTATCCATCAGAGTATGTCTCTGGAGCAAGCTTGACGAGTCTGCTTCAGGAGCCGGAAATGACGATAATGGCACTGTGCTCAGAAAATGTGCAGGGCTTAACGCGGATGGTTCTGCAAGGTCACAACTCAATGCCGTGAGTGGACGCGAGTTGATCAGTGCCTCGACTTGTGCAAGGACAGTTAAAAGCTCTTCGTAAGAGAGGATCTGTTGACCTATAACTTTGAAGAGATGCGTTTTAATTACTTTGACCATGCTTTCCCAACATCCACCGAAATGTGGAGATGCTGGCGGAATAAAGTTCCAGTCAATATGATCTATGGAAAGTTTTTCCTGAAGACGAGTACGATATTCCTCTCTGAGAAACTTATAGAGGTCGCGTAAATAAGAGCTTGCGCCCATGAAACAAGTGCCGTTATCCGTATACAAACACTGTATAGGGCCGCGCCGTGAGAGAAATCGTTTAAGGGCTGCAAGGAACGACAACGTGCTTAAATCTGTCGCAACTTCAATATGCGTAGCGCGCGTCGTTAAGCATGTAAAAATACATAGCCAGGCTTTACGGCTTTTAACACCTCGACCACGCACTGGCGTATACTGCAGTGGTCCTGCGTAATCACAACCGGTGTGTATAAATGCTTTATCAACCTGGTTGACGCGCTGGCTAGGGAGATTTGCCATGGGAGGGAAAGTCGGACGCGGACGAAATTTGAAACAGACGTTACACTTATGTATTCTGTGACGAATTATTCGTCGAGCGGCTAAAATCCAATACTTTACTTTACTATTACTTACTTAGGTAAGGACATAAGCAACTCTGGACCAGCATGGAGGTGCTTCTTGTGATAAAAATCAACAAGAAGGTCGACAACATGATCATGTCGCGACAGAATGCAAGGATGTATGTAGTTATAAGGTTCATCCGAATTTGACAGACGACCCCCAACGCGTATGACGCCGTGTTCATCGAAGAACAGCTTGAGTCTAAGGATTGCGGGAGAACAAGGTACATTGTCTTTCAAATTTTGAATGTCGTTACTAAAATGAACAGCCTGTACAGCTCGTAGTAACTTACATTCTGCGAATTTATATTAGTACTTGATACAAAAGTCCCATTAGGTAGGTGCCTAAGAAACCTATAGACATAAACGATGGCGCGGAGTAACTTAGACCACGATGACATGCGTTGTGCGAGTGCATAGATGGGAGACTCCGCAACCTCAGCAATCACGGGATAAGAAACAGACTTCCGTTCGGGTACATCTTCATCTTCTGCACTGTGGTCAATGGGTTGCATGGGCCATTCTGACGGATCATGGGAAATCCAAGAAGGTCCACGATGCCACAATGGATGATGCAGAAGATTAAGTGGAGTGACACCACGAGACAAGCAATCTGCGGGGTTCTCGGTACCCGCGACGTGATTAAAACAAGTAGCGGGAACAAGTGCAATCAATTTACTAACGCGGTTGGCGACAAAAGTCTGCCAGCGATGAGGAGAAGAATGAATCCAAGCGAGCACTACTTTGGAGTCGGAAAATGCGTATATTTTATTAATAGGGTAGTGGGGCAAAACTGTGTTTTGAACCTTGCGGAGCAACTGAGACAGCAGAAGGGTCGCGCACAACTCCAGTCTCGCAACCGAAATGGTTTTAACAAGCGAGACCTTAGACTTGGCACAAACTAACTGCACCGAGTAGTTAGAACCAATGCCGACTAGCAGATATACGACTCCGCCGTAAGCATGCTCGCTGGCTTCAGCAAAACCTATTAAGTTGATGGTACATCCATCTACCAACCCAAGATGACGTGGAATAGTAATTTGATTGAGCGCGGTAAGCTCAATGCAAAACTGGCCCCAAGCGGCGACAATATGGTCAGGGGGTGTTTCATCCCACACGCACTTTGATAGCCAAAGTTCTTTGATCAAGAGCTTGGCGTACAAAATTGTGGGAGCCACAAAACCCATTATGTCCCATAGTCGAGCCACTGTGGACAGCATAGTGCGTTTGGTGCACTTATCATCTGGTGGTGAGATGTCAAACCGAAAACTATCGCAGGATTTGTCCCAGCGTAAACCGAGAACTTTATGCGGTACAGACTTCTCAAACTCAATGTCTGGAGAAGTTTTATGAGAATCTGGTATGCGTGCGAGAACCTCCTAAGAGTTGCTTGTCCATATGACAAGATCAAACTGGCCTCGCTTGAAAAGCTGAATAAGCTCTTCACAAAGCGAAATTGCTAGCGGAGCGGATATGACACTACAGGCAATGTCATCCATATACAAAGCGGAAGTAGCAACAGCTGCTGCGGCGGGAAAGTGAACGCCTTCATCAGCGATCAACTGGCGAACAACTCGTAACGCGTGATATGGGCTATACTTGAGTCCAAAACAAACACGATTGAACTGATACATAGATAAAGGTTCCTTATTGTTAAAACGATAAAAAATCCGTTGAAATCTACGGTCAGACTCGCAAACGCCGATATTGAGGAACATTTGGCGGCAATCAGCTGACAGAGTGATTTGAAAAAGACGAAACTTTATTATGATGTTAAATAAATCACCCTGTAGATTGGGGCCGGCATGCAAAATGTCATTAATCGACTGACTTGATGTAGTCTTACAACTAACATCTAAAACCACACGAAGTTTAGTAGAGGTTTTATCTTCGCGAACTACGCAGTGATGCGGGATATAATATGAGGGAAGAGAGCTGCCCTCGTTGTTTACAACTACACTCAACAACCTTTATCTATGTAGTCACGAATGACGTCATTATAGGCGCTGCGTAACTTAAGTGATGCATCAAGTTTACGTTCCAAACAATGGAAACGTCTAAGCGCAGCAGCGTACGAGTCGCCTAACGAATAAGGGTCACCATAGAATGGCAACGCCATAACGTATCTGCCACTGTCGTCACGAACAGTGGTAGCATGGAAATGTTCTTGACACTCGAGATCTTTACGGCTCATTGAGGGCGGTGCCGTAACCTCTTCAAGCTCCCAAAATCACTTGAGAAGAGAATCAATATTATTTTCTTGAAGAACAAAACAACAGCAAGACGTAATGTATTGAGAAGTATGTAACGTAAGTACGGTACCCATAATCACATACCCAAATACCGTCTCAATAGCGGGCGGTAAGTCATGTTGCTCACCACGTACCACGTCAGTTAGTAGCAAGTGCGGAAATATTGCAGCTCCGATCAAAACATCAATGTCTGCAGGATTCGCAAACTCCGAGTCTGCCAGCGGCAATGACTCGAGGTGTGTGAGTAGTGATACGTCCACATTAGCGTTTGGCAATGTGTCCGTAATACGCTCTACGATAAGCGACGAAATGTTAAAGTTTCTTCGCTTATCGTGGAGAGATTTTTTGGCGGTAGGTGCTAAAAAAGTGAACACATCTCGAATTTTTAAAAGTGATTATTTAATTATTTAAAGTAAAATTTTTATAATTTATCAGCTTAATTTGAGTGTATAGTTCACAATCAGACTGTACTCACGTTAGTAACTGTATTACATCACTGTATGTAAAACTAACTCTGCAAGTTACACCACCTGCCAACACATCACACACACCTAAAGTTTTCAACAAGGGAAGCACTTGCACACACAATACAACAAAATGTCTGAACTTGACAACATTAAGACTGGCAGAGCTTGAGGCGCAGCTTCACGGCGGGTCTGCGAAGGATACAGTTGCAAAAGTGGCCGAGGAGTTCCGGACATTTAAGGAGTTGATGTACACGATGCTTGGGCTTCTGCGCAAGCAGGTAAATGAATGTACTCAGGCAATAGATGTCATGGAAACCAGGCACAGGCGGAAGGCCCTTATATTCCTTGGGGTGCCTGAAGTTGACAAGGAAGACTGTAAGGAGTCTCTAATGAAGGTGATTCGCAAAATGGATCTTCCATGTATATCAGCCGATAGCTTCACTGCATGTAACAGAATTGGTGCGCCCACTAAATTTTCGGGAAAGGACTTGCGGTCTGCAGTCTGGAGAGCTAAGACCCTACTCAAGGGCACATCTGTGACGGTTAAGGAGTTCCTGACAAGGTCCAGGCAGGCTATCTGGCTATCTTCAGCAAGGCTCGCCAACACTTTGGGATCCGTTCCTGTTGGACACAAGATGTTGTCATCGTGGTAAAGGCGTCGGACGGTACTCGGCATAAGGTTTCAACCTCGGACGGCTTGGACAGTCTGCTGCAGAAATATCCCAGGCAGGCAAGCGGTTCTGCGAGCAACAGTGGCGCCGGGGTTGTTGCGTCATCGAACACGACCTCTAAGCCGCGTAAATAAACAATCACTGAACTATCTCTATTTCTAACTTTTTTACCCTATACTATGTTTTTCCAACTTTATATTCTAGTCTCAATCTCAATGTTAATGCACGTTTTGTTTGTTGTTTGTTTGTTTCTCCAACGTCACAATGTGAGGTACGCTTGACATTGACAGTTCGCTATTAGTCTATGGATGCTTATGTTGCGTTCGGAAATCTTTACTATATATTTGCAATGTTTTCGTGTGTTGTTTAATGCACTTGTTACATTTTGTTATCTTTCTAAATTATTTTTGTTTCTGTACTTCTTCTTCTCTTATCTTTTTTTTATGTTTGTGTTTGCTGGCGGGTGGTGCAGAGAAGACAGTAGTTGTTCACTTATCGTGTATAATTAATAATTTATATATTGTTTATCGTATATATTAGTATTTTTTATATTTATATTTTTTTATTTTTTTTATTACATACATATTTAATTATGGACATTGATATTTATCTGTCGGCTAATGAGTCAGTTTCCTCTTCGGATAACGAGAGTTTTTGTTCTGCAGATGGAACCTTGAGTGACTACCTTCAAAATGCATTTGCGCAAAGATGTCAGTCGTTGTTCAACGTTTGCCACTTAAACGCGCAGAGCATACCGAGTAACTATAGTGATTTGTTGGAAGGGTTTTCCAACTGTAACGCACATGCCATTCTGGTCTCTGAGAGTTGGCTTAAACCATCTCTTCCTTCCACGTCTTAATCTCTGCCGGGGTACGTTCTTATACGTAATGACCGAGTTGGCAGGCGAGGTGGCGGTGTCGCAATTTACCTACGCAGCTCCTTTACCTATAAAATCTTGTCTTCTTCATTACTCACTGTTGCACCTGTGGAGTACTTATTTCTTGAGGTCGACGTCGGGGGGGCTAAAGCCGTCCTTGGCGTCGTCTATTGTCCCCCTGGTGTTGACTATTTCTCCAGTCTCAAAGCGATTCTGGAATCTTTAGGGTCAGAGTACACACATCTCATCATCATGGGCGATTTTAACACCGATCTCCTTTCCCAACATTCCAGTCGTTCCCGCAAATTCCTTGACGTCGTCCAGTCAGCCAGCCTCCATATACTACCTTTGCAAGCAACTCACCACAATACCAACGGTGACGACACTTGGCTTGACATAATCCTCACCTCTGATCCTTCCTTAGTTACATCCCATGGCCAACTTTCTGTACCTGGATTTTCCCGTCATGATCTCATTTTCCTTGCATACCGTCTAAAACCTCCCAAATCCCTACCCAAAGTTCGGCACATGCGTTGTTTTGGTCGTATGGATGTAAATAAACTCTGTGAGGATGCTTCAGAGTTGAACTGGGACAGTATGCTATCAGCTCCCACGGTAGATGAAAAAGTTAATCTCTTCAATGAGGCAGTTTGCGGTCTATACGACATACATGCTCCAGTAAAACGAGTGAAGCTAAGGCGCCCCCCTGCACCTTTGATCACAACGGGTGTTCGGATGGCGATGCGCCGTAGAGACCGAGCATATCGGAGATACAAAAGGGACCGCTGTGAGGAAAACTGGGCGCTTTTTAAGTCTGCAAGGAATCGGTGTAATCAGTTGGTACGCAACGCTAAACGCCGACATATTCTCGATAATATCAACTCTTCATCAGCTGCCAATATCTGGAAGTTCCTTGGAACACTAGGTACTGGCAAGCAGCGGCATGTTGACTACCATGGGACTCTTAGTTTGGACGATATCAACAAACATTTCACCTCTACTGATTCGCTGGATCGTCAAACTACGGGTCTCACTGTCAACTATTTAGCCGGGTTACCTCAACCCAAAATTGAATCTTTTTTCTTTTCTCCAGAGTCTCCGGCCTAGATCAAAAAGATAATCCTCTCCATAAGGTCTAATGCTGTGGGATGTGACAACATTAGCCGTCGTATGATTACAACGATCCTAGATCAGCTCCTGTCGGCAATATCCCACATCATAAACTTTTCCCTCTCCTCTGGTACCTTTCTTTCCTTGTGGCGCAAAGCCCATATAATTCCTCTGCCCAAAATCCTCAATCCTACTCTTCTTCAACACTTCCGGCCAATTTCCATCTTACCTTTCCTATCCAAAGTGCTTGAAGCCTGCGTGAATAAACAATTGTCTCGTTTTGTGTACCACAATAACTTGTTGAGCCCATTTCAGTCAGGCTTCAGACCTGGTCATAGCACTACCTCCGCCCTCCTCAAAGTGACTGGCGATATTCGAGAGGCTATGGAACACACTAAAATCACTGTTCTTGTGTTGACCGATTTCTCAAATGCTTTCAATACCGTCAGTCACGATGTCCTTTTGTCTATCCTCTCCCATCTCAAGGTCTCGGCTGGAGCTCTGGATTGGTTCTCAACTTATCTTCGACGTCGTCAGCAGTCTGTCCGCCTCGACGAGTCATCCTCGAGGTGGGACGATGTCACATCTGGCGTTCCTCAAGGCGGCATCCTCTCTCCTCTTTTATTTTCTATTTTCATAAATCTCCTAACTCAACATCTTCAGTGCGCTTACCACGTACCGACGACTTGCAGATTTACTCCCATGTAAGTGTGGAATGCGTAGCTGAGGCCATTGACAAGGTTAATAGGGATTTGACAACCATAAAGACATGGTCTGACAAGTTTGGTCTCACCGTAAATCCCTGCAAAACCCAGGCCATAATTGTGGGCAGCCAACGAATTCTAAGCAGACTTAACTTAGCAACACTTCCAGCCATCATTTTCAACGGAACTATCGTCGATCTGTACCTTACGGTTAAAAATCTCGGGCTTTACCTGGATACCACGCTGAATTGGGAGGCTCAGGTGACACATGTATGTAAGTCAGAAGGTTACCGGTACCCTGCGCGTCCTTTACCGCCTTAAAAACTTACTCCCCTCCGAGACCAAAACAATGCTTGTGCAAACTTTGATTTTCCCACTGATCGACTATGGTGATGTATGTTACTTTGACCTGAATGCAGATCCCCTCAATAAACTTGACCGTCTTCTGAATAACTGCATTCGATTCGTTTTTAATCTTCGTAAGTATGACCATGTGTCTACTTATCGTTCCCAATTAAAGTGGCTCCCTATACGTCAGCGCCGTAGTTTGCGTGCTCTCACTACCCTATACACTATTCTCACATCTCCTACTTCTCCTCAGTATATTACTCCTTACTTTCAGTTCCTATGTTCTAATCATGAGCGAAATCTTCGCTCCTCTAATAATCTTCAACTCATGGTTCCTACTCACAGATCTTGTTTCCTACACTCCTCTTTCACCGTACAATCTATTCTTCTATGGAATGCTCTTCCTCCTGAGATCAGAATGGCCAAAACCAAATTCATCTTCAAGTCCAAAGTAAGGGAACTTTTGTTGGCTGAGTCCTTGAATGTATCATAAGTCGCTATCTTAACTAGGTATATGTTCATGTATATATGTATATTTACATGTATCAGTATAAGTAAGTCTATAATTTTACTCATCTCTGATTTTAGTTGTAATTATATATATATATATATATCTAAATAAATATTTGCATTTATTGTGTATGTATTACGTTTATGTATTTTTATCATAATATATATTTATGTAAGTATGTATATTTAGTATGACCAATAATTCAATAATTAGTAATTTATCGCAACCTAAATCATATTATACACCTACTTCTTTTCTCTCTGCACCACTCTAAGGTAGACTGGTAGATAATGCCCAAGGCATTAAGTCCGCCTATATACTTTGTGTATATGAAGAATAAATAAATAAAATAAATAAATAAAATTAATATCCCTATCAAAACGCGAATGTATTTTAATATCTACGGAACCCTTGCAATGTTTTTCTGAACCGCCGATACTTTTGACCACTGAACTAGTATTTCTAAAGTTATTCCACAATCCGAGGCGTTTGAAACAATCCAATGTTATTAAATTGGTCTGAGACGCGCTATCGAGTAGACAACGTACCATGTGCGGCGACCCATTAACATCATAAACGATAACTTGCGCTGTCACTAACAGTACCGTCTTGGACGCCATACACTGCGTTTTGGCCCCGCGCGGATCATTATAGATGCGCGAGGGCCGTCAGCGCGTGCGCGTCGCCTGCGCGATGGATGTCGTACACAACGATATTTCATTCTGAATCGTGGGAGACGCAGTTATCGTAGCCTGCACCTGCGACGTAAGTGTGTCAAGGTTAGCGGCTTGGCCTGACAACGGACTACCTTTATCGAAGTGCAACAATGAGCGGTGACGCTGATTACATGAACGACATCTCGTCCTACTAGAACAATCACTCGTTTTATGCTTTATACTTAAGCAATTAATGCATGCTTTGTTATCTTTTACGCACTTGAAACGAGCAGTTAGATTTAAACCATTAAAGGCGGGACACTTGTAGAAATGGTCGTATACTATATTACTGCACAGACACTTCTATGAATTAATTTTATTAGACTCCAAGCATGTTGCTTAAGATTGCAGATTAGGGACCGAGTTCTTATTACTATTTCGCGCTTTATTCGACCTTTGTTTGCTACTGTTAGTATTAGACGGGCTAGGTAAACTAGACTGCGTATTATGAAATATTCGACACTGATCTTTGATGAACGAAATAATACTATCTAGAGTAGGTATTTTATTATTGCGTTCTGTCATTTCGAAAGCACGAATTGTTTCAGTGTCAAACTTTTTTAAAGCGAGTTGAAGCAACATAAAGTCGGAAAGATCTTCTAATTTTAAGTTTTTAAGAGAATTAACCGCCGTAACAAAGTTGTCTATAAACAGCTGGAAATTCGAGACAGATATGGCACCGGACAGTTTAAGATTTAAAGCTTGGTCAAAGTAGATAGACGCTAGAACGCGAGTGTCTTGATATCTATCAAGTAGTGACTGAAATATGACCTGATAATTCTCAGCACTGGATGTGACGCCTGCAAATACGGACTGGGCCTTCGGTGACAGTTTACCTATTAAATAGTACAACCTGTCAGCATCTGTCAGAGAACCATTATCGTGCACTGTGGACTTAAAACTCGCATAGAATAACGGCCAATTTCGTATCGTAATCTCGATTGGCGGTAATCTCGGCGTGCGAGCCGCTGAGACGGGCTGTGCCGAATATTTACCCTCCAATTAAGACTGTATTCGCTTAATAATACGCTAGCAATTTAGTACTGTTTGTAGCATCGAAGCGCGGCGCGCGTCCGAGGGACAGGGGGAATTTATCAATGGAATAGTTTACAACTGTTACTAGTTATGCATTAACCAATTATTACGTATTTTTGTGGACAGTTTTGAGACAGTTTTGGGACTTAGTGTCTTTATTTTTTAACTACATAAATTTGATCAATTAAAGATACTTAGTGTTAAATTTTTTGTACTAATTAAAAAATAATGGTGTATAATCATTGTCAACTTTCGCATATTCGTTTCAAAGTTTAATATTTATGTGTTGAACTTTGGAATGAATTGGTGAAAGAAACAGCATTGCCCTGAAAAAACTGGCACATAATAATAATTATATAGGTTTCGTTTTACTTCCACTTGAGACTGCTGGTTTATATATTACATTTTCGCTAAGTGACAAATCGCTCCACGCTTCACGCTAAAATAACTCTTAGTTTAATAGTCTATGTAAAATAATCTCCCTATCGAAATACTGCCATTATTTTATTAATTTAAAGAATGTATGATTTATTTACAATAAATATTTTTTACAATAAGAAATATTGTAAAAGTTGTATTATCACTGTAGGGACAATCACAATGAGATCAATTAAATTACGTTGTAATCTAGGTTAAGATACATTTTACACCCCTGACATACCGTTATAGGTAAATGATTTAGTTCAAATAGCATTTTGCTTCCGCGTTTTAACTGATTACAAAACTTAATGGTTATATAATTTTTTTGTTTAAAACGTGTAGTGGTCGCTACAATTTAATGTAGCGGAATTATAGCATCGTTTTTGTACGTTTTAATAGCATCACACGAATTTTCATAAAATAGGGGTGAAACTGCTCTTGGTTTTTTGTAAATAGTCTTGTATGTATTTTATTTTTTTTAGTAAATGCAATTTATTATAAGTACATTATACAGTCGTATAATAAACTTATTATAAATTATAATTATACGATATATTACAATTATCTAACCAAGCGATGTAGGGGCTATAATTTTGTGCAGATGAAAATTATCATTAGCATATACATACATACATAGACTCACGCCTGTTTCCCCGAAGGGGTAGGCAGAGGCATATTAAACGCCCACTTTTCGCCAGTGTTTTGATCCCACGTAATAGGTGGCGAGCCTATTGCCGCTTATTGGGACATTTTGTTTGCCAGAGCCTCGTCCGTTGATCGGCACTTGCAGGTGAGGTTGGCTTGGGACCCTAAGTTCTTGGTGGGAACCCTATGCACCCTCTTATATTAGCATATAATTTATAAATATATGTTATGCAATATTTTTTAATAAAATGGCGAAATCAGCTGCTCATAGGTTTACATATAAGTGAGACATGGATTAGTAGAATAACTTTTATTTTACCTAATTAAAATTAAGACTTTGTATATAGAATTGTAAACTGCGCGTAAGACTTATTAAATAAATTTTTATTTCATAATAATATGCTTTTTTGTTATTCATCCTGACTCCTGACTTTCCCTTCGGTATATTTTGTTCCCACTTATAATATCGTGTACCTATCACTTTAAAATCTTATATTTAAGTTTACTTCTTAATATACTCACACACATTTTATAACCCATTCCCCGCGATGAATAAATTCAAAATCGACTGAATGTGGTTTTGACCCGCTGTCGTAGTACCTATTTTTTTTTAATAGTAATAGGGCGGCAAACGAACAGACGGATCGCCTGATGGTAAGCAATTACCGCCGCCCATGGACACAAGCAACACCACAGGAGTCACAAGTGCGTTGCCGCCCCTTGGGGTTGGGAAAAGGGATAGGATGAGGAGTGGGAAGAGGGAGAAGGAAAAGGGGATAGGGCCTCCGGCACTCTCAGTCACCGAAAGAAACACAACAGTTTAGGTGCAACAGCACCTAGCACAGGGACCAGGCCAGTACTTCCATTCATGCTGAAATCAGCAAGGCTCTACTACCTGTAAGCAAGGCTCTTCTACCTGTAGAATATGAGAAATTAATGGCGAAAGTTTAAGTAAGTAGGTATATAATTTATTGCATCTGAAATGCGGATGGAGAAGCCGCAGGCAGAAGCTACATAGTATACTACTTAAAATCTTCAGGATACTAGATGGCTTTGTGAATGAAAGCGAGAGGTACGTCAGTACTCTATTCCTTTTTCCTGTCGCCTTCTTTTAGTCTCAAAATTCTTGAGTAGTGCTTATTTCTTATTATTATTATACATACATTTAAATCATAGCTAAAATTTTGAAATGAACAGCTCCTAACGGTAATTTAACCATTATACCAAATTCCTTTGTTCGACAAACAACATTACCTTCTGAAAACCATTTACATTTTTCAGTGTAAAATACAAATGGCTTTATATTTTGGAATTCTATGCCAGTGACCGAAACTAAATACTCTTCAGTAACTTAAATAGATTTTGGCTGTGCAAATACATAAAAAATAAAGCTCTTATCTTGGTAGGTACAATAACTGCCCAGCTAAAATACGAGTATACAATATGTTGATCTGCATTTGCGAAATATTTTAATAATACAACATACACAGTATACCTATTCTCCTTAAATTATTTCAACCAGTGTGCGATGATAGACCCTATTTTCATTAAATTTTACTTAGATAGTAAATCAGAATAAACTGTTGAATCGTACAAAATAAGACTGTATCGCGCAGTCACTGTAGGTACGTGTGCTTGTGTATATTAGGCAATCGGCGGTCAAAACACCGAGTCAATATTCAAAGTGTGTGATGCCCAACATTTTTTTACATTTAGTGACTTTGTTTTTTCATGTATTTGTATTCAGTTATAGTATACAAATATTCAGCCCTTAAAATATTTTGAAAATGCAAATCAACACCCTGTATAATATTAACTCTATGCACAAATGTTTTTGTTGACTATGTTTAGCAGCGAGCTCTACTGGCAACATAGTAAAGTGCTGATTAGCTCTCGATCAACCTACAAGTATATCAATATAATGGTTTAATCAGTAGTACTGAGCTTATTCTGTCTGGGTGAAGCATTTTTAGAAACAGTTATCTTGGGCCGGGAACGAATCTATTACCCTCGGCGCTATCGCTCAGCGGCCATTTTCAATATTCGATCCATACTTGGATTTTGAGATTCGAGATTCGTGTTTGACATATTTTGTATGGAACTTATTTCAAAAACGAATCTAAAATCTACAAATCTATCTATAGATTGAATATTGAATTCCGTAGTTAGTCACTATACTATGCATGCAGTCCTCCAAGGAAAGTTTCTTATCGTCGAAATATCGACAGATTTTTGGAAAGGTCAGTTTGGCTGTCATTTGTAAGGAAGAAGCCAGCAGTGCTGAACAGAGCCAAGCCAAGCTGATTCACAAACTTGTGGTCAGGCCACTTAGCGTACCTACTTCTCACATATCCGGGCAGAGTAACGAAATATCTGCTCGATCCCCTACTCCAGAGGCGTGAGAGTAAATCATAGGATCCGAATGTTACAGCTAGATAACATAGCAACAGCTTTACTCATTTATTTTTCAAAATATCGCTTGATACTGTAAATACCGCATTTAATAATTTCCGTCTTAAGCGTTTGTGTTCAGCTCGGTACTCTTTCTATGACCATTTCTCTCACGTGCGAACTGGCTGTGGAATGAACTAGGTACCTGCCGCGGTGTTCCTCGATGTCATTGTTTAGACAGATTTAAGCAGAACATAAGCATAGGTAGCTATAACTTAGTAAATTTACCAACGGACTTTCATACACATGGTTAAAATCCACGGCGATTAGCACCGACTTTTCGAAGTCATGCGTGTACTAAATTATTAACTATCGCGTGCCTTGTACCTATTGCCGGAGAGCATGTTAAACCGTCAATCCCGCCTGTCGTCTTTAACAGTCGTGATAGGGAATCAGTAATAACATAATTCCTGTGACTGACGCGTGCAACCAAAGAAAAAGAAACAAACTCTTCAGCTTTAAGTATGTATTATATTGATATAGGTTTAAATCACCAACTAGGTACTCGCTACTAGTGGCGTCCAATACAAATGTCTAACGGAAAATGATTTATAGGCATAGGACCTGAAGTGAATTTGAAAGTAAATAACACACTATATTCAATCATCGACATTTGCGGTTATTGAAACATGAAGGTTGTGAAGATAATATTTCGTCGACTTTATCGATGGAATTATAACCCCAATTTACATTTACATTATGTTTTAAATCTTTATTTAAATTGCTTCTTCAGATTAAATCTTATTCAGCTACGCCCTTGATAAATCACCAGAGACTTTAAAGCCACAATATTTTTTTTAACCACTTAGATTAACGACCACATTAAAATAATCATACTGGTAGACGGCAAATCAAAATACTGATGTATGTGACAACAAATCGGATGTGGATATCGGTATGCACCAACTCAGATCAGAATATTACTCTCTCGCTCTCTCTCTTTCTTCTTAAGCTATTCCTGTTTTAAAAAGACAACTCCCGCACTAGGACTAAATCCTTTGTCAAGGAGATTACAAACATACAATTAACGGACTCAATGAACACCCAGACTCGAAGTTTATTTTCAAGTAGTGAAACATTCCTGGTGATCTCTCCTTACGTGTAGTATAAGCACAAAGACACCAAAGGCTCATGGCCTATGAGCTGCACCGATAAACTTTAAACAACAGCATCCAAGAGCACTAAATGTTGTCAAACTTCACTTCTCACGTTGGTAGCTACGGCCAGAAAATCCCAACTATAAACGTAAAACACGTGTAATAAATCTCGCCATACAAGAATAACTCACGTGCAAAATAAAGAAGAGAACCGTGTGCTGCTATAAAAGTTGGGTTTATGAGCGAGGGAAGGAATATTATAATTAGTGTCGCTCAAAAACAGTGCCTCACAAATCTTGCACACAAGTCCCTGTTGCTAGTATTGCTACAAATAAAATATTTTGAAAGTATTATTTATGCAACGCCTCATAATCTTGTAACTAATTATTCGAAAATAAAGGTGAACTAGGACATCAGTGATATCGTGATATCGGCTGGTGTAAATACAAGTGGGGATATATACAAGGTAGGTATTGCACCTTTATTTTCGAAGAACTACGTGATAAAGACCCGCTCCTTAACTATTATTACGTTAAAACAATTTATACAATATGTTTCCTGCATATTTGGTATACACGGAAACTGGCTAGAGTAAACACTTTTTGTAATTCAATTCTTTCTTGCAACATAAGACTACTACACAATACTTCAGCAATAAGTGGCCTTATTGCTGAAGTAGTGTGTTCTGCAGTTATAAACTACGTTCTTAGGAATAGCGTTATAAACCTTTAACGAGTAAACACCTAGATGCATATCTTTCGTCCATATCTCAATGAATAAAATATGCTAGAGTAGGAAAGAACTTTTAACTATTTATTATTGTAAACATAAGGTATATTGCGGCTTCGCATGCACATTTTTTCGAATTTCCCGTTTTGCCCGATCCCGTGGGAATTTCGGGAAATCCTGTCTTAGTGCACCCCTACGGTCCCCAAGGAACATGCATGCAAAATTTCAGCTTCTTGCGCCGAGTAGTTTCGGCTGTAGCTTGTCTGTCAGTCAGTCAGTAACGCAAGGATTTGATATATATATAGATAACGTTATGAAAACATTGAAAACACATGAAAAGTAATAAATGCAATGCTTTACTGACATAATAATTTTACGATCATATAAAATAAATTAGCGGGTCTTAATCGCGTACAATTAATTTATTTAAGGTACAAATACCTATTTGTTTCCGACGTTTCACTCGTATTACACCGAGCGTGGTCGCGGAGAGACTGATTGATTGATGTGACTGATGTTGGCGGAGTGAACAGTGCGTTTGACTTGTGTGACCCTGAACAGTTAAATAGTGAGCCGTCACATGTTCAGGAGGTACTTAGGCGCAACGGACACAAGAAGAAGATACTCCATCTGAAGAGGAAAGATCGTAGACCTGAAGTAAGCAGAGTGCCAGCTTACATGCCGTATCTAAAGGAGACAAGGTTAGAACAGTACTCATGAAATACTCCGCTCTCTAAGATAGCACATAATCTGCGTAACCCAAAGGATGTCATTCCTCTCCAAACACCCGGCGTCTACAAAGTCGATTGCAGCTGTCGCTAAAAGAGTAAAGGAACATAATAGGCTTGTGTCCTAAAATGTAATTAGTGATTGATTCGTTCCTTTATTAGATGTTAAACTGAAATACCTGATTTTTTCTTCAAAAATCGATCAGCAACATTACTAATTACGGCTTTTTAAAAACCATTTTGAATTTGACACGAAAACGCTGTAAACCACCAAGGCGGTTAAGTGATATCACAAAGTCCAAAACAAAACAAACCATGAATGAAGTGTGGTCTGATGTATTCACTTTTATTTTGTTATATTCGGTTTGGTAAAAGTTTGACGTTTTAGTTGTATTAACTACTAAAACGTCAACAACATGAATGGCGGATGTACTGTTTGACATAATGCTCTCAGATTCGTGTTCACTGTCACAAGAATTAAAACATTATTTTTAGTTTTAAAATCCTAAAAATAACATTAATGTTACCTTTTTATAATAAAAATTTACTTAATTGACATCTTAAAATCATAATGAATCTATAGATAGTACAATCCAACCGATTTATTCTTAGTGGACATAAGCCTATTATCGCAGCTGTAAAAAAACCGACATATTAATAAGTCGGCTATAGCTGAGCATTTGTTGGAGTCTGGATCAAACCACTGAATAGAACTGCATTAAGCACAAGTCATTGTCACTATTACTCCAGGATAGTACGCGAAGCGGTAGAAATCAAGAAATAAATTAATGTCAACCGGGAGGATGGATAGCTATAGATTATCGGCTACTTGAAATCCAGTCATCAGCAAATGTAAACACCGCCGCAGTGATAAATGTCAACAGTGTGTAGACGTCATTAGTGTAGTGTGTCGGAGTACCGAACTTGCCAACTTAAAAATAGATCAAGTGAGGGTAAGGGGCGAAACCCGCACTTCCACAAGACGGCGGTGAGCTCTCATCAGTCTCTTCGCGACCCCGCTCGGTGCAAGACGAGCGAAACGTCGGAAACGATTAAGACCCGCTAATTTATTTCGTATGATGTATCATTATCATCAGCCCTTTATACTGTCCCACTGCTGGGCACGGGACTCTTCTCACTATGAGGATAGTCCACCACGCTGGCCAAGTGTGGGTTGGCAGACTTCACAAGTCTTTCGAGAACATTAAGGAGAACTCTCAGACATGCAGGTTTCCTCACGATGTTTTCCTTCACCGTTTAGCAAGCGATAATTAATAATTTAATACGCACATAACTTCTAAAAGTCATTGGTGCGTGCCGTGGATTCGAACCCGAGACCCTCTACATAGCAGTCTGTCGGTCTTTCCACTCGGCTATCGCTGCCTAATGCCGTATTATGTATACAAATCGCGAATGTTTTCAATCGATAATTTTACGATTCCGAAAACTGTTAGCGACATACGAAGTTAGTCAAGGGGAAACTAAATCAAAGGTACAGAGCCGCTCGAATACAGCTCACTTGAAATGATCTTGCAAGATAACCACGGCTCGCTCTAAAATGCAGAGCAAGTTAGGTAGCTATCATATTGAAATATACTTACTACTGTACAGTAAACTGTTTAAATCAAAGCAATGGACAAGTCTTCGTGGGATAAAGATAGATACCGCTTGTTGGTATTTTTTTGTAAAATACACCTTGATGTAGACATTACCAGGTACGAGTTATAATAATGCAGGTGCTTCCATAAAAAGACTCTCGAATTCGTGCTCCAAATAAGCGTAATAAAAAGTGTCCAACATAACTATGAGTGACTTATGTAAGTGATTTGTATTTCACTAAAAAACCTTTTGTGTAGATATGCTTATAAATAAACGAAGAGAAGAATAGCTTAAACGCCTTGCCACACGGCACAATTTTACCACTGATCAAATTTTCAATCGAATTGGCTTTGCCCGTCTACACGACACAATCAAATCACTGATTTTCATTCCGTCCACCCGATTGGTTAAGATCTGGTGGTACCGCCCACCCGATGAACTTGAGTAGGACGACTGGCGTCTACACGTCACGATTTCATCAAGTAATTTAGTCAAGTTGGACGTAAAATTGTGCCTTGTGGCAAGGCCTTAATAAAATTATGAGCGAAGACATTCGCATTTAAGGAAATTGAAATATTGCTTTGGATCAACAAATAGGTACCTGGCGGAAGGAGAAGCTTTAATTTTCGACATTACGTTCAAATATCTTTCCGAGTAACTATTAAACTATTTATTATATTTGCATATAATAAATAGTTTATTAGCTACTATATGTCATCGTCTGATAGGTGACATCGCTCATTTGGAGCGACAGTGACACAAGTGCAAGTCAGTTAATTTTACACTACGCCATATTTAAGATTTTTTAGGAACACTAATGAAGATTCTTAACTATTCTTACAGCTAATGAATATTTATTTATTTTTTTATTGTAGTTTAAACCTTGGGCTTGAAAATAGGTGCATGTCTTTTTCAATACCCAATCCAAATCGAACCGAAAAAAATAAAATACGTTGTAAGTCTTACAGTTGCGTCGTTGTTATCCTAGGAATAAAAAAATCGTGTAATTATGACCTTTGTTGTCTTTTAAAAAGTGAAACCAAATTTAATCAATCAACAAAATTAGTTTTATTTGAATTATAATAAACAATGACAGCCACTGTTTACATAATTAGGGCCCTTATTATAATTTAAGAGAATTATATATAATTTAAGATAAGTCATTGTAGTCTTACAATTATAGTCATTTCAAGTTAATTATGTCATAAAATACAGTTGCGTCATTGTAGCACCAATATTGGATACCAACATTTGTCATATTTACCTTAGTGGCGATGTAGCTCTAAGACACGTGCACATTCAACGGGGTCCCCCGCGCAACTGTCTGTTCGGCCCAGGGCCGTGAAAGTTCCATACATGGATGAATTTCATATAATCAGCGCCATCTACCGATGATGGCAAGAACTAAAGAAAAAGCGCTAACTGAACGGTCATTTCGCAAATCTTGATGAGATCTGCGTGGCGCAGTAGGAGCGTCCTCCGCTCAAAATCTTGATGTCCGTGGATCGAATCCACGCTTACCAAAAACTACATTTTGCGATTTTTATATCTTTTTACTTTTAAATTGCATATTTTACATAATAGTTATCATTTACTTATTTATTAACACCGAAATTCAACATTTATTTTATTTTGCAAAATGAATCCACTACTGACGCCATCTATACGATCGGAATAAAAATAAAATTGTTTGTACGCCGTCTAGAGTAGAGGATGCTTATTGAACTTTTTCCTTAGAGGGAGTTGCGCATCTATACCAGTATATCTGTATAATCTATGGTTCGGACTTTGTCGCCCCGTATTCGTGCGCCAAAATGGAATATTACAACAACGTCTTTTGGCCCTCTACCGGCTGTTTTTTAAACTTACAAATGTAGCGTTTTCACTCCTAACGTCCATGACTATTGGGATCATTTTGTTATAATTAGGTCAGTTTTGCATTTTTTTGCAGATACGTCACTGTCGCTCCAAATGAGCGACATGTCATAAAAATGAACACCACTTCGCGCGTTAACGAGCATGACTCATGATGATCTGTAATTCCATGACAGTTGTTACGGGCAGTTCCTAAAATAACCTGAGATCACTAGGCATTCATAGGAAATGGACTAGAAAGTGGAGTTTGTGTTAAAGATGCAACCGAATTTGAAGCAAGGATGATCAAGACGACCATTAGATCAATAAAAATTTACTTCCATGCATGTTATTCGAACTGTGAAGTAGGTACTAAATTTGCCATTTCAGTTAGGCGTCTAATCTTATCGTTTAAGAAGTAAAGCTAAGTGGCTAGCGTGATTACTTATACAGTTTTGCAGTAACTTTAAGTTTTAAGTACATTACATTTGCAGTTCTCTGTTATTAAATCACATTGGTATTTTGCTAATTGCATTGTTTCAAGCAATAGAAAACGTGTAATTACTCAGCAAATTTTCATTTTTTCTTTCCTTTACATAAGACTTCTACCGCACTTGGAATAAGCAAGTATCGTGTGGCACTGAAGTATTCAATGAACGAGCACAAAAGACACCCAAACTCGAATCAACAACTGAGAGTCACGTAAATAGTTGTCTCTTGTGGAAATTAAACCTCAACGTTACCTTCAAATGGCGACGGCGCGCCGTCGGCGGCTGCTCAATATGCCATCTATCCAGTTAAAAGAAGATAAACCCCGATTATATTTATTCAATTACCACTACATACGCCTTATCATCAACATTCTTTTTAAAATTGCGACCAAATTGGTATGAGTTATCTCATAAATTGATTCGACAGGAACTTATCAGACAGCAGTGAATCTATCCAATAGTTTCGAAAAGTGAGCAACCACCGAAACAGTGAATGTTTTCTTCAAGTCGGTTATAGTACCTACTCTCGGTACCTCGCTATTGCTTACAATGCTTTGGTTTTAACTCGAACCAATTTCCTACTTTTTTATAGACAAACATTAAACATGGATGTAGCGTTATTTATTTATTTTATTTATAGTCTCACAGTGTCAGTCAGTCTATTTTAAATAGAGACCTGTGGAAAAAGGAGAGGCAGGCCTTTGCCCTGCAGTGGGACGCTGCAGGCTGAAAATAAATAAATAATGAATAAATAAATATAGTCTCACGCCTGTATCCCCGAAGAGGTAGGCAGAGGTGTAAATATGGATGTAGCGTTAGCCTGTGGTTAATTACAAAAAACTGCAGTTGTTGCAAAACTAGGAAGGAAGAAGTTTATTTGCAAATGGAACGACTCTGTACTCAATGTATTAGTTGGTATTGCGTAGAACTCAATCGTAAAACTGCCCCGTGTGTTGTGGATTCGATCCTCATACGGGGCAACACTGCGTCATTCACATGGCTATCTATGGCATCGATTATAAAATAAAATCTGTTTTCTTTCTGTCTGTCTGTATGAACGCGATAAAAAATTACCCAACGGTTTTTCACCAATAGATAGGGTGGATTCCTGAGCAAGTTTGGGTGTATAATACACGTGGGCAGATCCGTGGACGAAGTCTAGTTATAGTACCAATGGCAATGACAAAATACTGGTGACATTAACCGGACACCCACTGAACTAACAGCCGTTTTCAATATTCCCTCTATCCACGGATTTGGAGGTTCGAGATACATGTAAATAATATGAAAATATTTTGTATGGAGCTTATGCCAAAAATGTATATATTGAATTCAGCTGTAAGTCTACACGATTCAAAATCTGGAATTGCACTCCAAATTAAAGTTTTACGCGCGGTTACTATATTTTGGAAGTGCCCACAAGATTCGTCAGGCCACGGTCTATCAGGCACGACCACAGCTTCTGCTGATTTGCACGTCATTAGACAACAAGGTTGATTTTCCTTTGAAACAGTTCCGCACAGCAACAACTCAGTTCTAAGAACAACCTTAGTGGTTTACCTACTTATTCACTGAGTTTTGTCAAAACTAGTAGCTTGCTTGGCTGTGCGTACCTACCATGAGTTTAACCGCCGCACGTCGCACGTTGTTCAGAAAGGCGTTTGACGCACTGACAAGTCCACTCATGGTCATATGGTGAAGACTCAGCACGTGCCAATTATTTATTTATTTTTCCACTTCGTGTGTGGCATGTATGTTCGTGGATCTCTGGTGCCGGAGTTTTCAGGCTGCTCCAAGGTCTCCGACTTGGCCTAACGATTCTTGTCCTTGGAAAAGAAGCGGGGCCGACGGCTTTACGTGCCCTCTGGTAGCGCTCTGGTGCAAAGGTCAAAATGAGTGGTTCTGTCGCCTATCCAAGTGGTAACCTGTGCAAGTGTACATCAGAGCGCAGAACGCTTTTCGATTCGACGTCAGGGGGTCTAGTCTGAGTTTGCAATCGATTGTCATTTGTCAAAACACCACAAATGTGACACCACCAAGCATGGTGCATATACGGCGTATTGGTCTGGGGTAGATAGTACCACCAGAGCCTGTAAGGGAGTTGGTGTAGTACTGTCTGCGCGAATGAATGAGTGCGTAAAAGAGTTTGAATGTGTAAATGCTAGGCTACTGTGGATGAGAATGAAAGTAGGACTTACTCGTCTCTTTATTGTGGAGATGTACGCCCCGGTCAATATAGTTACGGGTATGTCACAACATGAGCAAGACGAAAGGCAGGAGTTTTGGGAGAGTTTAAGAGAGATTTTGAGGAACTGCAAGGATAATGAAAGATTGATCATGTTAGGGGATTTCAATGGATGGGTGGGAGTAAAGCGAGATGGATTTGAAAGGGTGTTAGGTGCATTTGGTGATGAGAGTGTGAACGAAAATGGAAAAACACTGCTTGACATTTGTTTGGAGTGGAGCCTTTGTGTGACAAACACCATGTTTGATCATAAAAGGATACATATGTATACGCGAGAGGCGAAAAATGTTATAAGAAGTATGATTGATTTTGTGATAGTAGATGAACGATTGAGAAAGAATGTGTTGGATACAAGAGTATATCGAGGGATCGGCATCCACACAGACCACTTCTTGGTGTTGAGCCGGATAAGTGGGCTCTTTAAAGGATGGCGACACCGAGAGCATAATGAAAATAGGGTCTTGGAAAGAATAAAAGTTGAAAATCTACAAGAGAAAGATGTGAAAGATGAGTATAAACGAAGATTGATAGCAAGATTTGAGAGATTCGATGGCATAAATGATATGGAAGAATTATGGCAGGCCTTTAAAGAAGAGGTAGTATGTGTAGCGTCTGAAGTATGTGGTATGATCAAGAGAAGGAAAATACGAAAGGTTAAAAATACATGGTGGGACAAGGATGTACAATCAGCAGTGTCAGAGAAGAAGAAAGCTTGGTCAGATTGGTTGTCTGCCAGAGCAAATGAAAGAATGGGAAAAGCAACGAGTGTAGACATAGATGAAGCAAAAAAGGAGTTTGTTAGGTCAAAAAGAATAGTGAAAGAAATGGTTAAAAGGAAAAAAGAGGAAAAGAAAGATGAGTTTGATTAGCAGATTATCTGACGATTTCCAGAGGAACATTAAGTTTTTCTGGAAATCCGTTCGTGCAGTTCGAGGAAGAACTCAATCCTCAGAACACACATCCATCAGAGACGAGAATAGAAGTATAGTAAATGGTGAATTGTGCGTGCTGAAGAGATGGAAAGAGTATTTTGAAAGTTTATTCGAAAGAACGGCGATAGAGACACCGATAGCTGAAGTGAATTGTAATGATAGCAATGATGAAAGCGTTATTGGCGTGAATGAGATCGTGAAGGCACTGGGAAGTATGAAAGTAGGTAAGGCTGCAGGATATGATAGGATTACAGTCGAAATGCTGAAGGCTGGACAGGGCATCATAGTTGGTCAGTTGCAGCGGTTATATAACTTGTGTTGGAACACCGGCCGAGTACCTAATGACTGGACCACAGCTGTAGTTGTGCCTCTTTAAAAAGGAAAAGGCTCGCAACAAGACTGCAAAAACTATAGAGGCATTAGCCTTCTCAGCATTGTTGGTAAATTGTATGCAAAGGTACTTATTGAAAGAGTTATGGAAGTGACCGACAAGAAAATATGGGATGTACAAGCGGGATTCCGAAAGGGTATGGGATGCACGGATCAGGTTTTTTTCCTTGCGAAGCATAGCCGGAAAATTTTTGGCCAAAGGTCAAAAGGTCTATTGCGCATTCGTGGATTTGGAAAAGGCTTACAATAAAGTGGTGAGGAATGAAATGTGGTCGGTGCTGTCAATGAATGGGGTGGACAGCAGCCTCATTCGAGCTCTGAAATCCCTTTATGAGGATTCTAGAGCTTGTGTGAGGATAAACGGGGCATACACTGACTGGTTTACCATCGATAAAGGTGTTAGACAGGGATTTGTAGCGTCGCCGTGGCTGTTTAACCTCTTCATGGACAGTTGTTTGCAAGATTTAAAACATAGTGACTGCGGATTAAGGATGAATGGGTTACTCGTCAAATGCCTCCTTTATGCTGATGATCAGGTTATACTTGCATCTTCAACGGAGGAGTTGCAGGAGATGGTAACAATCATGCATCGTGCGTTAGAAAGGAAAGGAATGAAAGTGAATGTAAGTAAAACGAAAGTTATGGTTTTTGAAATGGAGGAATGCGTTACGGCTTGTAATGTTTTGATCGATCGACAGCGAGTGGAACAAGTGAATGAGTTTGTTTACTTAGGTACGTTGTTTACAAGAGATGGTAAGAATGAAGCAGATATTGAAAGGAGAGTTAATGCAGGTAATTGTGTGAATGGAGCTCTGAAGGCGTTTATGAACAGTCAAAACGTGTCCAAAAAGGCACGTTTGGCTGTACATAGAGGTGTGTTAGTGCCTACCCTTATGTATGGTAGTGAAAGTTGGGTATGGCAGAAGAGATTTGAAAGTAGAATAAATGCTGTAGAAATGAGAGCACTGAGAAGTATGTGTGGTGTGTCTTTGACCGACAGAGTAAAGAATTGTGTGATACGAGAGTGGTGTGGGGTAAAAGAAGATGTAGTGACAAGCATTGAGAAAGGCATGTTAAGATGGTTTGGGCACATGGAGAGGATGGATGACGATAGACTGACAAAGAAGATATATCAGGCTAGTGTGAATGGGACAGGACAAAGGGGAAGACCTAGGAGAACGTTCTCTGACCAGATTGGAGACATCCTGAAAAAAGGACAAGTCAGAAGTACCCTTAACAGAAGAGCATGCATGAGAAACTTGATGGGAGTGAGTGAAGCAAGTGAGGTATGTCAGGATCGTTGCAAATGGCGTTCCGTAGTCTCTGCCTACCCCTCCGGGAAACAGGCGTGAGTCTATGTATGTATGTATGTCATTTGTCACGGTGACGTCTTCTAGTCGACGGGAACAATTCCATACATTTTCTAATTGCGCCCCCTGACGGCCCCTACGGACCATTACTATCCACCAGATGTGTGGTGGCTAAACTTACGGTGGAGACAGTGTTTAGAACTTTCCCATCTAGTTAAAAGAAAACCACACCACGTTCCCCCAAAGTTTCGAGGCTAGGTGTTCTTTGTTGCTCTACTAAGCAGTGCAGGTGAAGTCTTTTGACGAAAAGGATCCTCCAGTTTAGTACCATCATCTCGTTCCCCTGATATATTTGCAAATATTCCAGGTAGTATTTTAATGTTTCAATCTTATTATTATAAATACATAAAGGTGCGTCGTTTTACAGAATTGTTTTTAAAATAAACGGACATTGTCGCACATTACGTCGTAAATTACAAATTCATTGAAACGACACTGTGTCAGAAACAATGATGGAATGTAACTTTATAGAATAAATATTGAAAAATATGAAGTTTCGGTTTTCAGTACGTCACATTTATCATGACTACTCGCTGTGAAATAAGTGGAATAATCTACAAATATCAAAGATGATATTCAGCAATAGTTATGCTGTGTACTTATGCGGGTGTTAAAATTTGCTAAAATTGTATGCTGCACTTTCAAGATTTAAGTAATTCAAAAAGGATATGATACCTACGTGGTGTGAAGCGACCCTTAACGAAAATTATAATCCCTGTTCCAATCATTATGATTTTTTTTACATAGGCGCAATACCTATGTAATTACTGATTCAGGAGATAATGAGGCTTAAAGTCACCATGCATTTTTTCTAATTAGGTAAAAAATCGATGCATTTACAGCGGCAATTTGTTCTATAGAATATGTCCTATGCACCCAGCACCGCATCTCCTCTTCCTCTGCGGCCCCACCGCGACGCAACATTGGTGCGCCCTGATTTGGTCGCGGGAGATAGGGCGCGCGGCAACGCAACACCGACACGCCTCTCCTCCCGCGACCGCGCCCGACTGCGAGGGACAGACAGATCGTCCGCTCCCGGGATCTCTCTTAGCTTGACCGCGGGTGTCCAAGCCATGGTTACTAAGCCCCCTCACCATGACAAGGTGCAGATCCCACGTGGGGGTTTCACTTCAGCCCAGAAATAGAGACAACTTGAACGATCCAAACATTTTTTTTGTTTTTACCTGCATTCATATCTTCCGGCTCCATCATCAGATCAGTTCGACAGAACCATATTATTGTATTGTCATGAGAACTACATACAGCTGCCAATTTTCATTACGCTATGACCCTTGGAAGATAGAGAGTAGTGTTGAATTTAACGTTGCCTTCCACGTAGTTTCACTCTCTGCATTATATATTATGTTTGACATTCTGTTTGATGTTCCGAGTCTCCCGTCAGTCACCGCAACGTTCGCGACAGTTAACACAATTTTACAATAACATATTTTAACGATGAAGTCGATAAAGGAGATGTACCATTTGGCCATACATTATGGGCCTGGCACGGCCAAACACAACACCATGTGTGTTTTGAAGATAAATGACTACTCTATTAACCTGTATAATTTCTTTTTAAATAACTTTTGGTGGAAATAAGATACGAGATATTTGAAATGGAAATTATTCCGCAACTAAATATACCTCAAAATGGAATTTTAACATAAATATAATACCTAGATGTAAATAAAAGTATGTCTTTGCATCTTAAAGAACAAAAACTACATAAAGAGTGGCCAATAATAATGAATAATCACCTGTGTACTAGGGAACCTCGTACTATGTATACTCGTCTAAAAAAGCTAACCACAATCACAAACACCGCTGCATATTTTTAGCATGGGTAGAAGGTACTGATCATTATTATTGAATTTATATTCAATTACATTACATTAAAACCGTACGAAAACACCAATAAATCAGAGCAAAATATTTACGATACACAGTAGCAACACGAATGACAACAGATAAAAAAAGTGTTGCAAATGGTTTGAAAAAATATTTCTACTATCGATTAAAAAACAAAACGATTTTTACCGATTAATAATTATGGAATGTATAATAAATTATATATTTCTTGATTCTTTTTACAAACATACTTATAAAGTAAATAAAATATATTGTTTTCTATTATAGTAATAAAAATATTATTTCCTTAAAACAATTTCTGCCTACCATACTTCATTTTATTTTTAATGCTGGCAACATAAGACATTCATCCGCTATTACCATAGCTTATTCAAAATAATTAATCTTTAAAAACTAAATTCTTTCACCGATACTCTATCAAGAAACGAAAACGATGTAAAATTTTTAAAAATTATATGTTTAATTTCAACGATTCACAACTTTCTGGCCGCTACAGGCCGTATTTGGTCTTTCTCCTTTCAAGAAACACTCAACATTCATCCGGATCAAATATATCAATAGATAAATCCTTTTTAGCGTTTCTTCTTACGTCTAGGTGTGAGCCAAATTTCATCGAAATCCGTTTATAGGTCGTGTGAAATCAAGCGTACGGGGACTACAACCTACGTTATTTATAGTAAGGTGACCGAGAATAATCAAACTTCGTGATTATAACTGAAATGACAAATATGAATATAGTCCAAATATAAATATTTATTTCTAGTTTTCCAGTTATTCTTTTTAATAAAGTCAATCATGTTTTATGATTATAGGATGCGCGCAGCTACGCCCACCTTTTTTTATTTAACCGTTTCTTTCCGATTCCGTAAACATTTCGGGAAATACCTTCTTAGTTTACGTTTCCCAAGGAAAATATTTGCCAAATATCAGCTTCCTGTGCCGGTAGGTTTGGCTGCACTTTGTCTGTCAGTCGTTCAGTCAGTAACGCAATAATTGTATGTATACAGATAATTATTTGGTAAGCTACTTTATATTTTGTATTAATATTTATAGTTTTTATTTATGCAGTATATTATTGAAATTTATTATAATATTTTCATGTATATATTTACTGCAATAAGTTATTTTTTGCGAAATCCTAAATATTTATTAAATCTTTGTGCTACGCTTCGTGTACTGGCTTCCACAATGGAAAAAGACGCTTGCAGACATCTATCTACACTGTATGCCAATGTTAGCTTATTTTCAACCTTACGTACTTTTGTATTTGTACTCTTACTCGGTAATTTTGTACTCTTACAACGATCTATATACAATACATAATGGTATTGTAATGCATAATTACACGACATCAGTCATCTCGTCACTACGGCTGGTGTAATTCCATGCCGCAATATCCGAGTAAATAAAAGACATTTCGCCTTTATTTCTAAAAAAATTACGCGATAGCCCGTTTACATAAATATTAGCATCGTAATCTTCATGAATAAATGTGATGCATCAAATAATTAATCTGTGTGTTAGTTCACTCAATATTAAATATGGTTGAACATTAAAGCTTTCTATCCCACGAACTTTTCCCGATGATTTTGTGTGACCACTGTGTCTACCTGCATATTAAATTGATGTCGACGCTGCAGTGGCACGCTGTGTACTAAAAATCGCATAATTTTATTGATGTATAATAAATCTTTCTCTTTGTATATGAGAATAATTAATTACTTAAAATTTTATTTAAATAATAATAAGCAAACCCGTACTACCAGGACCACGAAGAACAGAACATGCTTAGAACGCTGTTCGTGCACACGGCTATACCTAAAGCTAGACATTTTGACCTTTGTACCGTTCTTATAGAGTAGGAAAAGTATCAAAATCGTAAAAGTATCAAAATCGAACACAACGGTTGACATGCCTACGCTCTACCTAATTTGACCGCAATGTCGCTGGCGGCTCCAAGACTTTTATTAGAGGAGGAAGCTAGTTGTCTTTTGGGTGGGCTTGACTTGGTGAGAGAAGGTTGTTATAAGGGAAATACTCAGGTAATTTACCTTCATGTTCAATAGATTATACGATATAGATCCGTTATAAAATGTGTACAGATGGTGAAAGTTTGAAAATATTAATATACAGCTCATGAAAATACCAAAATATCTATAATTAAAAATTCAGTTATATGTCCACGACTTCAAACCACCTTAATCAAAAGGATGTTAACTAACCACATCAAAAACAAATTGTGTTTTAATGATTACTGTATTTTGTCATATTTAATCAACAAACGGCGTGTAAAATTATATCAACCATATAGGTATTTATTGTTGATTGCTAAAATTATGACATTCATATATATAAAAGCCGCTTTTTGCTGAGGTACTATGAAAGGATTAAAAGCATGTAAAAACTAAACGATTTTTATATGCTCGTTTACCAGTCTTATCATAAAAAGACATTACATTGCATTGTCTTTCTTTATTATACATATCTACTCATATAATCTATTACTTGCTCTAGCCGTTCAAATGTCAATAAACCTAACGTTACATACATTCGCTCTCAAAATGTGTGACTCACATCGGATTTGTTCCTTTGATGTCGAGTCTCGCCACGTCGAGTAGCCGCTACGTCTACTCCGAAAACTCCACGCATTTATCCCCGCCTCGTAGAGTCTATTTTACTACCGCTACGTCTACTTAACCGATCTAAATTACTACCACAAAAATAATTGTCTAGTGCCTCCACGTCGAATGTATGGAAAGGTACAGTCAATGAAACAAGTCATTCCAATCATAATATTTCTATTTATTTTGTCAATCATTGCAGTAACTTATCGATATATATAAAGTCCTTGCGTTACTGACTGACTGGCAGACAAGCTACAGCCGAAACTATTCGGCGCAAGAAGCTGTAATTTAGCATGTATGTTTCTTGGGGACCGTACGGGTGCACTAAGACGGGATTTCCCAAAATTTCCACGGTATCAGGCAAAACTGTAAATTCAAAAATATGTGCGTGCGAAGCCGCTGGCTTCGACTAGTAAAATATAAAAACATAACATGAATTATTTTAATTTGAGCACAGTAAATCACAGATCAGTTTTAAGTATACGACGAAGTTCCCTTTAGAGAATTATTATAATTAGTTATATAAAGGTACTTCTGTACCTATTGTTATTAATAATCACAGTTTCTTATATGTTTCTTATAAATAAAATAGGTTAATACTAATAAAAATACGTTCAGATTATAATATCTATTCATTCCTAACTTAAAAATCTAGAAGATTTGACTAAATATTTACTCTTCAATTATTAATTTCAGCTCAGCTTGATATCATTTAAGTTTTATAGTTTGATGTTTTGAGTATAGAAAAAAAAAAATACTCATATATGCCTATCAAGACTGAACTTGATAAGCATTATATATGAAAAATAATTTTGTCTTTCAAGTAATCATCAACAATTTTTGTAACGTTTTATTTATTGCCAACGACGAAAAAACTATAACACATTGAAATGAAAATCTGTTACCAATTTCATTTGATTTTCGTTTGTAACTTTGATAATTTTAATTTTCAACTAAATGCTGCGGGACTTGGATCAAACGTAACTTGTCATTTTTCTGTACGCCAATAGTTTGCCAGATAAATTAGAAAAGCCATTTGTACCACGCTTTTCAAGATTTCAGCTGCGGGACAAGGTCTGCGACCACACAAACTTGGATTTAACATTGAACTAACCCTCTCTAGGCATCTATAAAATAAAGTTGTGTCCTCTGAGAAATGCACGCTATTTCAATGGACTTGCCGTAATATTTATGTAACTAGTTATACAATACACTGGATCTATAGGTACTTATGTATATTTAAGATTTCATTTTTTGTTCTTTATTTCTGTACTGTCTCACTGTTGGATCCAGGGCACCTCTCGCCTTCATTTTTTTTTACAAAATTGAAAACTTGCAGTTTTCTGAACATCAGTTTCCCCCATATCTAGTCAGACGATGGCATACCTAAGAAAACCACCATGTTGTCGTTTGCCCACTTATGCGGATGCGTTTAACAGACACAACTCATCCAATCCATTTTTAGTAAACATGCAGATAAAAAAATAACTTGGAAAACCACCAGCTTGTCGTTTGCCCACTTATGCGGATGCGTTTAACAGACACAGCCCATCCAATCCATTTTAGTAAACACGCAGATAAAAAAGGCACTAAGTATATAGTACAGGCTTGTGTCCTAAAATGTAATTAGCGATTGATTCGTTCCTTTATTAGATGTTAAACTGAAATACCTGATATTTTCTTCAAAAATCAACCAGCTACATTACTAATTACGGCTTTTTAAAAACCTTTTTGAATTTGACACGAAAACGTTGTTAACCGTCATGGCGGTTGAGTGATATCACAAAGTGCAAAACAAAACAAACCGTGAATAACGTCTGGGCCTCAAGTCTGCTATTTTAAACACATTCGTCATTCCAACACGATCCCATTGTCATTTTGACAAAAGTTCGTAGTCTGGTAATTCATAATGATAGTTCAGTGATCGATCAGTGGACTCGTAATTGAATGGTGGCAGAATGACATTGTTGTATTGCCATAGATAAAAAAAAACATTAGAAGAAATTATTTTTGAAAAACTACCATTAAATTTGATAATTTTTCATGCCAGATTTCATTTATATATTTTTTATATATTCATTACTAGTGTTATAAGCACTCTAAAGTTGTATTAAAGTTCGTAAATAGCAAAACAAACAATGAATTTAACCATTCAACTCAATAATATTTGTTCTGTTTAGCTGTCAAAGTCAAATCATGTTTTGACGTAAGAACTGTCAAAAGTTCAAAACTACATTTTTGTAAACAAAGTCCTAGTTTGTTATATTTCTGAATAATCTCAATGCACTGCGTTGAATTGTTTAATACCGAGTAACTGGTATGTTCTCTTAGAGCCAAAATGAAGATATCAATGGAAAATGCTTTATGGATAACAAATTCCGAAGGAAATGATACAGCAAGGTTATGCAGTTCACACCTCAAAGAAAAGTGATTATATCGACAGGAGTAAATACTATAATTAAAGATAGCGAGTTAACTACTAAAGGTGTTTATATTCGAAGAAGAATTGGCATAACCAAAACATAAAATATTGAAGATTGAGTTAGATCATAGATACATTCCTATTACAATTAAAATATTATTAGTGTTTCATGTGTTGTAACTGTATCAAGAAGAAAAATAAAACTCATAATTATGTGGTATTATTAACAATGTTGTTTTATTAAAGATAAATAATTTCTGTACATGAATTTATTAAGAATTGTTGGTTCCAATTATAGACACAAAAATTGAACACTATTCTCATGTACTAACTATCATAAATCTTCACTTTTGCATCTAATAGCAAAGCAACTTTCTTCATACTGACTTTGCCGAATCCTCACAAATATGTATGTCTCAAACATATGTATATGAGCGGTCACAAAACTTATAAAGAAGTTGCCCATTTGCTTGAATTTTGTATCTGTAAGCATCATTACATCATATTCTTTTATACTAAGATCTGCTATGCTATGCAATTAATTTAAAACACTTTTCATCATAATTCAGACATTATTTAATTGAATTATGTACTTAAATTCTTTACAAGACTCCATAAAATGTAGGTAGAATATATTGATAAATAAGGAACATTATATAAAGCCTGGTCAATATCTAGTCATCATTAACATAACCGTTCCTGTCAGGTAAGTATGGCAATATTAAAAAGAGATCAGGAAGATCTTATTGTACTAATACTTCAAACTATCACATAGGTATGACATTATCATTTATTTAAGTACCAAACCACTGCTGGTCACTATCTATAGTCATCATTATCTACTACTAACACTTCCATTCCCAATGTGTAAAAACATTACTCTTTCCTTTTAGCTCCGTCACTCAGATGAAATAAGTTCATCTGAGCTCTGCCATAGTTGGGTTAAAAGCATAGCTACAATGTTTGAAAATATTATTAAATTTCCTGTTTCTTATGTTTGGAATATGAATATTTAGCTTTGATGTCCTTGTATATTTCATAAAGGCAGAATGTACATGTATAATTTGATGTTCAAGTAGACACTTGAACTAGGCGAAATATGATATTCCTTTCCATTTAATATATTGATGGTATATTTTATATAATGCCTCTGTAACTTCTTTAATGGGCTGTGATACAGTAATTGGCGAAATGTCATGGAGGGCACCCTGTCCAATCAAGGTCTTGTAAGATCCTGATGCGTAAAATGAGTGCTACCAGAATCAGCAATAAAAATATAACATTAATTAATAAATTTCTTCTTTATAGGAATAGAATAATAAATCAATATTAACTTCAGTTTTCTCACCTTCATTTCTGCCGATACGCTATCGTTTTGACGCGGTCTGGCCTTAAGGGGAATGAGTTTTTGAAATAACTCCCTTACTGAATCCTTTCCTCTCTAAGATTAATCGTTTTTACAAATTTCGCCTCGGGAATATCCGTAAAAGGGTTTGAAGTCATCCTCGTTAAACGACGGGCTTGTTAGTTAGGAGAATATTAGTTCGCAGTGAATACATAATCTTTTTTTTGTAGTACATTAAACTTTTTGATTGTCTGTCACTATGTTTCACAAGCAAACACTCGTCAAAAGCAATGATTGCACGATGGCGTTACGATAGTAGGTCACTGATCAAAGGAACTGTCAAAATATTACCAGACTACCGCATACGTCAGTCATTGATTTGTCATTATGTATGAGACTACCAATCTATGCCATGTCTTTCAATGGAGTGTCAGTGGTTGACCATCGGAAAATCATAATGACACCATTGTAACAGTAGACTACCAAACTTGTCAAAATCAACAATTATGAAGTCAGTGATCGACCATTTTGGCACTATTGTAATACCAGACTTGAGGCCCTGGTCTGATGTACCCACTTTTATTTTGTTATATTCGATTTGACAGGTAGAAAGTTTGACGTTTTAGTCGTATTTACTACTAAAACGTCAACAACATGAATGGTGGACGTACTGTTTGACGTAATGCTCTCTGATTAGTGTTTACTGTCACAAGGATAAATACATTATTTTTCGTTTTAGAAGCCTAAAACTAAAATTAATCTTACCTTTTTATAATCCCTACTAATGTAATATTGTAAATTCGAAACTGTGTAAGTATGTATGTATGTCCCGTTTTCACGCTAAAACGGCTAAACCGATTTTGTTTAAATTTAATATAGAGATATATTGGACCATGGAGACGGACATGGGCTACCATAAGTTGCAAAAAAATTATTGGGAGGGAATGTAGGGAGGGTAGAAGATTGTACGGCACAATTTTACCTGTGCTGCGCATGTGCTATCGCATATCTGTCAGTACTGTCACGTCATACATAATGTCATATTGTGCACGTTGATTAAATTGTTCGCATATATATAAACTAATAATTATATAATAAGCTTAAACGGCTGAAACGATTTTCCCTACTAATATTAAAAATGTGAAACTGTTTATAGATATATCTTAAACATGTATTAGAACATGGGTTTGACGTTTAACTGTATGCAAGCAAGGTGATGTTATTATGTACCTTTCGGTAGATAACAGTAAATAAAGTCATGGATACTGACCGAGTTGCTTTGTACCCTATAGAGTTTCTGAAGTCTTTAGAATAATCAGGAGTGTCTTCACACAAGTTGAGACTGAAAGTAGATTTGTGTTACCCGAATTTAACGCGCGCGATGCGGTGGCCAAAAGCTAGTGAATAATAAACTTTATTGACATCTTAAAATCATAATGAATTTATAGATACTATAATCAAACCGGTTTATTCCGTGTGGACACAAGCCTATTGTATTAGTATATAGCATATATATTATATATGCCTAAAATACATCGCAAGTAAACTCGGCGCTAACGAGAATGGTAACTTAGAAGACAGTAACTTACAAGCCATTATTCCATGTTATTATTTAAAATTAATACTCATATATGCTTATCAAGACTAGGAAACATCAAAAGATAAAACTTAAATGATATCAAGCTGAGCTGAAATTAATAATTGAAAAGTAAATATTTAGTCAAATCTTCTAGATTTTTAAGTTAGGAATGAATAGATATTATAATCTGAACGTATTTTTATTAGTATTAACCTATTTTATTTATAAGAAACACATAAGAAACTGTGATTATTAATAACAATAGGTACAGAAGTACCTTTATAAAACTAATTATAATAATTCTCTAAAGGGAACTTCGTCGTATACTTATAACTGATCTGTGATTTACTGTGCTCAAATTAAAATAATTCATGTTATGTTTTTAACATAACATATTTTCACGCCTTTTATCCGCAAAGGGGTAGGCAGAGGCACACCTCTGCCTACCTCTTTGCGAAGTGGGGTGTGTAGCACATACACACCAACACTTCGCCAGTTATATTTCGCTCCCAATGTAATAGGGGGCGAGCCTATTGCCATCTACGGGCACATCATTGAGCGAGCGATAATTAATTTATAATACACACATAACTTCGAAAAGTCAGAGGCGTGTGCCCGGGTTACCTGGGGACGGAACCCGAGACCATCGTCTCGGCAGTCCGTTACGTACACCATTAGGCTATCGCCGCCTTTTTATATTTTATAAGTTACTGCAATGATTGACAAAATAAATAGAAATATTATGATTGGAATGACTTGTTTCATTGACTATACCTTTCCATACAATCGACGTGGAGGCACGTAGGCAATTTTTTTGTGGTAGTAATTTAGATCGGTTATGTAGCGGTAATAAAATAGACTCTACGACGCGGGAATAAATCCGTGGAGTTTTCGGAGTAGACGTAGCGGCTACTCGACGTGGCGAAACTCGACATCAAGGGAACAAATCCACATCGGTCGTTCCGAAGCATTCATGACTACGTAACACTACGATTGACTGACTAACGTGACGTTATCCTTTGACATAATTGTTCATTGTGCGCTCTATAGTCAGACATCGTGCCTATTTTGCACAGTGCACAATATCGGAGCCACGACCTACACAAACTAGAGTTTCGATGTGTCAAACTTGGCTCCGTATAACTAATACCCAAGCCAAATCGTGCTTACGATTTAGTCCCCGCCCAAACATTTCTCGTTGTTTACGTTGTAACAAATTTGAGTAGGAATTTGTACTTTACGACATGCAACACTTTCATAAATACAAATTAGTACGATTTACTTTTTAACCGATTTCAAAAAAAGAAGGAGGTTCTCAATTCATCGGAATCTTTTTTTTTATGTATGTTTCCCGATTTCTCTAAGACGCCTGGACCGATTTCGAAAATTCTTGTTTTGATTGAAAGAGTATACCTCCTAGTTGGTCCCATGATCATCAAGTCAGGATCTGATCACGGAATCCTGAAAAAAATCGAAGGAACTCTTCAAATTTTATACGCTCACTTGTAGCGATTTGACAATAACAACCCAATGCCATCGAGTTTGGATTCGTTTGAGTCGTCTTTATGTAGACTTTGATGCTGGATTTTAACCGACTTCAAAAAAAGGAGGAGGTTCTCAATTCGTCGGAATGTTTTTTTTTATGTATGTTCCCCGATTTCTCTAAGACGCCTGGACCGATTTCGAAAATTCTTGTTTTGATTAAAAGAATATACCTCCTAGTTATTCCCATGATCATCAGCTCAGGATTTGATCATGGAATCCTGAAAAAATCGAAGGAACTCTTCAAATTTTATAAGCTCACTTGTAGCGATTTGACAATAACAACCCAATGCCATCGAGTTTGGGCTCGTTTGAGTCGTCTTTACATAGACTTTGATGCTGGATGATTTCCATGGTCTGATGATAGAGTTGGAAGACAATCATGAGATCTTTCTGATACAATAACCCAATCTCATAGAGTTTAGGGTCGTTTGATTCGTCTTTACATGGAATTTGGTACTGGATGTTTTCCAGGGCCTGATGATGAAGCAAGCAGGTGGCCATGGGATCTTTGAAATACAAAGACGCAATCCCATTGAGTTTAGGCTCGTCTGATTCGTCTTAACATGTACTTTAGGGCTGAATGTTTACAAACTCTGATGATGGAGCAGAAAGGTAGCCATGGGATATTTGTAATACAATTACGCAATCCCATCGAATTTGGGCTCGTTTGAGTCGTCTTTACATAGACTTTGATGCTGGACACCTAGACAATCCTATGTACCTTACCACCTATTACTATTTTTTATTAGTAGATATACCACTAAAAAGCAGAAAATAAAAATTATTTTTAAATAAAAAAAACCGACTTCAAAAAACACTAAGGAACTAAAAAACATAAAATAATTGGTTTTGGAGCAAACATTTTTGGAGTCGGTGCCAAGCTCTTACGCAAAAAGTTACGAAATTACAAACTACGTATTCTATCAACAACGAAAGTTATATAAATATGTGTAGAGGTTTTATAGTCAGATCAGAAATACTTGGCTTGGCATCGACTCCAAAAAGTTTTGCTCCAAAACCAATTATTTTATGTTTTTTAGTTCCTTAGTGTTTTTTGAACTCGGTTTTTTTATTTAAAAATAAATTTTATTATCACAACAATTGGCGGGTATGCTTAGGTTCCACTTTTATTGGTGCCGTTTAAGCATAATACCTTATTCTGCACTGAAAGTCTCATAGCGAAAGCACAACATATTTGACATCCTTACACCGAATCCTCGCTGATTGCCTCCAAATAAAAACCATAAATTGCTACAGCTCTATAAGCTATAAGCTCTTACGCAAAAAGTTACGAAATTACAAACTACGTATTCTATCAACAACGAAAGTTATATAAATATGTGTAGAGGTTTTATAGTCAGATCAGAAATACTTGGCTTGGCATCGACTCCAAAAAGTTTTGCTCCAAAACCAATTATTTTATGTTTTTTAGTTCCTTAGTGTTTTTTGAACTCGGTTTTTTTATTTAAAAATAAATTTTATTATCACAACAATTGGCGGGTATGCTTAGGTTCCACTTTTATTGGTGCCGTTTAAGCATAATACCTTATTCTGCACTGAAAGTCTCATAGCGAAAGCACAACATATTTGACATCCTTACACCGAATCCTCGCTGATTGCCTCCAAATAAAAACCATAAATTGCTACATGGTACCTATATGTTTCCATATACAATGTAGCAATATATGATATAAAAGTATAATTTTATTCTTTAAACCTGAATACAACAGAATTAAGGAAATGAATCACGAATGTTACGACTGGCAATTAAGAGGCCGTTCCCGGTTTTAAGCCATTTTGGCGATTAACACGCGCGGAGATACGTGATTGTGACTCAGATTTATCAACAAATTAAGAAATTAACAATGATACTATTAGATCACTTCGTTTACTATTGTATGACTGTAGTAAAAATAAGTGTTTAATTACCTACAACAGAAAAATCAAGTTTCCGCAAAGCATGTTTTGAAGAAATCATTTTATGAGCATTACGCGATGGTCCATGACATCGAAAATAATGTGAGTAATTAACTTTTAAATGCATCTACAACATAACAAGATCGTGCCCCTTGGTATTATTGTGCCAGAATATTAGGTTTCATTCAGAAATAAACCAAAAAATGTTACGTAAAATGTCATTAAATTGTCAGTTTACGTCTAAATGGATTCTTTTTTATCACATAAAATACACTAAGAAATAAAAAAACAAATAGTCTTTAATAAGATGTGATATAATACCTTGCTAGGAAAAAAAATCAGCTTCTGAATGTGATTACAAATATTTTAAATTAATTTTTAAACGAAGCTAGAAATCGTTATATAAATCCTGTACGCGTCTACAGAACTTTAGACCGCGCTGAGCGCTCATCGAGGTAGGATGTGTGCCGTTTGCCGTTGTCACTGCGTCTGTGTGCGTGTCTTGTAAACACCACTGTATTTATAGCGCGACAAACCCTTCTTATTATTGTTGAATATGTATAATAAAATAATGGTAACGAAATCGATGCTCTTATAAAATAAATACCGCAAAATTCAATAATACTATATTCACTTAGGTCACAAGGTGACTCTTATGAATGTCAGAAATTGTATCTAAATATATATAAAATTCAAAGGTGACTGACTGACATAGTGATCTATCATCGCACAGCCCAAACCACTGGAGGGTTCGGACTGAAATTTGGCATGCAGGTAGATGTTATGACGTAAGCATCCGCTAAGAAAGGGTTTTGATAAATTCTACCGCCAAGGGGATGAAAGTTTGTATGAAACTTTGTCAATTTTAAACTGATCGGGCTGAGACTTTGCATGCATATAGCTACTATGACGTAGGCATCCGCTAAAATTGTGGATTTTGATACATTCCACCCCTAAGGGGATAAAATAGGGGATAAAATTTGTATAAATTTTCATCGATTTTCGACTGATTGAACTGAAATTAAAGATTGGAGCTACTATGATGAAGACGTCCGCTTAAATATGATTTTGATAAATACAACCCCCATGGGGATATACTAAGGGATGATGGAGGATGTAAATGTATTAGTTTGAACTATCAGTACCTAGTGGAACGAATAAATTAAGACGAACAAAATAATTTTAGTTATAAATGTTGACATTAGATAGCGTTGTGCAGTTACGTCATTTTTTAGGGTTCCGTGGTCCACAAGGAACCCTTATAGTTTCGTCATGTCCGTCCGTCTCTCTGTCCGCAGCCTAGCTCAAAGACGCCTGGTGCCAGAAAGCTGATATTTGACATAAATATAGACATAAGATATTGCAACAAAACTGTAGAATAAAATTCAGGAAAATATTTTATAAGGATAACTCCCCTACATATATAGTGGGGTTGATTTTTTTTTTGGTTGAGTACCCCATTATGCGGGGTATAATTGGATAGGTTTTAAAAAAATATTATTAGTTTGCTCAAGTCATTTTTCGATCAAGTGATTGGTTTGTCAAATATCAAGCTTTGAAGTGAAAAAAATTGTTAGACTCAAAAAATTGTTCAATATCAAGCTTTGAAGTGAAAAAAATTGTTAGACTCAAGTGTCCCCCCTCGCCGGCTAAACTATTAATTTGGAAGAGGTGAAAAAAATCACAAATGTAGTACATATAACGAATTTAAAAGGAAAACTATCATGGCTAAGTAGACATCACTAGTTTAGGAGTAATCGTCGGTTAACTTATAAATACCTATTTCTGTGAGTTTACATTGGGAGCGCTGGCTTAATCTTAAAGATGCCCGTTTTTAGTGATGTGAACCAGAAGTTATTATCAATAGTGGCCATTATGGGCAGCTACGGAACCCTAATTTGCGCGTGGCCCGACACTCACTTGGCCGGTTTTTAATCGGGGTGTTAAGATTTTTTGCGGATTAATGACCTTCTCCAGTTATTATTTAACGTTCATCGTCAGGTAGGTTAGTTGTATGCAGTTGGTTGGATGTTGTTGGTCGTTAAATCGTTTTGGTTGCTGTATAGCACATACCATACCTAAATATTTCTAGCGGACTATATTTGACGATTTGGTTATAGACTCAGCTTTGTATTTGGTATTTATTTTGTTTTCGTTTAGTTTGAGCGTAGGTTTTGTCGGTTAGACTTTTTTAAAATGGCTAAAGAAAATCTGAACGTTAATGGAGAATTTGAAGAATATACTGTCGTCCCTATTGTTGGTGACGGTGCATGTTCGTTTCGTGCTCTCTCTTATTTAATGTACGGAACACAAGATAGAGCGATGGTGCGTTCAGACATTGTCACATATGTGGTTAATGACTGGAGCAAGTTTTCAATTACGAATCTAAGTTTTAGCGCCTTATGGCAGATTAGTTAAGAATATTGTGGAATCACCAAGCCGAACTCTACTGGTTGTGTACATGACTGCCAAGTCATACTTACCAAGAATGATACCTGGGAAACGAATATTTTTAAGTTTTCACATTTTCTTAACCGTAATTAAAAGCGCGTGCGTGCTATGCTCGAAATGCCTACTTATCCATGGGGTCATAGGGCGTCTAAAGAACATACTGGTGGAGTAAATGCACCGATTTTGTTCCTAATTAGAAAAAATCCATACTAACGACGACCGGTTGGCGCCGTGGGAGTGCAAGCGACTGCTACGCCGAAGGTCGCGGGTTCGATTCCCGCTCAATTCAAACATTTGTGTGCATGAACATGGATGTTTGTCTTGGTCTGGGCGTTTCTATGTATAATATATTATGTATGTATATACAAAAAAAACGTATATATGTATGTTTATCCATTATCTAGTATCCATAGTACAAGCTCTGCTTAGTTTGGGACTAGATGGTGTTGTGTGAATGTGGTAGAATATTATATTATTATTATTATTATAACTTTGAGCCTCAATATCTCCTGAACCAGTAATTTCCCAGGTATGGTGCCGAAGTAAAAATGTTCGTAGTGATTGGTACAACATGGGATTTCAGTTTTCGTTAAGGGTCTTTTTACATATTGTATACAACGTTACTTATTTGTATACTTAGTGTAAACCTCTTAGGAATATATAGCACAGACAGCCGAAATCGCGGCAAAAAGCAGCTGTTCCATTCATTTTATCAATGTCAAGGTTCAAATTTGTATGGAACAGCTGATTTCCTTTGCAACATTTTTATAAAGTTCCAGCAAAAATTTTGTTTTTAATAATGACTCAATCACCGTCTAAGAGATTTGTACTATAAGGTTTGATTATTAAATACTTCCTGCCAGAAAAAAATGAAATGTTGGTACGTAGGTATATGATTCTTGTGTTATAAACATCGATCACTAGTTATAAATGATGACAGCATGGTATTGAAAACAACATGTGACAATACATTAAGACTTAGACTACTAGACTAGTTACTTTTTAGGGTTCCGTACCTAAAAGGTAAAAATCGGAACCCTATTACTAAGCCTCCACTGTCTGTCTGTCCGTCCATCTGTCTGTCTGTCACCAGGCTGTATCTCATAAACCGTGATAGCTAGAAAGCTGAAATTTTCACAAATTATGTATTTTGGTTGCCGCTATAACAACAAATACAATAACAAATAAAAATAAAAATAATGAAAATATTAAGGGGAGGTCCCATACAAAAAACTTATTTTTTTTCGTATATTTTGCTCAAAATTACTAACTGTAACAGGTAGACGCTTTTAATTTTCACAGAATATGTAGTTGTATATTAAATTTCAAAATAAATAATTAAATTTAAAAAATTAAATAAAAAAAATAAAAAACAAACGTAATTTTTAAGCAATTTGTTACTCGATCTTAATAAACAGGTAGAAACTTAAAAAGTATTTAGGTATACATACAACAACCCCCCCGTGGGATCTCCACCTTGTCGTGGTGGGGGGGCTCAGTAACCGTGGATTGGTTACCCGCGGTGAAGCGAAGAGGGATCCAGGATGGGACGCTCCGCGTGGGCTTGACGGGGCCTGCGCAGGATGCGTCCAACGGTGCGGGTGCGGGGTACAGTTCTGTCTGTCCCTCGCAGTCAGGTGCGGTCGCGGGAGGAGAGGCGTGTCGGTGTTACGTTGCCGCGCGCCCTATCTCCCGCGACCAAATGGGGGCGCACCATCGTTGCGTCGCGGTGGGGCCGCAGAGGAAGAGGAGATGCGGTGTTGCGTTGCCGTCCTCCCTATCCTCTGCGGCCGCTGAGAGTTTTGGTGGCGGAGCCCAACACCTTCATCCGCCGCCAAGGGGGTTTTGTTCGGGGCCCGCCTGACCATCTGGCGGGCCAATACCCGTCGGGGGGTAGCGACAAATGCTTATGTGAATCCCTACCCTCCGACACACGGGTACATGAGGAACACGGGTTGGTTTTTAGTCAGTAAGAGTCTGACAGTCCCCTTCGTCCTTCCCCCGGGGCGGAGGGACTCCATGACGATTTTCCAACCCGACACCAAAAAAAAAAAAAAATACATACAACAAACGTGATTTTCTTTCATAAATGTTGGTACGGAACCCTTCGTGCGGGAGTCCGAGTCGCACTTGCCCAATTTTCTTGTTTATTTTAGCAAACAGTACATAGCGGAGATGATGGCTATCAGTTGATTTGTAATAGTACAATAATTGAGGAGATGGATACCCCAGAAAAATTTTTGCTACTTCTTCAGCTCAAGTAACATCTCATTTATATTGTATATTAATATTTTCAACCGACTTCAAAACGGAGGCGGTTCACAATTCAGTTGTATTATTTTTTCATATTTTTTAATGTTTGTTACCAAACTAATGCATCATTTATGGACCGATTTGGATTTATTTTTATTTCATAGGATATAATGATATTACTTCCAGCTTGGTCTCATAGAAAGTTTTCCGAAATCGGTTCTGTATTTTGGATTTTATAACAGAATAACTAGAATTAGTATTTATTGTAATCTAAGTAGGTAAATGAGATTGCATGTTTCTACGACTGTTTGAAGTCGGCTTTTTATTAACAACAACAATGGAATCTACCTGGAATTATTACATTCAAACATCAAAATACGTTAGCCAAAATAATTCTGTATTACGATCATAAAATGTATTGGTCAAAGTATCAATTTTATTTTGTCTCCGTGAGTTCATTGCAAGGTAGATTTTGTTGGGCTACACAGACGCACACATTGACAACTTGATCGCGTTGCCCGCGCGCTTGGCGTAAAATACCTATTCACGCAGTCCGTGAATTTTGGAACGGCCTCTTAAACATGCATGCGCCCTCAAATTACGTCATCGGACTTACAAAGTCAGGGATGGAAGCGGGTACCTAATATTATTTTGAAAATGGAAGTCACCTGGACGTTCAGGAACATACCGATGTACAATTTCATATCGTTCGCCTTTTGTGAGCCTGGCTCAAAGTCCCATTTTCCGAGTTGCTTCAGTTTATATTGTCTTTTTAAATATATCACAACTGTCTTATCTAAAACATATTTTAGAGTCAAATTGTGTCCTTATTCCTAGCCAAGCTTCTGCTTCGCTAACTCAAAGTATATTGTATTAAGCTTGATCAACAGTATAAGATTCTTGAAAGCCTTCAAGTTTCAATTTGCTTAAGGCACTCAAGACAGGACGATATAACTAAAGACTTTCGGACACAGTCTAATCTATATTCTATTAACTTTAATAGATTTTAGTGATCTCCTAGTTAGAATAACCTCGGCCTTTGTACTCGTAGATTAACTCAAGTTGATTCTTTTTAATTTATTATGAAGTTGGTGCTCCATAGACGATATATTTTTAGAAATTTTGCTTGTGTCTTTAGATTTGAAATGCAGCGATAAATTTAGCCCAGAATATGTTAAAGCGGTAGGAGCTCTAAATACTAGCAAATGTATGACTTAATTGTGGAGTTTGCTTATAAGGAGTCGCTAGGCTCCGAGCACTAAATACCATTAGGCTATTGTGCTGTTCACCAAAAGAAGAAAACATTTTCTGTACGATTTGAATCATGCAGTCTTTTATATAACTGGCAAGAAATTTACATTAATACATTATGTCTGAATGAGAGCCAACCAATCCCAACCTGTTGCCAGCATTTTCAACTCCAATTTTTCCTCATGGTAGTGGTATTTAAAATTTATATCATTAGTGGACACCTGCTTTCTAAAAGGAACTTACTATCTAATTTCACCTTTCCGGTTTTCATAGTTCAGGCACTGCGATGACACGTGCATGTCAGGCAGTTCACGAATTTAATGTATGTTTTTGCTGATAATCACCATGCTGATATTGAATATATATATTCTTCTCAGAATACAATAATGACACAAACTTAAGAAATTTTGATGAGGTGTCATCTACTGTGTAGTATTAGCGATGCAAATATTATCCGCGCGCCTCTAGCGGCGAAATTTAGAAGTTCTCTTTGTACGAAACTTTTGACAGCTTTCAATACAACTTTTCTTCGAGGTAGTGGTGGTAATTGTGTGTGTGTGTCAAAAGTAGTAGTGATCTGTGAAAGAGTCGTACAAAGACAAGTTCTAAATTTTTCCGCTAGAGGCGCTAGTTCGAAAACTTAGCATCGCCAATAGAATTGATCCGTTACCGACTGATTGACATACAACGCTCAGTCAAAATTGTTAGGCGCAAGGTAATATATAGTCTTAGGGCGCAAGAAGCTGAAATTTGGCATGTATGCTCCTTGGGGACCGTAGGAGTGCACTACGAAGAGACTGCCCGAAATTCTCAAAAAGTGGCGAAGAAACGGTTAATTAAACATAATATGCGGTCGTAGCTGGGGGCATTCTCTAGTTTTATAATGAAATGAAATGAAATTATTCTTTATTTCGTGTTAACTTTGTTTAAAGTGCTTACGAATTAAGATTATAATATATAATAAATTGCTTATATAATAGACGAAGAAGAAAACAATAGCTATAAAGATGATGAGTTTTAACGCTCAATTCTTCGCATAAAGTTTTCGGACAGTGAGGAAAACGGAGACAAGTTGACTCGTCAACTAGCCAACAGAAAATTAAATGCTACGCTTTTCGTACAATACAAAAAATTGTGTACTACAAACAGCTTCACGATTTGTCTTTGTACATTGTTTTATAGTATTTTGTGCTAAGTAGGAATAAATTAAAATACAAGGTGTCTCAAAAGACATTTTATATTTAGTGGATCGGTTAAAAAAAGTAAGCCGTATATAGAAAAAATGTTTATTAATGATTAATATACACTTTTTGGGAATTTATTTCTTAAAAATAATATTGTCTAAATGTAGACCCTCGCGTTCTCGGCACTCATTTAATCGAACAGTAAGATTACTTATGACGGCTCGGCAGGTGGACTCAGGGATGGCTGTCATTTAGTGACGGATATTTTCTTTCAATTGCGCCAATGAAGTCGGTTTATTGGCGTAAACTGCCCAAAAGATCCACTTAATCTTCTGCATCATCCATTGTGGCGTCGTGGACCTTCTTGGATCTCCCATGATCCGTCAGAATGGCCCATGCAACCCTTTGACCACAGTGCAGAAGACGAAGATGTAGTCGAGAACATTCCGCTCGCTGAGAATGGGTACCGTACCTACGTTACATACTTCTCATTGTATTACGTCTTGTTGTTGTTCTGCTCTTCAAGAGATCAAGGTGGGTGCTAAAACTGTGTGTAAGATAAAGCACTAATTAGCTATGCTATGCTATGCTACGCTAAGCTACGCTATGCTATGCTATGCTATGCTATGCTATGCTACGCTACGCTACACTATACTATACTACACATCCGCTTTGTATATAGATGACATTGCCTGTAATGTCATACCCGCTCCGCTAGCAATTTCGCTTTGTGAAGAGCTTATTCAGCTTTTCAAGCGAGGCCAATGATGGCCCTGATCTTGTGAAATGGACAAGCAACTCTAAGGAGGTTCTCGCACGCATACCAGATTCTCATAAGGCTTCTCCAGACATTGAGTTTGAGAAGTCTGTACCGCATAAGGTTCTCGGTTTACGCTGGGACAAATCCTGTGATAGTTTTCGGTTTGACGTCTCACCACCATATGATAAGTGCACCAAACGCGCTATGCTGTCCACAGTGGCTCGACTATGGGACATAATGGGTTTGTGGCTCCCACAATTTTGTACGCCAAGCTCTTGATCAGGGAGCTTTGGCTATCAAAGTGTGAGTGGGATGAAACACCCCCTGACCATATTGTAGCCGCTTGGGGCCAGTTTTGTATTGAGCTTACCGCGCTCAATCAAATTACTATTCCGCGTCATCTTGGGTTGGTAGATGGATGTACCATCAACTTAACAGGTTTCGCTGATGCCAGCGAGCGTGCTTACGGCGGAGTCGTATATCTGCAAGTCCGCATTGGTTCTAACTACTCGGTGCAGTTAGTTTGTGCCAAGTCTAAGGTCTCGCCTGTTAAAACCATTTCGGTTGCGAGACTGGAATTGTGCGCGGCTCTTCTGCTGTCTCAGTTGCTCCGCAAGGTTCAAGACACAGTTTTGCCTCACTACCCCATTAATAAAATACACGCATTTTCCGACTCCAAAGTAGTGCTCGCTTGGATTCGTTCTTCTCTTCACCGCTAGCAGACTTTTGTCGCCAACCGCGTTAGTAAATTGATTGAACTTGTTCCCGCTACTTGTTTCAATCACGTCGCGGGTTATCGTACTCGTCTTCAGGAAGAACTTTCCATAGATCATATTGACTGGAAGTTTATTCCACCAGCATCACCACATTTCGGTGGATGTTGGGCAAGCATGGTCAAAGTAATTAAAACGCATCTCTTCAAAGTTATAGGTCAACAGATCCTCTGTTACGAAGAGCCTTTAACTGTCCTTGCACAAGTCGAGGCACTGATCAACTCGCGTCCGCTTCCAACTCAGTGAGATCTAGCCTGAAGTTGGACTTACCTCTTAGTTTAAGTATTTAGTTAGTAGTTTTCGCTATTATTGCGTTTGTAGCTTTCGCTAAAGTTAATTTAGATTAATTTTATTGTCATATCGCTGTCTTAGCCTATTGATGGGTTATGCGGTAGTACACCCAACATAGCTAAGTTCAATTCTATTTTTTTTTTTTAAAGGCAACCCTTTAGGGCCGGGGGGATATGGTAGCGCCATCTACCTTCCTATATATAACTAATCGCATCAAGATCAATCGTTCCACGTCTAGTGCGAGCGATACCATATTTCCGTCCCGCTCTATCCCACTCCCTGGAAGAGGCACTACCTTCGCCTGATTCGTCGACGCGATCGTGGACGCGAGTGACAGTCTAGAACATTCCGCTCGCTGAGAACGTCGTCTCGATACCGTACCGCGCCGCACCGTTGTATGTGATTTATTACCGCTTCCACCAAGGAAAACCCGCTCGCGAATGGTGAATTGAAGTGAAAACAAGCAGCTGCATCACGAAACCACCAGGAGACTGCCCTACGAAAACGAACAAGGTTGTATAAGGTAAGTGCCCTCCATCCTTGAAATATCCTATAACCACTCAATCACCCCTTCCAGTAACCATCTCCTAGCGGCGAAGAACCGCTATCCTCTCTATACAGTCCATTTCCTTCTCCAAGTCGCCCTACCCTACGGTTTCGGTGTAACGCCGAACCAAACTTTACGCGTTTAGATTTAAGATAACCCCATAGGAAAAAGTCCATAGGGGTTAAATCTGGACTGCGTGGAGGCCAATTTATGTCACCTCTCCGGGAGATCAATTTGCCTGAGATAATTTCACGAATACGTGGCAGAGACTTATTGGACGTGTGTGAAGTTGTTCCGTCCTGTTGGAACCATGTTCTTTGGTTATAGCCAGGAAAGTTTTGCCAAGAAGTTGTCTAACATCTCCACATAACGCTCTGAATACACTGTAACTGCACGCCCCCTTTCGTCTTCAAAAAAGTAAGGGCCGATAATTCCTCGCGCCGACATCGCAGCCCATACGGTCAGTTAAGGCGAATGTAGGGGTTTCTCATGTTTGCGTTTCGGATTCGTTGCGCTCCAGTAGTGGCAGTTCTGCTTATTTATGTGGCCATTAAGATGAAATAAGCTTCATCCGAAAACAAAATGTTGGTAAACGTTGAAAATCGCTCAATCACCTGATTTACGAAATTAAGCCTCTGACTGGCATCTTGGGGCTTTAATTCTTGGACCAGTTGAATTTTGTAGGGGTGCAGCTTTTGGTCTTTGTGCATAATGCGATGTAATGATGATCTATGCATATTTAAAGCACTTGCGCGCTTCCGAATTGAAAGGTTCGCTACCGTTCTTAATGACCTAGGTCACCCGGATTTTGATTTATCCAGCGTTGCACCAGTCTCTTTAAACTTTTCAACCCAATGTCGAAATAGGGGAATGCTTGGCGCATCATTTAAGTGGCGAAAACCTCGAATACTGCAGAATTTTCTACGTGCTACAGTCGCCGAATCACCGTTTTTGTAAAACTCTCGCACGCACAACGCGCGGTCTGCTCCCGAGAAACACTCCATAGTGACTGAATTCACAAGAGTCAGGCTACCGATTGACATAACCCCGACGCCTCTCGGATACGTTGCGTTCACGCAGTAAGCTAAATACATTTAAAATTTCTTTTGAGACACCTTGTATGATCAACTTTGATATTGTTATGCAACGAAAATGTTTATTTTATTATATTTAATCCTATTATAGGCTTCGCTCGTAGCTCCGCTCGCGTGTATTATGCGTATGCCTAAACCTCAGAGATCACGTAATCTATTAGTGAAAACCTTACAAAAATCCTTTAGGTAATTCTTGACTTAATCGCTTTTATACAGACAGATAGGAAGAAAGAGACTTCTTTTTATAATGTGTATAGATTAAAAAATTAAATGAATTCTGTGACGCGCAGGATACCTATAAGAAATACTCTAGATACACAGAAAACACCCAGATTCGAAACAACAATATTTAGATTTTACAAAGTGCTGTCCCGTTTAGGTATCGAACCCACAGCACTTGGCACAGTGTTAACAGCAAGGCAGCCGTCTAAACAACTACGCCGCACGTGAACCCGAGTTTAATTAACTTTCATTATTTGATAACATACATCCGGAGCGGCACTAACTTTTACATATCCTCACCGTATATTTCTGATCGATTAAATACCAATGGGATTACTGATTAACACTATTTATAGATTCGAATCAGCGAGGCTATTGCCTATAGATAGGTCTTATCTACATTGATTATATAGCAGAGGGGGAGTTAGATAGAGATTTTGTTTGAAGGCGCTAATCTCAGAAATTTCTAACCAAAAAATATATTTCTGCGGTTGTGAATAAGAAAAAAAGAACAAATTTATTCTATTAATGTAGGCACATACAGCATATAGAAAGATTAATAACTGTATTAAGTTATGCACTAACTTAACCTAACATAAACAGAATCGGATCCCAACTCAGTAAAATGCCATCTTACAACACAAGATGGCGCTAATAACTCACAAGATGGCGCTAATAACTATATTATAGTTTATAAAACTTCGATGCGAACGGCGATGCGAAGCTCTCTATTCGTCAATAGGCAGTTAAGTCTCTTTTAAAATTATGGGCAAGAACTTCTTAAAATAATGATTTTACCTAATCCCTACGTGTGATGAATGTTGATATTATTAGTTTTAAACGGTTAAACTGCTGCTTCTTTAAAACCAAAAATTCATGCGCAATACAAAAGACTGCTCAACGCTAGGTTTAATTCGCATGAAATATGTTCGAGTTTTATAAAGTGCCTTTGCAAGCCGAATTTCTTATTAGTGTATTGGGTCTTTTAAAATACAAATGGTTTGTAAATCTCGCCGCAACTTCAATCATCTCTCCTGAAAAATACGTTTCTATGTTACTTCTTTCTGACAGAAGGAAGGAAAATCGAAACCGTGTTTGTAACATTTTGAAATTTTAGAGAGAGGTTCGTGGTCTGAAAGCCTTCACGACTTTAGAATATCGGTATTATTACGAAATTATTTCGTATCCAACTACAAGTATTTTCAAGAAATTAGTTAAAGTGTTGCCAAATGTTTACAATATGTTGATCTCCATTTGCAAACTATTTTAATACCTATTACAATATAGACTGTATATTTATACAGTGTGCGATGATATACATAATAATAAGACCCTATTTTCATTCAATGTCATTAAGATAGTAAATCAGAATAAACTGTTGACTGGTGCTGAATACCTAAGACTGTACGGTAGGTATAAAAATGTGTGATCACGATTTTTTTTTAGGTTTAGGTAGCTGCAATGCGAGCCCGCGGCGATCGGCTGAGCGGCGACGCGACGGTGGTCAATACACCGAGCTGATTTTTAAAATTTATGCTGATTTTTATTTTGTATGATCACGAAAAATATTTTTTAAGTTTTAATGGGTATTTTTTTATGTATTCGTATTCAGTTAAAGCAATATATTCGTCCCTGATAATATTATGCAAATGTAGATCGACACCCTGTGGATAGGTATTCATCATCATCACATTAGTCAAAGACATCCACGGCTGGACATAGGCCTCCCCCAAGGCTCTCTACATTGACTGATCTTGAGCCAACTATATCCATTCGTTGCCCGCGATCTCAACAAGATCGTGGGTCCACCTTGCAGGACCTACGACGCTACGACGTGCGCACCAGACTTCGTAATGTGGTCGCCACTCCAGAACCTTTCTGCTTCAACGGCCATCGGTTCTTCTGGCTTTGTATCCTGCCTACTGCCACTTCAGCTTGACTATTCAGAGCGCTATGTATGTCGGTAACTTTAGTTCGCCAGCGGATCTGTAGATACTAACGTAAACTTAAAATTGAAATATGTTACATCTGTTGTGACTCGTTCCAACTTTGTAAAAACTTCTCAATCTTATATTATTCGCAATCTTCATGCATGCGGTTTGTAAATTACATACATACATACATATCGCCACGCCTTTTATCCCCGAAGGGGTAGGCGGAGGTGTATTTCTACACCCACTTTTCGCCAGATATACTTTAGTCCCACGTAATAAGGGGCGAGCCTATTGCCGTACCGGGCACATTTCCAGACTCCGTGCTGCTACTGAGAATTTCGTGACAGAAGAACCCAATAACACTGCCCGACCCAGGAATCGAACCCGGGACCTCCCGATCCCACGTGCACATTTATGCCGCGAGACCAACGAGGCAGTCGTATAGGGTTTGATGTCGAGTTTGCCGTCTCTACGCAAAGATGGTATTTGCATCGTGTTATCCCTAAGTCGCCTCTTACGACACCCACGGGAAGATAGGGGGTGGATTAGTATACATTATACAAAGTTATTTAGTGGGTCTTACTCGCGATAAATAATATATTTAAGGCATAAATACCTCGGCTTTTTGCAAAAGTCCCGCCGCGACCACGGCTGAAGCAAGTCAGCCGAAACGTTGGCAAAAAAACCGAGGTATTTATGCCTTAAATATATTGTTTATCGCAATAAGACCCGCTATATAACTTTGTATAATGTATACTAATCGCGAAAGTTTAAGATCGTTTAGTGCAGTGCAATTTTAATTTAAAACATTACCTGCTTTAAGTGCGCGAGTTATACACAAACTTCACTACATTAAAATTCGTGCATTATAAATAACTGCGGTAAGGAACCTTGTGCTTGTATTACAAACCGAATGGCACGGCGGCGGAGCCTCGAGCTAAAGCTTAACAAATAAATCTCTGGTCGTCTTGCACTGCGGGAATTAACTCGCTTGGCACACATTTGAAACTGTATACGACATGTGTTCTGCGCGTGTTTATTATATTCGTACATAGCAAATCGACGCTAAAACTACATTCAAACAATAGGGTGAATTTCCCCGGAACAAAAATTACGTGGCATCAATGAAATCGGTACTATAAAACATAGTTATAATGTTCTAAATTTTTTTTTCTGGTTAGGTGAAATAGTAATCTATGTGTAGCATAGTAGTATATAATTAAATAGGATTAATAGATACTCTTGGTTATTTATATAAAAACCTAGTTTTATTTGATACGTGAATAGTTAAAGTATTTTTACGGAATATATTTATTCATATATTTAAACAATACAACAAATAGTTAGTAAAAATGCATTTGTCCTAGAACTACCTTTCATCGCCGTGTCCTAAATATATTTAAGAATATTGTTTTATCTAAGGACTTGCGTCCCTCACCCCTATGCAGTAAACGTTGCATAATATATGTGATAGTATCGCTTGGTGCTCGACGTGGAACGACGTGTATACGTGCCTGCGTTTTTGCGCTATAAATGTAAGTTTTCGACTTTTATATTACTGGACATTTTTCTGTCATCGCCGTGGAAAGGTCTAACTTTTATTTGAATAAGTTTGTCCTTTTGATTAAGCATTCGATAGATTGCCATTTATCTTATGTTTATTTGTGACATGTTAATTACTGTGAGTAATTAATAGATTTTTGGTTACTTGATGTTTTTGCCTTGATTTTCATCACTGTGCTCTCATTGCCGTGGTTTCCGTGGGCAAAATTTGCTATGGCAATGAAAAAAAGACATGGCGATAAAACAAAATTTCATTGCCATTCCTTTTAAAACAATTTAGTTTCATTGCCATGACCAGTTGTTTAATTTCCGTGACTTATGTTTTCATCGCCACGGCATGATTAAGAAACAAAAACAATCTGTACTGTACAGTCAACTACAAAAGATATTTCCACGTCAAGCTTACAAAATGATATATATTTGGTACTCCATAACACAATATACAGTCAAACATACGCACACACAACACAATAGGACACACTCACTCACTCACTCACATATACTACAGTCTAATTATAAACATAATAATGGATTGTTTATTTTTAGAAAGCCAAGATGCCTAAACCGAAACTATCGGAAGAGGAGAGAACGGAAAGAAAAGATTGGCCGAACAAAGGCGACGAAACATTAAAAAGCGACCCTGTTATCTTAATATATAAAATCCTTGCGTTACTGACTGACTGACAGACAGGCTACAGCCGAAACTATTGGGCGCAGGAAGCTGAAATTTGGTATGTATGTTCCTTGGGGACCGTAAGGGTGCACTAAGAAGGGATTTCCCGAAATTCCCCCGGGATCGACAAAACGGGTAAATTTAAAAAAAAATGCAGGCGTAGCTGCTGGCGTCCTCTAGTATTATATAAAGTTAAACATATATTGTTAATTGTTAGCAATAGCTATTGCATACTTTAGAAAAGTATCTTATTATTTGTTGATTTTTATTCTGTTAATTTTTTTGTGAAGGAACTTAAAATAAATGATTGTGTTGCTTTGATTCTATTAACTTTTTGTTTAATTTTACTCCGATGCGCGTAGGTTATTGAGAAGAGGGTAAAAAGAGCGTATGTGTGTGTTGTGTATGCTTTTCTCTCTCAGAGCCAGGGATGTATCTATTTCAGGTAACCACACCGCGCCACCCGACCCGCGCCCGACCCGCACACGCTTTCAGTGTGATATCTTCCATATGAATACGAGTAATTAGACCCGTCATACTCCCGTCCCGACCCGCGCCCGACACGCACCCGCGTTCTGTGTGAATTGCGCTTAAGTATATAATATAAAAAATAGCATGTGTTGTTGGTTTTTTTGATTACCGTGGATTGATTCTATCATTCCCGTGACACAGTTCTTTCATTGCCGTGGACGTATGTTTCATTGCCGTGCATGCATGTTTCATCGCCGTGGCATGAAATTTTTAATCTTGTATATCTCGTTAGTTTTTTAGGCTATCTGCTAGATATTAAGCAAGATTACGTATATTATCAAAAACTTGAGTAAACACTATTTTTTCTTGTTCTAAAGTTGAAGAATAAAAAATCCACGGAAATGAAGATTTTATTGGACCTGTTGAAATTCACGCAATGACATACAGCTTTGAGCAGCTTTTAATTTATCAGCTACTCCATTATTATCCGACCTTGCGAGAGGCATACATAGCGCGCTATACATAGCGCGCTTTGCTGCGCCGCGGTGACCGATACATCAAAATCGCTCGCTGCTGCCGCCGCCACTGTAGGCCGTGACTGGGCCTTGGCGTAAGGATTGGGATATACATATACATATCCAGTCACGTGGCGCTACTTGCATGCTGCCACCCCCCCGCGTCTGGCGGGCCATGCGCGCGGGGTAACCCGCGACGGGGGGGGGGGGCCGCTCCATTCTGTTGTTGATTACTCGGTGATTTTTATGAATTTCTGCTAACATATATATATATTTAAATTCTTCATAAAATTTCCTACAGATTGGTAGGTATATAAATATCCTTACGTAATTATACATTTTAATCATAAAACTGCTGAAAATAAAGAAGGAAAAAAAATTCGAATATAACGATCGACCGGTTTCCGGCCTCTCGCCAGTCAGGCACTTTTTTGACGCGGCCGATTCCCGGCCTCTCACCAGTCACGTAGATATATGGATGTCCTATATTCCATCTCTAAAGGGCAAAATGCGACACGGCAGGCAGGAATATGCCTCTCGCAAGGTGGACCGCCAATCTCTTTAAGATTGCGTGTTGTGTGGAGAACCTTGTTGGAGGCTTGTGTACTGCAGTGGACGTCTGTAGGCTGAGATTATGAAAGGGCAAAATAATGATAGAAAGTTTAAGGCGGGCCGAGTCGTGGGCGACTGCAATTATTAAATACGGTTAAATTCACAACGCATTTAATTCGGATAATAATGGAGTAGCTGATAAATTAAAACCTGCTCAAAGCTGTATGTCATTGCGTGAATTTCAACAGGTCCAATAAAATCTTCATTTCCGTGGATTTTTTATTCTTCAACTTTAGAACAAGAAAAAATAGTGTTTACTCAAGTTTTTGATAATATACGTAATCTTGCTTAATATCTAGCAGATAGCCTAAAAAACTAACGAGATATACAAGATTAAAAATTTCATGCCACGGCGATGAAACATGCATGCACGGCAATGAAACATACGTCCACGGCAATGAAAGAACTGTGTCACGGGAATGATAGAATCAATCCACGGTAATCAAAAAAACCAACAACACATGCTATTTTTTATATTATATACTTAAGCGCAATTCACACAGAACGCGGGTGCGTGTCGGGCGCGGGTCGGGACGGGAGTATGACGGGTCTAATTACTCGTATTCATATGGAAGATATCACACTGAAAGCGTGTGCGGGTCGGGCGCGGGTCGGGTGGCGCGGTGTGGTTACCTGAAATAGATACATCCCTGGCTCTGAGAGAGAAAAGCATACACAACACACACATACGCTCTTTTTACCCTCTTCTCAATAACCTACGCGCATCGGAGTAAAATTAAACAAAAAGTTAATAGAATCAAAGCAACACAATCATTTATTTTAAGTTCCTTCACAAAAAAATTAACAGAATAAAAATCAACAAATAATAAGATACTTTTCTAAAGTATGCAATAGCTATTGCTAACAATTAACAATATATGTTTAACTTTATATAATACTAGAGGACGCCAGCAGCTACGCCTGCATTTTTTTTTAAATTTACCCGTTTTGTCGATCCCGGGGGAATTTCGGGAAATCCCTTCTTAGTGCACCCTTACGGTCCCCAAGGAACATACATACCAAATTTCAGCTTCCTGCGCCCAATAGTTTCGGCTGTAGCCTGTCTGTCAGTCAGTCAGTAACGCAAGGATTTTATATATTAAGATAACAGGGTCGCTTTTTAATGTTTCGTCGCCTTTGTTCGGCCAATCTTTTCTTTCCGTTCTCTCCTCTTCCGATAGTTTCGGTTTAGGCATCTTGGCTTTCTAAAAATAAACAATCCATTATTATGTTTATAATTAGACTGTAGTATATGTGAGTGAGTGAGTGAGTGTGTCCTATTGTGTTGTGTGTGCGTATGTTTGACTGTATATTGTGTTATGGAGTACCAAATATATATCATTTTGTAAGCTTGACGTGGAAATATCTTTTGTAGTTGACTGTACAGTACAGATTGTTTTTGTTTCTTAATCATGCCGTGGCGATGAAAACATAAGTCACGGAAATTAAACAACTGGTCATGGCAATGAAACTAAATTGTTTTAAAAGGAATGGCAATGAAATTTTGTTTTATCGCCATGTCTTTTTTTCATTGCCATAGCAAATTTTGCCCACGGAAACCACGGCAATGAGAGCACAGTGATGAAAATCAAGGCAAAAACATCAAGTAACCAAAAATCTATTAATAACTCACAGTAATTAACATGTCACAAATAAACATAAGATAAATGGCAATCTATCGAATGCTTAATCAAAAGGACAAACTTATTCAAATAAAAGTTAGACCTTTCCACGGCGATGACAGAAAAATGTCCAGTAATATAAAAGTCGAAAACTTACATTTATAGCGCAAAAACGCAGGCACGTATACACGTCGTTCCACGTCGAGCACCAAGCGATACTATCACATATATTATGCAACGTTTACTGCATAGGGGTGAGGGACGCAAGTCCTTAGATAAAACAATATTCTTAAATATATTTAGGACACGGCGATGAAAGGTAGTTCTAGGACAAATGCATTTTTACTAACTATTGTTTAAATATATGAATAAATATATTCCGTAAAAATACTTTAACTATTCACGTATCAAATAAAACTAGGTTTTTATATAAATAACCAAGAGTATCTATTAATCCTATTTAATTATATACTACTATGCTACACATAGATTACTATTTCACCTAACCAGAAAAAAAAATTTAGAACATTATAACTATGTTTTATAGTACCGATTTCATTGATGCCACGTAATTTTTGTTCCGGGGAAATTCACCCTATTGTTTGAATGTAGTTTTAGCGTCGATTTGCTATGTACGAATATAATAAACACGCGCAGAACACATGTCGTATACAGTTTCAAATGTGTGCCAAGCGAGTTAATTCCCGCAGTGCAAGACGACCAGAGATTTATTTGTTAAGCTTTAGCTCGAGGCTCCGCCACCGTGCCATTCGGTTTGTAATACAAGCACCCGGTTCCTTACCGCAGTTATTTATAATGCACGAATTTTAATGTAGTGAAGTTTGTGTATAACTCGCGCACTTAAAGCAGGTAATGTTTTAAATTAAAATTGCACTGCACTAAACGATCTTAAACTTTCGCGATTAGTATACATTATACAAAGTTATATAGCGGGTCTTATTGCGATAAACAATATATTTAAGGCATAAATACCTCGGTTTTTTTGCCAACGTTTCGGCTGACTTGCTTCAGCCGTGGTCGCGGCGGGACTTTTGCAAAAAACCGAGGTATTTATGCCTTAAATATATTATTTATCGCGAGTAAGACCCACTATATAACTTTGTATAATGTATACTAATCCACCCCCTATCTTCCCGTGGGTGTCGTAAGAGGCGACTTAGGGATAACACGATGCAAATACCATCTTTGCGTAGAGACGGCAAACTCGACATCAAACCCTATACGACTGCCTCGTTGGTCTCGCGGCATAAATGTGCACGTGGGATCGGGAGGTCCCGGGTTCGATTCCTGGGTCGGGCAGTGTTATTGGGTTCTTCTGTCACGAAATTCTCAGTAGCAGCACGGAGTCTGGAAATGTGCCCGGTACGGCAATAGGCTCGCCCCTTATTACGTGGGACTAAAGTATATCTGGCGAAAAGTGGGTGTAGAAATACACCTCCGCCTACCCCTTCGGGGATAAAAGGCGTGACGATATGTATGTATGTATGTAATTTACAAACCGCATGCATGAAGATTGCGAATAATATAAGATTGAGAAGTTTTTACAAAGTTGGAACGAGTCACAACAGATGTAACATATTTCAATTTTAAGTTTACGTTAGTATCTACAGATCCGCTGGCGAACTAAAGTTACCGACATACATAGCGCTCTGAATAGTCAAGCTGAAGTGGCAGTAGGCAGGATACAAAGCCAGAAGAACCGATGGCCGTTGAAGCAGAAAGGTTCTGGAGTGGCGACCACATTACGAAGTCTGGTGCGCACGTCGTAGCGTCGTAGGTCCTGCAAGGTGGACCCACGATCTTGTTGAGATCGCGGGCAACGAATGGATATAGTTGGCTCAAGATCAGTCAATGTAGAGAGCCTTGGGGGAGGCCTATGTCCAGCGGTGGATGTCTTTGACTAATGTGATGATGATGAATACCTATCCACAGGGTGTCGATCTACATTTGCATAATATTATCAGGGACGAATATATTGCTTTAACTGAATACGAATACATAAAAAAATACCCATTAAAACTTAAAAAATATTTTTCGTGATCATACAAAATAAAAATCAGCATAAATTTTAAAAATCAGCTCGGTGTATTGACCACCGTCGCGTCGCCGCTCAGCCGATCGCCGCGAGCTCGCATTGCAGCTACCTAAACCTAAAAAAAAATCGTGATCACACATTTTTATACCTACCGTACAGTCTTAGGTATTCAGCACCAGTCAACAGTTTATTCTGATTTACTATCTTAATGACATTGAATGAAAATAGGGTCTTATTATTATGTATATCATCGCACACTGTATAAATATACAGTCTATATTGTAATAGGTATTAAAATAGTTTGCAAATGGAGATCAACATATTGTAAACATTTGGCAACACTTTAACTAATTTCTTGAAAATACTTGTAGTTGGATACGAAATAATTTCGTAATAATACCGATATTCTAAAGTCGTGAAGGCTTTCAGACCACGAACCTCTCTCTAAAATTTCAAAATGTTACAAACACGGTTTCGATTTTCCTTCCTTCTGTCAGAAAGAAGTAACATAGAAACGTATTTTTCAGGAGAGATGATTGAAGTTGCGGCGAGATTTACAAACCATTTGTATTTTAAAAGACCCAATACACTAATAAGAAATTCGGCTTGCAAAGGCACTTTATAAAACTCGAACATATTTCATGCGAATTAAACCTAGCGTTGAGCAGTCTTTTGTATTGCGCATGAATTTTTGGTTTTAAAGAAGCAGCAGTTTAACCGTTTAAAACTAATAATATCAACATTCATCACACGTAGGGATTAGGTAAAATCATTATTTTAAGAAGTTCTTGCCCATAATTTTAAAAGAGACTTAACTGCCTATTGACGAATAGAGAGCTTCGCATCGCCGTTCGCATCGAAGTTTTATAAACTATAATATAGTTATTAGCGCCATCTTGTGAGTTATTAGCGCCATCTTGTGTTGTAAGATGGCATTTTACTGAGTTGGGATCCGATTCTGTTTATGTTAGGTTAAGTTAGTGCATAACTTAATACAGTTATTAATCTTTCTATATGCTGTATGTGCCTACATTAATAGAATAAATGTGTTCTTTTTTTCTTATTCACAACCGCAGAAATATATTTTTTGGTTAGAAATTTCTGAGATTAGCGCCTTCAAACAAAATCTCTATCTAACTCCCCCTCTGCTATATAATCAATGTAGATAAGACCTATCTATAGGCAATAGCCTCGCTGATTCGAATCTATAAATAGTGTTAATCAGTAATCCCATTGGTATTTAATCGATCAGAAATATACGGTGAGGATATGTAAAAGTTAGTGCGGCTCCGGATGTATGTTATCAAATAATGAAAGTTAATTAAACTCGGGTTCACGTGCGGCGTAGTTGTTTAGACGGCTGCCTTGCTGTTAACACTGTGCCAAGTGCTGTGGGTTCGATACCTAAACGGGACAGCACTTTGTAAAATCTAAATATTGTCTAATTTGCCGGGAGGATACATGAAAACTCACAGATAACATACAAACATAGACTCACGCCTGTTTCCCGGAGGGGTAGGCAGAGACTACGGAACGCCATTTACAACGATCCTGACATTAGACTCTTGCTTCATTCACTCCCATCAGATTCCTCATGCATGCTCTTCGGTTCAGGGTACTTCTAATCTGACCTGTTTTTAGGACATACAGATAACACCATGAGAACACGAGTCGACTGAGAGCAGACGGGCACCCGGGCAGGCGTCCGAGAGGTGTGAGAGGGAAGGAGAGTGTTGTAAATCACACGGGCGCAAGCGCATCTATTGTTTACCATTATTTTAAACAGTGGCGTAGGAAGGGAGAGGGGGCGGCGGGGGTGGTCCGCCCTTTTTTGGGTGCCACCCCAAACTCGACTTTAAGAACAGTGTACAAACATATAAAACATAGGCACTAGCTCAGTACTACGATTCGGGGGCAGTTAGCCCGTAACTGTTAGGTATCGACTAAAAAAAAAAGAAATAGGTCGACCGCCAACTTCCGCCCCGGGTGCCACGCAAGCTAGGTACTCCATTGATTTTAAAGTATGAATATATTGTTACTATAACAGTTTTATGACTAACAATTGTATTTTTCTACAAAATCTATTTGAGTGCATACCTTATTTCTGCAATGGAATTGAAGGTGGTGCTGGTAGTAACAATTTTAGTACGAACAAAATCCTTTACAATGGCATATGCCATAACTCTGTTGGACACTGAGCCCATTTTGACTCATGGTCCTTTATGGACTATATAAAGATCTTGTTTAAAACTTTGAGCTGCTATCCAATACGTTTTCTTTCATTTGTTGAACGTGTCAACTCAGTGTACCAACATTTGTAAGACAAGATCATTGTTCATGCTGCTTGTCAGTACTTGAGGACTTCACGTCTTGATAAATGTAGATGTACCGCTCATAGCGTGCCTGCTACACATGTTTGACCTGCTGTTCGTAAGAGATAGGCAAAGTTAAGCAACGTTCGTAAAGATCACCATAGGTATGGATGGGTGACTGTTTGTGTAATATTTACATGGCTGTTACCGTGCTTTTAAGATAAAATGTAGACCATTTAAGACAAAACAAGTCACTAATGTAACACTAGACAAAAATAACTACGTTAAGAACAACCGATTTCAAAAACGAAAATGTGAAAAATAATAAAGATTTCATATTAATAAAATACTAAGTAACTATTATTTATATGAGCTACTAGCTTTTGCCCGCCGCTTCGCGCGCGTTAAATTCGGGGTAACACAACTCTACTTTCATTCTCAAGTTGTGTGAAGGCACTCCTGATTATTCTAAAGATTTCAGAAACAATATAGGGTACAAAGTAACTCGGTCAGTACCCATGACATTATCTACCGAAAGGTATATAATAACATCACCTTGCATATAATCAAATGTCAAAGCCATGTTCTAATACATGACCAATATTATATCTATAAACATTTACGCATTTATAATATTAGTAGGGAAAATTGTTTCAGCCGTTTAAGCGCAGTATATAATTTATTAGTTAATATATGCGAACAATTTAATCATCCTGCACAATATGACATTATGTATGATGTGACAGTACTGACAGATATGCGATAGCACATGAGCAGCACTCAATTATTAGCGCATGCGTTCTTACTTCCAAGAGGTAAATTTGTGCCGTACAAACTTCTACCCTCCCTACAATCCCTCCCAGTTTAATTTTTGCAACTTATGGTAGCCTATGTCCGTCTCCATAGTCCAATATATCTCTATATCAAATTTCAACAAAATCGGTTCAGCCGTTTTAGCGTGAAAACGGAATATACAGCCTTTCTAATTTATAATATTAGTAGTGATTTACTAATAGGTTTGAAGTCGGTGCCAAGCCTTAAACAAATAATATTATTATAATCACTTAAATGAACACGAGCAAATTAAAACAATGAAATGCCTACTTTAAAGAAAAAGTTATACGATACGTAAATAAACCTAATAAAGAGCAATTAAATCTTAATATTATAAGCAGCTTCAATCAAATACGAAGAATAACGAAAAAAAAAATACGAAAATGTACTCAACAGAATTCCTAAATTAATAAATGGTCATGTGAATTATTAAATGCCTACATTAATTTAATGGTTAATGAAATTTGATTTGGCACCGACATCAAACCTATTAATATATATTTTTATTTTTTTATTTAGCCTGTCTGTGTCTCCCACTGCTGGGCAAAGGCCTCTCCCTTGGACTGCCATGCATCCCTGTCTCGTGTTAAGTTCGTCCAGCCGCTGTAAAATGCATCCAGGTCATCCCGCCATCTTCGTTTGGGTCTTCCGCGTCGTCGCCGACTGTCACGAAGCACCCAAATGGTAGCTAGATAGGCCCATCTTTCTGGGTGCATACGACAAACGTGTCCGGCCCAGTCCCACTTCAGTCTAGCAGACTTTAATCCGAAAAAAAAAGTAAATAGCTCATATAAATAATAGGTAGTATTTTGTTAATAGGTATAATATTAAATCTTTATTATTTTTCACTTTTTAGTTTTTGAAGTCGGTTGTTTTTAACGTAGTTATTTTTATTTTATACTTTTTAGTGTATTGTTGTATTGTCAACTGGTTATGGGTAGACCTATAAAAGGTGCTGCGCGCCTTAGTGTCTAACTAAGCACACTACGCCAAACTTACGCGACTGAAATTACGTTCCGACGTATTCAGCTAATATGACACACCATAAGAGCCGAACTTACGCGACCAAAATTCTGTTGCGCAACTTTATGAAGTATCTTCGTCGACAATCGAACCGAACTGCGGTCGCGTATAGTGTGTGCTCTACTACTAGTATCTTCGTCGACAATCGTACCGAACTTCAGTCGCGTATAATGTGAGCTCTACTACTAAAAAAGTTGCCACCGAACTTACGCGGTTACGCGCCTAAGTTACGCTGTACGCTATAACGCAACGTAAGTTCGGCATAGTGTGTCGTCAGTAATTCTAATAGCATTGCAGGCGTAATTGTGCCGAACCTCGGTCGCGTAAGTTCGGCATATTGTATTTAGACACTTAAAAGATATAGATCTCAAGAAATGGGAACAGATAAAAGTAGTCGCCTCTGTAAAAATTCTCTTCGAAACACAATTTCACGTTCTTGTGAGACTAGACCGTGAAAAACGTTTGTTGGCCATTAAAGCATATATGAAATCACGTTTATGTCAGTCTTGAACAATATAATTCTAGAGTCGGTAAGATCCAAGAGCGTCTAGCGAATGAGTCTTCTGAACAGAGAGCTAATAGACTTCTCAGGGTCTCATTAATAATCGAAAAATCTTTAATGATGGCATTACAGCATCATTTACGTCCATGAATCACGACGTCATCATTGACGTCACAATTATCATCATTGTGCAAGTCAAATTGATTTTTGTAATTACTGAGTTCATATGGCCACCATGGCTTAGCCACGTATGCCTCCTTGATCGGACCCAAGAGGATCCTAGTTACCACCCGCACCAAAGTGCTCGTCAAGACGAATAAAACGAGCCCAAATTCGATAGAGTTTTGTCATTTGATTACTGAGAGAGATCAGCTCTATGTTATATGAATTTTTCATTGTCATCCATTTTAATTACGTATACAACATTTCAGCTCAATCGGTAACCGGGAAATGGATCAAATGTGCTTACGAAATTGATTTCAGACATCGGGATAGGTGAAAGTAAATAAAAAATGCTCATAAAATAAAAACTATTTTGCCTACCTGAATAAAATGTTTACGGGACCAATTCGAAACTATCCCGCATCAAACAAAAAAAGAATCACGTAAATCGGTTCAGAAACCTCGCCGAAATCAGTGTACATACATCGAAAAAAAATATATACTGGCCGAATTGAGAACCTCCTCCTTTTTTTGTTGATGTCGGTTAAAAATAAGGAAAAACTAAAAGCAAAATTGGAAATTTCATAGAAAATACAAAATATTTAAATACACAAAGCAAATACGACGAGTTTAAAAAAGTGCTGAAAACAAAAGAGAAAAGCAACCCAAGTAAACAACATAATTCAACAACATGGCTTACAGACAAGACAAAAGAAATGATGAAAATCAGAGCTGAACTGATATCCACACCAGTAAAGACTAAAACTATAAGAAAGGAAATAGCTGAAATAAGTAACCAAATAAGGCTAAACATGAGAAAAGACCGCAAAGAAAAGGCTCAAAACACTGGACAGGGGCATTAGAGAAAACTGGTGAGTAGAGTAAAATTGGGGCTTCTGAATCACTTGCTCTCGCGTCGCCGCTCGAGCTGCGTGATACAGAAGCCCCAATTTTACAATCGAGATCGATTAATATAAATGTGATCTGTATCACTCAGAACAAAGTGAGCTGACGCAGACGCTCCCAATAATACCGTTGTTATCTGCGATCCGTCTGATTCACGATATAATATTGTATTTCATTCACCGACATATCATTGTAGTAGCAATGCAATGGGACAACTTACTGTCGTTTCTAGTTTGAGATGCTAATGTAACAACATTCTCAAGTTAGACTGCTGTGTTCAGTCGACGCGATCAGTCCGATCAGTTGTTGTGTGTATCATAATCTGGTATGGTGTCGAACTGACATAGCCAAGCAAAAATTATCGCGCGCATTTAAATAAGTACAATAAACAACAATATCATGTTCGATCACGGCACATCGTTGCATCGAAACGATTTGGTGCACATCTTGTACTAATGAATGCATAGGCCTTCCGTATAATGAGAGGTTAGCTTTTACTAGCAACTATAATTCAATAATAGAGTTGTGGACACTACCACAATGCAACAATATAGCGGAGTGTGCACATAAAGTGCACATATTTGTCACAGACTAATGTTATGCCTTGCAATGTTTTCTTTTATATGTAATACTTTTTCTGTGTCTGTGACAAATAAATTTAGTTTTACTCTTTCTTTCTTTCTTAGTAAGTAGCCAACAGTATTATGGAGACATAATAATTGATGATAATACAAAAAAAAATAAAGTAAAAAAAAACATAAAAACAAAATCCAAACCGGAACAATACTCATTTGTTCCGTGCGGGAATCGAACCCGCAACACATTGGTGCATTAGTTGCTGCGTCTATTAAACCTACTATTTACATTGTGATGCGAGTCATACTCTTAGCCAATGCGCCAAACGTGTCGTCAAAGATGTGATAAAATATTGGACCACTTTGTCTTAACATGACGTGTATAGAATTATCCAAGATAATCAATAACTCAGTACAAACGTTTATTTTTTATAATTACGATAATAAAATCTTCTAATATATAATATATTTAAGTAGTAGACAATTAGGATTCTTGATGGATGATTTATATATCTTAGTCTTAAAACAAATAGCACTTTAAAATACAATAAATGTTAGATTAGGAATCACTTATTTCTTATAAGATTATTTAATTACTCTTTTAATAATAATAATTATGCATTTCATTTTCATCTACTACAGGCATTCAATCCAAACCAAAGTCTTTCTGATTTAGTCAAATCGTAAAAAGGAAATGGTGGTTTGATTAAAAACACTTGTAGGTTTTTATTACACCATACAACTATTTCTGGGTTATTGTAAACTCGCCATAATGAAAATTTGCGACAAGTAATAAATATAGTAAACTCGCCACAGTCTTATCTGTCTCACGAAAACTTGCCACAGCCTTAAAAGTACTGATAGCAAACGAAATAGTAGTGTTTAATATTACTGTAACGGTCACCCGACTACAGCCATGCCAAAGCCATGCCATGCCGTGCCGTGTCGTCTTGGTTCAGCCAAAGCCAAAGCCACACACAGCCATACTATTCTTTCTGTGAAAATCTGTGTGTGAAAGTGTCTCCAAAGCGTACCTACTACAAATACCAAGCGGTGACGCGTTAGGAGATATATATACCCGGAAATTAAGCGTCTATAAATTTACAATATATGAAGCCAAATCACCAAATAAAGGTTTTTGTATGATGTGGAACGAGCTGAATCGCAAACGAGGAAGTTCAGAAATAGCTACTTGTTTGAAAAAGTGGCTTGATGTAATTACGCAAAATATAAGAGAAGTGTCTATTTTTTCAGACACATGTTCGGGGTTTAATCATTACATAATTTAAACATTGCATTAAAACGTTATAGAATATTTTTTTTAGAATCTGGGCATACGATTATGGATGTTGACTCGATGCATTCCGCGATTGAATATGAACGCAAAAAAGCTTATATTTACTGCATGAATGATTGGAAGAATGTAGTTAAAAGAGCTCGGCCTAATAGACATAAGAAAAATGCACTACCCTACGAAATACAGGAGACAAAATACAACGAAGTAATAGATGTCAAGAAGTTAGCTTCTAATACAATTTATAATAAGATATTGGCAAAGGATGGCAATAAAGTAGTACAATGGTTGTGCCTTAGGTATAAGAAAGAGAACCCGGGTATCATAGAATTTAGATATGATCATAGTTGAGATTACTCAATTCTAGATACAAAAGATGTTAAGAAGACAAGAAATAAGACAAAAAACAGTGTTGTAACTATAGAAAATAAGGAATCGACATTACCAAAGGCTTACACTTCCATGTTACCAATTACACAAGCCAAGATGAACGATTTACTAAACCTTTGCAAAACAGACATTGTACCCGTCGAACTTCATGCCTGGTTTCAGTCCCATTGTAAAGTTAGATATTTTAAACCTATATGTCGGATTGTTAAATAATACTGTTATTTTATGTATATATATATATATAACAATATATATATATATATATATATATATATATATATATATATATATATATATATATATCCGCTTGCTTGCCCGTGTTATATGGCATATAACAAAATGCAAACGCTAAATTGCCCGTGTTATATGGCATATGACATGGCATCTGAGTCTACTTTGCCTGTGTCATACTGTATATGACATGGCTCCCGCGGTCGAAAGAGTGAAATATAGTCGTCTCTGTCGCTCTAGGCCTTAGTTTGTATTATGTATCTCGTTTCTACGTTAAATTTCCCGTCATACTAATCCCAGTCGAGTTTCGACTCCATAGAGAAATGAAAAAAAAAAACGTTCGTTGTCAATGTTGTCATTGAGTGTTGAGTCGGTGCGGAATGTGCGGAATGTGTGAGTGTATTTGTGCTGTTTTTTCTGTTAAATTTAGTTTTATTCTTCAAGATCTATTGTGTTTATCAAGGTATGTAAATAACTAACACGTATATATAATAATTCCAGCATGAAATATAAGATTTGACTTTTTTCGAGACCTTAAGTAGATTTTGGCGCGCAACAGTGATTTTACTGAGAGCATGGGAACTGTTTCAGAAATGTTCATATTACTCAGAAGTGGTGAATGCTATCCGTATGATTTCTTTTTGTTTTAAAAGAATATGAGACTACTTATTTAGTGTTTATTTATTTGTATGTTTAAAAATGTTATTTGTGCATTATATGGCCTTATCAAATTTAACATAAATTACGCCGCGCGGCGCCAGGTAATGGTTTGGAATCAGAGGCCTGTAATTCATAAATATGTATAAACAAGTGTACTTTTTTATTTTTATCTTATTATCTATTATATAAGTAACGTAATTAAATATTAAAAACGATATGTCACCGCTTTAAGTTTTGAGGTATGAACTTATAAATACAAAGCGAGCTCTAAAACGCGCTATCTCAATTTCAAACGAGCATCACTCGACACCAGAGTCGTCATCTAAATAAACAAAGATAACATTGTGTAGTTAATTTCATAACAAACATAAATAATATGACACTTGACAACCTTTAAAAACAAATTGAGTCACAAGGACCGATTGTGTGGAACCCGACCCGCGTGCCGAGGCGATAAAAACGCGCGGGCATTTGATCGTTATCGCTTTCAAGTGGCCGGGCAGAGGGGCCGGCGTGGGTTGCGGCGAGGAGCAAGCAAGCAGATATATATATATATATATATATATATATATATATATATATATATATATATATATATATATATATATATATATATATATATATATATATATATATATATATATATATATAAAGATTTTACCTTATATTTTAACTGTGTGTAAAGATAAACGTCTCTACATTTTATATTATGTATCAATGTAGTTGTAAGTTTGATTGAGTAATACAAAATGCTGTGATTTGTTGTTTGTAGTTAATTTCATTACTAATTCCTTTTCTTAAACATAGTTAAACATTTTTAAATCCATGATTTATCCAATTAAACTGATCTATCTATCAATCTATATAATCACGCCTTTTGCTTTCAATTAAACTGATTGTTACATAAAATCGTTTTCTTCTTTTTATTTTTTCTGAAACTACATTACTTTTACTAAACACTACGTAGAACGAATATCGTTTTGCTGTCGGTACATTAAAAACAAGTTTGACGTACCTGTGACGAGTTTACTATGCCTGTTGTGAATTATTTTGTCACTGTGGCAAGTTAACTAATATTTTTAAATGTGGCGAATTTTCATTGTGGTGAGTTTACAATAACCCCTATTTCGGGTTTTTAGTATAAATTCATTTGCTTACTGCATCACTCACCTCGCTTCGCTCCGTCCGCAATGCAGAGCGCCCCAAAAATCACACTACTAACATGATCTACGATACGGACGGTTGGCATTAGAAGTATAATATTATTTCATTCATCGATGCATGGTAATACTGGTAGCATAGTAACAATGTTTTTACTTGGGATGACATAATATAAACAACATTCTCAAGTTCGTTCGACGCGCTCAGTGCGGCTCGGGCACAGCGATGCATTCATAATAATTTATATGTACATACTGTTATCTTTGCACAGCTCGTTGATAATTTTAATGAATGAATGCAAAATCTTAACAATGTTGAAAGTAGGATTGGGTGGCCCCCGGGTTCGATTCCCGGGTCGGCCAAAGTGTTATTGGGTTTTTCTGTTAGGAAATTCTCAGTAACAGCATAAAGTCTAGAAATGTGCCCGGTACGGCAATAGGCTCGCCTCCCTATTACGTGGGACTTAAATATATCTGGCGAAAAGTGGGTGTAGTAATACACCTTTGCCTGCCTCTTCAGGGTTACAGGCATAAGACTATGAATGTATGTACTTATGTAACTTGTATATATATTATATAATTGTTTTATCCACAGCAAGCTTTTGCCTCTGACTTCGTCTACATGGAACTTGAACCCACGGTCACTCAGATTCCAGGTGATGCGGACGTATCGAGATAAAGCAGATTGACTGCACGTGTAGTGTTCGATCGATTAATATAAATGTGTTCTGACTTCTGCGTCACTCAACTCGCTTCGCTCGTTTCGCGACGCAGACGCCTCCAATAATACCCTACTTTTGTTATCTGCGATCCGTTTTATTCTCGATATAGATTATAAACATTATGTTTTCAGCTTAGAATAATAACACCTATTCTAAGGTTTTCAAGTTAGGAATTTACCTCCTTGTCTTAGTGACCAATGTAACTGTTCTCTTTGCTGAGTTTTTATTGTACTTATGAATGTGTATCAATTCATGTAATATTCCAATCATAGTATATATTAAAACTAAATGGGTATGTTAGTGAGTATAGGAAACGATTAAGTAAAATGAAACAATCCATATTGTATCTTTTAAAAAAAGTTTATTATCAAAGCACCATTTTTTTAAGCACATAACATTTTTTAATGCACATATTGAGTCATGATAGATACAATTGTACAAATCTCCGGAACATTTATAGCGATCATATAGGGTTAAAAAATTAGGACAACCTTTATCTTCTAAATTAATTACATTAACACTATTTAAAATATTTTTCACCTATGACACTTTTTCAAGACCTTTAACGAAAACACACTTATCTTTTAAGACACAACAACAAACAAAAACGAAAACAAATTATACAGCTCACAACGTAACAATAAACGTCAAGAAATGTCAAGTAAAAACTAAGTAAAAAATTAATAAATAGTAATAAATAATTTGATAACTGGGCTTCTATTCGTGCTTAAAACCTACTTAATAATATTAATAACATAATGAACACAGTTTGCCTAACCAGCGGAAGACATATACCATCATAAATCTGTAAAACCCAAGAAGCCCCCCCCCACCTAAGAAGCACCCGCTGTCAACGTTTGATAAAATATAATAAATTTTGCCTACAATATAAGAACTGTTCCTGCAAATAAAAGCAATAAACCACCCACAAATGGATACTTCGTCAGGCCCACTGCCGCAGCATGGCTGGCACACGCATGGCTGAGTGTGAGTTGGCGTACAGAAGTGAGAACATAGCAGACAATGGGTTAAAAGCTATCATTGAGTCTGAAAACAAATTATTATTGTTTATAGCACTTTTAAAAGAAATTCCAGTGACATTGACAGTTTGTACATATTATTTATGATACAATGTTTGTTTATATTATTATCTTAAAGTAAGGATTTTTATTGTGTTATTTCTGTAAATATTGTGTGTATGGAAGATTACTATGACGCTGGCGATACGGGAGTTAGTACACGTCTACATGGAACTTGAACCCACGGTCACTCGGATTCCAGGTGATGCGGACGTATCGAGATAAAGCAGATTGACTGCACGTGTAGTGTTCGATCGATTAATATAAATGTGTTCTGACTTCTGCGTCACTCAACTCGCTTCGCTCGTTTCGCGACGCAGACGCCTCCAATAATACCCTACTTTTGTTATCTGCGATCCGTTTTATTCACGATATAGATTATAAACATTATGTTTTCAGCTTAGAATAATAACACCTATTCTAAGGTTTTCAGGTTAGGAATTTACCTCCTTGTCTTAGTGACCAATGTAACTGTTCTCTTTGCTGAGTTTTTATTGTACTTATGAATGTGTATCAATTCATGTAATATTCCAATCATAGTATATATTAAAACTAAATGGGTATGTTAGTGAGTATAGGAAACGATTAAGTAAAATGAAACAATCCATATTGTATCTTTTAAAAAAAGTTTATTATCAAAGCACCATTTTTTTAAGCACATAACATTTTTAATGCACATATTGAGTCCTGATAGATACAATTGTACAAATCTCCGGAACATTTATAGCGATCATATAGGGTTAAAAAATTAGGACAACCTTTATCTTCTAAATTAATTACATTAACACTATTTAAAATATTTTTCACCTATGACACTTTTTCAAGACCTTTAACGAAAACACACTTATCTTTTAAGACACAACAACAAACAAAAACGAAAACAAATTATACAGCTCACAACGTAACAATAAACGTCAAGAAATGTCAAGTAAAAAACTAAGTAAAAAATTAATAAATAATAATAAATAATTTGATAACTGGGCTTCTATTCGTGCTTAAAACTTACTTAATAATATTAATAACATAATAAACACAGTTTGCCTAACCAGCGGAAGACATATACCATCATAAATCTGTAAAACCCAAGAAGCCCCCCCCACCTAAGAAGCACCCGCTGTCAACGTTTGATAAAATATAATAAATTTTGCCTACAATATAAGAACTGTTCCTGCAAATAAAAGCAATAAACCACCCACAAATGGATACTTCGTCAGGCCCACTGCCGCAGCATGGCTGGCACACGCATGGCTGAGTGTGAGTTGGCGTACAGAAGTGAGAACATAGCAGACAATGGGTTAAAAGCTATCATTGAGTCTGAAAACAAATTATTATTGTTTATAACACTTTTAAAAGAAATTCCAGTGACATTGACAGTTTGTACATATTATTTATGATACAATGTTTGTTTATATTATTATCTTAAAGTAAGGATTTTTATTGTGTTATTTCTGTAAATATTGTGTGTATGGAAGATTACTATGACGCTGGCGATACGGGAGTTAGTGTCAGTCAACCTACCACATCGCTGACTGGTCTGGTGCGCTGTCCGGACTGTTCTCAGGACCGATTTTTCAAAGGTAAGCGGGGCTTGAAAGTACATTTTGGCAAAGTACATAAATCCCATAATGTGCTTTCTGGCCCTTCAATATCTTCACCACCTATATCAGGAGACAACAACCAAATTCCTTTTTGGCAAACTCTATCTAAATTCCCCCATTCAAAAGAGTTCCCCGTGGGGCAAGACCATCAGTGTCAAAAAAATTGGCTGAATGCATTGGTCTTGTCTTAAGGGAGAACTCAAAAGCGGCCTGGGAGCAATTATTGACTTTCCCTTATAGGATTCTACATGTTGATAAAAATCAGGCTGGCAAAAATTCATTAACATCTCAAATTAAATATAATTGTCAAATTTCGGCCAACACTTTAGACCCTAAATTCACTTCAAATAAGCATAAATCTCTGTATCAATATGTGGAATCTAAATTGAGGGAAGGCGACATACGGGGCGCGTCTAGACTCTTATTCAGCAGTGATGTGGTGGCGCCTTGCTCTCCAGATACGCTTGCGGGTCTGAAGAGCAAGCATCCAGCGCCAATTAATGACCTTTCCTTTCCTGAAGCTCCCGACAGTGAATCAGAACATCTGATCACCACGGCCAAGGACGTCTTAGCAGCGGTTTGCTCCTTCCGAAGTGGCTCGGCAGGTGGCCTCGATGCCTTGACACCACAGCATCTAAAAGATCTTGTGTATGCAAGTGCTGGGGTGGCTGGCGATACACTTCTGAAGGAGTTGACTGCGCTAGTAAATATGATGCTCTCCGGTAATGTGGACGATGCTATCATTGATATCTTGTATGAGGCCAACCTGTGCGCCCTTAACAAGAGAGATGGTGGCATCCGTCCCATTGCCGTGGGTTGCACTTATCGGCGTATAGCAGCTAAGGTATGCTGTAAATTTTACAGCAGGGAGCTATCTGATAAATTCCAACCTCTCCAACTAGGTTTTGGTTCAAAGGGAGGTTGTGAGGCTGCTATACATGCCCTTTCGACGTATCTTGGAAGTGGTGATGGGGAGGTCATTCTGAAGGTTGACTTGAAGAACGCCTTCAATTCAGTGAATAGGGACACTTTGTTGGCACAGGCAAAATTAGAAACCCCTAAAATTTATAAATATCTTTGGCAATGTTACAGGTATCCCACAAAATTACTATATCAGGACAAACTTTTGGAATCTGCAGTTGGATGCCAACAAGGTGACCCTCTTGGACCAGTCATTTTTAGCTTAGCTATACAACCCATTATTCGGCAAATAAATTCTAAATTTAATGTATGGTATTTAGACGACGGAACCCTAGGAGGAGATCTAGACATTGTTTTACAAGATTTAGCTTTTATTAAAAATAAATTCGCTTCTATTGGCTTGGAACTAAATTCTAGTAAGTGTGAATTGTTTATAAATACAACAGACTCTACAAAAAAACTTTCGATAGTATCTAAATTTAATCATTTGGCACCAAACATCAAAATTATTGAAAAGAGTTCATTTCGCCTCCTAGGTTCGCCCGTATTTGAAGAAGCTTTTGATTCTTTTTTGGAAGAAAAAATACAAAATTTTTGTGAAATTTCAGATCGTTTATTCAAAATTAATATACATTCGGCTTATACTATTATTCGATATTGCCTTTTCGTCCCAAAATTTACTCATGCCTTAAGATCATCGCAACTTTGGAAAAAAATAACACTATTAGGACAAATCGACCAAATTATACAAGTTACTTTAAAAAAAATATTAAATGTGGACTTGGACGACCGAGCCTGGCTACAAGCATCTTTACCCATACGTTTGGGTGGGCTCGGCGTTCGCAAAATTTCCAGTGTCAGTTTACCGGCGTTCCTGTCTTCGGTTCACAGCACAGAAGAGTTAACTAGGAAAATATTATCACCTACACTAGTTAACTCAGAAGTGCTGTGCAAAACCGAAGCTATAAACGCCTGGAAAATGGCTTGTCCAAACACTGATTTGCCCACCAACCTATTCTCCCAAAGACAGTGGGACGCGCCGCTTTGTAACATTGTGAGGAAAACTCTTTTGGATACATCTTTTAATGTTACAGAGCGTGCTCGTTTGCTGGCTGTGGGGGAATGGGAATCCGGTCTATGGCTTCAGGCACTACCATCGTCTAACACAGGAACCATGTTGGACGATGAGACGTTCCGTATCGCCACTTGTCTCCGTTTAGGTGCTCCGTGTGTTTCTCCGCATCGATGTCATTGTGGAGAAGACGTCGATAGCCTCGGACACCATGGGCTATCCTGCAGCAGAAGCGCTGGTAGGATTCCTCGTCATGCTCACCTAAATGACATAATCCGTCGTGCTCTTGTCGCGTCTGGTGTACCAGCTGTACTTGAACCAAATGGTTTGGTACGCGACGACGGGAAGAGACCTGACGGTATGTCACTGTTGCCATGGAAAATGGGTAGGCCTTTGGTGTGGGACGCAACCTGCGTAGACACCCTCGCGCCATCCCATGTTCCAAGCTCGGGAGGTCATGCTGGCGCTGCTGCTGCATCTGCGGAAACCCTCAAACGGCGCAAATACAGTAATCTAGTAGCTAATTACGTATTTGAGCCGTTTGGGGTGGAAACGCTTGGCTCATGGGGTCCGAGCGCTCGTTCTCTATACCGAGAAATATCTAAACGGTTAGTCGACGTCTCACGTGACCAGAAGGCTGGTTTATTTTTTGCTCAGAGAATCAGCATTGCCATCCAGCGCGGCAATGCTGCCAGCCTTCTGGGCACGTTACCCGATGATATTGATGCGGAGGCATTCTACGACGCCTAAACACACCTGTACATATGTATCTATTTTTACTCTTTATTTTTAGTTTTATGTACATATATATTCTTAGACAGTATGCTTATTTAAAATAGTCATGTATATAGTTATAATTAATCATCTGCAATGTACCTTATAATGAAAATTTAACAAAATTAAATATTTCTTTTAAGATATCTAAAACTAAATATTGATAATTTGAGTAAGGTATAAATTCTTCGCTTCAGTATATTTTTCTATTACGCTCAATCCAGCAAACTTGTTGTCTTTCCGATTTAGTCAAATCGTAAAAAGGAAATGGCGGTTTGATTAAAAACACTTGCAGGATTTGATTACACCATATAGCAATTTCTTTTATTATAAATTCATTTGCTTCTGTTTTAAAGCCTTGGATGTCTACAATAGCAGTCATAATTATCTACGCACGATGTTGCTCAGAGGTTTGTATTCCACAAGTCGGTCGTTTAAAATCAAACAGTATGCAGTTGTCTTCTCTGGTATTTGTGTTGAACATTCAAATTCCAATCTTACATCCGCTGGACCAGTTTTTAAACTATCGTTTTGTCTCGAGCAGTCTAAGATGAAGACTGGGGCCTTTTCTTTGAAATCCTGCAGATCAAGCAACGGTTCTACCGGAGAGTTGTAATACGACTGACGAAATTTCACATACATTTCATATAATATACTATATTTGTTCTCACAAAACTTTAAAGATAAAGGCTCATAAGGATAATATTGCGAATTTAAAAAAAAGCGTAACATTTGTCACCTCACAATGATCAAATACCGAACTGTCTTTAGTTCTATTATTTTTTCTATTAGTTTGCAAGCAAAAAATGACATACCGAAGCTTTTCTAATTGAGAAGCAGTCTTTACTGACCAAGAATGCTTTGTGGTTTTAGGTAGTAAAGGACACTCATATAAATCCCAATTTCTAAAGGCCATCTGAATAGGTTTATCTCTTTCTAAGTGCTTTAAAAGTATTAAACGTTCTCGATCGGAAACTTTTATATGTGGTACTCTCCATTGAATTCTCTGTATATCTATTTGAAGCTGAACGACTTCATCAGTAAGAATAATACTATTTGAGTTAGAATTACTCCTATTCAATATAAGTTCGTGTTTACAATTTATCACAATTTTATTGTAATCCTTTGCAAACCCTAAAATCTTATTTAAGGGCACCACAACGCTAAAAGGTCCATCACTTTGGAATCCGTTTAAATTCCAACCCCATAATGCAGAAACTTTACTTTCTGCTTCATTAAATGAGATGTATGACTTTATTGTTGATGTTATTCCGGATTTTTTTATACGATCTATTTCAATTCCATTCATTTCGTACCTGATGTCTTGGAACAAGTACATAACAGGGTTATTAGTAAACGTAACAGCTTTCTTGATCTGATGCCCATCCTTACCGAACAGCTTTGCCTGACCTTCGATGTAGATGGAACTGGCTGATGGTAGCACGTATATATCTTGCTGGTGTATGGGGATTCTGATTTCATCGTTTTCTCTTAAACTGTTATTGTATGAATGGTTTTCATAACTTTCGATCGAACTATCAAAGTGTGGTAAATCGGTAATCTGTAGTATACTCATACTTTAAACCCTAAAGCTTTAAGAAAATCTTTATTTGATTTAGTCAATTTCTTCACGTTTTTCTTACGTCTGTGCACCTTTACGGTCGTTGACGGAATAGGACGTTTTATTTTCACTGAAGGGTTTTTATAATATACTATCATTTTGCTTTTCTTAAATGAAGACGTAATTGAATATTTTCTTCACCAAAGTCAATACGGTAACCAAACTGATCTACAATCCTAACAGATATGGATGAAATTATATTTTTGTTAACTAGAAAGTAAATAACGTTCTGAGGTATTTCTATGTAGCCGTGACTAGGATCAGTATCAGATATAAATTCATGAATAAAATGAGTCGGTAATCCGTTGCAGTATGAACCGTGTACAAGATCACATTCAATTCTGATAACAGCTGTTAAACTGCTGTTATTAACGGGCACATTCGGTCTTGTTTTTAATACTAAAAAGTATAGTAAACCGCACTCGTACTGATCAGATAAATGAAGAGGTGGTTGAAAATACGAAATCAGTTCCGATTTATTTCCAGAGATGGTAACCGTAGTAGACATGCTTGCATACTGAACTCTTTTAGATGATCCTTTTTATTTTATTTCATGATTATACCAAAAATTCTTTAAGAAATTTAAACATAAATGTCCACAATTGAAGGGGTGATCACGTTGTATATTTTCATAATTATATTGAATGTTAGAACCTACATATTTTATAAATTCCTTCGGAGGTTTAAGATTTCCATAACTGTCAAAATACTCAACATAATCATTATATTTTGCATAGGCTACCCAATGAGAACCAGGATTTTTACTAATAACTTACTCTACTTCTCTATCTTCTCTATTTTAACTATCCAAATTAATAACTCCACATTCTTTTTTATAAGGACATTTAGAGAGCTCATCTCTCATAAAGACACCTCTAAAATAAGGAATTCTATTCCCGTACTTTAAAATGTCAAAGTTAGTTAAGGCCCGTTTGGGTAGCCGATATCTTAGTTCTTTTCTTTTGATACGAAAATTCCAAGGCCGCCTTTATGTGGTTTAAGGTGTAGTCCTTTTCCAATACATAGAGCTTCCATTTTTTCATTATGTCTTCTCGATTCTTCATACAGCTTTTTAGCCATTTTGAATTCATTTATGGTTTTAGCAATACCAGCTGCACCGCCTGCTAAAGCTCCCGCAGCTGATAATCCCGCAAAAATAGGAATCAAAGGTAATACTACCCCAGTTTTTGGAATAGGAGTAACGCGAGGGAGCTTAATCGATGAATCATCAGCCAATTCTCTAGTAGCGGCATTAGCTAATTCTATTGCCATTTTCTTGCTCTTAGGTTTTAATTTTTTGATATGCCGTTTTGCTTTTATAATAACAGATTTTAATTTACTTTTTAACCCTTTTCCAGGTGTAATTTTTGGAGAATGCTTTTTGTCCACACCAGAACCAGTTTTAATTTTTGCTGACATAGCCTTACTTACTAAGCGTGCCGCGAGTTTTTCAGCTATACTGGCATCGGAAGCAACCGCTCGCTCTTTCGCCATTTTTAACAAAATTAAATCAGCCTTATGTTCTAAATCCTTTAAGTTTGATGACTTGTGATATGCAATATCGTGATCTTTGCAGTATTCGTCCAACTTATATACGCCGTTATCTCCTTTTGTTAGTCTTTTTATTAATTTAGTAGCTGGGCCACAGTAATTATATCCTGGTAAGTGTAATTCAAATGGTAAATTATTAATAAGCCAATTGAGAAGACTACTCTCTCCAAAACACATTATAAGACTGATGATTCCGGTTTTAATACTTTAATAAATAGTTATGTGATTCGAGTTTGTTAACGTTATTTTATTTATAATATTACATTCGATTTATCAATTCAACTGCTTTCAGCTAAAGACAAACTTAACCATTTTACTAAAACCCTGTTACCTTTTCTTCGACTAAGAACTTTCTCGACTAGATATATATTGGGATGTTTTGTTTTTTGAAGTTCTTGTGTATAAAATGCTCCTAAAATAGACAGACCTCTGATAGTGTCTTCAATTAAGCAAATTATAGGAGTTGTATTTTGTATTTTACGAATTTTAAATATTTCTGTTGACCAGTTGGGAGTATAACCTTTTTCAAATGTACCTTTGTATTTACTGATACGCACATAATCACCTACTTTGTACTTGCTTTTTAAATTATCATTTTTTGGCAACTTTAAATACCTTTCTAATATCAGTTTTTTATTCATATTGTTCACATTAGCAGGGATTTCATTTATAGTGCGATGGTGAGTGTGATTGTATTTGTAAATAACATCATTGAGGGTATTATTTACCCAATTGTAATTGCCTTTTAAACTAAATTCCTTATAGATTTTAGATTTCAATGTTCTGATAAATCGTTCGACTATTGAAGCTTTTTTTGTTGAGAAGGTTGAATAATGGTTAATATGATACGATTTCATAAGCTTCTGAAATTTGTTATTATAAAATTCTGTTCCATTATCGGTTTGCAGATTTTTAGGAACACGCTCTTTATCCAACAAAGTTTTGAAAGAGTTATACACATCTTCTTTGCTTTTACTTCGCATAGGAAAGGCCCAAGCATATTTCGAAAATGAATCAATAACGGTGAGAATATATCTATAATTTTTATTTTCTTTTGAAATTGATTGCAAATGAATTAAGTCTGCTTGCCACAAGTCATCTATATCTCTCATTACAACATGTCTTCGCGGATAGTTCACTCTCGCATTTTTATGAATTTCGTTTACCACGTCAGCTTTGCTCATGTTCACAACTCAGTAGGTATGTTTGTCGCGAATTCAGCTATAATACCGAATAAAAAACATATCATTAGGACTATTTATTATTTAATTATGTCAGCTTCTTTTAACTCATCGATTATTGATAAAATTTCATTATCATGATTTGTATTACCGGCATCTCGGGAAGCAATTAATAGTTTCAATCTTTCAACCAGTTCGTTAGGATCGTCCCAATATACCAAGTCAGTGCTATTTTTGTATTTCTTTAACGTTGGTAAGCTTCCTCCAAATTTAGTGACAATATTATTGTTTGACGATTCAGAAAACAATGGTTTGATTATTTCACGATATTTTATACCTATATTGCCTCTAATTTGCCCATTAGGATTGAAATCTCTCTTATGTGCATTTGTATAATGCAACATATCTATATAGACAAGTTTATCTTTGCTCGATATTTGTTTCAAATCAGGTTTTCTTCGAAGTAAAAGTTCTTTTAAACCAGGGGTTAAATTGAAGCTTTTGTCACCAACTTTAATTAAAATGGTATTATCATTATTTGCACTATCTATTTTAGAGAACGAAACTATTGAATTACCCATTAATATTTTTTTGTTTTCACTCCTTATTCCAAATGGTATGTTTAGGTCAAAAATATCATGGATATCACGACCCTCTAATGATATTTCTAAATCATACGGTAATGCCGTCTGGGGAGGCTTTTTAACGTTCAGTACAGAATTCTGTTCTGGGTCATAGCATTCTTCAAACTTAGTAGATGAGCTAGTATTAATGTCACCTAATTCCACGTCTTCAAAATTAGAGTGTGTATTTTCAAAATTTTGTATTTTTTCTAATGTTTTATTTGAATCAACTAGAGTTTTAAGGGGATCTGTGACAGGTTTTAACATTTTTTCAAGTGATATAAGTTCGTAGAGTGTTCCTGGTTTTTCATTTGTTTTATTTTATTCTTTATATTATTCTTTGTCTACAGACTTCATTAATTCTATTTTAATATTTTTCCATGTTATGCTTATTAACAACTGTATTCAGCTAAAGAACAAATTATACTGAATTTGATTTGCCATGTTAATTACTTATATATATATATATACATATATATATATATATATATATATATATATATATATATATATATATATATATATATATATATATATATATATATATATATATATATATATATAAGTAATTAACATGGCATATATATACATGTATATACATATAAACAGTCAGTCAAATTTAAAAAACATATCAAAGTTCTGTCTGTACCTTCCATTAGAAAGTTATAAGGTTTACTCCAAACAGTTTGACAAATATTTCTAAACTCTTTCCACTGTAAATCAGAAGTAACATGCTCTTCATAAATATGTTTTAGTCACATCACCTTGTTTGAATATAATAAGAAAATTCACATTGTCTCGCAACAGTTGTTTTGGAATTTTGGAATAGGTTTGAGATAAATAGAAACAATCTATTTGTTTATGTCTACCCATACAAAAATAATTGCGAATATTAACTTGATTTTCACACGCAACATCATCAAAAATAAACACAGAATTTGTTAAAGCTTCACTCGGAGAAATGACCTCTTTATCATCGCTAAATTTGTAGAAGTTAATCTGCGAGACTCTTCCTAATACTTCACTCAAGAAACGATACTTTGGTTGAAATGAAGTTTTGGAATAAAGATAAAGATTTTTAAATTTTAGACCATTTTCATGTAACAACAAACTAATCATAACGTTTGTTTTACCACAGTTCGATGGACCGCACATTATACATCGAATCGTATTCGGTAATAAAGGACTATGTCTGATCTGGTGAGAAGTTTCATTTAAATCTATATTTTTAACTTTCAAAGATATGGGTTGCTTGATCAACTTCATTTTGACAAATACTGTAATGAATGTCTAACACACATATTTATAGGTAGCTATAACTATAACACTAAATTAGATATATCATAAAGTATAAATAACAGCATTTAACATGTTTGTACAGGTCTAGAAAGTTAGGAATTTTGTATTCTCGTATTACAATATGATATTTTTAATAATTGATTTCATTTGGTATTGAATATCATATAGATTTAAAATTGCATTCCTTATTTCATTTGCTGTCATAGTCAGCCGAAACAGGACCTGTTGCTAGCAGAGAAATCAAGTTTTATTGGTAAGTACGTTTTTAATGTTATTAGTTATTGCAATATTATATTATATTATTATATGAATAATTAGATATCTTACTTTAGTTTTATATTCAGAATCATGTCATACAGCGCCAGCATTCTCAACATTGGAGGACTTAACAGATTTGTATTTGATAATGTTGATTCTCAAATCCCAAGTCCTTTGGACGAAGTTGACCAGACAGAAATACAAGAGGTTAGTAAATATTATTTTATTCCTCATAGTTAAATTCATATAGTTATGAACTTTTCATTTATATTTTTTATGTTATTATATAGCAGGACAATGCTTTGGCAGAGAATGGTAGACAGTTAAAAATCAAGCCATTTTTTTACTCTCAAGGAAATTATGAATGTTTTGAAAAGCATCGGAACAAATCCTCTGATCAGGTAAGCACTACATAAAATGTATTTATGTTTATAAACATTTATTGTGCGCGTCCACATTATTATATATTTATGTGTGATTTATTTTTTACAGGTTACTAGCCCATATTTCTCCACTCAAGACGATGGCATAACATACATTGAACCAAACTTTTCTACAAAGTCAAAAAAATTGTCACCGTCTAAAAAGCGTCAAAGTTTATTAACGTCATCGGCAAATTCGTACATTGTTCGAAGAAATCGTCCTAAGCAAGGACGTCTTCTAATTAAGATAGATATTCATGAATTAGATTATGTAGACAAAAATAAAAAAACGAGGCTTGCTTAAGTGCACAATATGTGGTTGAGGAGCCTTATGATGATGTAATGGATATCACAGAGACATTAATAAAAAAAATAAGTAAGAAATTGTGTGATACTGAGTAGTCTTAAGATAATGTTTTTATTTAAGTTTAGTTGTATTTCTAAAAATAAATAAATGTTATCTTTTAAAAAATGTGTAATTGTTATGAGTCAATGTTTGTATGCATGCTTTATATTTATGTTAAAATTAAATAAATGTTGTGGCTGAATTAAGTAGCTCAGTACTGAATTGTGGAATACAAACCTCTAAGCAACATCGTGCGTAGGCTATCATGACGGCCATTGTTGACGTTCAAGGCTTTCAAACAGAAGCAAATGAATTTATACTAAAAGAAATAGCTGTAAGGTGTAATAAAAACCTACAAGTGTTTTTAATCAAACCACCATTTCCTTTTTACGATTTGACTAAATCAGAAAGACGGCAGGTTTGCTGGATTGAACGTAACAGAAAAATATACTGGGGTGAAGGATTTATACCTTACTCAAATTATCAATATTTAATTTCAGATGTTTTAAAAGATAAGTGTATTTACGTTAAAGGTCTTGAAAAAATGTTATGGTTGAAGGATATTTTAAATACTCATAATGTAATTAATTTAGAAGATAAATGTTGTCCTAATTTGGTATGTTTATATGATCGCTATAAGTGTTCTGAAGATTTGTACAATTGTATTTATCATGACTCAATATGTGCTTTAAAAAATGTTTTGTGTTTAAAAAAATGGTGCATTGATAATAAACATTTTTTAAATTGATAATATACATTGTTTTATTTTACTTAATAGTTTCCTAGACTCATTAACATATCCATTTATTTTTTAAATTGATAACATGATTACATTGATATTACATGGAGTGAGGAATTCATTAGGACACGCATTCATAATAAAAACTCACTAAAAGTAACGCTACCATTGATCACTAAATAATGGCTAAACTTAAAAAAATATGTTAACTATAACAGTATGGTATGGTGAGTTATGCAGAACACATTAATATGAATCGATCTCGATTGTAAAATTGGGGCTTCTGTATCACGCACACGCAGCTCGAGCGGCGACGCGAGAGCAAGTGATGCAGAAGCCCCAATTTTACCCTACTCTGGTGGTATTAAAAAAGCAACCAAACAACTAAAAGAAACAGTCAACCGAATACCTAATATCTCTGATAAAAATCACAAACACAAAACCCGACATCCAGAAATTATATCAATAGCAACAAACTTTTTCGAGATTTATACTCAACCAAAAACTTCAACCAAGTAGTAAATCTAACCGAAGGAGACGAAGTACCTTATATTTTCTGAAGAAGTAGAAAAAGCTGTGAAAACCCGAAAGAAAGGCAAGGCTTCTGGCTCTGACGGCATCGACTACGAATTCCTTATTGAAAATATATGTAATCTTGTACCGATTCTTACGTACCTATTTTACGAAGTAATGCAAAGCGAAACAATATCCAACCAGTGGACAACTTCAACTATAATACTGTTACACAAAAAAAGGCGATAAAAACAACAATAATGTCGAACGTTTACAAAGTCTTTGCTGTCATGTCATCTTAAATAAAATAAACAGAACTCTGGACGAAAACCAATCGCGAGAGCTGGCGGGTTTCAGGAGTGGATACTCGACCCTAGACCATATCCACATAGTGCGACAACTATTCGAAAAGGGTAAAGAATTTAATATAACCTTCTACTGCTGTTTTGTTGATTACACCAAGGCTTTTGATTCATTAGAACATGAGAAGATATGGCAAGCACTTCTAAATCAATCTGTTGAAAAAAAGTACATCAGAATCTTAAAAGCATCTATGCTAACAGCAGAGCCAAAATCGCGTCGTTTTGATAAAGGCACAACTACGGGCATATAAGTAAATATAAGGGAATTTATCACATGCGGCACCAAATCACACTTGATTAGAAGCGCGGCGTACACTGCTCTCTGCTTTGTAGGATTTTCTATATATCAGGCATCGCGCAACAGTTTAATGAAGCTGCCATAAGCTACAGTTTTATACGCTGTATATTAATTTTACTTTTTTCCGTGTGGTGATGGATTAAGAATACGGAATGTCACCACCCTATATCAACCCATGGGTGTCGTAAGAGCCGACAGAGGGAGCATATTATGCAGAGAACAGCACTGTAAGAAAAGGAAAATAATAATCGATTTTAAACTTTCGCTATTTGTATACATCATACAAAGTAATTTAGCGGGTCTTAATTGCGTTAACTTAACTTATTTAAGGTATTTATATCTAAGATTAGTTAACGCGATTAAGACCCGCTAAATTATTTTGTATGCTGTACCAACCCGTTTGGCCAGCGTTGTATATTAGGCCAATTCCTCCTTTCAAAGGATAGGCCTAGTCCAGCAGTGGACTGTTAAAGGCTGATGATGATGATGATGTTGATGATATTTACTTAAAAGTTAAATGTTACTATCTATGTGCCACTGTAAAACCTTGAATTAAGGTAAAACTTAGTATTACTTAACGTTTACTGCATAAAGGATAAAATTTCGTACGACGGATTAAGATTACATTATTTTTTTGAATACAACCTTGTAACATTCAAATTCCAGGGTCACAAAATAGGTAGTGTCTCACATAAAATCAACGAAATCTAGCAATACATATGCGCCGGTGAGGCAAGGTATCTTCGCTTATTGGCTTGTATTTCATTCAAATTCATGTCATTATAGAAGCAGCGAGAGCTAATCGAAGTGCTACGCAGAGAGTTTCGGCGAAGTAAATTGCTCATTAAATTGTTAAACTTTAAAAAAAAACATAGTGAAGGGACAAAATAACTGTGAGTTCTCCATGATGTTCTCAAAAGACATGAGTAGTCTATCAGCTCGCACTTGGCAGCGTGATGGACTATGGCCACCCTCTGATCAAGAAGAACCCCTTACCGAGTAGTGGGCAGTATATATATACTAACTGGGAGGTTAAGAATATCTTCGGTTTCTTCTTCATAGACTAATAATATAATATTTAGAAACTTCAATTCCTTTTCTTAGAGTTGATAATGCGCGATTCTTCGTTTTTATCACTGGCATCTAAACATGTACGTGGACGGAGCCACGGGCAAAGTCTAGTATAATTACGAAAATACAACGCCTGCACTGGAACTGAATTTTGTGCCGCACATAAGAAACACTCAAGCAATGGACACGAAGAACACACAGATTCGAAACAACAATAATATGATTTTACACAGTATTATCCCGTGTGGGTATCGAACCCCCGGCACTCGGCATAGTTCAACGGCAAGGCAGCCTTCTATACAACTACGCCGCACGTGAAACCAAGTTTAATTAGCTTTCATTATTTGATTACATACATCCGGAGCCGCACTAACTTTAACATAATCTCCACCGTACCTATATTTCTGACCGATTAAATACCAATGGGATTACTGATTAACACTATTATTAGATTCGAATCAGTGAATCTATTGACTATAGATATCCCTTATCTACATTAATTATATAGCAGAGGGACATTAAGTAGTTTGGGAGTTTGTTTGAACGCACTAATCTCAGAAATTGCTAACTAAAATATATTTCTGCAATTATGAATAGCTAGATTATAGTTTATAAAACTTTGATGCGAACGGCGATGCAGAGTTATGTACGTCAATAGGCAATAAAGACTCTTTTAAAATTATGGGCAAGTTTTACCGGCGCCATTTGATAAAATGTTCATAGTTTTAGTTTTAAACGGTTGAAATACAACTCTATACTAAAAAAGTCATGCGTACAGCGTAATACAAAAGACTGCACAGCACTATATTTCGTATGAAATATGTTTGAATTTTCTGAAGTGCTTTTGGAAACCACATTAAATTTCTTTTTACTGTACTTATTGGGATTTTTTAATACAAAAGGTTTGTAATTTTTTTCTTTGTAGGTATGAGCCATTTATAACAGCATGCGTACGAATCAAAACTGTTCGACTATTATCCCTACTAATCCCTACTAATATTATAAATTCGAAAGTGTATATGTATGTGTGTACCTACGTATGTGCCGTTTTTACGCTAAAACGGCTGAACCGATTTTATTGAAATTTAATATAGAGTGTGTGAATGTGAATGGACCATGGAGACGGACATAGGCTACCATAAGTTGCAAAAAATAAACTAAGAGGGATTGTAGAGCTATAATAATGGAGTGCTGCACATGTGATATTTGTCAGTACTGTCATACATATTGTCATATTGTGCACGGTGATTACATTGTTCGCTTATATAAACTAATAATTATATACGACGCTTAAACGGCTGAAACGAAAATGAAAATGTAATTTTACTAGGTTAGATAATTTAGATGACAAGCCTTTTAATGATGACATTCAAAATCAACTAAGTCGATTTTGGCAGCTTGAAGAATGCCATAAGTCATCATATTATTCTGCTGAAGAACAACCATGTGAAACGCATTTTGCTGAGAATACGACCCGGCTTAGTGACGGTCGCTTTTGTGTTCGCATTCCTTTGAAGCGATCACCCAAGGTATTAGGAAGTTGCGAACAACGTGCGACTCATTGCTTGTTATCTTTGGAACGAAGATTTAAAGGTCAATCTTCATTCAAAAGGGACTATTGTGACTTCATGTCTGAATATCTAGCGCTTGGTCACATGTTAGAGTGCACATTGAACTCAGAACAATTAGCCTATTTCATACCACATCATGGGGTGATGTGATACGCGAAAGCAGTTCTACTACTAATTAAATTAAGAGTAGTCTTCAATGCTAGCTAGCATTGAAGACTACTACCACCTACCAGCTCTGGCACGTCTCTAAATAGCATTCAAATGGTAGGGCCTACCATTCAAGATGATTTGTTGTCCATTTTTTTAAGATTGTGGAAGCATAAATATGTATTGGCTGCTGATATAGAGAAGATGTACAGACAGGTAATAGTCCATCCAGCCGATCGACATCTTCAACAAATTGTGTGGCGCGACGATCCGTTTGATTCAATTAAAACGTATCAGTTAATTTTCAGTTAAATACAGTCACATATGGGACATCAAGTGCTCCATTCTTGGCTGTTAGATGCATTAAACAGATTGGAATAGAGAGTCAAGATATTACTGTTTCGGACGTTATTCAACACGATTTCTATGTTGATGATTTAATGACAGGTGGAGACAGTATTAGTGATATAACTAAAATCGCTTTTTAGTAAATGTAATAATGGAGTGCTGCGCATGTGATATCTGTCAGTACTGTCGCAACATACATATTGTCATATTGTGCACGGAGATTACATTGTTCGCTTATATAAAGTAAAAATTATATTCTACGCTTAAACGGCTGAAACGATTGATACTGACCGAGCTACTTTGTACCCTATATTGTTTCTGAAGTCTTTAGAGTAATCAGGAGTGTCTTCATACGAATTGAGACTGAAAGTACATTTGTGTTACAAATTTAACGCGTGCGAAGCTGCGGGCAAAAGCTAGTAGTGCTATAACTCTTTTTTACAGTGTTGCCATAGCAAAGAATATCGGAACGATCGCTGACAGCAATGTGTTAAGATCTTACTTTAGTCTTAAGACAAGTATTGTTTGTTATATTTGCCATTGTATTTTTATCAGGCGTTTTAATTTTACAAATACCGACATGACTGGTCACCTTTTTGTAATTATTGTGCATACTCATAATTTTTTCATTACATTTCATACTTTCGCTGCGAAAACTGCTTTTCATTTCTATTCCTGAGATCACACTTCTACACAATGCACGCCATTATTTCTGAATGACAATACAATATTTATGTGCCGCAAAAATGCCATGACGTCATATTATGTTTGATGATTTATCATTCCTTCATCATCATCAGCCTTTAACAGTCCACTGCTGGACTAGGCCTCTCCTTTGAAAGGAGGAATTGGCCTACTATACCACGCTGGCCAAACGGGTTGGTATAGGGTTTGTATCAAGTTTTCCTTCTCTTACAGTGCTGTTCTCTGCATAATATACTCCCTCTGTCGGCTCTTACGACACCCATGGGATGATATGGGGTGGTGACATTCCGTATTCTTAATCCGTCACCATTATCATTCCTTATCTCAATAAATATATAGCAAGGGTGATTATTAAATTAAACGCATTCTCATTAAGCCATTAAATCAATTTTGTTGGAATGTGTTGAGAAAATCGTGGATCTCAGGAAAGAATGTAACAAGCTACTTTTAGTTAATTTGCCTTTCAAGGGCCAAGGTCTGGCCTCAGCTGGTTTATAAAACTTACATCATTTAACCGCCTTGAAGAAAGATATAAAATCGAAACCCAGGTTCTTCAGTAAACGTGAAAATGGTTATAAAAAATCTTTAGAAATGAAATCGTACTAATAAACTATAATGGTACCTTTAACTTTAGGGTTTAGGTTCCAAAGTAAATGTTAATTATTCCTTATGTATAGTGTTAATAAATAAATATTATTTCTGGTTTTCATTGAGTATGTTTGTATATTTTTAGCTATATTATTGTTCACCTTGTGTAATTTTATTGTTTCCGATTGAGATATAATATTTAAGTTTATTGTGCCACAAAAGATAATTATGTATCTATGTTTAATCATCTATGTTGTGGAAATAAATGCTTTCTTTCTGGTACACTATGGCCTGACACTTCCTCGTAATGGGAAAAGGCCCGTACCGTGGTACTGTTTATATTCAAGGTTGATTAGTAATTTTCATGGTGCTTTAAAATGCGGATTTTCAGACAAAATATCCAGCCCCTTAAAGGTGAAATACCTACAGAAAATCCTTGATTAGTGGGTGCACTGTTCAAATATGTTTCAATGTTTAGTTGGTTTTGGTTCTGCGATAATAAGTCAGTCCGAACAAGTTAGGCTAAAATGTAATTAACTGTTGTCCACGTTTGCATAGGGAATAAAAAAATATTTTATGTCTTTTAGAAGTTAAATATAAAAAAGAATCCTTTAATCATTTTAGAATGAACTCACCCGACCAAATTTCATTTTATAGATTGAGTAGCTAATAAAGGCTCTGCGATGATAATTATATCACACAGGACAAGATATCATTATACCTACATATGAGATGATGTTTTAATCTCGGAATTTTACAGCAATATGTACTTATGAATATTATGTGGTGTAATGCCAAGTCTAGTTAGCAATTATCAATAACTAGGAACAAACACGCAGTTCTACATTCATATCCAAAGGCACGCAACACAAGTTAAATCTGTTTCACTTTGTTTACAAAATAGTAATGTATTCGTCGTTCTAATTAAGTTGCGGTAACGCAATTACTTAAACAAGCTATAAAACATGAAAGCTTTTAACATCAAAAATACAGCAGGAAAAATTATACTATGATACCATGGGCAGGTATAGCCAAGTAAAGAACAGGCTGCTACGCAGATGGTCTCGAGTTCAAATCCACGTCACGCATCACTGGGAAGTGAGTGCATATTCAAATGTTAATGAAGAATTTGACTGCACGGTTTGTGAACTTGTTCAAGCGGCCGACACTGCCACACACTGACAACACTTTGTGAGATTCATAAATTGTTGTTTCGAGTCTGAATGTTTATTGTTTCCGTTTGTTTTATGTTTGCAATGTCTCCCGCGACACAGGATTTAGGCCTAGCGCGGAAGTTGTATTTTTCTAAAGAAAAAGTAGATCGCTTCCTAAGCGGTTAAAGAAAACATCATGAGGAAACCCTTTATGTTTGAGTGTTCTCTATAATGATCAGAAATAAAGTCTGCAACTCTGCTCCAACCTGCATTTGGCCAATATGGTGGACTAAGGCGATTATGATGAATATTACTATAAAGACAGTCAACGACCTTTATGACCGCTGAAACCGACAACTTAATGTGTTGTCCATTTAATACGAACATATTAACTTCGAAAAGTCATTAGTGCGCGCCATGGATTCTAACCCGGTACACTCTGTAATTGACGATGAACATTACTATGACAAATAAAAAAATAGGAATGATTCACATTTGGAAACGAGAACCTTATTTTAGCCGACTTACATTCTGCATGTAAGGTTTATCCCATCCAATATCTGATTCGGTCTGTCCTGAATTCTTATATTTTCGTTCATATTTGCAGTAACTTATCCTTTATAAAAAAGATGTTTGAATAAAGTTCCTAAAATAAAATTTGTCGCTGTTAAAATAAACCGCCGCGATCGCCGGATGTTCAAAATAACATTTTTTTCTTTTCGGCATCGTCATGCATTACGCCATATTTACCGATACTGAAAAAGTTGTCATTATTTGATCGCAAATTGGTGTTGCTTTAGTTTAATCGATAGCACTGTACTTTCACGAAGCAACAGTGAATGTACCCGATAATTTGATTACATAAGGCTAATAATCCTAATTCTCAGATCTTGTAAAAATGGTGAAGGACCTTCAAGAATACATACTCGTTTTTGAGAAAGTGGCTTCGATTTTTTTCATCATCAACATCAGCCTACAAGAATCCACTGCTGGATATAGGCCTCTCCAATGGCACGCCACTGAGTCCGATTTTCGGCTTTTCGTGTCCAGCCGTAAATAGGAAAAAAATATTTGTCTTTATCTATTACAAAATAATTTGTCTACTCACTTGATCTGAGATATAACTGCGTATTTCAGTTGAGGTCTTACTTGTTAAGGTTTTTTTTAATTCATGGAATAAATGAGAAAGTATAACATATTACACATCGCCCATCTGACAGTACAAAACTATACTACACATATTTCGTATGAATATCTTGTAAATTCATTTTAATACTTCATAGCATGTTATACCTAAAATGTACGATCTCGAACGTTAACTACGGTCACAGCAGGCACCAATGTTTGCCGAACCTCATACCTACATTCTAGCTCCTTATGGCGATCGAACTCGAAAGCTTGGTATGAATTTTGGTATTCATAATGAACACAAGGCGTCCCGGTTCCCGAACACAAAACACGCAGTCAAAATTCTTCCCGGAGTCAATAAACCCGAATAATAGCCCAAAGTATTTTTATAATACAAAATATAAATTTCAATGCAAAGGATCATGGGCATTTTTGTATGAGAGCTGGGCGTAAAACCAACAGAAATAAAATGTGTTGTAATTTTCTTTATTGTACTTCTAAATACCCCCTAAATACTTGTTAACCCCAATTTCGACCGGGTATCACTGCAAAAAAATCCCAAAGATTGGTTAAATAAAACACACATATTTGTTAAAAACTACTATAAATTGATACCTTTTATTTAAATATCAATGGTTATCATCAACTATAACATCATGTTATAGTTGATTTCTATTCTGTCGCAAAACTGTTCTGCGGGTGCAATGAAAGGTTCGTGCCGTCCTAACCCTAAAACCCACAGAACTGAAACTATGTGGGCACAACTGCCTACTGTTCTTCTGCCTGTTAAGCAAGTACAGTAACGCTCAACTATCGCATTTCTACCGATTTGGTATCTATCGATCAAAATGTAAGCATTATATGTGCACGATCTGATATGCCGGGACTGTATTTTAATTCGAAGCAACCACACATTAGTTTGCAGAATATTACATCTGCTTAAATCATCTAACGACTCCTCTCTATATAATTCAATGAAATAAACACCATCGCGGAAATGTTCTGCGATATACGATTTTGCTAGTTTTAGATGATAAGTTCCCAAAGCGTGAAGTACTATACATTCCTCTGCGTGGAAAATCATTTAGGAATGGTAGATTTGCTTCCATTCTTACAAAGTGTCGACGTTGTCGATTCAGATTTTTAAGTTCGACGTAATCGAATAAACGATTCGGGTTGTTTATTTTTCATCAATAATGTTTATTATATCCGAAGCTACTCGATGGTGTTCAAAAACTATTAAAAATAAAATAGAACTATTAAAAAGACAATAAAATATGTTGGTTTCTTTGTCCTAGCTCTGCACAACATCGTGTCGTGTTATCTCCGTTGTATTAGCGATTGTTTCGGATTCTATAAAAAATACGTTTGAACATCACTGAATATCTCTGCTCACCGGTTGTTTGGGTGATTACCGTCATAGTATAAAATTAAGTAATGGTCATTAGTTTTCACATAAAATAGATTTTAAGGCTGTTGGTTTTACGCCCATTTTGACCGTGACCCTTTACCGTTATTCCTAATGTATTTAGGTCAATCAGTAAATTTTCAGTTAAACATTGGCACAGTTCAGAGTTCAGATTACATCTGAACATTGCACTGCGGCTTATTTGTATCATGCACGGCGCCAACTCGCTGGAAATAAAAAAAATACAATTAGTTTTGACAACAAGTACCGAATTGACCGGTAGTTACCGGTTAATTCGGTACTTGTTGTCAAAGGCTACTATTTAGTTCATGGTTAATTATTTTGTTTATTTTGAAATCGCTGCGAAATCTTTTTATTCATGTTTGTCATAAGGAGAAACTTGTGCGTGAACTCTGGGTACAAATTCGCTTAGATACTCGTAAATATATAGTAGAGAACGCAACCCTCACAATATACAACACTCGTACGAATATTGCGAAAGTTCCTGATACCGACAATCGGGTGTCCGTTTGGCATCTTAGGGCCGGAAGCCTCGTGTCCGCTTCCTACAGATGTGAGATGGAAACCCAACTGAGAAAAGGTTCCACAATATGAAACTTAATTGAAATATATTATATCTAGTTATGCCGACTTATATAATAAGTTATTGTGGGAACATTTGTTTGTTTGTTATATTATACAATATCCACAAAATACTTGCTGTATTAAATAACAGCAACAAAATATTTAAGCAATTTGAATGAATATTATTTGAAAATCATAAGGCCTGGATTTACTCGAAACATATCGTTGTGAGGGCCGCTGACATACCGGTCAGCTATATTTCTTATTTGGCCTTTTTACGACAAAGTAACTTTGTATTTATAACAAAGATTACGTAAGAAGCAGGAAGTCCTTGTTTATGGGGAGATTACTTTCCTGGATCCTACATAATTATGCGTTTATTTCCCTGATAGGATAAGAGCTGATATTCTGTCAAATATGTTTAAAGCAGTAAGTGGACGGCGGGTTCCAAGACAAAAAATCTTGAAGGCCATCGCGGTAACGCAAAGACAATGATGATCCCTGAAAATATGAATATCGGCAGTGTTGGAATTTAAAAGAATTATACCTTATCTACAACCTACAGCAGAGAGATCATCCTCACTGTTACGTTATTTTCGGTCGAGTAATTCTTTTTTTTTTTTTTAATTTTAGTAAGACATTTCTAAAATGAAATAAACAAAAGACGTGCACAAATTAGAGTCAGTTCAACTTGTTTTGATTAATATACGTCTGTACAGATTTGATGCTTATTTCATATGACAATAGTATTTCAGTCAAAATACACTGGGATCGACGTTACACCGCATTACGTGAATTTCAATACCGCACGCTATTGTGCGACTTGCGTCCAATATCTGTCCCCATGACCTATTATGTCCGAGTTCTACATTTCAAAAACAAGTGATGCTGAATGCAACAACTAGTTAAATGTTAAAAAATAATATGCATGATAATTATGACATCCTATGGCAACAATCATATTATGGGATTAAAAATACAGAAGTAAAATAGAAGAAGTGGCGTAAGGGTCGACTAAGGGAATTGCATGAAACAAATAGTAACTTGCTGTAGAGAAGGAAAACTCGACAATGCTCGACATCAAATACTATAGTGTGGCCACTGTGGTAGGCCAAATCCTCGTACCTATTGCTTCACAATGCCATATTTACAAAATTAAGAAAGGACTTTGTCCAGCAGTGGACTAGAAACAGCTGATGAAGTAAGTAATAACTATGTGTATGAAATACATACAAGAGTCATTTTTAGTTAGTTCATTCTACACTTTGGTTTTTGTTTACACATTCTGCGAATATAAACCATTCCCTGAAAAGAAACGGTCCAATTTCAATACGAGTACAGCGAAATATTCTATATAGTTTTCATCTATATGACCAGATAGTAAAAATTAAATACCATACTGTTTTTTGTACCATGCCTTAGCGTATCAGAATTAAAAACTGATGAATAAATAATGATGATGCCCAATTTCAACAACCGGCTACTCCGACAGTCCAATCTATCTCGATGTCTAAGCCTATTGTCTAGTCTAATCTGTTTTAGCGATAATCGACACCCTCACGAGCGAAGCCGTGAGCTAACTCTAGATTCTTCTTCTTTCTTTATTGTCGACGGTGTCGATGTATCTGGCGACCCACAAACAGGCAATCCTCCGTCACGCCGACTGTGCTATGCGAAGATTACAGAACCAATAGGGAAGAAACAGATCAAATCGCTACCAACCCTGTGCGAACGGAAGGAGATAAGAGATGAGGGAAAGAGACAATTTGTTTGGAAATGTTATCTAACCTTACTTTAAGTGGTCAACGTCGTCTTGCAGTGAATGCAAAGCAGTTCCTTTAAACCAATTTGCCTGGAGCAGCTGACTTCGCTGTCGTGCCATCCTATATTCAATCAGTAAGGCTCCGCAACTGTCCTTCGAAAAAGTCGCAAACACCTTAAATTTAGGGTGAATAGAATTGTTTATCTGTTGAATTAGCTCTTACTCATGAGATGTCAAGTGGAAAAGATCAACGACTTCCAGAGGCAGATGTAATTCAGTCCGTTACTTTTATTTCATTAGTTTGGACACATTGACCCTTTGGACCTACGGAGGCCTGGGATTAATCACGCCATGCTGTCAGGCTGAACACTTTATTTACCAAAAGATTCTAGACATAGTGAGGAGCTCAAAAACTAAAAAAGTCCTTCCTGAACCGAAAATCTGACTCTAATATAAAGATAAAAATAATAAGTCGATTTGATATCATATTTGGTTTACATTGCATGTCAAGAAGTCTCCATTTAGACATAAAAATGCCCGTAGCTGAGAACTTCAGTCATGTCATTCATCTTATAAATATGTATGTATGTATAAAACTATGAAATCAAATTCGATTAAAAGCATTATGATACAAACATTACAATTACAACCATAAATCTATTTATAATCCCCAAACAGATATTTCTCTCTCGTTCTGCATCATTGGAACAAGAACTAAAGCAGACTTAAAATTACCTCAGGTGTTCTAAAACATGATTTTGTTAAACTACTAACCGAAATAATATTAAACTTGCGGGCACTTCTGCGAATTGGAATCTGAAGTTGAATGTTTTCAAAAGCATAATTGCTGCTTAGCTAAGTGGAGATACCAACAGACTGCTACGCAGAGGGTCTTGGGTTGAAATCCATGGCATACACCGCTGACATTCCAAAAATTATTAAATTGATTATTATAGCTAGCTAAGCGGTGAAAGAAAATATCGTGAAACTGCATCATCTGAGAGTTCTCCATTATGCTATCGAAAGACTTGGAAACTCTACCAACCCGCGTCATGAAAGTCCTCCACGTCGTCATCGATCTGTTATTAGGTAACGATATAGGTGCCTATAATATATAATATAGCTACCATAAAACCTTGCAAACTCTAGCTTGACCAATCAAATAATAAGTGGAGAGAGATAAGCGATGGTAGGTACTCTATGCCACTTGTCGGCCAACTTAATATTGCGTGTTTCACTCGGCGCTTTAGAACTTTATAGGACGCGTCTTCTACTAATGGTTCGCGCACACGTACAGTCTCGATAGAAATTCGAATTAAAAACAACTTATTTATGTAGGTCACAAAGTGACGCTTATGAATTTACAAATAAGTTATTTATTGTATCAATATAGTTCCACGTGTAAGAGCGTAGAACCGTGAGAACGGGAAATAAGACAAATGATTTTCTTTTCAATTTTGTTTCATGAACGAAAATTTGTGCATTCATCCTATCAACCGTCTGATGTAAAAAGCCGGTAATCGTCAACGTCTTGACATTTTTTCTCTCACGGCAATATTTAGCTAAATGGTTATTCCAATTCGTTGCCTGGGTATTACTGGACAATTGTATTCAATATTAGGTACACAAGTTAAAGTGCACAATCTAAGTATTATCTAATAAAAAAGGCATTACCGGAGGAGTGGAGGCGGCAAAAATGTAACAATAAATATTTTTCATATAGCAATTAATTCAAACACGGCAATGCTTAATAAGGAACTCTTTGAAAAGTGTATTGAGAGCTATGCAGTACAAAACAAAACATTGCCATCGCCAGTTCAGTAAGTTACCGTGCAGTAAATAAAGTGATAGCTCCCAGGTACCTCATAAACGCGCCATCTCTGTGCTTCATCATAAATTGATATATGAATGGCATCCATTTAAGTGCTCGAGTAAAACCTCCGTTTGCTTTTTATTACTAGTTATTGCAAAATAATTTTCCAAACATGTCTGTTTTACTGCCGGTAGAATTTGAAAAATTATTCCCATCGAGCAAAATCTGACAATAAATAAATATTAAGTTTATAGCCTAATAAAACTGAACTCTTTGATATGTTTTAAGTTTGATATAGCAACCAAATGCGGCGAAAATTTGGTGTCTATTGTTCGATTTTAATTTCTCGATATAACGCTTTTCGACTTTTAAACATATCGTAACCCATATTGATATTAATACCTATACGATCCGTATTATACCCACGGTTCTATATCTATAACGTAATAAATCGATACCTTTGGGTAGAAAAGTCGTATAAACCAAAACCCGACTTTTCAGGAGAGCAGAAAAACGATTTTTTTTTACATAAAAATTCATAACTTTTTTGTTTTTGTAGTTATAAAAACTATGAGAAGTTTCTTAGAATTTGCGAATGAAAAAGGTTAAATCATCAAAACCTATCTATCTTTTTTAGTTTTAAAGTTAGCTTGGATTTACGTCTAAGAAAACTCAATTCTTGGTTAATACACCCCATGAAAATGTACTTTAAAAAAACTGTAAAGGTCGTATATCCATTTGTGGTAAGCTTATGGTCACATTTACTGTCGTAAAAACCCATACATGTAGTTTTTTGTATTAAAAACCATTTATAATCATAGATCAATTGAATTCTGACTAATAAACAATCCTGTTACTCTCAGAATTAGTAGGAATTCAATCATTATTATTCTTATAACCAATAATGGTCGATTCAAATAAAATAAAACTACCTGAAATACGAAGTCAACATTAATTAAGTATTATAATACCTTCTAATCAACATTTACTATCATTTCAATAATGGTACAACATAGCTAACAGGTTTAACATTTTAAATTGAAAAATTATTATAAACACCTTAAATAGAAATGTGAAATAAAAATCTACTTAGTCATAAAAACAAAAATTATTCAAATTTCTTCTGAATTAAAGTAATCAGGCATTTTAATCATTTACAAAATGTTTGATATATTTTTTTTAATTTTTGTACATATTTAAATGTAGGTACTTAATTCAATAAATTATTGAATTAAGCCTTTGTAGTAAGGCTTACTTACTAAGTAATTTATTGAATTGCAACTAAATAAAAAAAACGATCAAGCACTAAATGTAACTAACTTATGTACTAAAAACATAACACTCCTTTTTTTGGGCAGTCGTGAAAAAAGTAACTTACTTTATGATATAAATTTGTGTTCAGAACTAGTTTAAAGTTATTTATGAATTGTTACTATAAACTATTTTAATTATTATTATAAATTATTTTAAAACGAATTATGAATTATTGCTTGCAACATTGCAAATATATCGTTTTCTCGAAACAAAGGTAGGAGGAGTAGAAGGTACGTGGTATAGAGCCCCAAGCACAATTTAAATTTCGCGATACCTAACACAAAAGTTAAAATTTCTATATTTTGTAATAATATTTCAGAATCAACTTGAAGTTACGTGAAAATTAAATTTTATCCCATCCCTAGCAGATAAAACAAATGTGTTGTAATTTAAATAAATGGATATACGAGTATAAAAAGAATTATTCTGAATTACAACTTACCGAACTCAGCACCTACTTGCATGAGTGTATGCGAGTAGGTGCGACAAGAGTGTTCTAGCCTTAATAAATTGTAGCACGTAGCTATTGCGATTTGTAGGTATTAATCGTGGTAGCCTCATACGACTGATCAGTGACGCTAGGCTATTAAAAAATCATAAATATCTACCCTAAACAGGGAAAATTCGACCGCCAAGTGCCTCAGTATCATGCACTGAATCACTAGTATCGGTTTTCGGTTTATTATTTATTTACACCCAATATTATTACACACCTAAAAGATACACTTTATTTAATACAATAAAACCGTTTCAACAAAAATATAGATCGAATATAAATCTATCAAGCGAAAGACCCGCTTAAAAAATATCAATCCACCAAGTACAGTCCGAATAATATACCCGGAATAATATTTTGCATTAAAACATTACTCTTTATTAATACAAAAGCAATTTCAATTCTATCCCAATAAAAAAGTGTTCATATTTCGATTAACTTGTCTTTCAGTACCCGTTCTCTGAATTATTAGTCAGAATTCAATTGATCTATGATTATAAATGGTTTTTAATACAAAAAGAACTACATATATGGGTTTTTACGACAGTAAACGTGACCATAAGCTTACCAAAAATGGATATGCGACCTATACAGTTTTTTTAAAGTACATTTACATAGGGTGTATTAACCAAGAATAGATTTTTTCTTAGACGTAAAATTAATTTTTTATAACTACAAAAACAAAAAGTTATGGATTTTTACGTAAAAAAAAGTAGTTGTTCTGCTATCCTGAAAAGTCGGGTTTTGGTTTATACGACCTTTCTACCCAAAGGTATCGATAATTGGGTTTTTACGACAGTAAATGTGACCATAAGCTTATTAAAAATGGATATACGACCTTTACAGTTTTTTTAAAGTACATTTTCATGGAGTGTATTAACCAAGAATTGATTTTTCTTAGACGTAAATCCAAACTAACTTTAAAACTAAAGAAGATAGATAGGTTTTGATGATTCAACCTTATTCATTCGCAAATTGTAAGAAACTTTCTCATAGATCATTTTTAATCACTTTCGGGTTTTGGTTTATACGACCTTTCTACCCAAAGGTCGATGCAATAAGGATTTACGACGTCGAATTTAAACTATGCTTAGGTAATGCATTCAACAAGTTGGGGCGTACAAACCATTTACAATTAACGACTATTTTTACGCCCTGAGTAAATAAAAATTATGGTCATTACATCATAACAAAACTACAAAAAAATAATATTCGGCTTTTACACTGATAATTTACCTTTTTCAAGAGGCTATGACCAAAAATTTCTGGGTCGTATTACTATACATTTTTGTGCGAATTTCTACATTTCGTATATACAGATCGATAGAGAAAAAAAATCTGAGAAAAATGGTATATATAACTCAACTTGGCCAAAATGGTTTATACGACCTTTCTACCCAAAGGTATCGAAATATAGCCAGCAGCAAAATGGTGATAAAAATGGATAAATATTTATTCAAATATTATTTAGTTTAGTTGCCACAGCGATCTCCTGCTACCGCTCTTATCACTAGTATCTGAAAAATCAAAATTACCAACTAGAGAGCGTAACTAGAATATATATTGAATGAGCCATTAAGATAAGTCAGTAGGGTCCATAATAAGAATTATCTTTACATCCTACCCTATAAATTACCGTAATAAAACGAGTTGCGATTTTTACAGGAAACGACCGCCGGCCTTGAATTCTGGATATTTGTTTACTAAACAACGACGCTCTGCCTCTCAAAACAGCTCTGGGCTAAGGCCAGACGTAGGTAAATTCTTTTCACATTTGGGATAGCGGAATTTGGCAACTTTTACCACACCAGGAAAAGTTTGTGAACATTCAGCTCATGGACCGAACATTTGGTAACATACCTACATACCAGTTTCGTAGACGGGTAGTCACGGCATGCCAATTTCATCTTGTTGTACAAATTCGTTTAGGTACCTAAATTTATAAGAACGTGAGCTCACATCAACTATCGACAAAACTAAATGGGCTTTCACGAGACTATATTATATAGGTCTGAAGGTCCTTTATATACTTAGTTCTAAAGAGGCAATTATGGCATTAATTAGTAATAGGTACTCGGTCGAGATTCGTCTCAGTAGTCATCCCTGTATATAATGAAGTAAACTGAAACTTCAAACATACCAATCAGCTAATACGAAGTAGGTACCTTTTGATTAAAATCTCAATCTTTAAATTGATCGCTCAAAGCAGTGGCGAGTTTAGTTTAGAGAGAATTAAACTTTAAATGGTTCCACGGTTTAGTTATATAATTTTCACCACTGCAGCTCAAACATGCCGCTTTTGCTGCGAGACAACAGTGAACAAAAGGCGATTTTGATTCGAGCGTGAGTAAAAGTAGCTTTTTAATTTTTCAATCTTCAGTGTCACGAATTGACATTGTTCAGCCATAAATTTGAAACAATCGAATTTTACTGTGCTCTGTCTCTTTCACATGCATATAAAAAGTGAGTGAAAAAACAAACCGCTTCGAATTCGAAATTCGATTTTGGAATTCGACCTCAAAGAAAACACCTACGGCATCGCAAAAAAAAAAGATATTTGTAATAAAGAAATTACTTTTTTTATATGTTATTGTTTACATGTTTAATTTATTATTGGATTTTAATAAAAATAAGTCTAATGAATAGTATAAATTAGTATTTAACCAATACATTTTTATTTTGAATTACAACATTTGAAAAATAAACATCAGGGACGCGGTATTAAAACGTGATTTAAAAAAGTAGCGGGAATAAAAATTTCGCTGATGCTGATACAGTAGGTATAGCGTAACGTGTTAAATTATATTAAATATATAAAATAATCTAAAAAGATGAGTGACACTAGCGATGATGACAGAAGAGTTAAATCAACAAGTGATTATGCAGAATTCAATCTATTCCTGTTCATTTCTATGTCTCCTAAGTAATATGTGTTCTCACTGCTGTGGTGAAAAGTTATGTGTGCTACACGAGAGCAAAGATTTTTGTATCTGGTGCTGTTGAGTCCCTCACCACGCTTAACTATTAACACATTGTTATTAGATATACGCCCAAATGGAGTTCATGTTCATGTAATATAATATTGAAAATGAGATAATGTTTATTACGTAAATGTGTGTACGTCTAATATGACGATGTTACGGACGAAACTACGTTGTCTTCACCGCAGTTCTGTAACATCATTAATATTATTAGGTAAGTATATGTACCGTTTGTTACTATACTACAAAATAATATTTTAAAAAATATTAAACGTTCTGATTTTTCGTATTTGTTAAAATGATTGTGAGTGAGTTTCATTACTTCTGAAAATAAAAATTGGTTGCGTACGAATTTCACAAAAATAAGCTGATATCATTGTAATGAACAAACATTTTTAGATAAATAACGCAGTAATATAAGTAATTTATAGTAATATAAATTATTTCACTACTCCGTTATGATATATTTGCTAGATACGGCCATTAGTATGTACGTGGAACGAATTGAATGAATAACTTTGTCTCTACTATTACAAGTTTGTGATAAAAAAGCTGTGTCTCTGCATTATAGAAATTAAAGATGTAACATTTTCAAGAGTGTTCCTTTTTTTTGTTATCTTTGCGACTATATTTTGTGCAATTTTTTGATTGAGCAGGCGTCATGCAATAATAGTTTATGAATACTTCAATAAGACTATTTTATAGCTCGAACAATCAATGCCGTTGGAGCGAAGTCCCTGGAATATTGGGTGCGTACCGGGTGACGCAGCAGTGGTAAGCCCTCCAAGGCAAGATATACCGACGATCTTGATGGAATCATTCAGAGGATGTAAAAGCGGTTTAAGATCAGTCTATGAGGACTGCTTCGAGGGTGGCCTATGTTCTGTAGTGGACGTGTTTTGTTTGATGTGGTGGTTCTGATGTAAACGGAACAAATCATATTCGATGGATATAGATAATTCAATTGACTATAGATAAATCGTAGATACATTTCGATCTAAGTCACTATCTCCAGAAATCGTCATAATTATCTTTGATATAGGAATTCGAATCAGTATAACAGTACCTACCCAAACTGTTGCGTTTCGTTTGGTGAGTGAGAGCGCCGGAGGCCCATCCCCTATTCCTTCTCCTTCATCCCATTCCTCCTCCTGTCCCTTTTCCCAACCCCAAGGGGCGGCAACGCACTTGTGACTCCTGTGGTGTTGCTTGTGTCCATGGGCGGCGGTAATTGCTTACCATCAGGTAATCCGTCCGCTCGTTTGCCGCCTAATTTTATAAAAAAAAAACTTGTAATAATGCACATTTTCCACTCTCTAAGTACATCTTTGCAATTTCAACTCGGAAGTATATTAAGGGCTCGAAGTTGGTATGAAGACAATATATTAAACGTGTTCCTCGCGGTCCAAGTTCCTTGCAGAAGCTAGTTTAAATGAAACTCAGTATATCGTACAAAGTGTTCCTCGTTGAGACCCATACAGTTGCCCAGATACCATCTAAACTTTACATTGCACCGCGTGTTGTAGGTTCGATCCACACAGTTTACAAATCTTTGCATGATCCATAAATACTTGTTACGAGTTTCGGTGTTCTTTGTGTTCGTTACTTGAAAGTTCATAAAGTTCCGCTTAACATTACGCTAAGTGTTGTGTGTTCGATCCACACACGGAAAAGTACTTTGTGTGACCCACAAAAGTTGTTTTGAGTCTGTACGTTCCCTGTGTCCATTGATGGAATCTTCATAAAGTGTCCGCGATGTCGGATTTATTCTTACAGCTGGAATTAAATTTGCGCCTGTATCCCCGAAGGAGTAGGCAGAGGTGTAAATATTACACCCACATCAATTAATAAAAAAATACAAATAAAAACAGAGGTATTTTCAAAACAATTTTCGTCAACATTATATTGGGGCTTTTAGGCGTAACATGAAATCATAAATAATAACATGTAACTTGGCCGGCAATATGGCCGCCCTTTTGCTGTATGAACATAGTTACCAAACACTAATTGCCCGTGAGCTACAAAGGTCAATGACGAACACGGATTACTTCATATTAGTAAGAATAAAAGACCTTTGACTACAAACATAATCTGAAATGTTGCAAAAATAAACTTAATAATTGCGATAAGTATCATGTTCAAACTGAATTTATAGGAAAAACATTGCAATATATTTTGACTCTTTTTATTAAGCTTAAAATTTTACAGTTGCTTCACTATAATTATGTTTTTGTAACGTGCTTGGATGGGCCGTTGAAATCAATTTCAGTTTTCTAAAGTTTTCTAAAATTCTTGAAAAGCTTTGCATTTGATACTGCTCGCGGCTCCATCAACCTGGATGTTGCTTATCGCGTTTAAAGGCAACCTACATAATATGTGCCATTCTGATGTATCAGTTAAGTTAGCAAAGTTTCGTCAATATCTGTACAGTAGATTTTTCGTGAAAGAGTAAAAAGAGCCTCTAATGACCTATCTTCACAAATATAGCGATTAGAATAGAAATAAGACTGAAAGAAAAAAGCGAATAGAATATTGCAACAGTTATATTTAAACCGCGTTTGAAATGCAAGTGCGTAAAACCATCACAAAGATCTAGCACTTCTTAGAAACAATTTCTTGGCAGCGCGCTCCAGTATATTATAGCAAATAACGCGTTTTAAAAATGCTACATTAAAATATTGGCTTTCTTAATCCGCGTTAATAGCCGTAATATATTTCACAACATAATGTTGAACCGCGGAACAAATACGTTACTTTACCTGCATCTTGGTAAGGTATTCGCAGCGAAGGTGGAGCAGAGCATATTATTATTAATTTATGTAATATAAATGTCTTCTTGTACGTAAGTTCGCACTCAAGATCCGTGCAGTTTGCGCCGTAGCTTGTTATACAACACGGCTTAATGAGCCATATATTATTCACCGGCCGTTTTAATGTATCAATATACATTTGCGTCATCATGCAACTAATTATACGAGCGCTGCCTGTACAGTGTGAACAGAAAATTCATGGACTATTACTTTATTTAATAGTTATTTTATACAAAATTATAGTGCAGAAGTGAATTTATTCCTATTTTTTAATATTTGTTTTTGCAATTTACGTTGTGACAATATGCAATATTAAATATGACGCATAACAAGTTAAACTGTATTCAGCTTCATCGTTTTGCTTAGTATGAATGATTTTCGGGTCTTTGCCCGCATTCATGGGAAGAACTCATAAATATTTGTGATTCTGAGTGATTTATATATATTCAAACTAGTAACAAACTACCTGACATTTTTAGCAGTATTTGTCACAAATATTTCCCTTTTACCACATAATGCTAACTGCGTTTTTTTTAATAAGGTGTTAAGAAAACAATAGATAGTCAGATCATCAAAACTACAACACGAAAAGCAGGCTGCCTGTATTTTTTATTCTACTATAAGGCACATTTTTCACACAACGAATAAACCCTGCGCGTCGCAGAGGCAACACAAAAATCTCAAACCAATAAACATAAGGAACACCCGATCCGCACTCGTTAAAACATTTTACAGAAGATCACACAAGAGTTATAAGACATCGAAATTAAAATACATCGATTAATGGTATAATTTAGATTACTTTTAAACCAAATGAACTAGAAACTACATTATTTACTATTATCCGACGTTTCGGTACTTTACAGGAACCGCGGTTTCAGACTGAAGGACATTTGTCTTAAATGTAGAAGTTATGTCAAACTGTTATACGACGTTCAAATGCACAACACTCAGTTCAATAGCGTGTATTAATATCTGGATTTTACATAAACTGCTTCAAGGTTTTTGCTGATTAAACTGATCGCTAGACAGATCGTCAAAATGTTCGTAGCAATGTTTGCCTGTTCTGTTCATTGTTCAGTTCAAAATACTGCGAATTTTCGATGTTCTGTTACAAGTGAATGCTCAAATATATCAGCATCATAAGGCACAGGCGTTGTCGGACAACAAACAAGTACTAAACCATGCCGATTACCATACTGGTGCTATGAGGAGGAAACTTTTGTTATCTTGTTTGGTTCGCCACGAGTTGTTTACTATTGGCACGCCACCTTCACAATGAGCCACACTGTCATGTCGACGATTGTAGCACATATCACCGTTGTTGATTGGTACCAGCCTTATTCTACCCGAATTGAGCTTCTTTTTTGTATATTACTCCACGGTTGGCGTAGTGGTTTAAGCGGCCGCCTCGCCACTTGACACTGCGCCGAGTGTTGTGGGTTCGATTTCCACACGAGACAATATTTAATGTGATCCATAAATTGTTGTTGATCCATATATTGTGTCCGTTGGTTATATGTTTGTAGAGTCCCCCGCGGCACAGGATTTACTCCGTAGTGCAGGAGATGAATTTCCAAAAACAAAAAGCTTGTAATACGAGGCAAGGTTTTCTTTGCTATCTAACTGTTATAGCATAAAGCAATAAGTAGCCAGTGATAGTTTTTTCAAGGCGGAAATAAAACTACGGTTCCTCAAAATGATACTTTTCTACAGCTTTCAAAAACGCACTTGGTAGACGTCTCTATTTTCGCTAGTAGTAACCCTCTTGTATAGCCATAGTTATATTCTCTCGGCATTACAGAGACAATTAATTTCAAGGCTATATTCGACGCTCCCCGCGACAAAAAACGAGGAAACAGTAGGCTGAGGGGGTGATTGGGCCTCTAGTGCTCTAAAGCGCCGGATTAAAATCAAAATTATTAGGGATCATTACGGATATTGCTGTTTTAGATCATTATTCTGCGAACTGCAGACATACTTTTTAGGGTTTCGTACCCGTATGATCCCAACGGGACCCCATTATAATAATATGATAAATAATCAGATAGCATATTATATCAAAACGATCGTCGTAGGAATTAGAACACCTTCAATATAGCTGATGTGAAATATACGTGTTCAGTAACATTAACATTGTACATAATGTTAATATTACTGAAATATAAATACCGCGTGGACGCGCGAGTCAACACAGTTACAGTTGAATACTGAAAGCGATCAACAAGCGAAGGAGTGCGAAGTTTAAGTAAGGCGGAAGTGTTTTCTAGTAGTGTGAAATAGTGTTTTATTAGTGTTAAAAATTAAGTTTGTAATTATAGTGTTTGTGTTAGTAAATAAAGTACAGTTTAGTGGCATATTGCATTTTATTTATCACCGAGCCCCAGCTCGTAACAAATTGGTGTCAGAAGAAAGGAATAAATTATGCCGGTTATGCCGAAGGACGAAACTGAAGGAGTGCGTACCAGGAACCAGCGCCAGCAAGACCTGGACCAGAGATGCTTCGGAGACGTTCCTTCTCTATCGTCTGGTGGAGCAGGCGACTCCGCGGCTGCAGTGGAGCCTGCAAGCGCAGCACACTCCGTGACGGTGCCCGACATCGCGGCTCTGATGGCGTTCATGCAGGAGCAGGCCCACCGTCAAGAGGAGCACACGCGACGCTTGGAGGAACAGCTACAGCGCGACAAGGAGGAGCATGCTCGCCGTCAACAGGAGCAGGCTCGCCGTCAAGAGGAGCAGGCTCGCCGTCAAGAGGAGCAGGCTCGCCGTCAAGAAGAGCACGCGCGCCGCCTAGAAGAACAGCTGCAGCGCCACAAGGAGGAGCACGCCCGCCGTCTGAAGGAACAGCTGGTGCTCATGAAGGACCTCAGCGCCGCAGGGGGGAAGGACTTGAAGGCGGTCCAGGAGGAACTTCAGCAGCACGAGGCCCGTATCAGCGACGTTGAGATGCTCGTACACGACAAGCTTAAGACTCGCGTCGCCTCTATAGAGAAGAGTGTACATGACCACCACGAGACCTGTGTTGCTGAAATGGAGAAGAAATTGCGTGGGTTCGAAGTGACACCAGCAGCTGTAGCGCCCTCACCTCGTGGGTTTAAGGTTCCACCATTTGATGGCTCGTCATCATGGTCTGCATACAAGATCCAGTTTGAGGCAGTGATGCGATCGAATGGATGGACCAAAGAACAGGCCTTAACTGCCCTAACCTTGGGCCTTCACGACCGGGCCTTGACAGTGTTGGAGGCACTCGGGCAAGACGTCACCTACGAGAAGCTTCTGGAGACGCTGGAGGCGAGGTACTGAGACGCGCATCTGGAACACGTTTATCGTGCCCATCTGAAGGACAGGACACAACGCCCCGGAGAAACTGTGCAGCAGTGGGCTCTAGAGGTGGAAAAGCTGGTCAGCAAGTCATACCAGTCGTCGCCCGCGCTGATTATTTGAAAATAAAGCCATCTATCGGTGAATGAGAGAACTAGAAGAGAACGGATATATCAATGTTACATCTACTCTCTAATAGATGGCGTTGCTGTTGCTACTAGAACAATGCATGAACTTTAGAACGCTCGCACGTTGCCAGAACTTTCCTGAAGCATCTCGAACAGACTAGTTATGTGTTCCGGCCGGTATAAATACCGCGTGAACGCGCGAGTCAACACAGTTACAGTTGAATACTGAAAGCGATCAACAAGCGAAGGAGTGCGAAGTTTAAGTAAGGCGGAAGTGTTTTCAAGTAGTGTGAAATTGTGTTTTATTAGTGTTGAAAATTAAGTGTGTAATTATAGTGTTTGTGTTAGTAAATAAAGTACAGTTTAGTGGCATAGTGCATTTAATTTATCACCGAACCCCAGCTCGTAACAATAAATTAAAATCAAGAAGCAGAATTTTAAAATAGCTACACAAGTATGGAAACATTTAACAAAAATAAAGTTAACTCAAACGGGGTACTTATACTAGGCTATATAGTGGGCTCTAGAGGTGGAAAAGCTGGTCAGCAAGTCATACCAGTCGTCGCCCGCGCTGATAGATGGGAACTTCGTACAGGCATTTACGGATGGAATCCGCGACCTGCAGGTTAGAGCAGTGGTAAGTCTTGGGCACTTCAAGGACCTCAAGGACGCCTTAGCCTACGCTCTGGAGGTGGAAGCAGCACGTCACGAGGATCGAACTTACCGTATGGGGAGTTGTTTCTTCACCTCGGTGCTACAACTGCGGGGAAAGAGTCCATATCCGCTTGAGCTGCCCAAAGCGTAAGCAGCGTGGTGAAAACCTGTCTGCACCAAAGGGGTCACCTGACGTACCTGTCTGGCGACAAGAGCTACGTAGCGCAGATGCTCTGACAAGTAGGCCTTACCCCGACCAACGCAAACACTGTGAACACTGAGACAGTGTTAGTGAGGACGTTGAAGACGGACTTGAGTGACGAATGGAAAGAAGCTTTGCAGAATGCTCAGCAAACCGACAAGGATGTACAGCCGATTCTCGAGTGGAAGACATCAGGCGCTCCTAGGCCCAAATGGAGTGATATCGCAGCAATGAGTCCTATCACCAAGGGTTATTGGGCACAGTGGGAAAGCTTGGTTGTCCAGGATGGAGTTCTGTGCCGCAAATGGGAAAACGCTCGAGGTAACCAGTGCCATCTGCAAATGGTAGTGCCCAAAACTAAGGTGCCGGAAGTATTGCAGCTCTATCACAATGGCGCTTCAGGAGGTTACATTGGTGTTAAGAAGACCCTTACTAAGATCCGAGAGCGGTTTTATTGGCTCCACTGTAGGAATGACGTCGAGGATTGGTGCCGCAAATGCACAAGTTGTGCGGCTGTGATGGGGCCACACACTCGTAGCAGAGGTGCATTGAAGGTGTAAAACGTGGGAGCCTCATGGGAGCACCTAGCGTTGGATGTCGCTGGGCCGTTTCCTGAGAGCCAGTATGGAAACAAATACTTCTTGGTTGTGATGGATTACTTCACGAAGTGGCCTGAAGTGTTTGCAATCCCCAATCAAGAAGCTACCACAGTGGCCGATAAGCTGGTGCATGAAGTCTTTTGTCGGTTCGGGGTGCCCTTAGAAATCCACAGCGATCAAGGCCGGAACTTCGAATCTGAGGTGTTCAAGGAGACTTATCGCGTAATGGGTGCACATAAAACCGGGACCACGGCTTATCATCCGCAATCAGATGGCATGGTTGAACGATTTAACCAATACCTAGAAAGGTACCTGGCGAAGGTCGTGGAGAGCAAACAAAGAGATTGGGACAAGCACATCCAACCGTTTCTCCTGTCATATCGCAGTGCGGTTCACGAAACCACAGGAATAACACCAGTTTTTGCCAATTTTGGAAGAGAACTCCGTTTACCAGCAGACTTAATCACCGGTATTCCACCAGAATCTCCACGCAATATAACGGATTACGCGACCGAGCTACGCAACAAGATGAACGATGTTTATGAGCACATCAGGGAGTCAGGACAACAGATGTCTGAGAAGATGAAGAGTCGCTACGACCGGAAGGCGAACAACAAAGGCTTCGAAGAGGGGTCATTGGTGTGGCTTCATAACCCAGTACGAAGCAAAGGTAAATTGCCTAAGTTACAAGCCAGATGGGACGGGCTATATTGCATAATTACCAGGATGCACGACGTCACCTATCGAATCCAGAAGGGGTCGCGAGGTGCACCGAAGATAGTTCACGTGGACCGGTTGGCTCGTTACTATGGGTCCAACGATGTTCGAGACGAACACGTCTAAGAGAGAGGCAGTGTTACGAATGGCGTTATTTGAAAATAAAGCCATCTATCGGTGAATGAGAGAACTAGAAGAGAACGGATATATCAATGTTACATCTACTCTCTAATAGATGGCGTTGCTGTTGCTACTAGAACAATGCATGAACTTTAGAACGCTCGCACGTTGCCAGAACTTTCCTGAAGCATCTCGAACAGACTAGTTATGTGTTCCGGCCGGTATAAATACCGCGTGAACGCGCGAGTCAACACAGTTACAGTTGAATACTGAAAGCGATCAACAAGCGAAGGAGTGCGAAGTTTAAGTAAGGCGGAAGTGTTTTCAAGTAGTGTGAAATTGTGTTTTATTAGTGTTGAAAATTAAGTGTGTAATTATAGTGTTTGTGTTAGTAAATAAAGTACAGTTTAGTGGCATAGTGCATTTAATTTATCACCGAACCCCAGCTCGTAACAATAAATTAAAATCAAGAAGCAGAATTTTAAAATAGCTACACAAGTATGGAAACATTTAACAAAAATAAAGTTAACTCAAACGGGGTACTTATACTAGGCTATACATCCCTTCCTGTGTACAAGTCCGATTCCCACTTGACCGGATTCTGCTTTCAATTGTCCACAAGTTTTGCAATAATCTCTAAACTGTGATACTGAAAAATATTCTTACCATTATGCTATTATTAGTAACAAGCGAGCTAGTTTACCAGGAATCCTATTCTCTCAATTTATCATTGAAACAGCCTTCCACTGATTGGCCCGCTAAAAAGTCAGATCGTCGTAGACCTCGGCGGCAACCAATCAGTGCGCCGAGCGCCGCATGGTCGACTTTAACTCTGTCCGACAGTGCTGCACACAAGGTTATTTCTTAGCTGAATAGCACGCAGATAGCAACAGGATTGTCCCGTAAGAATGAGCAGCCACTCCAGACGTCGAGGTTCATAGAGCGATAAAGTGGCGTGCTGAGTGCAGTACGGGTTTTGTTAAGTGAAATTAGGGGTGACACGGCGAAAAAATATTTCTTTCCAACCTAAATTTGGGCTGGGGACGGCACAGAATGACAAGCAGAAACCTTTAGTCACGAACGATATACATAGCTGTGTTCGCCTGCCATTACAAATGCATTGTAACGGGAATACCGCCAAATTGCTTCCAAACATAAAGGGAAAGAGGAAACAGGAGCAGCTAATCTGTTCTTCATTCGCAACTATATGTATATAATAATATGCATGTCGAATGAAACAAGCCAACAAACATTCGGTCTGCAGACCAAACAAATAGTGATGTTTTCTAATGTATTGAATAATTTCACCATCATCATCATCATCCCTTTATACTGTCCCACTGCTGGGCACGGGCCTCTTCTCCATATGAGAAGGGTAAGGACATAGTCCACCACTCTGGCCAAGTGTGGGTTGGCAGACTTCACATGTCTTTCGAGAACATTATGGAGAACTCTCAGACATGTAGGTGTCCTCACGATGTTTTCCTTCACCGTTAAGCAAGCGATAATTAACAATTTAATACGCACTTAACTTCGAAAAGTCATTGGTGCGTACCGTGGATTCGAACCCGAGACCCTCTGCATAGCAGTCTGTCGGTCTCTCCACTCAGCTATCGCTGTTTTGCTTGCTTGGAGAAAATGTATTAAAAATAACATAGCATGAATTCGAGGATCTCTCTTTTTACGTTACTTATTTCTACATACACAATTACAAAAATAGTGTGTACAAACCAAATCAGAAGTGCCTGCGGCATAGTGGCCGACGCTTAAGTGATTGATTTGCGAGGTTAACCAAGTCTTCCTTCCTCTTGCTCATAAATACTTAAGCGCTAAGAAAAATGTCAACCTCATTCACGCCCTATACTATTATATAACTACTAGAGGATGCCAGCAGCTACGCCTGCAATTTTTTTTAAATTTACCCGTTTTGGCCGATCCCGTGGGAATTTCGGGAAATCCCTTCTTAGTGCACGCCTACGGTCTCCAACGAACATACATGCCAAATTTCAGCTTTCTGCGCCCAATAGTTTCGACTGTAGCGTGTCTGTCAGTCAGTCAGTAACGCAAGGATTTTATATATTAAGATTATCGACAGACAGCGCCAGTGCCTTAAAAATACCAACATCTGATGACCGCCGTAAACTGGCAGCGGATAATGGCTATTTGGAATCTAACGGATATTAATCATTATATATCAACACATAAGTAAATATGTATTTAGTATTAGAAAATTATCTCATACTGACGGCTTAATTAGTCTTAGTTTTTTAGGGATGATAATATGAGGTTAATGTACCTAACAGCACCATAGGAGGATACTAGAAAATATGGATTTCAAATTAATAAAACCAATGAAGCATAATCTTAGCCGTTAGCGGACAAGGAACTAACAGAAATAGCCACGGTCAAATAAGCAGAAAATAAAATACTGATGTCGGTACATTTACCTTTTCGCCGAGAAGAAAGAATATTTAGATAATATTGAATGGTATTAACCATTGGTCAGGTTACGTCTACGGAATGAGGCGACTTGTTCAAAGGTTATATATAAATAGCTGTATCTGTTACCATCAAATAAAGTTATATATTTATGAAGGTGATGTCACGCTACATGTATGATCTTACTCATGAATAAACAGCATAACAAGTATCAGTTCCACTTCATAAACGGATAACGAGTGATCTATATTCGGCAAAGTTAGGATACCAAATATGAAATTGCTTTCAAACTATGAATATATTATTATTATTCATTTTATTTTTATTAAATTAAAAATAAAAATGCTAATCAAAAGAAAATCTAGTAAAATGTATAAACATTACAGCCAAACACAAAAAGTCCGTAACAAAAAATATAATTATTTTATCAGCCATTACGCTACTATTGCAGTCAAATTAGCATAAAACATATGAATTTATATCTAATTTACCTTAATAACAAAACAAATGTACAGTTTTTATTTAGTTCCACCAATATTCCCATATTCACAGTCACGTTCCACCCATTTAACAACTGTTACTTTGTTCTAATTAACTCCATTCAACTAGATTTAGAATTAAACTCAAGGGCAAAGTTATCACATATTTGTAATAAAAATATATTCTAAAAGCTATATTGAAATTAAAATGAGGTTAACTTCATTGCTTTTAAAGACATAAAGACAAAGACATATTTATTTCTGCACTTTGGTTGTTTACAACACTTATACATGTCAAAACCCTATTCTAGATGATGCCGGCTTTTCCTAGCTTAATGAGTTCTTGAGAAGAAAGGCCGAAACAAACTGAGAGTAATTTTTTTTGTCACTTCAATTTGTTTAGTATTTTCTTCATCTTTTAAAGTCCAGACAAAAGAAAAAGGGTTTAGTATGCAAGTACAATGCAGGAAATCATCAGACGCTTTTGACTGACTCGGCCCACTGATGGCCCGCATTCAACAGCAATCGTACGGCTCAACCTTGATTGAGGGAGCCAGCACGATCTGTATCACTATGCCTCCACGCCATCAGAAGGTGTATGCATAAGCATGTCAGCCTAAACCATCAGACAGGTTGCCACAACTATTTGTTTATATGTTTAATAATGCCCACATCATACTAACAACTTTACATGCTAATACACACATCATACTCACAACTTAACATGCTAATACACAGTAAAATACATGTTGCAAACAATATGCAAAAATAATAAAATGTTAACAATAAAATGTCATATTATATTTAAAATGTCAGAAAATATTATTGAATGTCAATTCAGGAATAATAATATATTACTTAAGTAATTTAAAAAATAGTAAAAATTTAAACAATAAAATGTCATATATTTAAAATGTCAGAAAATATTATTGAATGTCAGTTTAAAAATAATAATATATTACTTAAGTAATTTTAAATGTCAAAAGAAAATAAATAAAATAACAATGTCAAATCAAACAATGTCAAAACAAAATAAATAAAATTACAAATGTCAAATTAAAAATGTAAAAATATAAGTATTACAAATGTAAATAAAAATATCTTGTCACTAATTTCAAAATGTCAAAATTCATAATTTTTAAACTCAATTCCAGGCATTTTTGTCTGCTAAATAATCTTTAACTGTGTAATAAGCTTTTGAACACAAGCTCTGTTTAATAAATACTTTGAATTTATTAATACTTAGTTCCTGAATATTGCCTGGAATTTTGTTGTAAAAACGTATGCTTTGACACTTGTAGGAGTTACTTATTTTTTGTAGTCTAGTTGAAGGTAGAACAAGTTTGTTTTTATTTCGTGTGTTTAATTTATGAATATCGCTGAATTTGGAAAACATATTTATATTTTTCCTGACATATAACAAGTTCTCATAAATGTATTGAGATGCGACAGTCATTATCTTAATTTCTTTAAATTTTTCCCTCAGTGAATGCCTTGAACCAAGACTGTAGATTGCACGAATAGCCCGCTTCTGCAGTACAAACACAGTTTGAATGTCAGCTGCGTTGCCCCATAATAAAATGCCATATGACATTATGCTGTGGAAATAACTAAAATATACTAATCTGGCCGTATCTATATCAGTTAACTGATGAATTTTATAAACCGCGTACGCTGCAGAGCTAAGTCTATTCGACAACTGACCTATATGTGGGCCCCACTGTAGCTTAGAATCTAAGGTTATGCCTAAGAATACGGTGTTATCTATAAGATCCAACTCTTCTCCATTCAAACATATGTTAGGTTTAACTTGTTTTACATTCGGTCTTGAAAATCGTATACATTTTGTTTTTTTTTTATTTAACAGTAAATTGTTAGCAGTAAACCATTGAACTACTTTAGAGAGAGCGTTATTTACATCGTCATTATTTGATTGTTGTCGTCTAAGTTTAAAAATAAGTGATGTATCATCAGCAAATAACACTATCTCTTCATTATTTTGCATAATGTATGGCAAATCATTAATATATACAAGGAAAAGGAATGGACCAAGAATTGAACCTTGCGGCACTCCCATTGTGACCACTGAACCCATAGAAACTTTTCCATTTACCTCAACTCTCTGTATCCTATTACTCAAATATGATGTTAGGAGATCTAAAGCAGTGTTCTTAACTCCATAGTAATGTAATTTCCTGATCAATGTTTCATGAAAAACGCAATCAAAAGCCTTTGATAAGTCACAAAAGACTCCCAGAGCATCATGCGACTCCTCCCAGGCATCAAAAATACTATCTAAAAGCTCAACTCCAGCATCGGTAGTTGAGCGACCCCTAGTAAAACCAAATTGTTTTTCATGTAACAGCTTATTGTTACTAAAAGTAACTGTATGTTGTGGTGTCCAGACTTGTGTTGTTGTCTTTCTTTGGGGTTATTTGAAATCTCGGGTGTATGTGAACAAATCACAGACCCTCGCAGCTTTAAAAGAAAACATACACCAAGAAATAAGAAACATATCGCAGGAAGTGTTACAGCTAGTTATGGAAAATGTCATAAATAGGGCTCAAATGTGCTTTAACTCTAGAGGTCAACATTTAATAGACATTATATTTAAATCATAATACAACTACAGTTCATGGCACAAATATATAAATTAAAAAAACGAATTTTAGTTTTCTAATTAGGAAACGAAGTTGTAGCTAAACCAAATAGGGTCTTTACTTTTGCGCCACCCATTATAACTAAATATGTGAATATAAATACTAAAACAAAACAAAAACCACCTTACTAATTTAACAACAAATTACAAATGTGTTTATTTGGGACAAATAATCTCACAAAAATGTCATAGGCACCCTATACTACAACAGAGATACAGGCATGAAGACCTTCATAGACAAAAATCCTGGAGAACATGAAAAAAAAAACAGAAATAAGCAATCAATTGCACAGTGTACTGTTCACCACCTTTGTGTTACCGATTTCTTTTTATTTATCGAGTATATAAATGGTTGAAGGCAAAGCATGCTGACCTATTGATATATGATTCCAAGCTCGTGTATGTTATACTAGATAACAATAAAATTTCTGTTTGTTGAATGTTGCGGCCAAAAAGTTCCGAACAAATAGTAGCCGTACAAATAGCCGTTAGTAATTACAAAGATTGTAATGGAGTGTGTTGTGATTAGCTTCGTTCAATCTCTTCTATAGAAGCTGAAACATCTGGGTAATCGAAAAATGATTGATGAACAGAACGGCGGGTGGGCACCGAGATTGCCGCACCATCTCTATGATATTTTTTTTCTAGTTAATTTGTACAATTGACTGACTACGGAATTCAATATTCGATCTACAGATAGATCTGTAGATTTGAGATTCGTTTTTGACATAAGCTCCATACAAAATATGTCAAACACGAATCTCGAATCTCAAATCCATGTAGGTATGGATCGAATATTGAAAATGGCCGTGAGCCTGACTCTATTGAATATTATCGGAAATCGTTCAAACATTTAGTTTACTATGTTCAATCGCTTGTAAAAGTTTCTGTGGGTCATTCTCGACGTTGACAATTATTATTTGTCATTATGTAATATCATATATTTTTTCAAAGATCACATGCGTTCATTATGCCATAAGCACTCGCAGGGGACATTCTGCGATGAATTTAAAAAATGAAACAGTTTTATTATCCCTATTTCGTGGTAAACGAAGGCACTCGCCAAAATACTACAGCCATAATCACAGTTTCGAAATTTATCCGATGTTCAAATATTGTTTCAATTTGCAAAATGAGATTTATGTACTTATTTAGATGAAAACCTCCACAGAGTAGGCACAATTTATCGGTTTTCTGTTTTATTATGTTGTGTAGTTTTAGTATAGTTTTAGTATAGTTGTGGTAACAATAATTACATCAGAATGAATGTGAACGTGAGTTTATTTCATTATTTATTTAAATAATGAAATAAACTCCATTCACATTCATTTACATTCGTTCTAGACTAGGTGTGTGTGTGTGTGTGTGTGTGTGTGTGTGTGTGTGTGGGCAAGTAGGTGTAAGTTCCATATATTATAGAATTGTTTGTCGTAGGTCATCATCATCCTTAGCGTTATCCCAGTTTCAATCTGGAGTCCGCTATCTAGTCTAACCGGATTTCGCTGAATATTAGCTTTTCCACGGAGCGACTGCCTGTCTGACCTCCGCAACCCGGAGGGATAGCGGTATTCCATGGCTTAGACTAGTGTCAGTTTATTTAGAAGGTACTGACGCCCTGTAACGACTGTCAAAGATCTTCATGACAACCGAGACCGAAGGCTTAACGTGCTTTCCGAGGCACGGGACAAGCGATAATTAACAATCCAATACGCACATAACTCCGAAAAGTCATTGGTGCGTGCCGTCGATTCGAAGCCTCTGCATGGCAGTCTGTTGGTATATCCACACGGCTATCGCTGCCTGTCAGAATTATTTGTCGTAGGTGTTGTCAATTAAGTGTCTCGTTTGCCGACGTCTCGCGGTGTAGATTATCTTTAGTGTCAGGTCAGAAAACCGGAAATATATCCTGTGCTGTACGATTTTTGTACACAGGAATAATTTCATATACTGTCAGCGTATACACATACGTAAAGGTTCGTAATAAAATTATGTATATACTTATGTGTCATGAATATTGAAACTAAGGTAAGAATAATAAAATAAACATAGATACTTATTATCGCGAATAATTATACCTCATAATGTATTTAATATACAAATTATATGTGTTTTGATGTCAATTAAATACTATTAATATCAAAATATAATATAATATTATCAATAATTATATAAAACTAGAGGTCGCCAGCAGCTACGCCTGCATTTCTTTTAAATTTACCCGTTTTGGCCGATCCCGTGAAAATTTCGGGAAATCCCTTCTTAGTGCACCCCTACGGTCCCCAAGGAACATACATGCCAAATTTCAGCTTCCTGCGCCCAATAGTTTCGGCTGTTGCGTGTCTGTCAGTCAGTCAGTAACGCAAGGATTTTAATATTAAGATTAATTTATATAACATTTTAGCCAATAATAGACTCATCATCGTAAAGTATGAGAATTTAACAGTCTCACTTGTGCGAAAGGTTTAAGATAAAATGCAGTTCGCTGAAAAATTACACATTTTATGAAGTAGATAACTTGAGTGAACAGATGCCGGGATTATTAAAGTTGTCATCTCGACGTTACACCAAGTGTTAAAAGAGTATGTTCATTTTAAATTGTATTTTTCAGGATGAGTAGCGTAAAATTTAGTTTCAAGTATGTTGTATTTCGGCACTGTTGTAAGCGCCATGAGTAAATGTACTTACGTGATATATGTATGTATATCAAGAAAAAAAATGTAAATTTAATGGTATTAATGACAGAAATTTAAATGGCTGTAAAAGTGTGTAACAACCCCTCCCCAAGAGGAGGCTCTTACATGACCACAGTAATATTGTAGTGTGAAATTAGGAATTGATGTAGTTACAACATGTCTTGTCATCGCACAAAAAAAAAACTTCTTTTCCTTTACATTGTGCTTATTATTACAAAGGTTGTGTGCTTACATACCAAAGCCTAAAATCTACAACTTGGTCTACTACTAGGGACCTACGTATGTATATTTTACATAAGATGATGAATGAGAATACCAGAATGAGAAGTTATATCTCTGGTAGCCAAATCCATGGCTAGATAGAATATTTGGAACGGCCGTAAGTCAGTGAGGTTGTTCCAGTTTCTGCCACAATGAAATAAACAACAAAACAGTAGGCCCAAGGACTGCCGACCAAAATCAAATAATAAACACCATCGCCCAAATCAAATCGAAAAATCGCATCAATACGTCATTTAAACGTGCTTTAAATATTCGATTATGATCAGAATAAATCAATGACGATTGATCCCATGGCGGAAGACGTAATCATACAAATATTAGATCGTCTTTTTTCAAAATATTCGCACTTATTTTTTTTTTTTAATATAATTACGTCTCCCGCACTAGGCGTAATGCCTGTCTCGAGGAGAGCTCAACAAACATTCAACCGACGGAGATAAAGTATACTAAGACTCGAAACAACAATTTGTGAAACACAAAAAGTGTTATCTCGTGTAGGGATCGATCCCACAAAAACTTAATATAGTTTTAAATAGCAGGGCGACCGCTGAAATCTCTATGCCATACGTGCAGTCATCCATACATAATATTTAAAAATTTCAGCGTCTCAGGTAAGTACTAAAATGCAAGTTTATAACGCAATTAAGACGGTACAGTTCATCTAAATGTATACTGTCGTCATTCTATTTAAAATTCATGCAGAATATAGGTGCTAACCAAAGATTTGAATTCAAAACTTCATTGAGACGCACACGTTCCTGGCAAAGTTGCTAAGTAGGTTCATAAAGAGTTATACGAGCCCACTGTGTGGAAACTTACTAACTTTCTTTATATGTTGGCACTTGTCACATTGAAATAGTTCATCCTCGCATATTCAATTAAGGATTATTGTCCCCGCTAACTAAACCGTCAAGCCGTTCAGGCTAATTATGATTACACCTCCAAATTGCCGACTATATAACTTACATGTGATACGCCTGTGCTCAATGTAAACTTCAGTCATTCATTGGCTTTGAATTTTTAACTAGATCGTCGGCCCACACACCCAGAGGAGCTACCACAGTTTCCCCTTATCGAAATAAAGAAATCTTGACTCGCAATATTTAACCACACGTAAAAAAGCAATCTATCACAACAGACTAAGAACATCATAAGTATATTAGGAACCGAGTAAGTCCTAGAAGCTTACAGTTTAGCCTACAGATATGAAAAACTATTATAATTTGAATGAATTAGTGAGTATAGTCGCTTTCACCAGAAAATTTCTTTTTAGTGCCGATTGATTTGCAATTATTATTATGTCGTAATGGCTTAATAATGGTCGATAACCTGGCTTTGACAGTTCTGAAAATTAGCTAGTTGCGACGATGCTGAGAGCCCGTTCCCACTTAGACGGACCGGTTTTAAACAACGATTTTTCCGGGATTTTAGCCGTTACTCATTTTGATTCATTCCAATAATATTTTTATTATGGATTTGGCAAATAACGAAAAATATGCACTGTGATATCATAATGAATGAGAATTAAGTAGTACCTACCAATATAACAAAATAACGTAAAATAGCAGACTTGTAAGTTATCCCTATGACATACCTACTCTTTATGCTCCATAATGAAAATATATTTTAATCAAAATTATGACATCATCATCATCCTATCGCTGACCCGGTCGTGATCGGCGACTGGTCGTGATGCAAGGCACTTTACTTTTTTGGACCATGGGATCTGCTTTTCCACAATTAAGTTCCTATAAAGACTAAAAAGGCTACTTCAAATTAAAAACAAAAAACCCTTATATATAATTTTCTCTTAAAAAAATATGAAAATAGATTAAAATAAACCGGTCAAGTGCGAGTCGAACTCGCGCACCGAGGTATACATACACGTATATAATTATTAAAAAAAATATATGATGTGACTAAAAATTTAAGGTTTTCGAAATTTTTCCTATGTTTTTTAAACTTTCGCGATTAGTATACATTATACAAGGTTATATAGCGGGTCTTACTCGCGATAAATCTTATATTTAAGGCATAAATACCTCGGCTTTTTGCCAACGTTTCGGCTGACTTGCTTCAGCCGTGGTCGCGGCGGGACTGGTGAGCTCAGCGCCGTCCTTGTCTTGTGCGGGTTTTGGCACCTACGCTCACTGGATTTTTATTTTTGTTTTTAACCGCACTGTCGGTACCTCGACACACTACACTAATGACGTCTACACACTGTTGAGCTGTATCATTGCGGCGGTGTTTACACTTATTGATGACTGGATTCCAAGTTGTTGATAATCTAAATCCATCCTCCCGGTTGAAATTCTTGTGTTTTTTTATTTCAACCGCTTCACGCACTATCCTGGAGTAATAGTGACGTTCGGTGGACAAGACCTGTGGTTGATGTAGTTCTATCCAGTGGTTTGGTCCAGACTCCAGTAAATGTTCTGCTATAGCGGACTTATTTACTTTGGTTTGTGGACTTATTTAATTTACTCTGGATGGAGTACTTCGAAGAATCCATAGAAATGCAGGCATCCAATGTGAAGCTATGGAAAAGGTACGTCGATAATGTATTCTGTATAATGAAGGGCAATAAGCAAGACGTAGAACAATTCGCACATAGATTAGACTCCATTCATCCGAACATCAGATTTACATTTGAAATGGAGGTGGATAGATCGTTGTCCTTTCTTGACGTAAAAGTGACAGTTAAAGACAATTGTACCCTGGGACACACTGTATACAGAAAACCGACACACACTGACAGGTATCTCAATCGGTTGCAACACTGGATAAAATTACCTGAACCGTGTCTTATCCACCACCTGAAAATTTGCATGATGTATTCAAATTTCGAAGGTTTACAATCGCTTAGTTCACTAGTTAATACGACATCTCAAACTACGTGCAAAACATGCATGTTGACCGATAACCGCAGAACACAATGAAAATGGATGTAGACGGGATGAGAAGTGGGTAGGTGCACTAAAACAGACAATAGCTCCAGATTTTCAGAACAAATAGATGAGACTTCGGTGATACAACGGGATTCCGACGTGCTGTTGACGAAATGCTTTATTTGCTGGTAAATGCAAGGAAATTCTGCACCACTCTGTAGACACAGATAAATAGGTCACTCTCGAAATTTCTATCTAGTAAAATTATTTTGTTACTTCCTTTTTTATAATTTTTATCATAACATTACAAAAGTCTAGAAATCATTTCGTCTGGAAAATTTTATTAAATTTACGTTCAAGAACTTAGTGTCGTTTAACACGTATCAAGTTTTAGGTATTAATATAAGTTTGTCAATTTTCAAAGTTAAGGACTTGATGCTAGGTAGTTTTAACGCGTCGTAACCGTGGCAAGTTGTGTGATATGACAGTTCTAAGAATTCTAAAGAAAGCATTCTATTAAAACTTTCTTTCGAAAAAAATGTAAAAACAGTTTTTATGCTGAGCTTTTTGGTATTTTTCCCTTGACGGCGCCGCAAAATACTTAAGAATTAATTTGTGGAGGTTCCAAAGTAGTCCAAGTTTTTCTGGAGATCTCGAAACTGAACTGATTACGCAAGTGATATAGTAGTTGAGGTACAAATAGAAATAATTACGTTTAACCGGTTTAAAAAATCTTTGAATTATTACTCAGTGGCAATATAGCTGTATCAACGCACAAAATTAACCTTCATCTGTATCTACATTTATATTTAAGGAACTCACCGCTCTGTAACAAATAATGCAGTAATCGAAATACTCCACAAGATTGTAGTTTCAATTTATCGCTCAGAAAGGTAGCGCCCAGCTGTGAACGAGCACATACAATAATAATCAATACTTACAACTTTGTTAAGGATAATGTACTACTAAGAATAATTTATGAAAGCGATTACAGGGTGTATATCTAAGCGATGTGCCTTCAAGATAACAATAGCCTACATTCGCTTGGGTGGGTAAAATGCTGAGGTTCGATGTAAGCTTACCTATGCAAATTCCGCTATCTGGTAAGCAAAATAAGTCCTTTAACAACGTGGAATTCGTCAGTGAGGCTGGCTAACATGACCGGGTGCACGTAACAGCACCATGTACGCTAGAGTCGGCTTCTCAACTATACCTGACAATACTTATGCATAAATTTTACACATTTTAGAGATACTCATGTGCCTTTGCATTTTACGACTTTACTTAGTGAAACATTTACCGACCAAGCATTACACGCCGACACGGCGGACAGTATTTTGCCTGAATTTGTTACGAATTTCCAACAGGAAATTATTTGCAAAATCCTTTAACTTATAGCCTCGTGATGGTTATTACTCCGTTCGATTTTATCCGTTGTATAAAAACTCATCACGTGCTTGTATTCTTACGGAAGTTGTAAAAGGCAGTTTAGAAATTTGATTTTTACCGTCAATAAAAACAAAATAAACTGACTTGTCATGAAATCTTCTAACTACAAAGCTTAAGTAGGTAAAAATATTTACTTAAATCCTTTGCTATATTCTGGGCACATGATCAGCAGTTTCTGAAAAGTCTTTTGATAACAAAGGAAGTGCTGACAAATTGGAATTATTTATACACTACACGGGTACTCTTATGAAATCTATTCACATATTTTGTGAGATAGTTGCTACAATTAAAGTATTATTTTCTCAAATAATTACAATAATCGACTGGACTGCTGGCATTGTTGTGTTTGGACTGTCACCTCACCATGTAGCACAACCCTGAGTGATAAGATTCCTACAAGGAATAATAGCATGTACCGTGCTTGTGGAAGTGCGATTAACGTTAGTTGGACTAAATGGTACTGCGACTCGCCATAGTTCAAATGCGAGCTTGTGCGATAAACTGAAAAATCACTCTGGTGCGACATAAAGTAATTGAATAACAAACAATTTCTTAATCATATTTAATTTTAGCAAAACATCATATGCCCCGCTTCACAGGGCTCCTTTTTTCTCGAGTAGAGTCATAAGAAAACCTAAACCTATCTTAATATCGATCTTCAGCGTGTCGCACAAATGTATGTGGAAGAAGAAAGGTGTGGTGTTCCTCCAACTAGAGGGAGGAGCCTCTAACCAAGCTACTTAGCTTGGTTAGAGGCTCCTCCCTCTAGTCGACCACTTGGTCGTGCTTGGTGGCCTGCAGGGCGACTGACATACTTCGGAAGTTGTATATATGCCGCATGGCTTGCGAAAGTTTCTTGTGCGATTCAGGATTTTTGAATTTGGCGCGTCGGCTGCGATAAGTGAGGTCGTTTAGTAGAAGTTCCGTCGCCATTGGGTATATGGCGCCGTATGTAGCTAATCGCAACACGTGCAATCGAACTATTGCGAGTCGCAGTACTGTTTTGACGCACGAGCGTTAATCGTACTTCCATTTGTTGAATTCACATTCACGTTCGTTGCAGGCAGTGCAAATTTTCCTCACCGTCGGCACAGTACTTATTTTTCGAAACAGGATATTAGTTTTGTTTCTAAAATAGAAAAATATTCCAGACATAAAAACAGTAGCAAAAAAAATTATAACTAATTAGCGTAGTCAGCAAGGTTGTTGCGGAAAAGTTTACACGAGTATATCAGATAGCCTAGCAAAGTTGTTTAAAATTTCAGCCTATTTCGAGTAAAAGTGTAGTTATCTCAATAATTACTGGTAACGCTACAAAGGAACCTTATACAAAGTTTTATTATAGGGGTGCAAAATAAATGGTCTCCAGATTACTATTTAAGTAAATTGAGATGTTGCACGCTGCGATACAATACGCACCTATGAACTTATTTCAGCTCCACTGGGACAATAGCGTCGAATCCTCATTGTTGAGTTTAATCCTTTGTCTTAACTGCAACTATCTGCCTTCGATTATCAGACCGAATTGCAGTTGTACCGGTACACACACTTAAAGGACCATGCCCATCTGTGCCCCAGAAATGTCCAGAGAAAGTATATTACAAGATCGTCCTAATAAATTAAAACTAGAATTAAGTTGTTAATTTTGAAACCTATCAAGCACTGGATAAAAAAACGAAAAAAGACTTCTTTACTTTGCAGTACCTATGATAAATAATGTTTCATTCATTCATGCACTAAAAGTGCAGTTTATTGCGGTCTATAACCACGTTCTTTAGCCGATTTATTAATTCCTTGTGATAGTATCGCGGTTTTACGGAGTACTCTTTCCATGTTATTATTTATTCAAGTACCTACTTAAGTTTTGTATCTAACCAAATTGTTTTCACATTTATATAGATGGAGATACTATAGAGACAGACTATATAATTCCAAATAACTGAAATGTTTACAGACATATAAGTATATAAATGAACACTTATTGGGCCTAGCTTATGTGATGATTATGAAGTGCCTAGTGGAAAACTAATAGCAATGCTGTTTGTAAACGATAAAATGTATAAACAATAGGCGTTAGGCAGTTATCATGTCTTGTTTAACGTCCAATAACTTTTCAACCAGTGCTTTATATGACATTAATACTAGATATCATAGAAACACTGTTAATAAGTTATCGTATGACATAGAGTTGCAATTTGGGAAATGCCTAGCATTGACGGCATTGCTGGGTTTCGCCTCCATACTAATATGGGCATGGTCCTTTCATCCCACACATGTCCGATTGAATATCGAAGTGATTGCAACTCAAAGATGCAATTGCAATCATTATTATTCACTCTAATAGTCCACTGTGCAACGTAGGTCTCCTAATTTGAATCATAATAACATTGTTAATTAGAGGATTTCCCTAGTATAGCTACCACGCTAGCCATCCAGCCAGGTTTGGTATAGGGTTTGATGTCGTGATTTCCGTCTCTTCACAAAGTTATATCATTTGCTTAATGTATTTTGCAGTCATGAAATGGAATGGAGTAGTGACATTTTGTGTTAATAGTCACAACGAACGCGGAGAGACAAGACACTGACACGTATACGTCGAAGTAATTATAACTAAAAAGATAGTTCATTCATTATTTTTCGATGGGCTAAGAACATTTTATTTGGCAAGCTTCCTATCCAGGTGCCAAATTGTGGCTTCAACGTGATCCTCACAGTAAGACGTGGCCTGCCGAGATGGATGGCGTGATATTTAAGACCTGCCGTGTTTGCACATGATGCTCGCACGAATTTGCTTTAAGACAAATATAACCAGTAATTTCATCTTGTGAAGTTTCTAGACTTATACATGGCACTCACGTTGTCACAAGGAATGTCTGGGTGGATCCTTACCGCAGTCGGAACGAGCTTGCCGGCGTTAAGTCGCACTAAAATACGAGCCTTTCTTCACCGGAGTACAGAGGAATCGTATGCTTTCGATGATGGTCTTTTTTTTTGTGTCGGGTTGGAAAATCCTCATGGAGTCCCTCCGCCCTGGGGGAAGGGCGAAGGGGACTGTCAGACTCTTACTGACTAAAAACCAACCCGTATTCCTCATGTACCCGTATGTCGGAGGGTCGGGTATCGCTGAAGCATTCCTCGCTATCCCCCGACGGGTATTGGCCTGCCAGATGGTCAGGCGGGCCCCGAACAAAACCCCCTTGGCGGCGGATGAAGGTGTTGGGCTCCGCCGCCAAAACACTCAGCGGCCGCAGAGGATAGGGAGGACGGCAACGCAACACCGCATCTCCTCTTCCTCTGCGGCCCCACAGCGACGCAACGATGGTGCGCCTCCATTTGGTCGCGGGAGATAGGGCGCGCGGCAACGCAACACCGACACGCTTCTCCTCCCGCGACCGCACCCGACTGCGAGGGACAGAAGAACTTTCCCTCGCACCCGCCCCTTTGGACGCATCCTGCGCAGGCCTGCGTCAAGCCCACGCGGAGCGTCCCCTCCTGGATCCCTCTTAGCTTCACCGCGGGTGACCAATCCACGGCTACTAAGCCCCCCCACCACGACAAGGTGGAGATCCCACGGGGGGGTTCGATGATGGTCTGTTGAGTTTTCAAATAAATGTACTCTACTGCACAGTTGCGGCCGTATTCTGTGACAAACAAGTTGTACAATAAGAAACAAATTACTGGAAAAAACGCTGTTAAAGCTTAGTCCTATCCATTGGTATATGGAAATACTATACCACGCAGCCTTTTTCATTTGGACTTCAACGTTTCTAATCTGCAATGCAGATAAACGCGATTTAAAATTACTTCAGTCTTATTTAAATATATATGGGTCAGACGTTCAGTGTGCAGGTCAAAGCTCGGTGCTACAAATAAAAATAAATGAAACAATGGCATTTTTAAAAGTTGTATCACGTTCACAAATGTAGGAGAAAATGTGAAAATATCTATCCAGAGCGTATCCGAGTATGGCCAGATAAAAGTAACAATTTTTGCATAAAATAAGGGGACAAAGCTCACTATAGCACATTTTTCATCCCATTATAAGCCATGAATTATACTTATTATATACAGTCTCTTAATAGGTAAATAACTATTATGTTTAATTAATTGAAACAATGTGTCATCTATTGCAATCTTCTGTAAAATATACGAATATTATGTTTCATCATCAGCCCTTTATGCTGTCCCACTGCTGGGCACGGGCCTCTTCTCACTATGAGAAGGGTAATGCCATAGTCCACCACGCTGGCCAAGTGCGAGTTGGCAGACTTCACATATCTTTCGAGAACATTATGGAGAACTCTCAGACATGCAGGTTTCCTCACGATGTTTTCCTTCACCGATTAGCAAGCGATAATTAACAATTTAATACGACTTAACTCCGAAAAGTCATTTGTGCGCGCCGTGGATTCGAACTCGAGACCCTCTGCGTAGCAGTCTGTCGGTCTCTCCACTCAGCTATCGTTGCTTATATTAGAATATTATGTTTATTAAAGTATAAATGGAACTAACTAATCCATGATTCATTGTTTTTACATGCACATAAAGTAACCATTAAAACAAATCGTCATACATTTATGAAATTTATTTAATTCTCCTAATTAAACTAATACATTTAAAGAAATAATAATAAATGTTATTTCCATACTGATAATAATATTCCAACCATCTTCCCTATTGAAATTAGGATGTTTTTTAATTTCAATAGCTTCACGTATCATTCTTGGAATAAAGCGGTGTTCTTTTGCGAGTATCTGTGATTTATCAAATCGCAGGTAATGGTTGGTTCCTTGTTCTACATGTTCACACACAGCAGACTTCGTCGAGCGTTTGTGTTTAATGTCAGCTATATGTTCCTTTAGTCGAATGCCTATGCTTCTCTTGGTTTGTCCAATGTATGAGAGCCCGCACTCACAGTCTATCTTGTAAACCCCAGCCTCTTGTAAGGGTAACTGACTCTTGACAGATGGTAATAATTGGCTTATCTTCGTTGGCGGCTTGTAGAAGGTTTTGATTGAAGCTCGCTTCAAGATGTAGCCAATCTTGTCGGTCACGCCCTTGATGTATGGGAGGACAGCAGGTTGTCTCTCTACTGTGGCTGGCTTGTTCTTCGGGGATCTGTGACGTTGGCGCGGCGGTCGGAGCTTGTTGTCTTGCAGAACTTGCTTGACATGTTGAAACTCGGCGTCCAGGTGTTTCTTGTCACAGATCCCCCGGGCTCTCTGAAACAAAGACATTCCTACGGTAGCTAACTGCTTAGGATGGTAGTGAGATTCACCGTTTAAGTACCTATTTGTATGTGTCTTTTTCCTATACACAGTGTGGCTCAAAGAGTTGTTTTTCTACATACGTGGGAGCGCTAAGATCTTAAAACAGGCAAGTCGTAAGTTACTCATTCAAAAGATACACGAACACCGCGCTGACTTACGCAGAATAAATAGAAATATTGAGAATTTGTCTAACGAAATATACAGATTGATAACTCCATTTGATTTTGAAAAATGCATAAATGCAATAAATAAAATAACTAGAAGGAAGCTAATAGAGAACAACATGCCTGAGGAATATGCAGAAATATTGAAACACTGCTTAACAACTGGCTATCTGTTATGGGATGAGAAATACTACATACAAGTAGACGGTGTGGCAATGGGCTCTCCAGTATCGCCTGTTGTTGCTGACATCTTCATGGAGGACTTCGAGGCGCGAGCCCTGCAGACTGCCACCATCACACCGAGGTTCTACAAGCGGTATGTAGATGACACTTTTACAATTTTACCAACAGATAGTGTTAATGTATTCCTAGACCATCTTAATTCTATTCATAACAACATAAAATTTACAATGGAATTAGAGGCAAACAATTCTTTAACTTTCTTAGATGTTCTTGTTATCAGGAACAAAAACAACTCTTTGAGCCACACTGTGTATAGGAAAAAGACACATACAAATAGGTACTTAAACGGTGAATCTCACCACCATCCTAAGCAGTTAGCTAAAGTAGGAATGTCTTTGTTTCAGAGAGCCCGGGGGATCTGTGACAAGAAACACCTGGACGCCATGCTTCAACATGTCAAGCAAGTTCTGCAAGAAAACAAGCTCCGACCGTCGCGCCAACGTCACAGATCCCCGAAGAACAAGCCAGCCACAGTAGAGAGACAACCTGCTGTCCTCCCATACATCAAAGGCGTGACCGACAAAATTGGCTACATCTTGAAGCGAGCTTCAATCAAAACCTTCTACAAGCCGCCAACGAAGATAAGCCAATTATTACCATCTGTCAAGAGTCAGTTACCCTTACAAGAGGCTGGGGTTTACAAGATAGACTGTGAGTGTGGGCTCTCATACATTGGACAAACCAAGAGAAGCATAGGCATTCGACTAAAGGAACATATAGCTGACATTAAACACAAACGCTCGACGAAGTCTGCTGTGTGTGAACATGTACAACAAAGAACCAACCATTACCTGCGATTTGATAAACCACAGATACTCGCAAAAGAACACCGCTTTATTCCAAGAATGATACGTGAAGCTATTGAAATTAAAACTTATCCTAATTTCAATAGGGAAGATGGTTGGAATGTTCCTCCAGCTTGGGACCCTGTTATCAGGCTAATGAGACCCAAGAAGGACAAAGTCACCAGAAGACATCATGACACAGTGAGCACATTCTGCGTAGATAGTAACACCAATAGTTGAAAAATGTTTCGGGTACTTTGAGATAACTTTGAAATTCAAGACAAAGACAAATATCACCTCAGTCTGCCGTGAACATGAATCCTGTAAAGAATTCGAAACGTCGGCTAGTAATAAAAATGTAGTTTCTATATCATTCGGTTTAAATATATTAACAAGTGAAACCAATATAACGCGATAAAATCCGTAAACTGTAGTTTAATTTCAAAATTTATTAGAGTTTTATTTGAAAGATATTTGTGATAACATATAAATATTAAAACGACGTCTCTAAGTAGCACATTTTTTTAAAAATAAGTAGCAGGTAATCAATCAATTATTTATCTCCTATTCAATCGCTGTGCACACCAATACTTTTGACTAAATTCACTCTTTATAAACGTTGAAATTACAAATAATAATGTCTAGTTTTCCCCTGTGATTCAGACGAAAGAAAAAAACTCGAACTCGAACGCATACTTACAGTAGACACTGTACATCACTTGCTCATCGGCCATAAAACAAAATCAAAGATTATGATCTCGTTAGACCGTAATATTGACACCTGACTACATATTAATCGATCAATCACCCTATTGCAGTCCACTGCCTGACATAGGCCTCTCCCGGCATCCGTCACAATGGCCGGTCCTTCGCCTTCCGCATCCAGCCCGCCCCAGCCACCTTTTTCAGGTAGTCGGACTACCTAGACGGGGGACATCCCACACTTCATTTGGCGAAACGTGGTCTCCCCTCGTCAGCTCCATCAGTCGTCGGTCCTTCGGCAGACGTAGTCAGACCACTTCAGGCTGCTTATGCGACAAGCTGGGTCGGTAACTCTAGTTCTTTTCTTGATGACCTCGTTGCAAATTCTATCATTTAGAGAGACTCCAAGCATAGCTGGTTCCATGGCACGCTGAGCGACTTTATGGACCAGTCCGACCGTGAGTATCCAGGTTTCGCCATCGTATGTAATTACTGGTAAGAAGCATTGGTCGAAGACTTTTGTCTTGAGGCTTTGCGAAATAAGCGACGAGAAGACCCGACGTAGCTTACCGAATGCTGCCCATCCCAACTTAATCTTCTATCGACTACCTTCTCAATGCTGTGTCTACCAAACTGTATTACTTGCCCCAGGTAAACATACATCAATACATAATATACCACCTAATAATTTTGTAGGAGACACGACGCACGTCAATCTGAGAAATCGCTAATTTTCTACACGGTGGCCGAACTAAACACAGCCAGTAATTACACCGGCAACCCAACGTCATTATGAAAGCGGTTAAGGAAACACACGCGAATAATTATATACATAATCGATAAGGTACCTTCACATCTATATATTAATCTTGTACACATAGGTATATGTGAAGATACTTCAAGATACGAAACTACAAGAGAATGTTTCATCAAAAGATTTAGCTTATAATTGTAAGATGACCCCATAAACTTCGTATCGTCAACATCTAGGTGCCAAGGTTAATTACAATTCTTGTAAAAAGTCAAAGTGCGTAAGATACTTTCGTCCGCCCAAAAACTTATTAAGAAAAATAGGCACCCTGCGAGGTTTTCGGCAGCCTAGCTTATAAAACTAATTAGGCATCAATCTGTCGCATGTCAAGCGGCTAATTGGCTAAAATAACCACCGAGAGTCCTCCTTTAATTGGCAAGCGGCATCGCGGCAGACCCAGACAAAGATGGCGGGACGAGCTTGTTTCCTTTAATAATAATAATAAAACTAATATTCATTTATTTCAGGTAACAATAACCCATATAGATATATACCTTAAAGAATAACATACATAAAATAATAATATAAAATTATAATTAAAACAGGGTGTTCTTGTTTACATTGTTTTCAAGTTAGGCTGAGTGTTATTGTTTCCCCGTAGGGGTAGGCAGAGGCATATTAAACGCCCACTTTTTGCCAGTGTTTTGATCCCACGTAATAGGTGGCGAGCCTATTGCCGCTTATCGGGATATTTTGTTTGCCAGAGCCTCGTCCGTTGATCGGCAGGCGCACCACTTGCAGGTGGGGTTGGCTTGGGACCCAAAGTTCTTGGTGGGAACCCTATGCACCTTATTTCGTAACCTCCCGTGAAAACGCCGATACACCACACCCTTCGGCCAAAACTCTTCCTTGAGGAAAGTGTCAAGATGATTAGTCGGCACTCGAACCACGTACGACTTGAAGTTCGTATTATGGCGAGACTCCAATCTCTCTACTCTCAAGGTCCAGTTGGTCTTCGTTCGTAGATATTCCACGACCTCTTCGTGTTTCGTAGAGTGATGCAGCCGGGACACGAACATCAGTGTGCTTGGTATTGCGGGACGCAACAGGATGTTAGGTCCTGCTAACCCAGTACCACAATGGTTTCGACAACTAGGCTTCTTCTTCTTCCTCACCACCTTGATGAAGCCGTCCTTGTCGCACGTGTCCTTTTCTGGGACTCTCGATTCCTCGACCTTGCGTTGGGAGGGTTCACATTGCTTTTGTTTACCCCCTTTTTTCTCCTGCCGATTTTGCTGCGTTTTGCATACGGCAGTAACGTCGGCGTAGGCGCGTTTAGGTTTAGACTCATTCACACTCGTCCTTTGGTACCAAAGGACGAGTGGGCAGATCCTAACGCTGAAAATCGAAATTGATATAATAAGAGGAGGTCTTTATCCTATAGGATGTTACGGGCTCAAAATAATAAATAATAATTCCTTCGTATTAATCAATGTTGAAATCATAGCTATTGATCCAGTAACTAATTTTCCTTCAGCATAATACAAAATTACGGTCGACGTCGATTATAAAAAGCCGAATCATACAAATTGCCTGTGACATATTACAAGTCTACGAAGTGAAAGAAAATGTCTAATCTAGGATTTATTTGAAATTATTTAGAATCTATTTTTAATGAGTCCTGTTTCTGAACTATGAAGGCAATTCTGTAGCATATTAATGAGAGAATAAGGATAAATAAAACTATTAACTTGGGTAATACTTAATTAAAACGACGTGCGGAACTTCTAAGTATATATATATTTTGTAAAGAATGCATAAATAAAAAAATTGGGTGTATCTTTGTAAGGTACCTACTTGCTACCTGTTATTATATAGAAACTCTCTTATGGTTATATAGAAGTTAAGATATGTCAAAAAAATTATTTTGTATTGCTTGTAGTAACAGTGTATGTACATACTGTTTGGGTATGCTTTTCTGTCGCTGAATAAGGACACCAATATCTCAATCCACCTACTCTCCTCCTTCGCGCCACTACAACGGCGCGCCTTTCTCATATCTCCTCTGTCAGCCCGTTGTTGTTACTTGGATCTGTTTCGCTGCCTTTTGCAATGCCAAGAAAACATATCTTTATTTTTTATTTTATTTTTATAGTCTCACGCCTGTATCCCCGAAGGGGTAGGCAGTGGTGTAAATAATACACCCACATTTCGCCATGAATTTTTAGGTCCCACGTAATAGGGGGCGAGCCTATTGCCGTTACCGGGCACATCACCAGACTCCGGGCTGCTACTGAGTATTCGGAAAAACCCAGTAACGCTTTTGCCCGACCCGGGAATCGAACCCGGGACCTCCGATCAGCAGTCGCATACGCTGTCCACTGGACCACGGAGGCAGTCAACATATCTAGCCTATATTTTTAGTCTGCTGTTGCTGTAGCGGCTGCTGAAGCTTAAATTTTTATACAAGGCGCATTGCTTTATTAGGTTGGCACAGCACTCGCTTCCCCATACTCTTATAATTAGGTTGAGATTATGTGTGAGTCTATATTTGTATATGAAAAACTTATTTTTATCGCACACACATCTTTATAAGAAATCCCACAAATACAATTAAAAATTACCCCACCATTGTATTTCTTAGCATTATGTAATTTTTTGAGCTGTATGGCCTCACTGCATGATTATATACTAGCGTACTTTGCCGTCGCATTTGGGCGTACTTTGGCACATGCTAGCCTATACCGGCGCATACCGATGCATGCCGTCGTATGCCGTGGCATGCCGTCAAATACATATGCATGCTACCCCTGTATACTCGATCGCTTTCTTGTATTTCGCTGTAAGAATACCTCTTCGATACACCGAGATTTTTAAACTTTGAAATCTAAATCTTACGAATGAATTTACGGTGAAAATTTATAATGCTATTCGCTGCACTCCACCCATATGTGGTGGCCATTAAGGTGGTATATTATTAGGTATGTGATTTGAAACCATGAAGCGAAACATAGGAGAGCTGCATTTACGTAAAATGCGTTATAGTAATAACGTATAATAACAAAATATACCACAATCTTAATAAAAAAATTACTTAATTTTATTGTGAAAAATAGACAAAACTATTTTTTAATTAATACAAAAAATTTAATGGAGCTCTAGGTATCTTTAACTAGTCATATATGTGTATGTAAAAAATAAAAACACTAAGTCCCAAAACTGTTCACAAAAACACGTAATAATTCGTAAATGTATAACTAAATGCTATGAGTAGTAATTTTACCCGGTACTGCTCCATTGATAAATTCGGGTAAACTCGAAGCTCGCCACGCCACCCCCTGTCCCTCTGCGCGCACGCCGCAGTGCTAAATTGTTAGCGGAAGCGAGCAGATACTTTTTTCGCCGCAACAGTTAATTGTTTGTTTACGTTTGCCCGACGCGATGGCTTATCAGTTAACATCACGCGAGTGCAGCTGTGCGTTTGTACAGGAAAGAGTTTGGAAGCCAGTGGATCGGCCGAGGCAGGCCTGTAGCTTGGCCTCCATGCTCACCTGACCTCACGCCCATGGACTTCTTTTTGTGGGTGTACAAAAGTGAGCCGGATAGTGTCGAACAATTAAAACAGCGCATATTGGACGCTTATGACGAAGTGGAAAGTCAGAGAAGCGTACTTTTCTCATTAAAAACAATTTAATAAAACGTGCCCGTCTTTGTATTGACAATGGTGGTGGACATTTCGAAGGACAATTGAAATACTTGAAAGTAAAGTAAAAAATACCTACCTACGTAAATAATAATTTGATGCGGGCGGCTCAAAATCGGCCTGTGTGGAGAACCTTGGGGGAGGCCTATGTCCACCAGTGGACGTCTCTAGGCTGATATGATGATGATAAAATAATATTTGTAAATAGCAGCTGATTCTAACTTCATAAATACGCCAAAATTACTATTTTCTCTTAGTATAGAATACCTTCTTTTATTTTGATATTTGTTTGCTTTCTAATTACATACCCACGTATTTAATTACTTGTATAAAGGTAAATTTTGCCGGTCCTAAGCCCGGATGAAGTATGAAGGAGAGGTTGTTGAAAATTAATTAAGTAAGTAACTACATCACTTATTCTTTTGTTTCATTTTATTGTCTAAGGTTACCAACATCATAAGTGCGACAGAGAGAATGCAAATGAGCAGGATGGAATACTATCAATGAATTAGTGAATGCATTGTAAAATATGACTGTGATTTAAGTGAGATTATTTTACAATAAAAAAATGATAATAACTTTGCTTTTTGTATATATTATGAAATTCTTACGTCACATATATGATAATAATGTCTTCGCTAATCTGTCCTTAGAGTGTTTGTACTAATTAAAAAATAAAGGTGTATAAACGTAAGGCAGATTTAACAAAACAAACATCTTTTATTACAAAAATAGAGGTTGATAACCTGTGCCACAAAGCAGTGGTAATTCGAGTAAAGACTAGCGGAAACCGAGCTCTCAAAGCCGCTGGAATTTTAAACTCCATTTTGTAAGTAATGATCATAGAATACTAGATTGTAAGAGGATTTCTCGGGGCAGCCAAGTCCACTATTTCGACACGTCACGACACCTATGATTTTAAGTAATACTCTCGGTAATCCAGTCTTGCCGCCGGACTCTAGCATTTAAGCGTTTACTTTGTCGATTTATTGCGTAAATTAATATTGATTACAATGTTATATTATGCTCAAAGGCAACATTATAGCAAGTTCATTTTAATAAACTACACACAACGCGAACTATCCTAATAGATTCATTAAAATTCTTGTCGTTTCTAAAATTTTCTGCTAACTTAGAAGAAACATTTTCGCAGTGGAGCCCGTCTCGTCTAGTCGTGTGTACTTTTAGTCATGTATGTATTACGTACAAATAGCTAGTCAGCTACGTAGAACGTAACTACGTACATGTATTTATTAATAGAGGCGCCGCTATTACATCAAATTAACGCTTCGGCGCGCTCTCGTACTATAGCATTTTCGTTATAGCCCTATTACAGACGCCGCACAGTGTGACGCCCCATATACATAAATAAAAAAATGAAGTATTTATTATACATGGTATATCATTAGATATAAACCAGACAACGTAATGGCAACACCAAATCAAACAAATATTAAGGTAGATGTTCAAAATATTATTTCAAAGTACGCACTTTCGTATCATTTACTATAGACATCAAAATAAATTCGCTGTTGAATGTGGCTTACTGTTGATTCTTGTGTTTACATATAACGAGTATCGCATTTTATTAACAATATTTATCTATTGCTCAGTGCCTTGGCATAGTTATTTGTTAAAAAGTCTATTAATATGGGTGAGTATAGATTATTAATGAATGTAGGGTAAAATAAATGATTTGTAACTTTATTGAAGGTTTAAAAAAAAACACCTCATTATAGCTTTTTACATTTTTTTGAACGCATAGAAACACTATTGTACGTTTATATTACATTAGTTTTATTTGCCGAATCTTGCCGAAATAATAGTTATTTTTTTTTTAGCGAGTACGTCGAAAGTGACTTTTAAATCTTGTTTTGAAATCACTGAAAATATCGCGAAAAATGAAAAAGTAGCCGTGATTACCAATCATAATTATACAAGATACAAAGGAACATATAAGAGAGAGTCTCTTCGCGACCACGCTCGGTGCAAGACGAGCGAAACGTTGGAAACACATAGGTATTTATACCTTAAATAAATTAATTGTACGCGATTAAGACCCGCTTATTTATTTTGTATGATGTATACAAATCGCGAAAGTTTAAAATCGATTATTATACAAGATGTTTTTGATTTGTATGACATTTCCAACCACGTAAAAACCAGTCTACTCAAATCTCCCCGATTTATTTTAATGAAAATCAGCAAAAAGTGGAATGCAAGTCACCGAACAAAAAACACTTTAAGCAAATATAGTGACTAGTTAGAGACTGAAGTCAAGTTGGAAGATTCAGTTCTTCAATATATGTTGGAACCAAGACCTGGGACAAGCGGTATATGTCGGCAAAAAGGAAGACCAGAGAAAGATTTTTCAGCATTAAGCACTCCGTCTAAGAAGTGCAGAGTAGATGATCTTCTTAAAAATAGAACCAGTGATGAGTTAGAATTCGCTGCTGGGGTATTACGAAAATCTGATCCTCCACTACCCTCTGAAGAACGTAAGTCTCTTTCAACGCTTCAACGCTTTGGGTTTGGGTCTACTAACGACGGAAACACAGCCCGACGTTTTTTTGATAATCCTGCTTTGAGTGCTTCTATAACTGGAATCAACCGTAATTTAATTTCCAATTTGGCCATTATATTAAACGTAATTGCAAGTGGTAAAAGAATTAAAATGGATACGTTCACCACACTTTTAACTGAAATTAAGAAAATATACCTTGAAAATTATAATTGGTATTATATGCCTGTGAGTTTGTATAAAATACTAATGCATGGGCCTGCTATCATTACATAGTTTTTCGTGCCAATCGGCATTTTATCAGAAGAGGTTTTTGAGTGCAGACATAAAGATTTTAGGGGTATCCGTGAATATAACACTTGAAAAACTTCACGATTGAATACCAACAAGGATATTATGATGGCACTCTTACTAATATCTGATCCGGGTATTGCTAACTATCGGAAGATAACTTCTAATAACAGGAGGCCTACATCGAAACCGACGAAAACCGCGATATTTCGCTATCAGGAAGTTCATCAAACGAAGAAACTTCTTCATCAGATAGTAAATGACTTTTTCTTTTTTTTTCTTTTTTTATATAAAAATGTATTGATTCCTTTCCTTAGTTTGTAACTGGGGAGAGGGCAATAGGTAATAGAAAAGACTTAATAGTTTACAAATTATAATATGCCCTTAAAATGAACTTATGATTTTTGAATGTTTCTCCCATACATTCGTTACACTGTGCGCCGCTCAGAATTTTCTTCAAGCGACGCTCGGTGATTGAGTGTTACCTACCTGTAGCTGTGTATATCGTTACACAACTCCCTTATAGCCCATCTTACATCTTATCAACACGACCATAGATTACTATTGATTAGACAACAGACCAAGTATGTATGACTGTTACAGGTACATATGCGTGCTAATCCATCTAGATTAATATAGTCTGCCACACAAACAATCTATGATAAATAAAAAAAACGTATTACTCTTGAATCGAGTTTTCAGACTTTGCTAATTTTCGGTTTAAAAAAAGTTAGTTGTATGAGGCCTTAGGGAGAGAGCTGAGTCGTTCAGACTATGGTACAATGGGGAAGTTCGTAAAGCATTTACGTCTCCGCTGAATCAAGTATTCACAGTTGTACGTAGATACAGTAATAATGTATATAACTGTTTGTTGCATTAGGTTCACGTGTAATACATTGAGAATGTATTAGTCGTCTCGACGCGGTTACAAATATTAAGCCTTACACATAAGCATTCATATTCTCAGGACTCCATCTCTTACTTACACAATTGCCTGTATTGCGCTAAATTAGACCAGTTTCTCGTATAAATGTCTAAACGGTTTCACCACCGCCGCCGCCCGCCACGTTGCGATTAGCATTTAAAGGCTAGTTGTTGGTTTTAGACCAAACCGACTTCACTATTCTGCAAACGTGCCCAGTCTATAAAACGTTTTGTTCTGTAGGCAGCCTGCGATTTAGGAACGCTTTTATAAAACAACAAATGCTTAAAGTAAAACGCAAATCTCAAAACCTAAATAACTTTTAATAATGTTCATGTAGTCCCAAATTTATCGCATACGTTCAAATCAGGTAAGCTTATATGAACATTATAAATGAAAAACATTTAACACAGTTACTCAACTCGATTATATCGGGCATTGACCATAAACGGCCTATACATAGTACTATGAATGATCCGTAAAAAATATTTTTAAGTAAGTATTTCAGATAAAAGAGCTGTAAAGATTTAATCAAAGATAACATAATGAGTAAATAAGACTTTCACAATTATTGAAGGCTACTCCACGATGAAACGTTGAGTCGGCGCCATATTTAAAAAGGAATCTAGACTAAAAATGAGGATACTAACGGAATAAAAAGTTGAGAACCGAAAGCCAAATGAAGATAATTTCGGAAGCTGTTATAGACTTATTTAAGGGTCATTCATTCTACTCGCAACTTCACCAAAATTGTATTCCTGATTATCAACTTCACATAATTTTTTAGGCTTTCATACACGGTTTGGAATTTAATGAGCTCGATCTTGTTTTAAATACAAAAGTATTAAGCTTCTCGCTTATAACATAAAGAGTGTGACCTGATTTAGAGAAACGTGAATTTGAGAATATGCCTTCAATAGCGTTCTGTAAATATGGAACACACTAATCACGATTATGTTTTCCAAGAATGTAAGTACTTAATCACTTATGAGCAACCGTGTCCTTGAAAACAAGCTCATTTTCGATTACGAGAGATTTATCATAATAACCTTGGGTTAGGCCGGCCTTAGTGATATAGGTATATATACGTAGTATCCATCCATTCCACGATACAAATACGGTGGGCCTTCCCGCCTGAAATGGGGAATGCAATACAATCTAATCGGAGCAGGTGGAAGCCAAACTACCTGATGTAATTATAGTAGCTGAGGGACCTTCAATTTGTAGTCGAGGCACGCCATTTTAAGTACACGATAATAGTGGCTTTTCATCAAATAGTTTCGCTAGAGCGTCTTCTTTGAAAAAGAAAGAATTCTCTTAAAGTGTGCACGTTGGAAGTAAGTGGCGCAAGTTAGTTATATCGGCTACTTGCATTGTGTTACTTGTTCGCTGAGATGCTTTTTGCTGAGATTTGGAGCGACTAAAAACACGAGCTAGAAACCGCTGCTATAAGTACAATTAACTTGCTTGTTTTACGACATGCATTCTTGGTGAGTTAGGTCGCGTAGTAAGAGGTTCAGTCGTAGGCAAATTCTTATAAAACTGTTGTAATCGTCTGTTACTGCCATCGCTGCATTTTCGGCCAAATCGCGCTTTAGTTGATACATACACATTTTCTAAATGTACCTGTGTTTGTGCCCGCATGCCGGAAACGCCAAACAGATTTTATACAGGTATTTTATGGTTAAAATATATATTTAAGTTATATCGTGATATAAGCATGCCAGTAGCATCACAGTCGGTGGCTATATCACATCTAAGTTTACCTCACCAACACGCACGGAAAATGCTAAAAGTAAGTAAATAGAATTTTGCATCCAATTCCACTATCGTTCACAGAGGTTTATACGATGTGACGTGTAAGTTAACATTCACTTGGCGAGAGCACAAGAGCCACAATAGGACATGAAAAATGTCCTGACATGGAACATAACTTCTAATTGAGAAAAACGAAATTCCGCACGCACCAAAACATCCATAACTTATAATCTTTATTCAATAATAATGTTTACAGTGGATGGATACATGGTCTGGATAATCTTACAATAATATAATACTTTATAATCTAATAAACAATAAATACTTAACATATAGTTTAAAGCCGGTATAGGTTATTTTTTTACTGTGCTATCTAGGTTTAAAATTAATTGCCTGAACTAGGTTTTCACCTGTGTTTCAGGCTATTTTGTACTTATGTAATATAATTGTGCAAATAAAACCAATGTGTAAACGCTTAAAATTAACATTGACGCAATAGTAATTAAAATCGAGGCTATTGAATGTTAGTAGGTGATTATTTTATGACAGTAAGCAAATTCTCAGTATCGGAGTAGGTCATTGTTTGCAAGTGTCTAGTTATGATTATTTTACATTGTTTATAACTAAAATTATATATATCTAGTAACTTATTTAATCTTTTGTATAAAAAAGGGCCTATGAATGAGAGAAATCTATTAATAAAGACATGTTTACCATGAAACTTAGTACAGACTAGATCTTTCCGTCTCTTGTCTGGGGGCAGTGGTTTGAATGGAATTAGTGCGTGTTGTTTTAGTATCGTGTGCAGTATGAACAATTGACGTACAGTTAGAACATTAGTGGACTGATACAATTCATAGGTAGGAAATATGTAAGGTCGAAACGTCGCCACTTTTAGAATAGCTCTCTGAGCGCGTTCTAGTGGCAATAAGACGGTTTGGATGCCCCTCCCCATGCAGTAATGCAGTAGGCTATAATTGACGGACACAACGACAGGTAGATTTGTTTTATTAATTTAAAATTTGCAGCGCTACGCATTGTTTTGAAAATAAATATTAATTTCCGTACCCTTTTACAAAAGAGGTCTATGTGAATGCGGAAATTAAGATTGTTGTCAAGTGTTATTCCAACTAACTAGTTGGTACATTTAGGAACACGAAATTTTTCACTAATTGAAGTGCTGACAAAGCTCACACATTTTATCATCGTATCGTATCAATTTTCAATCGAACGAGATTGCACCATTATTCCATCTGTGTATTTATTTAAATTTGCCGACACATAGTTATTTAATTTTTACCCGATATCGAAACGCAATGTTTTATATGTTGTTTGTTAATTAATATATTACTGTTTGTTTTTATAATAGAGGATCATCCCCTCACTCTAATATGACGAGGAGAATGATAGTTGCGTCATACTCGTGAACGTTTGCTACTTGTGGTGTATGTTCGATCTTAGTAATTGTGTGAACTTGTATTGCTAATGGCCATATATCATTTTTAACATGACATAATCGCGTGGTGCTTGTATCATAAGATGAAAATTATCGGTCTCTTCACTTTACTTATCATCATCCTCCTAGCGTTATCCCTGTAGCAACCCGGGGTTCGCTTACTAGTCTAACCAGACTAGACTGAATATTAGCTTTTCTGCAGAGCGACTGCCTGTCTGACGTCTGCAACCCAAAGGCATAGCGATATTAAATGGTTTGGGCTAGTATAAGCTTGTTCAGAGGTACTGACTCCTTATAACGACTCTCACTCTCTAGGCTATCGCTGCCTATACATGAAATCACTTGTCCTGATTAATATATCAACGCGAAGCCTAAAATACAGAAACAAGACACACAAACATTTGGTGGGTTCATTTTATAACGTCAGATGGATTCCAGGTGGATCCACGATCTTATTGGGATCGCGGGCAACGGATGGAGCTGAGACGGAGGAAGCCTATGTCCGGCAGTGGACGCCTTTAGGCTGATATGATGATGATGAAATAGATGAACGACCTCCGAGGGGATAGTAAGAGATTGTTTTGTTTGAAAATTCGCTGATTTTGAAGCAAGCAAGTACTTGCAACAGCTAGTATTAAATAAGTAGGTATGCCACATTAAAATATGGAACATCAATCTACATTCGAAAGCGCAGACATGACAAAGTTTGATACATGTCATCCAACGCTAGACAAATAAATTACTAAACTTTACGTATTATTAAGTTTCTCTTCAGCGATAGCCGAGTGGATATACCAACAGACTGTCATGCAGAGGGTATCGGGTTCGAATCCACGGCGCGCACCAATGACTTTTCGGAGTTATGTGCGTATTGAATTGTTAACTATCGCTTGTCAAGTGCCTCGGAGAGCACGTTAAGCCGTCGGTCCCGGTTGTCATGAAGATCTTTGACATTCGTTACAGGGCGTCAGTACCTTCTAATTAAACTGACACTAGTCTAAACCATGGAATATCGCTATCCCTTCGGGTTGCGGAGGTCAGACAGGCAGTCGCTCCGTGGAAAAGCTAATATTCAGCCAAATCCGGTTAGACTAGTAAGCGGACCCCAGATTGAAACTGGGATAACGCTAAGAGAAAGAAGAAGAAGTTTCTCTTTAGCTCTCGTATTTCCATAAATTTTGCGCTAGGAAAATGCCAAATCCTTTCTTTTCCTCTCTTTAAGTCGTGTAGGTATAGTTTTCATAGCAATTTTACAGAACCTTGAAGCCTTTATCGATAAATTAACTATCGAACACAAAAAAAAATTCAAATAAAACCAGTAGTTCATGAGATTAGCACGTCAAACAAACAAACAATCTTCAGCTTTATGACATTAGTTTAGATCACTATGGCTGTCTGATTTTTGTGTGTTGTAATGTCCGCTTTATAGAAACGTATGGTGTTCTCAGTGAGTATCGCTCGGTCGTAATACGTTTTATAGTTATTGTTTACCAATATAGACGTTGGGTGATATGTATAGTAAGGTTTATTTTGATCTTCAAAGCTAGTTTTAAAGAGACTTTAGATATAATAAATTTTTCTTTGGGTAAATTATGTGTGTTTTGAAATCATTTTATTGTATTCTGTTTGCAATTATGACTGTTAAAAAGCTATACATCGGTGGCAAGCATAAGTGATATCATCCATCAATCACTGATACAACATTTGAAGTCAAACATTACATTTTATTTTTGACTAATCGACTCAGTATTATATTATTTTCAATAAGGTAAATAAATCAGTGAGTCAATTGCTATAGTTTAAAACTAGAAAGTTACCGCAATAAGTCTTATAGCAGGATCTATTCCATCACATTTCAGTAGCTGACAGTAAACTGAACTCTCAGCTTATTAGGTTTTCTTCATAAATAGATTCATATTCTTAAATGGGATATTTAGATTGATTTTCAAAGAGTATATTATGCATTGATGCCAAATTGTTGTGTAAATATGAGATATAGTTGTTGATTGAAATAGTCATATTGTATATGATAGTTAAATCGAGAATATCAGTTTAGTAACATTTTATTTTATCTATTGTAATTTTTTGACTCTGGTCACACTATGAGATGACAAATCTCTCTTTGTTCTTGCCTTGAAAAATTACCACGTTTGTCGTCTCGTAAAATATCGCCTTTTGAAAAGCACATTGTTAAACCAGCTTCGCGAATTGTATTGTGTAATAGTCTTGTAAATACTTGTAAATGCCGCTTTTGACCTCCGGCAAAGTTTGTAACAAATTGTGATATTGAATGGAACACTGATATTTGCAAAGTTGTGTAAATCCGCACCTCGTGCAGCGGGTGCACTTGCTAATATTGGTCAATATAGTCTTGTGTATTGTTTAGCTTAGTTGCAGGACCGACACCGGAAGACCTCAGGTAATTTTACATTGTAATTTGTCATCGCTGAGAATCTCAGTAATATATGTTAGACTCCTTGCTTGCCATAGTCAGGTGAATGTAATACAAACTTCCACTGCGTACTCTGCAACAATTTCCCACTTGCCTATGGTAAACTCTGAACATTCTTCATTATCTAGACATCCACAACGGATGTCTAGATAAAATGTATGTATAAGTTAAATTTGTTTGAAAAGTTTCTAATTGACTTTTGATGTTAATGATACGCAAATTACTTTGTGCGTTTGTTGCAGTCATATGAAGTCTATATAATGTTTTCTGTTTCTTAGGGGTACGTTAGCGTTAGTTGAATTCAGAATTTGTCTTTTATCTGATGCATTTGTTCGTTTATAAGGAGTTGGCTTATTCTGAACAAATATTTCTCAGATGAACACATAGTCCAATCTGTATAGGTACCTAATTAAAATTCTTGCGTTACTGGTTGACTGACAGACAAGTCACAGCCTAAACTATTGAGCGTAAAAAGCTGATATTTGGCATGATGTTCCATAAGGACCGAAGCAATGCCCTATGAAGGAATATTGTCTCATCCATCGAAATTCCCACAGGATCGGACGATAGCGGTTAGTTAAACGAAATAATAAGTACGCACGACGAATACGTTATCCTCTGTTGTGCATATTCCCGGCTTGCAAGCTTACGTGGGCGCAGGTACCTAAAATAAAAATCTATTTAATTCCAACATAACAAAATTTTGTGTGGTGCTCCACGCGAGATTTGCTCCACAAAAGGCACCGGCATTGGAATGGATTACTGTATGTAGGTTATGAGATAATTAGATGGAGTAACACCACCACCCATATATTCAACTGCTCTCGGTTGACAAATCCTAAATAGGTACAGACGTTCACTTTTTTAAATTATCTTCTTCAAGATAGACACCAGGCGCCATGTTATCTGCACCAATAAATATATAAATGCGACTCCTTCATACCCGAGTTAGATCTTCGACTCAGATTTATTATTAAGTACGAAATCATCAATTGAATGCCTAGTAAGTATAATACAAGCAGGACCTCATTCCCTAGTACTCACGTAATAATGTTTTGACCGCTTTGTCCAAGGAAGCCTACAAATGTACATACATACCTACATATTTACCTACATATATGCCTACTAGCAAAATGAAGGCCGACTTCGGTGCCCGGGTCCATATTCCCGAAGCCACAAGACTATCAAAGGATTAATTATAAAGGCTGGTTGGTCCGGTGTCATAAGCTCCCCGATTGTATAATCTATAGGTTTAATATTCGAGTGGATCTTGTTTAAAGGCAAATAATATTCTTATGATATTAACGACATTGTTTGTATCAACTTCCTAAACCACCTGAGGGATATTTTAAAATCAGTTTATTGGGAATATCAAAAGCGTTCACCAGACTATCACATATAGGAGCACAGCAGTAAAAACAAATGTCGAGAAACCTAGCTTAGCTCTGTAATTCACAATATTTTACCAAATTGCACGACCAAAACTAATGACAAAATAAGCGCAATTATATTCATAGCCGTAATATATCTGTAATATTATTGAGCACTCTTGTCAGAAAATTATCAGCAGCAAATTATAAATCCGACAGGACACATTAGATTACCCCAATATTATTTAGCAGTGACATTCATGAACATGACCAACCCATATCGATGAGATAATCTCAACCTAATACAGTATGCATGCGGATACATTGTCTTAGTTCATAAATAAATAATTAATGGGATGATTGATATAATTATATATCCTACTGAGCTCGTTTATTCTAAATTATCGCTCGTCAACATCAATGCTCCGTACTTAATCAATATATAAGAGACACCGGTGTCAATGTGGCCTCATACTAATCATTCGGCGCTAATATGTCTATGTAAGCATCTTCATTTTAGCCACATTGTGTTAGCAATATTAATGCGAATGTGTAAGGTATGAATATAGATGGTTATAGGTCTAGTAATGCATGCCAAATATTGCTATTTAGGAGGTATATTTCAAACGTGCAACTTAATGATCTCTGAGGTATTTTTATACAACTTTAGCTGTCTCGTTTGATCCATAATATTCAAAATATACTCCGTCAATGTCAGGTTCAGAGTAAGTCAATCTAACTTATCTAGATCTCGCATTCAGCGTCCAATACAGAACGTGGACGATTTTTGTCTTTCGCTGCATCTCCATCGTACTGAGCAGAGCTCACCAATATCGTGTTGTGGGGAACTGAATACCTACCTTACTTTTCATGTCAGCCGATGTGTATGATTGTACTTGTTTGTGTTTATTTGGCAGATAATGGAATAGCTTGTAAGGTAAATAACTTGGTGACTAGCGGGTATTGTATAGTAACGTTTGCCTGGACAGCTTTTCTCGTGTAAAAATATAAAGAAAAGGGGAATATAAGAGCATAATTATTTCCAATACGTTTTCTGATTACCACCACAGCCGAAAGATGGCCGCTATTGGACATAGGCTAACACGTACACTGATCTTGAGCTGCTCACATCCATCCGCTTCTCGTTATGTTTTCCGATACATAACAAAAGCTAAATGTATGACCCCGCATTTGCAGTATATGATTTTGAATATTAAGGACATTAGATAAACAAAGCATTCTGTCTGTATTGATCGGCGGTCTACGCATATTATCTGCATGCACATTGCACATACGTCTGTGTCGACGAACATAAGTTCAATTTATTCTGATTGAAGTTTAACCCATATATCAGACAAACGGCTTCCAACTATTGCATTCACGAGCTTACCTTAGATTGCTTTGATTATTATAGAGGTATCAAAGGCAAACTGAAGACCGATATTAAGAAAATGGGTTACCAGCAAATTAAACAATATTTTAACACTTTACATTATATGCCTGCAAATTTAAGAAGCAGCGATAGTGAAATTACTGACAGACTGCAATTCAGCGAGTTTAACCCTAGGTTTGCGCCGCGGTGCACGTAACTAACATTTCGAAGTTATTGCGAATTATATTGTTGATTATAGCTTGCCTTAGGCATCGGGAAGCATGTTAAGCCATTCATGTCGGCATCCATAAAGATCTTTAATAGTCACTATGAGTAGTCAGTACCCTTGAATATACCGATATAGGTATAAGCCACGGAATATCTCTATCCCTTTTGGTTGTGGAGGTTAGACGGCAGTCAATCTGCGGATCCCGGGTTTTATATTTTTGTAGCAACCATAATATGCCTGGGATGATGATGATATTTAATTATTATTGCAGTAATCGAATTAATTTAAAATCGAGTAAGTATTTTGGACTTCTATCGTACTAAACAATTTAACATAAATGGTAAATCCAGTTGGGTAGTTGTTCTAAGAGCCGAAATGTCATGTTTATTGGATGTAGTTTGCGCGAGGAGATACTTAACCCGTTGAACAACTATAAGTTTAAGTAGAGTTGCACTTCGGTTGCACAGTTCTACATCTTCATTAAATACATATATTCATGAAGACGAGAATTCCCGAATTTACGTATAAGTGGTACTACAACAAGCAGCGATAGCCAAGTGGAGAGACCGACAGACTGGTCGCAAAGGGTCTCCGGTTCGAACCCAAATCACGCATCAATGATTTTTCTATTAATTGTCGCTTGCTTATCGTTAAATAAATACACCGTGAGATACAACCTAAATGTCTGAGAGTTCTTCACATTGTTCTCGAAAGACATGTGAATTCTGCCAACCCACACTTGGCCAGCGGGGTGGAGCAAGGCCTTACCCTACTCTTAGAGAGAAGAGGCCTGTGCTAAACAGTGGGACAAATATAATTATACAGGGCTTTATATGTATGTTTTTATGTTATAAGCGGCAAACGAGCAGACGGACCCTGATGATAAGCAATTATCGCCCATAGCAACAAGCAACACCAGAGAAGTCACAAGTGCGTTGCCGCCCTTTGTGATGGGAAAAGGATAAGGGGAAGGGCAAATCCGTTCAGTAGTTTTTGAGTGAAGGAGTGATCATGATCTGGTCCGACCGGTTTCCGTCACGGCGACCGCTTTACAATCTCTGTTGTTGTTGTTGAGCCCGCACGTGGCGGATGTAGCCAATTTTATTGGAAAATGTCCTGGAGCATTGCGGGCACGTGAGCTCACCATTGACAGAATTATAAGAAATTCCCGCAGGTGGTCGGGCTTTTATTTCATCACGCTTGGCATCAAGCTCAGAGCGCCGTTGAATTTCAAAATCGCGGACTTTGGCTTGCATCAGTTTCCGCCACTCGGGTCGTTTAGCAGCCAGCTGCTCCCAGCGAGACGGGTCGATTTTGCATCTCTTCATATGTCGTTTAAGCACATCTTTGAACCTGAGGAGTTGTTCGCTATGCTTTCGCTTGCCTTCCTCATGTTCAGAATAGAAGATGCGCTTCACCACTCTCTGCTCTGACATCCTGAACACATGGCCACACCACCGGAGCTGACGACGCATTATGTAGGACTCAATCCCACCTACATTGGCTCTGCATAGCACCTCAGTGTTCGATCTTAGCGTGCTCCCCACATATCGGTACTTGTCGACCTACTTCAGCTCGTCCTCGCGGAGTCTAATGGCCAGTGCCTCGTGACCGTCGATATCTAAAGACATTACCTCCGACTTTTTGACACTAATCTTCGCCAAATCTGCGGCAAGACTCGTCAAAATTGGTCATTAGCTGTTGCAGGCCGTCTGGGGATTCTGTCACAAAACATAGGTCATCTCCATACAAGATCTCAGTAATCATGTCACTAGAGACTTTTGTGTGGGCTTTAAGCCTCACTAAATAGGACGCACCCTTGCTTTACCCCACAGGTAACAGGTAAAAAGTCCAATTGTTCGCCATCGGCAGCGATGCAGCACGTCGACACGCATGTCGTCATGCAGGAGTCTGAGAAGTCTTACAAACTTCTCCGTGCACCCTATCTTCTCTAATACTACCCAAAGGGCTTCTCGTGGCACGCTGACGAAGGCTTTTTCAAGGTCGACGAAACAAAGATACATATTACGACCTTGCTCTCTGCTCTTCTCTTGGAGCTGACGTATTGAAAAGATAGCCTCGCAGGTGCCTCGGTCAGGTCGGAAACCAAATTGAGTCTCAGGCAACAGTTTTTTGGATAGTTTAATTTGGCGGTTTTGTAGTATCCGAGCAAATACTTTCCCGGGAACTGATAACAGCGAAATACCGCGGTAGGAATCGCACTCAGAACGATTACCCTTGTTTTTATACAGGGCTCTTATGCGTGACACTTTAAAAGCTGATGGCACTTGTTCATCTTTCCACATAAGATCAAAGAGCTCCCATATAACTGAATGCAACTCCTCACCGCCACATTTGAGCAACTCACCAGGTATAGAGTCAACGCCCACCGCGCGTTTATTCTGTTGTTGTTTGATGGCAATAACAACCTCGCCACGCGATAATGACTCATCTAACTCGTCAGCAGAGGGGAGTTGAGGAATCGAACGCACGTGTTCCAGGTCAGTTGACCGGTCCACATTTAGCAGAGTGTTGAAGTGTTCTGCCCATCGTTTTAGGATTTTTTCCTTGCTTTTAAGAAAGCCTTCACCATTTGCAGGCTTCAGTGGCACTTTAGTAGAAAAATCAAATCCTATTAACTTCCGAACCTTGCTGTAGAACTCCCCGAGCTGGTTTGTGTCAGCAAGCCACTGCATATGGCGAGCTCTATCCTGCCACCACTTATCCTTCATTCCCCGAGATAGTCTACGTAGCTCCAGGTCACTTTGCTTGATCTCCGCAATACCTTGTTGATTTGGATGTTTATGTTGCCGAAGAAGATGCCGGTGCCTATCGATTGCTTCTCTAAGAACTCCATCATTCATCAAACCAGTCCTCGTGTTTACGGACTATTAGACCCAGAGTAACTGTGGCAGTATGTAATATATGAGCAGATAGAGTCTTTCAATCAGCATCAACACATCCAGTGCTGATCGACAACACAGCGGCCAAGGCTGCGGCATATTGCTCCCTCGTCCCAGGATCATTAAGCTTGTCTACGTTTCAGCACGTCAGCTTAGTGGTATTGGTTCTACAAGGACGTAGGAGGCGGAGGCTTTGTGACAACAAGCCTATGGTCAGTCCAACAGTTTGCACCACGCATGACGCGGGTTATTTGGACTTGGGAAATGCCTCGCTGCCGGATCGCATAATCAATCAGATGCCAGTGTTTGGATCGAGGGTGCATCCACGTATTTTTGTATTTGGCAGGAAGTCTGAACATGGTGCTTGTAATTGCGAGATGGTATTGTGCACACAAGCTGAGCAACAACTGTCCGTTACTGTTCATGCACCCGACTCCATGCCTACCCAAGACTCCGGGCCAAGCATTGTAGTCTCGTCCAACTCTGGCGTTGAAGTCGCCCAACAGAAGAATCCGTTCCGTAGGCCTAACGCTTTCGATTATCTTTGAAAGTTCCTCATAAAATTGATCTTTAATGTCATCAATCTTGTCTAGTGTCGGAGCATAGATACTGATGACATTAAGGTAACTGTTATCGTCCAGGTGTATGCTTAACGTGGTAATGCGATCCGAAATGTAGACCGGACATTCTTGGAGCCCCTTGACAAGTTTATTATTCATCGCAAATCCAACGCCCAACCGTCGCGATTCAGAGGCAGCACCTCCTTTCCAGAAGAAAGTATACCCCCCACCATGTTCTACCAGCTCCCCTTCATCAGCTAGGTGTGTTTCATTGAGAGCAGCCACATCTATTTCATAGCGATGGAGTTCCTGAGCAATGATGGCCGTTTTTCGCTCTGGACAGACACTGTTATCTCGATCAAGGAGTGTACGCACGTTCCACGCGCCAAAAGTCAAGTCCGAAGTTTTATGTTGTTTCCCATTTTTTCTGTTGCGTCGACCGTGAATTTATCTAATGAATGGGGTGAGCAATTTTTAGGGCACCTTTTCTAGCCCCTTCTCCGGCTAAGCGAAGAGAGCAGTGCTTCCCTAAATAGGGCTGCTCTGTCACTCCGGGTGCTGCTGAATTCTCCCTGTCTCCCCAGATCAGAGAGAAAGCGACCACGGCGTTCTAGGAACACCCCCGAAGCCGCCCGCGTGCAGATCTCAGACAAAACCCTGCGCACATCAAACTGAACCTCTCTACCTCGTCCCATCGCCACGGGACTTTAAGTCGTTCAGAGTCTATATCCGAAAGCAGTCATCTGCGCAGGAATATTGTTTTGTGTATAAGCAGGCGCGCAACCGCAGATACCCTCTCTCTGCCTAATCCCCCGATGTCCAATGGAACGGGAACCGCTACGATCGGCAGGGGGTTCGGATGCAGTATCTGGCTGACAGTCACTTCCGACCTCGACTGCCGTCCTTGGCCGTCAACATTGCCTTGCTAGCTCGCCAGATCCGCCAAAGTCCATTGCTTATCAGCGTGGCCTGCCATCACTGCCGAGCCAGGCTTTTTGCACAGATTGGGAGGTATCCAGCCGTGAAGGCTGAAACCTTCACGTCCTCTCACCGGGCGTAGCCAACGAGTCGACGAGGTTAATCGGGGTGTGGCCGTTGTGTGCATATCAACTACTTGGAGCCGCCGGTAAGGTTGTGGAGTAACTAACTTAAGGACTAACCACCCTTTTGTGGGTCGACTGGCTAGTCCTGTAGGTACTGGTTGTGGTGGGTAGTTGAAACAATAAGTACAATTTGATATTGCTTGGAAAGAAAATTTTTATAAAATAGTTAATATTAAGTAAACAGTAATATAAATGCAAAATAATTATAGGTAATAGTGAATACCTGCTGGTGTAGTGTTATCTCCGTGTACTAACAAGTATTAACATAAATACACTATGGACACATTCAATCCATCAACAGTCCTTGATATGCAGACTTATTTTGAAGAACGTATGGCAAAGTTTGAAGCAGAGCTGCAGAAAAAATCACCACAGAGCACTGGGGGCTTAGCAGATGAGTTTGCCACATTTAAGACCTTCGTGTTGCAGACCCTACAGTCATTTTCCCAGCAGCTTGAAACTGTCGGCCGTGAGGTGGACAAAATGGAAATGCGCAGCCGGCGCAAGATGTTACTGCTTCACGGAGTGGCGGAGAGCAAGGACGAGGAGACGGTTCAGGTGGTCACTGATGTTGTAAGGCAGCACCTCAAGATTGACACCTTCACTGCTGATGATGTGCGCCGCTGCCACAGGATGGGACGGCAAGCGAGCAACGACAAGGCAAGGCCCATACTTGTCAAGTTCGAGTCAGTAGTCGTGCGGGACAGCGTATGGTTCACGAAGACGAAGTTGAAGGGCACAGGTATCACTTTGTCGGAGTTCCTGACCCGCTCCCGACACGAAGCTTTTATGGCTGCACGAGCGAAGTTCGGCGTCGGGAAGTGCTGGACGAGAGAGGGATACGTCTTCATCCTTGGCCCCGATGGCAACCGTCATCGTATATCTTCGGTGGGCGAACTAGGTAAGCTCAAGCTTGCGGCCGCAGAGAAGCCAGTAGCTAAACAACAACTTGCGACCAAGGCGAAGCGTGCTGCTGCTTCGAAAAAGTAGACTTTTCCCCATTTTACGTAGTCTTTGTTTATTTTCGGGTAATCAATTTATAATGTACGTAATTCACCGTCACTTTTGTTGTTTACTTTTAGTTCTTATTATTTCATTTTTGTGTACCGCAACAAATGTGTAGGTATGATCAAAATAATTTTTGCCATTAAATTATAAATATTGTCAATCGTCATAACTGTCAATGTCACTATTGTCAACCTTCATTACGTTTCGTTTCTGCATTACAATATTGTTTCTGCATTACAAATAATACAATATTTGAATACTTGTATTTTGAGACAAAATTCTGGTATTTATTTCATTTACTATGTAAAATGTATGTAGGACTATTCTTGAGTTATAATGAAACAATCTCTCTCGTTTTACTTATATTTGTTAGTAACATTTTTATTTCTTTTGCATCATTATGTTATCTTGATAATGCGCAACCGGCGGGTGGACACAATGACTTAAGCTTTACGCGATAACAACTATAAAATATTTATTGATATATTATATACTATATTTTTATATTATTTGCTAATATACACATATATATATATTTAACCTTAGATCTATTTGATATGACAGACAGTGACTCAAATAGCGAAGATGACACCTTCCTCTCTGCAACAAGCCACGATGACAGCTTTGAAAGTGTACCCTCCCTGGGAGACATTCTCCAGTCTCAGTTTTCAGACGTACCCAGGAACTTTAATGTAGTCCATTTAAATGCTCAGAGTATTCCAGCCCATTTCCCCGATATGCTGGCCAACCTAGACAGTCAAAACATACATGCCATCCTCGTGTCGGAGTCATGGTTAAAACCATGTCTTCCATCCACCTTATATTCTCTGCCTGGTTTCCACCTTATTAGGAATGATCGCGCGATCGGTGGTGGAGGCGGTGTTGCCATATACTTACGTTCTCACATTCCTTTTCATATAGTATCTTTGTCAACGCAGCCGCCACCGGCGAACGCTGGCGAGCATCTTTTTCTAGAGGTGGAACTGCACCACACGAAACTACTATTAGGTGTTTACTATTCCCCTTCGTGTCGTGTTAACTTTTTTTCATCCTTCGAGCAAATTTTGGAAAATTTGACTTCCTCTTACGACCATACTATTATTATGGGCGACTTTAATACATGCCTTCTCAAACAGGATTCTCGTGCCACCTCTTTTCGGCGTGTCACTGAGTCCTGCAATTTATCAATTCTTAACTTAAATGCAACTCATCACTTCCCTAATTCCGCTTCTTCTCTTCTTGACCTTATTCTTGTATCTTCTCTTAACTCTGTTTCTAAGCATGGTCAGTGCACAGCTGATGCATTCTCTTACCATGACCTCATCTTTGTTTCATACAAAATACGTCCACCCAAAGCGAAGCCAAAGATTATCTTGCAGCGCAATTTTAGCGGCATGGATCATGCCAAGTTGCGTGAGGATGCCAGTAAAATAGATTGGGACACTCTATATTCCTCAGATTGTATAGACATGAAAGTCCATATCCTAACAACGAATCTAATTCAGCTATATGACAAGCATGCGCCCATCCGCGCTATCAAAATTAAGCATTTACCAGCACCTTGGCTTACAGATGATATTAAAAAGATCATGGCCAAAAAATCTGCTGCGAAGACTAAATTGAAGCATAGGCCGACTCTTTTGAACCAAGAAAGATACGTGGCTCTAAGAAATCACTGCAACAAGGTGTGTAGGAAAGCACAACGCCAACATATTCATGAATCCGTTGAAAATGGTGATCCAGCTAAAGTCTGGAAATTTCTCAAATCATTGGGTATTGGTAATTCACAGCAGCAATCCATTCCGAATAACGTCCACCTTGATTCTCTCAATTTACATTTTACTACTTCGTCCAAATTAGATGGAAATACGAAAAGAAACACTTTACAACTTCTTTCATCCTTACCAACCCCAGATTATGATCCCTTTGCCTTCTCGCAATTTGCCGCTTGTGATGTTAAGAAGAGTATATTAGCAATGACGTCTAATGCAGTCGGTAACGATAGTCTCAGCCGTAAAATGATCCTTCCCATCCTAGACGAAATTCTTCCTATCCTATGTCACATCCTTAATCACTCCGTTGTCCGTGGCATCTTTCCAACAGCGTGGAAAGATGCACTTATAATTCCTTTACCCAAGAAACCTAAACCCTATTCCTTCTCAGACTATCGACCAATATCCATACTACCTTTCCTGTCAAAAGTCCTAGAACGTCTCATTCACACGCAACTCAGTTCCTTCCTGTGTAAAAATGCACTCCTTAATCCCTATCAATCCGGCTTCCGCCCTGGCCACAGTACCGTTACTGCATTGATCCGCGTGTCAGATGACATCAGGCTAGGTATGGATAGTGGGAATCTTACCGTTTTGTCCTTACTTGACTTCAGCAATGCTTTCAACACGGTAGATTTTCACATCCTACTTGGCATTCTACGCTCTCTTAACATATCTCCAACGGCGGTTGACTGGTTTCATAGTTACCTGTTTGGTCGCCGGCAACGTATACGCATCGAAGACACTTATTCCACTTGGTCTAACACGAATGCCGGTGTACCACAGGGTGGCGTGCTATCTCCTTTACTCTTCGCGATATTTATTAATTCTATCTCAAAACATTTACTTTCATCCTACCACCTTTACGCAGATGATTTACAGATCTATACACAAGCACCCTTAAATCACTTGCCCGAAGCCTGTACTACTATCAACACAGACTTGGCGCGGATTTGCGAGTGGAGTAAACAGTATGGACTCATAGTAAATCCTGACAAAACACAACTAATTATTGTCGGCAGTACCCGCATGGTGTCTAAAATTTGCTGGTCCGATTTACCACAAATCAAGTTTGATGGCAAAAATATCCCGTTCAGTAATACTGTAAAAAATCTTGGTATCTACTTTGACGAAACCATATCTTGGAGTTTTCAACTGCAAGAAACAAGTCGCAGACTATTTGCTTCGGCGGGCTCATTGCGTAGGTTACGCAATTTCCTACCAACTGCCACTAAAATTGCACTTGCACAATCTTTGCTTCTGCCCGTAATTGACTACGCTGATGTCAGCTATCTTGACCTCTCTGAGGAGCAGTTAGACAAACTTGAGCGTCTTCAAAACTTTTGCATACGTTTCATATTTGGACTGCGCAAATATGATCATGTTTCAGAATTTCGCAACATACTCAAGTGGCTCCCGATTCGTCTTCGCCGGAATACTCACATTCTTACATTATTGTATAATATCTTGTTTAATCCCAGTACTCCTTTTTATCTCAAAGAACGTTTTAAGTTCCTTAATGACGCACATGAGAGGTCCTTGAGGTCGTCTGAAAATTTGACGCTGGAGATACCAACGCATTCCACAAATTTCTTCAGCAAGTCATTTACTGTACAGGCCGCGCGACTGTGGAATGCATTACCACTAGAGATTCGGAAAGCAGAATCCTTAAACATTTTTAAAAGCATGTTAAAAAAGCACTACCTGTCCATTTAACATCATGCACTGTTCTCCTAGAATGCAGGTCTTACTTTATGAGTAGTATTCACTGTATCTGTATTTTAGCATAGTTTTTAGTATAACGATATTATGAAATATATGACATTCTATCTCGTATAGTTTATAGGTATATATTTTTATATAATAATGTATGTACATAATATGTGTATGGTCTTTATGTAGAATATGTAAGATATATAATATTTATACATTTATGTATATTCAGTATGTATATTAGTTGATATTATTTTATTTATTAACTACACCATCGCCACACTTGATTGCTTACACACCATTTCTGTCCATCCAAAGGTTGCCTGGAAGAGATCGCTTTTAGCGATAAGGCCGCCATTTGTACATGCTGTAGTATAAGCCAATTAAAAAATGTGTACTTTTCAATATTATTTGGTGTACAATAAAGAGTATATCTATCTATCTATCTATCTACCCCACTACACCCCGTGAACGAGTAACAAACATTCGTACATCGCAAACTTTCACGCACGTAATATTAGCAAGACGTTTTATCCTTCTCTGTCGATAAGGTGAGGATAACATTCTATTTTAAAACACAAACGTCATACATGACCATGACATGACCCTACCCAAGAACATCGATAAGTTCTAGTTAATCTTGGTAGAAACACAAAACAAATATGCGCGTGACCTACACATAGATTTCCTCGGGCGCTTTTTCTATGTGTCAATTTTCTGCAAAGTGAAGTTCGCGCCAACACAGCCGTGTCTACTGTCAAGTGTGAAAAATATCTTAAAAATAAAACTATAAAGCGCGAACACAACTTTTCCCAGGGAAGGCAAACTGTTGTAGGAATTGAGCTATAAGAAAATTCTTGTTCGTAGCACGCCACATAGAACTATGTCCAACAAGCAGAAGCATCTTGCCTTTCGCCTACTCTACATATATAAATCCGTACTATTATTATAAAACGTGTTTATTTGTATATTATTTGTGTATCCTTATTTGACGTGGCAACGATTTTTGTCGGTGGAGATAGTAAGTTGGTGAGTGACATAGGCTAAATTTTTTTCCGCGATAACAGCAGGCGAAGCCGCGGGCGAAATTTTGAGAGATTATAACTGCCATTCAAATTTAAATTACAAACACGTCATATAATTTTCCATTCTCGAGATATGTAGCTAGCGGCTATTGTTTGTATTATATATACCTCAAAGTGGGTAGAATTTAAAGTTTTCTTGATACGACTATCAAGAAAACTTTAAATTCTACCCACTTTGAGGTAGTATAAAAATAAATATTTTCTCAGTAGAGTTCTAAAAGAACCAACTGTCTAAATTACATGTTTCGAGCTTTACTTGTTGTCAGCTGGTCAAGTGATTTTACATAATTCCTGTTTTAATCTGTAGTCTGTAGACTTTATGTTAACCTCTCCGACGCCGAGCTTGAGAAATAAAAACTCCGATAGTGTCGGCTGCTTTACCTAGTTTAACTATTTCAGTTAGTTTTAAACGTATCACAAAAATAATGACGGTTGTCTTTTTTTTTAATAAAAAAATATATAATGTATAAATACATTTTCTCTGCAGTTCGTTGAAATAAAACTTGAAAATACGAAAAAATCCTCTACAATAAAACTTTCAACACACACAATCTCACAAATATTTAGCATTTCAGCAATTGTTCACAGCACTTTATATAGCGTACTTAATTAATTATTGAATTTAATCATAAGTTTAATATTTTATTATTGTTTACTCAATAGTTTGTGATAAATAAGAAAGGTTATGAATTATAGTACCAAAGTTTAACTACCTAATCTTACAAAACTGAAACGCGCATGGTTGTATTTACGACTTGCCGCCATTTTTGGTAATTATATTTTGAAAATCGTTTTTTTAATCATTGGAACAATGATTATATCTTAACTTTATTTTATAGCAAACTAGATTTGTTCCCGAGTACAATGACATATAATACATATAGTGAAATTACGAGACTGCGTCGCTACACGTTTTTCAAAGCAGAGCTGTCGTCACTCTAACGCGCGTAGTCGAACTTGTGGTAAACAATTTTCAGTCGCTATTATTGCAAAAAACGTCTTAAAAAATGGCAACCTATTACAATGCAGAATTATAAAGAGTACTCATACTTTGCAATAGTGGGGTATAATCTTATTGGTAGAATTAATTTAACGTCATTTAAAGTAGTAAAAAATGGCGCTGTCGTTGCGGGACATACGTGTTCCCCCAAGCGCGGGACGGAACAAACATCCTAGGACATACGTATGCCCGCCGGTGCGGCAGCGCTCCAGAGGTTAAATATCTACGATATTTAATATTTACAGGTCAATTAGTCAAACCTATATCAATGATCTATTGTTATTATACTGATATGTAGGAAGAACACTATTAGGAGCACGTGCATTTAACACGCCAACTTGAGTCACACTTGGTCATATTTATGTGCTCTCCACGGCTGGGTCACTCGAAGTGTGACCGATAGGGACGTGGCCATACCAGCAGGCTTAGCCAAAACTTAAACGTGTCGTTTCCATCGCCTTTCTCCGATTTCACACGCAAACGCGTTTGCAATCGAAGACAACCCAAAATTGGTAGCCAACACCATGCGCTAGTGTCACACGCACATTCTGCGACACAACATGGTTATTAGACCTTGCCTTGCGTTGTTTGAAGCGTAAAGCGCGTCAAATGTCAGAGTAATGTAAATATTTATGCGAGTGAAACAAAAGTTCGAACCAGAAGATATTTTAACTTGTTTAAAATTGTAATAAAATGAAGTAGTATATAGTAGTACTATCTTTATGTTACCTTTTTACAATTATTTAAGAGAAGTTTAAATAATATTTATAACTTAAAAACTATTAAAACTAAGTGTTATAACTGATAAGGCTGGAATATTAAATAGAGTCAATTCAGATTTCGAACTAGCCCGGAACAGTTTGCAGTTATAATAGAATTTATGGAAAGGTATGTAAAATATTAATTATTTTATAAAAATCTTGCTATCCTATTTGACTCTTTAAGGAATTTGAAACATAAACAATGACGAGAGTTGCGATAAGCAACTTACTTGGAGAACACTTCAGTGGCCCTTTGCTGTATAAATGGGCCCTTTATGAGTCTGAAATAGTTAAACAATTTTTCATCCCTAAAAGAGGAACAAAGCGACACTTTTCGAATAGAAATTCGAAAAGTGTCGCTTTGTTCCTCTTTTAGCGGGAGCAAAATAGCTCTTTTCTGTTCGGAGCTTTTAAGCCGGGCGGCAAAGTGATTTGAATTTGGAACGTATATCACACATAGAAATCGAACGCAAATTGTATGAATAACTGGCTGGTACGTATTACGGTATTGGCTGCACGGGCGTGACCTGCGCTAACAAAAAAAAGCGCACGCCGCGAATTACGTCTCAGTACTCGTAATCAGTAGGTATATCCTTTATTGAATTTTGCAAAAATAATGAGTTCTGCGTCGAGTTATAAAAGTGAATGCTTTAACTCCTGAAACAATAACTACAGAAGCTAACAATGACGTACAAAAATGATTACCCACGAACAGAAAATTATTTATTTTCTCATAGAAAGAGGATGAAAAGTAGAGTGTATGACTCGAGAGCAAATTATTTTTCCCTCGGGCAATGTACTTTGAATCACTCGCTGGGCTCAGGATTCTACGTTAGAATCCCTCGCTACGCTCGGGATTCTATTCTAGAATCCTTCGCTTCGCTCGTGATTCAAAGTAGCGCCCTCGCCGTAAAAATACTATTTTGCTCCCTTGTCATACAATCTACTATTTTAAGCATGGTGATTTAGCGAGGCCCTCACAAAGAGCTCAAGGTTGAGTACAGGCTGTGGCATTCTTTTTTGCTTTTCTGCAGGGTTCTATCATTCGATGGTTATTCGTACGCAATCGACGTTAATAGCGTTAGTTTTGGCCGAAATTGGCAACTTGGCTACCATTTTGCGGATGACATCGCAGAAACTATGAGTTTATTCTATCGATGCGAATGTTTTTATGCGTTGTGTATTTGGCTACGACTTTTTTATTTGTTTGATTAGGTCACGTGACTTTTTGTTCAGTCCATACATTTTTTTGCGTTAACGTTTGCAGAAAGACGTCTTGGCTAAGCCTGCTGAGCTGTCATGTACGTTCCGGTAAAGGATAAGTGGAATGTATCACTTACTGATGACCCTACACATAAAATTTTAGAGTTACATAGGCTGTTACGAAAATATAACCATATTTTCGCGGTCTTTTTTGCTCGATTTTTTTCAGTTTCCTAACAAAATTGAGATGAGTTTAATTACATGAACAAAACCTGCTCTCGTAGTATTTTTAATATTTTTGATTTAAGTAGCCGAAACTGTTACGTAACTATTAGATACGATTTTATGTCAAACAACCAAAACCTTATCAAAAGGATTTGATACTTTTAAGACTCATCTGTCTACTTCGGACCTCAAATATAAACAAACCCTTTTTATTACTTTGTACTGTTCCGACGGGATATATACCACGTACCTTTGTTTTGAGTAACCGATATTTCGGCACTGTTGCAAGCGCCATGTTCACGGATGTACTGAAGTATTGCGGGTGGATGAAAGTTATAAACAAGTGAACCGGTCTACCCGCTTCCTTACTCGTTTATTGCGCGCACAATCACTATCACCGTTTTCACTCTCGCACTGTACTCGATCGCGACACACTGTACTCACTACGTCAGCTCGTAATTTAAGTTTTTCCGGTTTATGGGTTTTGCATAGACGTACCACTGGATGCCAGGTATTCGACAGTTGAAACCCATCTTCTCTATTGAAGGTTTTATACTTTTTAATTTCAATAGCTTCTTTAACTATTCTAGGTATAAAGTGACTTTCTGTCGAAAGCACCTGAGGGTTATGTAACTCAATCCAATGGTTCGTACCCGAGTCTACGAGATGTTGAGCTATTGCCGACTTTTGTGGTTCATTGTTTTTGACTGCCCTGATGTGTTCCTTGATGCGGCAGGAAATGGAGCTGTTATATCCCTTAATACTATGTATAGAAAGCCTAGTCAGCAATTTCACTGCATCGCGTATTTTCCATTTATTTCTAGAAGCTCTAAATCAGCCTTTATGCAATTCTTTATTTCAATTATATTACTCAGAGCCAGTTGGGCCTGGGACGCGATGGTGAACGGTTGAGAAGCCTATATAGGCATTCAGTATAGTGTAGTGTGTGTGTATTAAGGTAATAAAAGACTCAAGATTAAATTTGTGAGTTTTTTTTAAAAAGACGAACGGGGTCGTGCTTCTGACACCAAATTGTTAGGAAACAATTTGGTGTCAGAAGCACATGAGTAGATAAACGTAACAGAGAGACAGCTTCTTAAGAGCTTGTAAATTTGTTACCTATTTTGGTAGGGTTGTCACAATAGATTAAGACAAATCGCTTATTCGGTATACGACAGATTCTGGATTGGACAGATTCGTGATTCGGCAGATTCCCAACTCGACAGATTCGTGGATTGGGCAGATTCTTGGACTCGACGGATTCGCTATACAGCAAAAGTACAGTTGTAAATCAAATAGCGAGTGGAACCAAAAAGCATGCACCTGAAACTTTTAAAAGCACGGAATAAAAATATACATTTGTTACCAACGACACGACGTGACGACGTGATTTATTTGACATTCCCAACGATACCACTAATACGGTGTTGAATATTTTTCTGGTAATATGATTTGCAGTAAACTTAGGAATCTCCTTTAGCTATTATGTGCCACTAGTTTTACCACGGGGATAGGTGCCTAAAATAAGTTTAAAAAGAAATTGTGTAAAACAAATGAACGTCTACAAAACAAATAACTATAAAGTGATCAACCATCGGTACGGCTTACAAAAAACAGGTGCATGCGATTTTCGACCTTATTGACAATACATGACAGACTTTTTTTTGGTATTTTCTTGCTTTCTGACATTGATACGTTAGTAAAATTATAAATTCTGAGTTACGTCAATAAGGTTGAAAATCGCATGCACCTGTTTTTTGTAAGCCCTATCGATGGCTGATCACTTTCTGATAGTCATTGGTTTTGTAAACGTTAATTGCTTTTACACAATTTCTCAACTAATGAGTTCATGAGGATCCCCTGGAGGATCGGGCTAGAAGATCCTGGTGGACAACATGCAAACATGTTAAGTATTTCGTTGCCAACATTGACAATATTTATTTCAAGATCAAAATATTCGCGAAACTTTTGCTCGAGCAATTCAACAAATGCGATAAAATTATCAGGATGTCTACCTAATTAAAAAACCCAACTGTACGTTACCATCGTTCAAATCTCTATAATGACTGAATTATTTCATCTAATATTATTCATACACACAGTACAATAAACAACCATTATTAAAAATAAAATATGTACGTACCACGTTTTTACATTAAAATATTAAAACTTGCAACGTACAAAACAAACAACGTGCGTCGTAATAACCCTGAGTTTGGCAACTGCCTGTGCCTACGTAAACCGGATTTTTTCAGTCTCGCCGCGTACACGACAAGCGGCCAGTGGTCACGCACACATGCGCCACGTGCTTGTAGTAGTGCAACCGATTCGCGCTGTTGTATGAAGCTGTCTCTCTGTTCGGTTTATTTACTCATGTGTCAGAAGTGGGACGTGTCAAACAGAAAGCCTTCATACAGCATTGAAACATCCATTTTATGTGCCAAAATAGAAAGCCTTCATACGGCATAGTCACATAAAATTTTGTTTTATTTTGGGAGCCCCGTCTAGTCACCGGTCGACAATAAGCCTTAGCCTCGAGGCTAAGCCTGCGCCAAAAGAAAAGTTCATGAACCTTGGACGACGATAAGCCTCGACCTCGAAGTGCGAGCCCGCTCCAGCACACCACCGCCAGATCAAGAAGCCTCCGCCGTCGCGTCATTGCATCAAGCTGGGTTAAAACACTGCTTCAGTGGCTGTAACCCGCACCAGGTACAACTCACCATCTACATCTTTACTATCTCATTTCTAATACCATTTCCGTTTTGCTATTTCCATATTTCTACATCGTTTTCTACACGACAACGTGGTTTCACGGCAAAGATCCCGAGCATCAAGGACAGCGCGTTGCGTCGCCGCTACTGCGCATCAACTCACATTTCACCGAGTCGCCGAGTTCCAGGAATGACAGCGTCGTTTTACATCGCGTCGCTTACTTTGTGAGTCTTTGTTATAAACTGTAATTATTACTACTTATTTTATTCAATTTTGTGTGCCAATTTCGTGTGCCTATTTTTAGCGTTATATGTGATTTTCGAATTCTATTTGGTTCGGCGATACACCGAAACCGATTAGGTAGATTATAGGCGATTTGGAAAAAATGGACTGTATTTAAAGGAAGAGGATGTAGGAAGAGGTGATTGTGAGTGGGTATAGGATATTTCAAGGATGGAGGGCACTCACCTTATACGGTAATCTTCTTCGTTTCCGAAGGGCAGTCTCCTGGTGGTTTCGTGATGCAGCTGCTTGTTTTCACTTCACTCGCGAGCGGGTTTTCCTTGGTGGAAGTGGTAATAATCACATACAGCGGTGCGGCGCGATACGATATAGCGGACACGTTCTCAGCGAGCGGAATGTTCTGGACTGTCACTCGCGTCGACGATCGCGGCGACCAATCAGGCGAAAGGCAGTGCCTCTTCCAGGGAGTGGGATAGAGGGAGACGGAAATATGGTATCGCTCACACTTGTACGTGGAACGATTGATGTTGATGCGATTAGTTATAGATAGGAAGGTAGATGGCGCTACCACTATTTGTCTACTATTTCATTACTTTTGTAACTATATGTCTGTAAAATCGGGAAAAGTAGATATGTCTGACAAAATAACATTAACTTTTCTTACAAAATTTATTAAGCCGTACAATGGTGACAAAGAGTCACTACCAGCTTTTCTCACAAATTGTGATAACGCTATTTCTCTAGCTAGTGAGGACCAAAAGTCTATTTTGTGTAAATTCATAATTTCTCAACTTGAGGGAAAAGCCCAAGTTGCATGTAGTTTGAAAATATTTAACGAGTGGTCCGATTTAAAATCATTTTTAAGGAAAACTTTTGGGGAAAAGAAACATTTCACACATTTGCTAGTCGATCTACAGAACTGCAAACAAACTACATCTGAAGAAGTCACTAAGTACTCCCTCCCTGTAGAACATATTCTCACTAGAATTTTAGCAGACGTCCAGTACAACTGCAAGGACGCCAAAGAGCTTCCAGGCAGGTTAGCCGCTATGGAAGATCTCGCACTCAATACATTTATGTTAGGTTTGGACTCTTCCATTTCAAATATTGTTAGATGTCGGAACCCGTCATCACTCAATGAAGCTGTGCAACACGCCATTGAGGAAGAGAAATTATTTATTCTGCAGTCTCGTTCCTTAAAACATAAGTCCAAGTACGATTTCCTAAATAATTCTAGTAAATCTGATAACCATAAATTTTCGTCTAACTCTAATTCGAATTCAATTAATTTTCATAAGAGGTCTTACTTTAATTCTCAACAAAATAAGAATTTTAAACAGTATTCTAATCCTAAAACAAATGTCATTACTTGCAATTATTGTAAAAATATAGGCCACTCTATAGATCAATGTCGTAAACGACAGTATAACGCGCAACGTCAAAATCATCCTAATTCTATACCAATTTCAAATAATATGCCCGTGCACACCTTATTACAAGGTGATGACGTAGTTAATAGCCAATTACCTTTAAACTAACCAAGATTTCGGATGCGTGCCTGCCGAAATCGATAAATCATAACAGCACAAATTCTTATACTATTTCTTATCCTAAATCAAATGATAATACTTATACTAACTCTTATCCTAAATCTTATGCCATTTCTAATCCTAAGTCTTATAATAATTCGTATACTAATTCTTATGCTAAATCTTATACTAAACCTTATGCGAATTATTCTACTAAATCAATTACTATTTCTACATCTCAGCCACCCAAAAGGGAACTGAGTCACACTAATTCTTTTACACCTCAGCCGCCCAATGAGGGACTGAGTCATGCTAACTCCTTTACATCTCAGCCGCCCAAAGAGGGACTGAGTTATTCTATTTCTTTTACATCTCAGTCGCCCAAAGAGGGACTGAGTCATTCTAGTTCTTTTACATCTCAGCCGCCCAAAGAGAGACTGAGTCATGCTAGCTCTATAACACCTCAGCCACCCAAAGAGGCACTGAGTCATTCTAGTTCTTTTACATCTCAGCCGCCCAAAGAGGGACTGAGTTATTCTAAATCTTTTACATCTCAGCCGCCCAAAGAGGGACTGAGTCACGCTAGTTCCATAACTAAAACTTATTCTAATCTTAAATCTATGAGTGAACCCATATTCGAGATGAGCTCATTATCAAATAAAATATCGTTACCTTATACGAAATTATTTACGATAGGCTCTAGTAATTATCTTAATTTTCTTGACGATACCGGCGCAAGTATCAGCATTGTTAAACAGTCTAGTTTGGGAAATATGCCTGAGCTTACCTCTGACACTATAAAAATAAGAGGTCTAAATGATACTAATTCCTATTGCGAAACTTTAGGAGGTGTTTATTTAACATTTATTTTATCCAATACTTCTTTTCAACATAAATTTCACGTCATAAATGACAATGTTAACTTAAAAAATTATGATGGTATATTAGGTAATGACTTCCTCCATCTGTACGAAGCTAATATAGATTATAATTCCAAATCTTTAACCTTTAAAGGCTATGAATTACCAATTTTTCTACATCAACCTTCTTATATGATACCACCGGCACGCTCCGAGGCCGTTATCGAATGCGCCGTATCCAATTACTCTCCCGAGCTTTATCTAAACAATGAAGCCTTAGTACTAGATCATACCTTAAAGGAAGGTGTTTATGTCACAAATTGCATTGTATCTATTAAACCGAATAGAAAGGTCAATGTTACTATATTAAATACTAGTGACCTAGACCTTGAGGTCAAAGATTATGTCGTAGAGTTGTCACCGATTGATTATGGTGAAAACTTAGAGTATAATTCTTCTTATAATATTAATTCTATTTCTTATTCTATATCTGATCGGGCAAATCAAGTATTAAATTCTATTCGCTGTTCCTATTTAAATGAAGAAGAGAAGAAAGCTTTTCTTAATTGTTGTTCAGAATATACAGATATATTTTATCTCGAGGGCGAACCATTATCTTTTACTTCTGCCGTAGAACATTCAATCGATACGGGTAACGCAGCCCCTATTCACGTGAAATCGTATCGCTTCCCTGAATGTCACAAAGAAGAAGTCGATACTCAAATTTGAAAGGTGCTTAATCAAAATATTATACGTCCTTCAATTTCACCTTGGAGTGCCCCAGTATGGGTAGTTCCCAAATTAAAATTTGCGGGAACATTAAACTCTCAACATCACCGTAAACCTTTATTCGCTTGAAAAGTTGCGGATGCTGGTATGATTGATACTAGACCCTCCGCATCTTTTACCCCAATGCCCACAGTTGTGATCATCAAATTTAATGAACACTGCTTCGGGCAGTTCTCCTGCTTCCAGTTGATCACGTCGAAGGGCTGGCCACTTAATTTTTTTAATAATTCCGATTGCTCCGTTGACTAGTCCGTCTGAGACCGCCATATTCCTTCTTAACATCACCCTGGAGCCTACGCCTATTTTTATGCTGTGTAACAATCCGCCACACTTGTTTGCTTTTTATATTTATTTTCTAACTTTCATTTTAACCCGTAAACCTAACTTTAAAAAAAGTTGACCAAAAAAGTTATGTACTTCTTAACTTAAAAGGTAAGAAAATTTTAATTTTTTGATTAAATTTAAAAAAAATACTCGCTTAGTATATATGCTTCTCATTAATTTTATAAAAATAAATCTGCATGAAAATTACCAATTCTCTAATAAATAAATAACGAATTTATTGGGGACCTAGCTTCCCCACGTGTATATATGTGTTGCTTGAAATCGCGTGTGTCGCTAAGGGTTAATATTTATCTATGACTTTCTGATGTGTCCAAAATTTGTTTTTTACATTTTTATGGAAACAATTATATTTGAGTTTGAGTTTACACTAAAAAGTATTAAATAAACATAAGTACGTTAAAAAAAACGACTTCAAAATCTAAAAAGGAAAAAATAATAAAGATTTAATATTAATTAAATACCTATTATTTATACTTATGTGCTATTTACTAATAGGCTTGAAGTCGGTGCCAAGCCTTAAACAAATAATGATATTTTAATCACTTAAAGCTAATTCATGATCATCATCATCAGCCTGCCATCCACTGCTGGATATAGGCCTCTCCAATGGCACGCCACTGAGCCCGATTTTCGGCTCTTTGTGTCCAGCCGCTGCCAGCCACTTTGTGTATATCGTCATTCCACCTAGCCGGAGGGCGTCCTACACTACGTTTGCCAAGGCGCAGTCTCCACTCTGGAACACAACTACTCCAACGGTTATCGGTTCTGCGACAAATGTGACCAGCCCACTGCCACTTCAGCTTGCTAATTCTTTGAGCTATGTCGATTACCTTGATTCTCTGTCGGATCACTTTCTTACGAATTCGATCCTTCAGAAACTCCGAGCATAGCCCTCTCCATAGCTCGCTGAGCAACCTTAAATTGGTGGACTAGTCGCGCCGCCAGTGTCCACATCTCGGCACCGTAAGTCATTACGGGTAGGACGCACTCGTTGAAGACCCTTGTCTTAAGCCTTTGCGGTAGGGAGGACGAAAAGATTTAACGGAGTTTTACGGCTTGGCACCGACTTCAAGCCTATTAGCACATAAGTATAAATAATAGGTATTTAATTAATTCTAAATCTTTATTATTTTTTCCTTTTTAGATTTTGAAGTCGGTTTTTTTAACGTAGTTATGCTTATTTATTAACCAACTTAGTATTACATGTATCTTAGACAAGTATTGTTTTGACAAGTATTGTTTTTTATGGGATATCATTTTTTTTGTTGATAGTCCTACTTTTGTCCTTGTCGGTACCTTCTACTTCTTGTACAGCAGCAACGAATTTTCTTAATTAAAGCCTTAACTGCAAATGTAATTTTGTAATACTATATATTTATATAGGATTACAAAGTTATTTATGCAGTTGATGTATCTCGAAAACTGGACAGCAATTAAAAAGATTTTAGTTTTTCCGTGATTGACACTAAACACTTTAACATACAACATTTTAAGCTTCTATGTCTGCTAGAAAAGCCTTAGACTTTTGATGATCGGTCAGTGAGAGACAAAATTAAGAAACTTAGACTCGTTATAATTCTTAAACTACTGGTTCAAATTGAATTAAATTTGAAATATACCATATCTATACAATGCCTGTTTGGTTACTTAAAAATCGGGCTTCTAATTTTATCCACAATGAGGTTATAAGTGGTCGAAAATGGCCAGAACTGCTTCGAGAAAATGATGGTACGGCCGTGCCGCTTTCTTGCTCGATTTTGAGGGTGCGTGTTAATATATTACAGCGCTGATAAATTATTTTTCAACTATCTTAATAGTTTGTCGTCGCAATTCGCATAAAGCTTTGAGAATCGATGTTACGGTAAGACCTCAAGCACTTGCTTAATGTGCACTTAGTGTCAACAGTTCGGGCAGAATAATTGCGAAACCAATGAAGTGTCTGGCTAAACATCGCTGAATCGACGGTTTTTTGAACAGAACAACGTTTTTACCTGAACTGCAAAATTGAATCTCGTAAATTTTACGATTAATTCAATAGGGTTAAGTTTGAGCATTCACTTTGATAGCTAGTTTCCGTTAGTAACCTGTGTAGTATGAGGAATGTACTAGCCAGTGGAACATATTGTTAAGAATGACGATAGTTTAAGAATGGCGATATTTTAAGAATAACGCCATCTATCGGTAAAAAAGAGAACTAGAAGAGAAGGTATATATTGATGATTTAAATTGTTCTACCTATTCTCTACTAGATGGCGTTGCTTTTTTTCTATCGAATGATCGACTCCGTTTCCGAATGAGACGAGAATCTTCCAGAATACAGTAAAATGCACTAGTGATGTTATCCGGCCTATATAAAAGCGCTCGGATTCGCGGACCGGACAGTTCAGTTGAATAAACAGAGCGATAAGCATCGAGCGAAGGATATGAAAACGAAGTGTGTTTTCAGTGTGTTTAGTAGTGTGAAATAGTGTTTTTACTAGTGTTTAAAATTAAGTGTGTAGTGAAATAAAGTACAGTTTAGTGGCATCGTGACTTTAATTTATCACCGAACCCCAGCTCGTAACAATATCAATGCAAAGGAAATGTTCCTTTGTCGTCTGGTGGCGTTATCTTAGTCTTACAATACATTCGTGTACCCTGTACAGAATACATATCCCAGCCAGTCTTACTAATCGGAATAATACAAGTGTACCTACATCGAATGCCCATATAAAGTATATTACTGTGAAGCATTTTAAAGCTCCAATAACACGTGTTTGTATTGTACAAACCCATTCCAATATTATACGATAAATTAACAAATGGTTAATAAAACAAAATAATATTTGTAAGGATATCCGCATCCGCAACCACTTTTTGTTTTCCAATACATACCTTTATTTGTTTTTGTCTGACTCTGCGTCGATTTCAATATGTTATTCTAAGTTGAAATAAAACTTGCATTGTCTCTATTTACGCAGTAACGGGATATTATTCTGATAGAAACATCATTGTTATTCCTATATAAACATTTATTTATGCTTTCTTCGTACAATGTACATACCTATGTGTGTTTTTTAGGGTTCCGTACCTAAAAGGTAAAAATCGGAACCCTATTACTAAGCCTCCGCTGTCTGTCTGTCTGTCTGTCTGTCTGTCTGTCTGTCTGTCTGTCTGTCACCAGGCTATATCTCATAAACCGTGATAGCTAGAAAGCTGAAATTTTCACAAATTATGTATTTCGGTTGCCGCTATAACAATAAATACTAAAAATAAAAAAAATGAAAATATTAAGGGGGGGTCCCATACAATAAACGTGTTTTTTTTTCGTATTTTTGCTCAAAATTACTAACGGTAACAGGTAGACGCTTAAAATTTTCACGGAATATGTAGTTGTATATTACCTTTAATAAATAAATAATTAAATTTAAAAAAATAAATAATAAAGGGGGGCTCCCATACAACAAACGTAATTTTTAAGCAATTTGTTACTCGATCTTAATAAACAAGTAGAAACTTAAAAAATATTTAAGTATATATACAACAAACGTGATTTTCTTTTATAGATGATGGTATGGAACCCTTCGTGCGCGAGTCCGACTCGCACTTGCCCAATTTTATTTGTTGATCGTGTGACGTCCGCTGTTGAACAAAGGAAAAACTGCGCACGTTGGTCGTTATGAATACGAAACGCGTATGTTTGCACATTTTGCAAGCTTTTAGTCCAGATAATTTAACTGCTCTATTTGACTGTCAGTGTGCGCTTGTGTTTCCTAACTAGACCATCCTATTGTAGCCGTAATTACTACTTGGAACTAGATTTAGTTAGGCCTTGCGCTCACAGATATGTATAGAAGCATGGCAAGGGATACCTTTGCAACAAAGAATAATAATATAACGCAAATTACGATCAAATTGATAATTATTTCAATAACAAGCATGACACACGAAGCTTGTATGCTAGTGATTTTTTATTTGCTTGTTCGCTAGTAAAATTCTGAGTGATATTTTATGCTGCGTGAGTTTCCACTTTATCTAGGAGGCTGTAGGGCTCAAAGTACATATTTTCTTATAGGATATTTCTATAGATGCCTTAGTCTTTGCTGGCAAAACACTACGTTGAAACAACTGCGGTGCTTGGATGTATTTTTACCAGTTGATGTCTTTAAATGTGATTGAATGCAAACATTCAATAAAAGACAATGCAGTATCTCTCTCGTTCTTTCTTAATGTCTTTCTCTCTCTGTGCCAGCACTTTAATTAATACAAAATAGGGATGCTGCATTTTTTGGGTCGGCTTTTATTAAGAGTAACGCAAAATAAAACACAATATCGCACTTGGAGTAGATTCCATATTCCTGACTTTAGGTAAAAACTAAGTGTCTGTACCTAAGAAACGAATACAAAAAACATCCATAATTCCAGACTCGATCCAACAATTTGTGGAACACATATAGTATTGTACCTAACTTGTGGTATCGAACTCGAATATTAAATGGCGAGGCTGCCGCTTAAACCACAACACCTGCAGTCAATGAAGAATTTGATTTTAAAGAAGAAGTTGATTGAACAAAGTAATATCGTGAATTGGCCGCAAGAGCTTTAGCTGACATTTGACTGATTTATTGTTTATGTCACAACCTAACTGAGAAGCAAACGTCGCACTCAGTGAATAATTTCAACGTTTGACAGCCAATTGACAGCCAATCCTGTTCGTCCGATTATCTAGTTGAGAACGGACGTGTGACGGAAACTTGTGCAAATACGCAAATAGTGCAAACTATTTGAGTATTTGCACTCGACTATAACCCGTAACCCGGAAGCATTAGTGATTATCTTACCAGGCCGCTTACACCTGAGTGCCGCGATTAAACCGGTCGTGCGCGCGGTCACGCCTCCTTGAGGGAAAAGGACAGTCGCCATAATTGTCGTCTCGCTCAACCGTTGAAAACTTCTACGTGCTTCGTATCGCGGTTCTACGAGTGTTGTGAGTCTTAGCTACTATCAAGCGTTCCAGCTCACTTTGATTGGACTTTATTCATTATGCCGGGTGTTCAACGATCGCCTACCGCATCATCTTCATGCAGCACTAATGTTACGCAGGTAAAGTCGGACTCAGACATACCAAAGTCAGTATTTAATAGTCCATACGATAATTCAAACATTACAGCGCGAAAAATCAGACCGCCTGCTGACATATCTCCTGGTAATGACTTCTTGATTTCAAACAAGAAGTTCTAGGAATGTTTTCGTCTTGGAAAAAGGAACAGGAAGAACGTCTGATCAAATTCCACAATGATCACAACTTCACTCTGCAAATTAGTTTCTGAAATAAGTGACTTAAAGCTAAAATCTCTGGAAATACAAAAATGTAACTCAGAAATTGAAAAAACAATCACTTTTAGTAAACAATACGACGACATGGTGAAGAAAATTGATGATCTCCAAAAGGAGAAACTGGCCTACAAAAATACCATTCTGGACTTGGAAACTAAAATAAAAGAACTACAGCAACCTACACGGTCTTCAAAAATAGAAATTCGAAATGTGCCCACCAAAGAAAATGTCACTTCATTCGAATTGTCTGAAATAATCACCAAAGTGGGCGCATCCGTTAATATAGTCATTAATGATACCAACCAGCGTGACGTATATCGCTTGATGGGAAAATCAGGTTCCACCAGAGCAATTATTGCAGAATTTACTACAGTCCAGGCTAAAACTCAACTCATAACCAGTATACGCAGCTTTAATAAGAAACACCCGAACGATGGTCGGCTCAACACGCAATGTATTGGCTTACCTGGTCCTCGTCGTCCTGTATTCGTTGCTGAATACCTGTCTCTCAGCTCAAAAAGGCCCTTTTGTTTGGCTAGGGAATACGCAAAGAAGAAGAATTTCGACTTCTGTTGGACGGCAAACGGAAATATCTTCTTACGAATAAAGAAGGGGAGAAACAAATGCTCGTTAAGTCCGAGCAAACCCTAAGAGATCTGCAAACAAACCTGTCCAACCAAACATCACCAACGCCACCTGCAAATGTTTCCGTGACCAACATCTAATAGAATAATCTTTCGGTATAATAATCTAATTATATCGGTGACGAACACTCGCAATAAATTATCATATGTCAAAACATACGAAGTATTAAAAAAAACTTTGATAATTTTGTTGTTTTACTTTCCAGGCTTCAGTTCCAACTGGTGGTTATTTTAACGGAATGTCGTCTATATGTTTGTACACCCTTATTTAGTCTTCGAAATTATCAATTACACTATTCTAAAAATTATATTAATCAAAATGATGGTATAGCAGTTTTTTATAAATCACAACTTTCAGTAGTTATTGATGAACCGCCTTTTGTTGATGCAAACTGTCTTATTATAAATATCGATTAAGAATTCACGATATGTGCTCTCTATAGGTCCCCATCGGTCTATAATATCCATATATTTTGCGACTCCTTAGAAAATGTGCAGCAGAATAATAATAACAGCAACTGTGTCATTGTAGGAGATATCAATATAGACATTAAAATTGGCTCTGCAGACAAACGTTTGGATCAATATTTGGACCTATTGGGCCACTACGGCTTTTCTCCTAGCCATTAGTTACCGACATATGATCGGAAGACCACGTCATGCTGAACACCAAAAGACATTCCAGAACTGCCATATGTGAATCAGGAATAACTGATCATGATACTGTCATAATAGGCATCTCAAAAACGACCCTTACAGGGCTGCCCTCTAGTTCAGACTCAGACTGACTATCCCAATTAACAAATTCCATCGCAGAAATTGATGGGGGAAAGATTTACGAATGTGAAGGTGCTACAAAAGCTGTTACAAGCTTCTCCAATACCATAATTGATACAATCCGTGTTCATTCAACAACTAAGCAAGTACGCAATTCAAAAGCCATTAGAAAGCCTTGGATCACTAGTGGGCTCGTGAAATGTATGTCGAAAAGGGATTTTTTACATTTCGAAGCAAAAAAAGAACACAATAAGCACAAAATTTATATACAACAGCAATATAAGAATTATAGAAAAACATGTAACAACATATTACAAAATGTTAAAACTGCTTACAAAAAAAGGAATTAGAAGATGCTTACGCTTATGCTGGCGACAATAAGAAAATCTGGACGGCTGTTAAAAAAATTGTAACTTGAAAACTAATTTACACTAATCTGAAGAGTCGTTTGTGATGAAATTTGACATGGATAGTCTGAAACCCGGGGAAGTACATAGGCTACTCTTTATTAAAATCTCATGCTGGCGATACATATCTGCAAAGGTTCAATTAAACTTAAGATAACATTTGAGTATAAACTCATTATATTACTGCCTTATGCGGCGTCTCTACGTGGAATTCGGCTAACCCCGAAAGGGTGGTTCAAAGGGTGATTGAAAAATAAACCTTTGTAACCCTTTTTTTATTTCTTGAACTATAATTTACCCATCCATTATCAAATTGTATTTAAATGTTTACTGGAGGGTTTGGTCGTGTGACTGTGAATACTAATATGACAATTACTGCACGTATGGGGTGGGGTAAGCAGTCACCTCGACGTTTAGCACTGCGCAGTGTTGTGGCGTCTATTCCCACATGAAACAACATTTTGAGTGACTCACAAATTGTTATTTCGTGTCTGAGCGTACTTGGTACCCGTTGATTTAATATTTGCAGAGTCAGTGCTGGAGGAGGTACATAAGTAGGTAGTCATTATAGACAAAAAAGAGTAGCACTGCAGTAAGTGATTTGTTTACTACCTACCTAGAGCCCGTAACCCCACCCACGTAGTTAAAAGGTAGGCTATGTCTCTATCTATCTATCTATATCGTCACGCCTGTCTCCCATTGGGGTAGGCAGAGACTATAGAACGCCACATGCTTCGGTTCAAACATACTTCTTTCGCTTCCTCGACATTCATTAACCTCATCATGCATGCTCGTCGGTTATGGGTACTTTTAATTTGGCCCTTTTTCAGTACGTCACCTATTTGGTCGGCGTACGTCCGCCTAGGGCGTCCCCTACCGACATTTCCATTCATTCTCGCACGATACACTCCTTTCGTATTCCTTCTTTCATCCATCCGTTCCAAATGTCCAAACCAACGCAACATTACTTTTTCAACCTTTGTCACTACATCTTCGTTTAGACCACACTTCTCTCGTATCACACTGTTTTTCACTTTATCAATCAGCCTTACTCCGCACATACTCCTTAAAGCTCTCATCTCCACAGCATTGATTCTACTTTCATGCTTCTTCTGCCATACCCATGATTCACTACCATACATCAGTGTTGGTGCCAAAACTCCCTGCAGTATAGCAAGGCGAGCTTGGTTTGGGATAATATCATTGCTGATGATGGACTGTAAGGCGCCATTCACACAATTTCCTGCTTTCACTCTCCTTTCAATATCTCCCTCACATTTTCCATCTCTCGTAAACAAAGACCCTAAATATACAAATTCGTTCACTTGCTCCACTTTTTCATCTCCTATCATTACATCACATTCAGTTACACTATCATCCCTCTCTATGACCATGACTTTGGTTTTGTTAATATTCACTTTCATACCTTTCTCCTTATACGCTTCATTCATCGTGGTGACCATGCTGCAAATCCAACGCTGACGATGCAAATAGAACCTGATCGTCAGCGTATAGCAGGGTCTTAAACACTGACCCACCCATTCTTAATCCACATTCAGACTCTTTCAGATCGGTCAAACAACTGTCCATGAACAGATTAAACAGCCAAGGAGACGCTACACATCCCTGTCTAACACCACGATCAATGTTAAACCAGTCCGTGTAGGCCCCGTTTATTCTGACACAGGCACTTGAATCCCTATATAAGGATTCAAGTGCCCGTATCAGACCGCTGCTCACTCCATACACAGGAAGAGTTGACCAAAGTTCATCCCTAACCACTCGATTGTAAGCCTTTTCCAGGTCAATAAAGGCGCAGAAAACCTTCTGGTAGGCTATGTATGAATCTAATTTATAAGTGTTTTAACATAATCCGCTTTTGCATGAAAAAGAAACAAACATCTATCCATAATCCCAAGTTTTCGCGTTTATAATAATAGTAAGATAGACCTACTGAATTACATCACCCGAATTTCTACGATATACTCGAATTGTCAATGCGGCAACATAGTTATTACAGTAGACATAGTTTGTTTCGTGAAGCTTACCACAGCCCTCAGTATTCCCAGAACTACCCTAAAATAGATTAAAAAATGTTCCGTGTTGGAGCTGTAATTGGACGAACTCCGTCTGTGTAAAGTATTACCGTGATAGATTGACATTCACCTGCAACGTTGTTCTTATGAATGTTAGATTTTTCCTTTGATAAACTCGGATTGAACAGGGACTTAATGGAAATTGTGTATCTGAAAGTCTATACCATGTTTGATTTTCATTTGTACTGAGGCTGTTCCTTGTCCTTAAACGTACCAACATTTTTGACATCTTAAGATGACTGACTCAATCCCACTTTTAAATCAAATTCGATTATTCATTGAGCTAAAAGAAATCTGCATAATTCAAAAGAAAATCTCAACAGTCTCATCGATTGATAATATATCCTGTAAACAAAAATACATCCATAATATTTTAATCCAGTACTCGCAAGCGCAATAATCCGCAATAAGCATACAAAAGCTACGAATATTCGCTGTATTTTCATAAGTTATTACTATATTCTCGCTAATTTTGCTGCAGATTTGTCACGTTTACCTTATAACAAAAGAAAAACTTGAGATGAAATTCTGCCGACGTATTTTACTCCTGCGCGTTTCACACAGCTCCACCTCGGGGAGCTATAAAAGAAAACAATTGAAAACAATTTTATCCAAAAAGCTTTTTCAGAGGGAGGCACAAGATACGATACTCATATTACACAAATTTTGCGTAATACACATACAATCTAGCGAATGTATTGCTTAAAATAAATATAAACCTTATCAAAGTTGGACGGTACGGACGGATTTTATGGTTGATTGGTTTTAATCGGATAGCGCGGAGCGCGCTCATTCACGCTATGATTCTAATTCGCCGTAACTAGACTACTCATACTTGAAATAATACAATATTTCAAATACAAATGTACAAAAATATTCAAAAAAGAAAATCTTTTAGCTAACTGGAAGCCTAAGTCAATACAGTATTTTAATTAAAACTTAGGTACTCTACTATTACCAATGTTAACTATTTACGAATGTTAGAGTTGAGTCATAAGTTGGGCTAATTGTACGTAATACGAAATTATAAATCGTATCGGTTCAGTATTTACCCTTTCTTAGTATTACATATTTTTAGGATTCAGGCCTTGGAATGATTGATGTTGCAAGAAAGGAGTAAAACATAAAGAGTCTTTTATCTACGTGGGAGAAAGGTCTAAAAATATTACCTTGAATATAAATAACAAGGTAATGTTCAGAAACTACGCTAGCAGCTAGATGCATTAAGGAAACAATTAGTATAATTAATAGTACTTGGTTATGTAAAAAGTATTTTGTATATAATGCTCTATGTATTTCAATAAATCCTATTAGCATTTAACTGGTGTCAAGAAATTTCATTTATCAGAATTGCTGCAGAATTATTCCATCGATTTAAGTGAAATGTGTTTCGTCATCCACTCGGTGTAGTTTTACTTCGGTTTCCCTGCGGTTGTAACTTTTAATGGGTCAGTGTATTACCAATACAACAATGGTCCATGACGGAAAATAGTGATATATTTTTTTTTATATTGTTAGGCTAGCTTCTCTTGATAACTAAATAGGTATGCAAGGAATTGAATGGCGTTTCTATAATTTTGCTATTTATATTTTAAGCCTATTGCCCATTAATCATATTCTTACTGTTCCACTTTATTTCAACCCCGATTCTCAATTCGCCGAATCTTAATCCAGTTTGACAAATTAATCAGCAGCTTTTCAATTTATTCAATAAAATAGGAATGAGTAAAGTTCTTTTTTCGGATAGGTACGTAATTTATATGAAAATAAATTCGTCAATATTATTGGTATCTCCCAAAATAGATATAATGTACTCGTGTACATATAACAAACGTCTGATGTTAAAGTGTATGTATATATATGTTAGAGGTTGATCCTGATTCTGTCTGATTGTAATACAGGCGATGCACCTTTGTAACCATATCGTTCCACGTTCTAGAAATAGCGATGTCAGACGACTTACACAGCCTTATATGTTAAGTATGCATGGTTTTAAGTGGTATCACAAGATGTTGTCTACTGGGCCTTTGCTCAGAGAGAACCTGATTTCTATGCCAAAGGTATCACAAGGACAAAACTTGGTGTGATGAGTAAGTACGATGATTTATGCTGCATGATTATTTTATTTTGAATCTACGGCACGCATCACTGAAATTTTGAAGTTACTTACATATTAAATAGTGGTATATCGTATGCTATCTCGTTAATGATATATCATAAAGATGATTGATAGTCGTAAGTTCGCTCGAGTATCTTGCTGAGGTTAGACTGCAGTCACTACATAGTATTTTTCAAATCTCGGTAGACTAGAAAGGCATAACTTGGTCTCCAAATTGAAGGTTCTTAATCACAACCGGGATAAAGCTGAAGATGTTGATGATGATTTACATATGTATTTAGAAACAAGTATATTATCAGTCGGATTTACCACATTGGATTAAAATGTAACATGTGCTGTTTCGTTCATAGATCCAAAAATATTGTAGATTGAAATTGTAAATTGACAGAGGATTGTAGAAGTATTTTAATAAGACAGGCACAGAAGTACTTGGTAAACGAGAACTGTATTCGTGCTTTGACTCTGGTCGTCGTGGTTTTACTATAAGAGTGATAATCCCTTCTCCCTGGACCGCGAAAGCATTTTAGTAATCAATATTAAATTCGCGAAATACTAGGCGCGCATAACACCGCTGCAAGCGTCAAGTGCCGGAAGAAGCGAGACAGCGACACTGAGACGGCGACAGTCTCCAAAGCTACAACACAGAGCGCCACGCCGTCATTGCGTGTACGCCATACGTCATCTCTGCGGTTTGCCACAATTCAAGAGCGAGAACGATTAGTGGGTAACGACTTTGATTTTACTTCATTATGTTCAAGACACCAACCAAAACTCCACAAAATGAACTTCCTGATAGTCTACGAATTAAGACTCCTCATAATGTACCATCACGCTCTGAGTCTGATATACAAAGACTTTATGCTGATGAAGTTCAACAAGTCAATATAATACAGCAAATTAAACGTAAATTTGTATCAAATGAAATTACACGTGATGAACTAGACCGCTTTAAAGCTGAGATTAAGGAAATGGTGAAGGAAATGATGTCTGCTCATAATAACCGTCTTGACAAATTGGAAGACCACCTCGAAGAAATAAAATATCACTATACCGAGATCAAGTCAACAAATAATGAACTGGAAAAAGCTATTAGATTTGTCTCTGAACAACTATCAACTCTCGAAACAAAAATTTCAACATTAGAAAAAGAGCGAAACTCTGTAAAGCTCAAACTGTCATTACTCGAAGAAAAGCTCGAAATATATGAGAGAAATTCTGTCAAAACCTCCATTGAGATTCGGAATGTACCAAAAAGAGCCAATGAAAATAAACCTGCATTATACAACATGATCCAAGACCTGGCAAAACATCTAAATACAGCTGTGGAAACTGCATGGATACGTGACATATTAAGGCAACCCTCCAAAAAGGATAATCCAAGATCTACTGTATCAGTGGAGTTCTCTAATACACTTGTGAAGAGCAATTTTCTGACCGCAGTCAAGGAATTCAACAAATCAAACACCAAAAATAAATTAAACTCTACTCACCAAGGCATATCAACAACCTCTGAAACTGCGATATATATTGCCGAACAACTAACTCCCTACGCAAAAAAACTGTTCTACCACACCAGAAATTACGCCAAAGACAAAAAATATAATTACTGTTGGACATCTAATGGACGAATTCTTCTAAAAAAGGACTCAGCCAGCCCAGCTATTCTAGTGAAAAGCGAAGAACATCTACAACTACTGGAGACTTCAAATACAGCATGACGTATAAGCTACATATATTTTATGTTATTTTAATATTATTTAATTTAAGTAGAAACGTATACACAGACATCACACATTACGATACCTACAACCAACACACACTTCATCAACATAATAACAAGTACATTAAAATCAACAACATTACAGAAACTCAATTACACATATCAAAATCTACATCATTAATAGATCAAACATACTCACACTTTAATTATTTTTACCGCCGTTTGTTTCGGGTAATGTCACTTTTCATGTACTCGTACTTTTTAGTAAACTATATTTACCAACATAAAAATCAACCAATGTTACTGACACTAACGCAAGGCCGACTAATTCCCAAACCTACATGTATACTGTGTCTCCAAAGTCAAACTGCCCGTCTTAGACAACTTATAACATTAAAATGACTAACGACTTTAACTACCTAATCGATAACATCGATCAGCTTTCTGTATCTGAAATTCACACATTTACGCCAGAACAAACGCAAATGGTGATTAAACAGCCTAGTAAATTCCTTAAAATTCTTTCACAGAATATTCGTTCAATCAGTTGTAATTTTTTAAACCCACAAACATTCATACAGCGCGTTTCTATAGACTGTGATCTGATAGTTCTAACAGAATGCTGGCTACCGTGCGCGAGTAATCACAATATACCACACATGCAAAACTACACCATGTTTAAGACCACTAAGCACCTGAATCAAAGCGATGGCGTTGTGGTATATGTGAAAATAGAGATTGTAGCCACATCTGAGGAACCAGACTTACTCCAGTCAGCCTCTGGTTTGATTATAAAAATTAACTCTGAGACAGCTATAGTTCCCATTTATCGTTCACCGTCAGTAGATAACATACAAACATTTTAGTAGCACTAAACAATATACTCTCATCTCTACGTAGTTTTAAAACCTTAATTCTAACTGGCGACATAAATCTTGACATAAAACACTGTACAGAGGATAAGCGTTCTAGCGAATATTTAAATTGCTTGGCATTTTACGGTCTTCTGCCCGCTCATACACTACCTACAAGGGGTAATGACTGCCTAGACCCTAGACCATTTAATTTTAAGAACTAAGTGCCCATCCTATACGATTATCTACGACACTGTAGTCACCGATCACTTGCCTATTATGATTTGTATAGAAAATATTAAACACATTATAAAAACAGCTGCTCATTTGATCACCAAGATTGACTATGTGATGCTAGACAAATCGATCAGTAAGTTGGATTTTACTCACATACTTTTTATAACAAATCCTGATATAGCAACAAATAAACTCATAGGCCTCTTGCAGGAAGCTATAACGGCAAGTACCATAGTTAAGAAAGTACCGGCGAAAAACAAAATTATCAAGCCTTGGATAACGGCTGGGACTCGTTGCACAGAAAGGTCAAAAAAAGCCCAGATATCGAAGTCCTTGTAATCACCTATAAAAGATACAGAAACTATTGTACGAACTTATTAAAAAAAGCTAAAAGGCAATTCGATACTCTGGCATTGAGCAAAGCGAGTAATAATCCGAAAACACTTTGGAATACAATAAAAACAGTGACAAATACCACTAAACCAAAAAACCACTCACAACAATTACTAATGCTATCACCACTTCCAGAACAGTCTTGCAATGAGGTAAATTCGTTCTTTGTCAATATTGGGAAATAAATTATTAAATAAATAAAAAAAAGCTTGCTGACAATATTACTAACAACACTCAACACACAGATACACAAATATCATCTAAGTAATACCGCCATATCTTCCTTTGTCTTAGGTCACACAGATTACGATAAGCTAACAACAGTCATTAGTTCCCTTCGATCTAACGCAGCTACTAGCTGGGACAACATATCAGCTTATGTTGTACAAAGGTACTCCAAAACTCTGATCCTATGCCATATATTCAATCTTTCTTTCGACACGTCTGTGTTTCCCTCTTTTTTTAAAAAGGAAGTTATACATTCGATCTTCAAGGGAGGAGACGGGTCTTCGCCTAACAATTATCGTCCTATAGCGGTGCTGAGTGCTTTATCTAAGATATTTGAAAGGATAATCAATAAAAGACTAGTTAACTATTTAAAACATTATAACTTAATCTCGTCAAAACAATTTGGATTTCGACAAAATAAGTCTACATGTGACGCTGTACATAATCTTACTGACCATGTCATCCAAAGCTTAAATAAGAATAAAAAGGTACTGACAATATTTTTAGACTTAGCTAAGGCATTTGACACCGTTCCCGTATCAACTCTCTTACTTAAGCTCGAAGGAGTGGCTGTCAGAGGTGCACAATTACAACTTTTGCGAAGCTATCTCACAAATCGGTCTCAAATTGTTATAATTGATGATCATAGCAGCAGTGAGCTTCCTATTTTGTACGGTGTACCACAGGGAAGCATATTAGTTCCAACGCTCTTCCTTGTGTTCATCAATGAGCTGTGTAACCTTAACATTCAAAATGGCAACATTATATCATTCGCAGACGATACTGCTCTTACTATCACTGACAGCTGGACTGAATTGGAGACGAAGGCACAACTCGGCTTCAATTCTGTGCTAAGCTGGCTTAATATCCACACACTTACTCTCAAAACTGCCAAAACCAACATTCTCACATATTCTATAAGCACACTCTCACAACCACAAGTACCACTAAATATAAAGGCTCACTCATGCCATACCTCATCAAAGACACACTGCAGTTGCCCAAGTTTAATCACGGTTAAGAAAATCAAGTATCTGGGTGTAATTTTAGATAAGAATCTAAATTTTAAGGAACACATAAATGTTCTTACAGGTAGAGTACGTAAATTAATTTACATCTTTAAAACTCTGCGATATGTCACTAATAAAATAGTCATACGAATCGTCTATTTCACTCTTTGTCAATCTGTAATTTCTTAATGTATACCATGTTGGGGTGGTGCTGCCAAAACAATTATAAAACCCCTAGAAATCGCACACAGACCTGTGTTAAAAGTGGCTACTTTCCGTTCTATTATGTTCCCGACGAATGAATTATACAGAGACTGGAATGTCTTAAACATTCGCCAACAGTTCATTCTTCAAGTTATTATAATGCAGCACCGTCTGATACCTTACAAGAAAATTACCAAACGTAGACAAGATAAAATATGTACACTACCTTTTGCACTGACTTCTTTTACAAAAAGATTCTTCTTCTTCCTCGGCCCCTCTTTATACAATAAAATTAATAAATACTACTTGGTATATGGGTTATCCACTTGAGGTCCCGATATATGGAACGCGACCATATATCGGGACCTCAAGTGGGAGCCGATCGAGGGATTTGTGAGCGGGTTGGCCCGGGGTATGTTCGAGCGAGCAGATCGCTCAGAACACCCCCACCTCGTCAACATCGCTCCCCTCCCCCATCCAGAATCGGCCAAACTTATCAGGAGGAGACTGAAGCGCCCCGCTCGGGAACTAATACCAGTACCCTCGAGCGGGGCTTCTTCTCCACCACCACCATAACCACCCCCCTCTCGCAGGCGACTAACTGGGCCTCTCCCAACGGAGACTCACCCGGTTGGTCAGCCTCGAGGGCGACCCACCCAATGACCGGCCCATAGTATTGGGCCGCGAAGACAACCTCCTTTGGGAGATATTCTCCCAAAGGAACCCCACTACCCCGAAGGGGGTGGTGAGAAGAAGACAATAATGATGGACCGGATATAGTTGCAATTGAATATCGGAGCGATAAACATCAAGCGAAGTGAAGTCAGTCGGAAGTGTTTAGTGGTGTTTCTTGTGGTGTGAATAGTGTGTTTTATTAGTGTTGAAAAATTAAGTATGTGTATTTAGTTTTATTGTGTTGGTGAATAAAGTGCAGTTTTTCTGGCAGAGTGTATATAATTTAAATTGGTGTCAGAAGAAAGGGATAAATTATGCCGGTTATGCCGAAAGAAGAAACTGAAGGAGTGCGTACCAGGAACTAGCGCCAGCAAGACCTGGACCAGAGACGCTTCGGAGACGTTCCTTCTCCATCGTCTGGTGGACCAGTCGACTCCGCGGCTGCAGTGGAGCCTGCAAGCGTCACACACTCCGTGACGGTACCCGACATCGCGGCTCTGATGGCGTTCATACAGGAGCAGGTTCGCTGTCAAGAGGAGCACGCGCGCCACCTGGAGGAACAGCTACAGCGCGACAAGGAGGAGCAGGACCGCCGTCAACAGGAGCAGGCTCGCCGTCAAGATGAGCACGCGCGCCGCCTAGAGGAACAGCTGCAGCGCGACAAGGAGGAGCACGCCCGCCGTCTAGAGGAACAGCTGCTGCTCATGAAAGACCTCAGCGCCGCAGTGGGGAAGGACTTGAAGGCGGTCAAGGAGGAACTTCAGCAGCACGAGGCCCGTATCAGCGACGTAGAGATGCTCGTACACGACAAGCTTGAGACTCACGTCGTCTTTATAGAGAAGCGTGTACACGACCACCACGAGACCTGTGTTGCTGAAGTGGAGAAGAAGTTGCGTGGGCTCGAAGTGACACCAGCGGCTGTAGTGCCCTCACCTCGTGGCGTGGTGGATTTAAGGTTCCAACATTTGATGGCTCGTCATCATGGTCGGTCATACAAGATCCAGTTCGAGGCTGTGATGCGATCAAATGGGTGTCGCCCTAACCTTGGGCCTTCGCGACCAGGCCTTGACAGTGTTGGAGGCACTCGGACAAGACGTCACCTACGAGAAGCTTCTGGAGGCGCTGGAGGCGAGGTACGGAGACGCGCACCTCGAACATGTGTATCGTGCTCAGCTGAAGGACAGGACGCAACGCACCGGAGAAACTCTGCAGCAGTGGGCTCTAGAGGTGGAAAAGCTGGTCAGGAAGGCATACCAGTCGTCTCCTGCCTTATTGACGGGAACCTCGTACAGGCGTTTACGGATGGGATCCGGGACCTGGAAGTAAGAGCAGCAGTGAGTTTTGCTCACTTCAAGGACCTCAAGGACGCCTTAGCCCACGCTCTGGAGGTGGAAGCAGTGCGACGCGACGACCGAGGTCACCGCATCAGGGAAGTTGTGTCGTCACCTCGGTGCTACAACTGCGGAGAAAGAGGCCATATCCGAAGCGTAGGCAGCCTGGTGACACCCTGTCTCCACCAAAGGGGTCGCCTGATGTGCCTGCAAGGCAGCGAGAGCAGGGAAACGAGTAGAAGCCGGGACTGCGGGGTGGGTGCTGGCTGGTAATGGAAGAGCCCCAAGTATCTCGATCTCGCAATCATGCGACGGGAACAGCCTGATCGTCGAAGGTGAAATTAACAGAACACCATGCAAGCTGACATTGGACACGGGTGCTTCTCGCACAGTCGTCGGTTTCCATATGGCAAGACGGGTTCTTCGGGGCTGCTTCAGGAACAATGAATGTGTGAATCTGAGAACAGCTGCCGGTCAGCACATAACCGTCCGAGGTGAAATGGAGGTGGATCTGAAGCTAGACAACAAAGTTTACCGTCACAAAGTCATCGTGGCCGATATAGTGGACGACTGCATCTTGGGCCTAGACTTCATGCGGAAGTATCGCTGCGAGATCGATGTTAACCAGGGAGAGTTGAAGTGTGGCTCTGAAGAAGTCTTCATGGAAGGTGCAACTTCAGGAAAAGTGTACTGCCTGAAGAATGTCATTCTTCACCCGTGGTCTGAAACGGTTGTACCAGTTTGTTTACCAGGGAATTCTGGTCGAGGGAACCGCTGCGTACTAATCGAAGGCCTAGAGAAAGAGGCCTCGTGGAAGATTGCACGAACCTTGGTAAGGGGTACCAAAGTTTCATCAGTACGCGCACTGAATGCAAGTGACAAGGAAGTGTCGCTCAAGAAAGGGACGGAATTGGGCACCTATGAAGGAGCTGCTTGGATGTGTAGATGTCAAGAGCAACCTAACGGTACCAAGGTTCAAGGTGCAAGATTTGACGTGTCTACTCTTTTAGAGGACTGCGAAAGTACCCTGTTGGAGGAAGAGAAGACCGAGGCTCAGAAGATGTTGAACCGGTTTGCCGATATTTTCTCGACCAGTGATGCCGACATAGGGAAGACAGCACTAGGCCAGCACAAAATAAACACGGGAAGTGAAGGACCGATTCGCCAGCGACCAAGACGTGTGCCAGTGGCACGGGAACGTGAAGTGGAAGCTATGATCGACGGTATGGTGAAAGAAGGCGTAATCGAGCCTTCGTCCAGCACGTGGTGCTCTCCGGTTGTCCTAGTTAAGAAGAAAGATGGCAGCATGCGCTTCTGTGTAGACTACCGCCGATTAAATGACATCACGAAGAAGGACAGCTATCCGCTGCCAAGGATCGATGACACACTGGATACGCTGACGGGGATGAAGTGGTTTTCTACCTTAGACCTAAAAAGTGGCTACTGGCAGGTGGAAATAGATCCTTGAGACAAGGAGAAGACGGCATTCTCCACAGGAAAAGGATTATGGCAATTTAACGTCATGCCCTTTGGATTGTGCAACGCTCCGGCTACTTTTGAGAGACTGATAGAGCGAGTGCTTATGGGACTGATTGGAGACGCCAGCCTGGTCTACTTGGATGACATCATCATCGTGGGGCGCACCTTCCAGGATCACCTTCGAAACTTGGAGCAAGTGCTGTCAAAGATACGAGGAGCTGATTTGAAGCTGAGTCCGAAGAAATGCGCGCTATTCAGACGGCAAGTGAACTTCCTAGGACATGTGGTCTCGGAGAACGGTATTCAAACTGACCCGGATAAGATCATTGCCGTGAAGGAATGGCTAGTTCCAGAGAACAAAACGCAGGTCAGAGCATTACTCGGATTATGCTCCTACTATCGACGGTTTGTGAAGAACTTTGCTGACATTGCTCGACCTCTTCATAAGCTCACCGAAGACAGAGTACAATTTTGTTGGAATGAGAGCTATGACGTTGCATTCCAGAAGCTCAAGGAACATCTGTGTACTGCACCTATTCTAGGCTACCCTGACAATGAGCATGAATTCATAGTTGTCACAGATGCCAGTAACACCGGAATTGGCGACGTGCTGTCACAGAGGAAAGGTGATCAAGAAGTTGTTATAGCATACTTCAGCAAGGCCTTATCCAAACCTGAAAGAAACTACTGCGTCATCCAGCGGGAACATTTGGTTGTAGTAAAGACATTGCAGCATTTCAACAAATATTTGTTGGGGCGTAAATTCCACCTGCGAACCGACCACGCTGCGCTGAAATGGCTACTTCAATTTAAGGACCCAGAAGGACAAGTAGCCAGATGGATTGAACTATTGCAAGAGTTTGATTTTGTAATACAACATCGCAGCGGCAAGTCCCATGGTAACGCAGATGCCCTATCGAGTAGGCCGTGTCCCGACCAGTGCGAGCACTGTACCCGACAGGAAGCAAAGCAGGCAGCATTAGTGAGGATGTTGAAGACAGATCTGAGCGACGAATGGAAAGAAGTTTTGCAGAGTGCTCAGCAAGACGACAAGGACATACAGCCGATTCTCGAATGTAAGAAATCAGACGCTCCTAGGCCCAAATGGAGTGATATCGCAGCAATGAGTCCTATCACCAAGAGTTATTGAGCACAATGGGAAAGCTTGGTCGTCCAGGATGGAGTTCTGTGCCGCAAATGGGAAAACGCTCGCGGTAACCAGTGCCATTTGCAAATGGTAGTGCCCAAAACTAAGGTGCCGGAAGTCTTGCAGCGCTATCACAATGGTGCTTCGGGAGGTTACATGGGAGTAAAGAGGACCCTTACTAAGATCCGAGAGCGGTTTTATTGGCTCCACTGTCGGGATGACGTCGAGGATTGGTGCCGCAAATGCACAAGTTGTGCGGCTATCAAGGGGCCACATACTCGAAGCAGAGGTGCATTAAAGGTGTACAATGTGGGAGCCCCATGGGAGCGCATAGCATTGGATGTCGCTGGACCGTTTCCTGAGAGCCAGAACGGAAACAAATACTTCTTGGTTGTGATGGATTACTTCACAAAGTGGCCTGAAGTGTTTGCAATCCCAAATCAAGAAGCTACCACAGTGACCGATAAGCTGGTGCATGAAGTCTGTTGTCGGTTCGGGGTGCCCTTGGAAATCCACAGCGATCAAGGACGGAACTTCGAATCTGAGGTTTTCAAGGAGACTTAAATTGTCGCGTAATTGGTGCACATAAAACCAGGACCACGGTTTATCATCCGCAATCAGATGGCATGGTTGAGCGATTTAACTAATCACTGGAAAGGTACCTGGCGAAGGTCGTGGAGAGCAAACAAAGAGATTGGGACAAGCACATCCAACCATTTTTCCTGTCATATCGCAGTGCGGTCCACGAAACTACAGGAGTAACACCAGCTTTTACCAATTTTGAAAGAGAACTCCGTTTACCAGCAGACTTAATCACCGGTGTTGCACCAGAATCTCCAAGCAATATAACAGATTAAGCGACCGAGGTACGCAACAGGATGAACGACGTATACGAGCACATCAGGGAATCTGGACAACAGATGTCTGAAAAGATGAAGACTCGCTACGACCCGAAGGCGAACAACAATGGCTTCGAGGAGGGATCATTGGTGTGGCTTCATAACCCAGTACGAAGCAAAGGTAAATCGCCTAAGTTACAAGCCAGATGGGACGGGCCATATCGCATAATTACCAGGATGAACGACGTCACCTATCGAATCCAGAAGGGACCGCGAGGTGCACCGAAGATAGTTCATGTGGACCGGTTGGCTCGTTACTATGGGTCCAACGATGTTCGAGACGAACACGTTTAAGAGGGGGGCAGTGTTACGAATGGCGATAATTGAAAATAACGCCATCTATCCGTGAAGGATAGAACTATTATATTGTTCGCGATTATTTGGACAGTTTTATGGAAGCGTCTAGAATGCGCTAGTGATGTTACCCGGCCAGTATAAATAGCGCGCGAACGAGCGGATCGGATATAGTTACAATTGAATATCGGAGCGATAAACATCAAGCGAAGTGAAGTAAGTCGGAAGTGTTTAGTGATGTTTCTAGTGGTGTGAATAGTGTGTTTTATTAGTGTTGAAAAATTAAGTGTGTGTATCTAGTGTAATTGTGTTAGTGAATAAAGTGCAGTTTTTCTGGCATAGTGTATATAATTTACCACCGAACCCCAGCTCGTAACAATATTAATGAAAAAGTACAAAGAGTGCCCGTGCCAAACAGCAGTAGGGTCAAATAATAATCATATAACTGTCGAGTAATAACTAAATTAATGAGAATTTGAACTTATCTTACAAGTTAGAAAGTTACGCCTGTCATAACGATGTTTAAAGTTCTACTGTCGGCGCTAGATTCAATTACATTTTAAAACGACTCGAGATCGAGTTTGGGATGACAAATACACGTAGGTTAAGATTGAAAATCAAACATAAAAATAAGAAATATACGTTCGTAATTTCATGCACGAGCAGATAGATTGAACGCGATGCGACATCGTCTAATAGGAAGAAGATAAATTTATCGTTCTGTATCTTGCTTGGCGCACGTAACATTAATAACAGGCAGCATTTAAAGTGAATCTTTGTAGGAAATACTCTTGCGTGTACACTTTTATACCATTACATTATGTATTTCTGATAGCAAATAAAATATATCATTATGGAAACTAGCCCTCCCGCAAATTTGACTCCAAAATGCATACTTTTTTACAAGTAACTTCAACCCTCGATGCCCGAATTTGGCAAAGCTCATTCTTAGATTATATATATAGTATACGCTGCGAGGAACCTGTGTGCAAAATTTCAAGTTTTAAGGTCCCGAAGTATGCTAAACTTTGACAAGGCTGATACAACCATGTTGCTTGAGCTCTCCAATGGATAGCATAGCCGATCGACAAACAATCAAAGTTACTATTTTTCTGACACTCATGAAATCTTTGCCAGCATTTAAGACCGAATGTCATCTCAAAAACTTTAGTAGCGTAAATGATCGTGATCATGATCGTTTGGCAGTTTTTTGCTTGGTGTTTGCACAAACAAACAGATATAGAGGAACAGAAACCCATATGTTAATAACTTGACTAATTTATATATATATATAAATTAGTTTTGATTGATGACATCTTTGATACGGATACCTACAGCTTTTTAACAATTTTATCATGCTCGAGATTACGTTAAAGTTTACGTTACGTACATTACACGTACGATTGACGGGATTACATAAAAATGTAAAAGTATTTTCCAGAATTTCTTTTGAGGCCATCACTTCACAATTATTGTATTTTTACTTAATATAAAAATAAGAAGGAAGTTTCTCTAATAAGTTAACATAATCTGACACTCAAACAATATTTTGCGCTTGTAAATTATTATTTTTTATTTTGTTCAGTGCGGCGCTTAAAGCTCTTGACCGTTTTATTTTTTAAGATGTCATTTTGCATAAAGCAAATAAGGCCTCCCAACACCTCCCGTGGGTGTTTGAGAAGGTGGCTAAGGGACGGCTGTCGGCTAAAGAGGGTGGGCACCAATGTCGCGGTGTTTTATGGACACCTGCAGCTTTAGCGCGGCGCCGTTAAACCGGCGCGGCGGCTTGACAGACATTCACGTGACTTCATTAATCCAAAAGCGACGAGTTGTAGCGCGTGATTCGACGATGCGTACGTTGGCACAATATCAAATTTGACTTCCATGTTCTAGTAATACTACTGCTACTAAATAACCATGTTTTTATACGTATAAAAACACATTGAAACTCTACCAATACGTTTAGCTAATCATTTAAATAATGAACAATTGAACATACACATGCTTCTCATGTACAGCTGCCTAAACTGAAAACGTAAAACCGTTTAACCGCTAATATGAATTCTTAAAAATTATTTGGGTATAGAATCGAGGCAGGCGAATATACGAGCCCTTATGATCGTAAGCTTCACTAAGAATTGTTATCCATCTGTAGAATTTGTCCGTTAAGGAAGTGAAAAGGGATAAAATTTATTTTCATAAACAGACCACGGGTCGGCTCGCTGGTATTTTAATAAAACGAAAATATATAAAATCCTTGCGTTACTGACTGACTGACAGACACGCTACAGCCGAAACTATTGGGCGCAGGAAGCTGAAATTTGGCATGTATATTTCTTGGGGCCCGTAGGGGTGCCCTAAGAAGGGATTTCTTGAAATTCCCACGGGATCGGCCAAAACGGGTATATTTAAAAAGATGCAGGCGTAGCTGCTGGCGTCCTCTAGTATTTTAATAAAACGAAACATAATAAGGAGTGAATATATGTCTCGCATACCGGTGTACCTAAATGAGGCGTCATTAGTATGCATATATTTTATAATGTCCCAAACTAGGCGGAGGTTTTAGTCGGCAACTACCCGAAACTAGTGAAAACTGAATGTCTTTGCTCGTTATACTTATTACAAAGTAACTGTTGTCCGTGGCTTCGTCCGCTTGATATATAAATAAAAAGTTATACGATTCATAAAGCAGATAACAAATGGATGTGGGCCAAACATACAAACTTTCATCAATCCTATTTCACCCTTTTAGGGGCCGATTTTTTAATTGATAGCAGCCTATGACCCGGGTTCATATCATATCATAGTCAACTATCGCTTTGCAAAATGTTATCAAATCGGTTCAGCGGTTTGGCCGTTAAAACAGCGTCACAGACAGACAGGCTTCGACATTTTTAATTAGTGTGGATATAATATACTTCTTATTCTTTGCTTATTTGGCGGTTTTTGGCTCCTGCCAAATGGCATCACCATGCTAGGCTTTAATATTTATTGGAATGAAAACACTTTTCACTGCAGTTTTGGCCGGCAGCTGGCTGGCTGGCAGCTAGAGTGAGAGTGCTTGCACAGTAGTATATTGCGAGAATTGCAGTTTGATTGCGTTTTCGGACGCTGTTACCAGATTTGCCCTTCGGGAAAGTACCATGGGCGGATTCGCTTTCACCACTCAACGGATATTAAATGCAGCCCAATTTACACACATCAAAAAGTCTAAGCAACACATACAAATTTAATTTTTACAATGTATTTTCTCATTAAATCCTTAGTATTTTCGTATTTATATAATTTTTAATGCTTTTTTGATATTAAACAACAATTAGTTTCTTTTTTTTAATAATTATACTTATACTTAATTAACAATAATTACGCGTAAGTACTGTAAGTACGTAGTACAAAGTAAGGTGCCTAATCAACTAAACTTAAACTAAAATTAAATGGTTGTACAAAAATTGCATAATTTAATACAAAGTGTGGCCTCCTCTGTTATTGAGAACTTGCTGGCACCGATTATTCATAGAATCGATGTGATTGTTAATATTATCCTGCGGCAATAGCTCCCAATGAAATTTTAGTAAGCCCATCAGTTGTTGAGTTGTCACTCCATCCAAGTCCTTTAAAACACATCTCTGGAGCATGTCCCATGCATGCTCGATGGGGTTGAGGTCTGGCGATTGTGCAGGCCAAGGCAATACCAGGATGTTTTCCCTTGACAAGTACTCCCGTGTGTGCAAAGCTGTATGCGAACGCGCATTGTCATGCATCAACATGAAATCGGAGCCAAACGTTTGTGCGAATGGACGGACATGAGGCCTTAGAACATCTTCTTTCTCTTAGCGTTATCCCAGTTTCAGTCTGGGGTCCGCTTTCTAGTCTAACCGGATTTGGCTGAATATTAGCTTTTCCACGGAGCGACTGCCTGTCTGACCTCCGCAACCCGAAGGGATAGCGATATTCCATGGTTTAGACTAGTGTCAGTTTATTTAGAAGGAACTGACGCCCTGTAACGATTGTCAAAGATCTTCATGACAACCGGGACCGACGGCTTAACGTGCTCTCCGAGGCACGGGACAAGCGATAATTAACAATTCAGGCCTTAGAACATCCTCAACGTAATTTACAGCATTCATGTTACCATTTACAAAAACGAGGTCAGTTCGTCTGTTCTTCATAATAACCGCTCTTACCATAACTGTTGAGCCGTTGTATAGATGCACTTCCTGAACACACCTCAGTCTTTCAGTATTTTCAGGACGACGGTACACTCTTACCCTTGGCTTGAACCCAAATCGAGACTCATCGCAAAAGAAAAAAGTCATCCCATTGTTCCCGGGTCCATGTAATGTGTTCCCTACACCATTCATTTCGACGTATTGGTCGGCACCTAATTGGCCGTCGCGCTCATAGGCCATACTCATACAGTCGATTTCGCACAGTTTGGCAGCTAACAACAACACCACTTGAATTTTGTAGCCTTAAACCTATCTCTCGGGCGGTTAACATCGGCTGGCGTCTTGCAGTCAGTTATATGTATCGATCTTGCCGTGTGGTTGTACACCTACCTCGACCTGGGTGCTGCTCAATAAGATCTCCCGTGTTAGTGTAACGCTGATGAAGACGGCAAATAAAGCTTCTGTTGATACCAAAATACCGAGATACCTGAGATTGACTTCTACCCGCTTGCAACATCCCTACAGCTCTTTGCATTTCATCTGCGTTCAAATGACGTCGCTCCATGACGTAAAAAAATTCTCAAAATCCAAATTTGTTCAAAACTTTTTCAAATAATTGTTTAAATCATAAAATTGATACAGAATACTAAATTTTAATAAGGGTGCTTGTACACGGTGCATGTAGCTGGAGCAAGTAAAGGTGCGGGTTATACGCGTGAGTAACATGCGCAAGCTACTTGTTCAAGTTACTCGATTGTCCTTGTACGTGGTGCAAATAACTGGAGCAAGTAAAGACGCGGGCTACTTGCGCAAGCTGTGTGTACAAGTTATTTGTTCGTGGTCAAGAGCTAGGTACATGTGCATGCTATTCGCGCGGTAGCTTTATGACTTGAATCGCGTCAAAATATCTCGACGAACGAAAATTCTTTTAAAATCATACGTTAAAAATGTAATTTTAACAAGTAACATGCGCGAGTGACCCACGTGCGCTGCAGAGCACGCGAATTACTTGCGCGGGTGGCTCGCATTGGTACATGCTCGAGTCGCCGGACCCGCACATTTTTTTAAACGATATTTTTACGGTGCATATAACCCGCCCTCAACATGCTCAAGCTACATGCGCCGTGTACAAGCACCCTAAGCAAAAAAAACGCTATAAAATTCGAACAAATGCATTCGCTTTTGAATTGGTGAAAAAAAACAAATATGATACTCGAAATTTTTTTACAACCAGCCAGTATGTCCTCTAGATCAAAAAAGTTTACATAGGTATTACCTACATGGTAAGAAATGATGTAATAATTGATTAATAATTTGAAATAGTATGTAATAATTTGATATAGTATGTATTGCTTAGACTTTTTTGATGTGTGTATTTCGATTTCATATATCGTTCTAAAGTGACGTTATCCAAATACACGAGTGTCTCGAGATATCAAAAAAGACGTTGTTGTAAATTTGCTATGTACAAGCTTAATATTCTGTAATGTCTGGTTAGACTGGAGATCGGACCCTGGGCGATAAAGGGCCAGGCCGATGGTGTCCCTTTGGTACAAAAAATAGCAAAGAAGTTAAAACTTTTTGGTATATAGCGACCGACTTGTGACTAATAAGTTACGACGTACGTTATGTGAACTTTCTTGAGATGATAGTGCCCTTCACAACCTTAGATAAATTGGTTACACTTTACGAAGATAAAATAAAAAACCGCGCCAGACTAGAATGACTCACGTGCCAAGGGTTTCGTACAAATTTTTATGTTGATATATTTTTCATCACGAAGAATTTTACACGTTATATCGAGGTTGATTAAAAATTCCTCATGAAAACTGTAACTGAAAATTTATTCTGACGTAAAGATTTGTTGACTTCACTTTGTAGTTGGAAAATTATATCTGCCATGGATCAATATAGGTCATACTCAATTGTGTAATCGCAAAAATATCTCCATGTTTCTCACTCCAATTGCATAAAAATCTTAAATATTATGTTACCATCTAGTCAATTAGAAATTAAATTTATTTCCGAATTTGTGTTTGAACTAGCTTTTTTCCAACGATATGTCGATGTAGTACCGTACCCTAAAGACTTAAATTACAACATGCCTAGAAATCTAAAAAAAATGAAAATGAAAATCAAGTGAACGTATCTTATAATCTAATCGATACCTTTACATGCTCATGTAATAAAGGACCTTGGCACTCAGACAGACGCGCGGACAACAAAGAAATCCTAAAACTTGCCCATTCCGGAACCCCAATGATGTCGTAAGAAGCGATAATGGTGACATTTCACTTCGTATCTGTGTCAATGTACGTTTATATTCCTTCAGTATTATACGTAGCTATACAACGTACACTACGCACTTCTCAGTACATTATAGTACTAGCAATTACCAATTAGTCGTGGTTACCGTGCTACGTCTTAGGCTCATTGCTAGTTAATATCTACACGTTACTGTAATGTACGTTATCGAACGTTACGCCAAATAAGTTTGTAATTATTTCTCCCATTGCAGTAAAAGTAACTCTCCCCACTCTCATGAATAAACAATTTTACCTTGCTTCAAGTGTTATTTGATATTAATATTTAGTCACTATTTGTATGTTCACGTAATATGACCATAAACAGAAGCAAAATATAATTCCTAATATTCACTAATCATGTAAATGGAATATATACTCGCGTGCAAGTAAATCGACTCAAGCCTCAAGTGCGCATAAAAAGTGATATAACTTAAAAATGCCTTATTTTACCTCTATATAATGTTTTACATAATTAAAGCCTTGTAATTGAGCTTTAAAATGATGTAAGTTGCATGAAAATCGATTCAGTAGGTTAGTAAAAAAGGAGAATGTCGATAGATAAAAGATATTGTAAAAAATTTTGCAAATTCATACAATTTCACAGTTTTACATTTATTGGTTATAAATGAAACAAAATGTGCATAAGATAAAAAAATTATTCGTGTCAATATTTGGTGTTCCCTCCTCTAGCCCTGATCACTGCTCTCAAGCGATTCTTCATCGACCTTACCAACTTTTTAATTGATGATTGTGGTATTCGGCCCCACTCTTCTACCAACGCAGTCTTGAGCTCACTGATGTTTGTCGGAGCTGGATTCCTCGCCCTAACTTTACTTTTGAGCTCGTCCCATATGTGCTCAATGGGATTTAAATCGGGGCTGAGCGCTGGCCAATCCATAGTGTGAATTCCAACTTCACTCAGGAACTCACGTGTGGCCCGAGCAGTGTGACATCGGGCATTGTCATGCATCAAGATGAAATTATCTCCAATAAAGCCTTGATAAGGGACAACTTGATCCAGTAGAACATTTTCAATGTAACGATCACTGGTCAAACCTCCTCCCCGGCTTCCCCCAGGAACGAAAACAAGGTCCGTTTTTGCTTCTAAGGAAATTCCAGCCCACATCATGCAAGAACCGCCACCATATGCAACGGTTTCAACAAAGCAGCACTGTGAAAACCGTTCACCAGGATGCCGGTACACCCGACCTCTCCTGTCGCTGCCATGGAGACACATCCTCGTCTCATCTGTGAACAGGACCGACTGCCATTGCTCTATGCTCCAATCCAAGTGCTCTCGAGCAAAGTGAAGGCGTGCTTGACGGTGGGCTGTGGTCACCCTTCGGGCCTGTAGCGGGTCTTTTCGGAGTAAGGTTAGCTTCCTTCAACCTTCTTCTAACTGTCCACTGACTGAGAGTTACTCCGCGAACTTGACGTAGCTCCTGCTGCACATCCACGCCGGTAAGGTGTCGATTTCGGAGAGAGGTCGAGACCAAAAACCGGTCGTCACGCTCCGAGGTGCACCGGCGTCGGCTGGTATTAGGCCGCCGAGTGAAGCCACCACTCTCTTGAAACCTCCTGTACACTCTCGAGACAGCAGACTGACTCATATTCAACCGACGAGCGACTTTTCGCTGGTTCAACCCTTCTTGCAACAGGGCAACGACTTGAGCGGCTTCTTCAGGCGTTGCATCCATAATTTTCTTCAAATGACGGCTGCAATTTGCAGAGATGTGTTCAAGTCAACGTCTAGTGAGCGACTGATAAGAAAAAACTATTACAGGGGGTTTTTATAGCGGGTTGTGTCGCGCAAGTTGTGTATAGAGCGCAGAGCAGTTTATGGGAGGTTGCGTCCAGTTGCATTCTGAGGACATGTGTTTATTTAAATTACTGAAATTATGCTACCATTTTAAAGCCTAATTACTAGGCTTTAGTTATGTAAAACATTATATAGAGGTAAAATAAGGCATAAAATCTTTCAGTGTTAGATAGGTCATTTATCGAGGAAGGTTATATGCTATATAACATCACGCTATGATCGACGGGAGCGGAGCAGTAGCCTTAAATAACGCGGGTGTAACCGTGGGCATCTTCTAGTAAAAAATAAATTAATTGGATATATATTTTTCCTACAGTTACATAAAATGTTATCTACAGAGCAAAATATTACGATTCCACAAAGTCATGTAATAGGCATGGTTTATGTAAGTGAATCTTCACAAAGCATGCACACTGAGCGGTTGGCGTAGGTGTTTACAATGATGGAGGATGAATATTCTATCAGTGAACGAGTATATGGGCTGCGCACAGGTTTATTTAGTCGCCGCCACTGTTTTTCTTTCTTAATCCCTGCTACCCTTTCAGTCAACTAACTGGAAAATACCATCTACTTAAGATAAAAGATTCACGTGGTGTGAATCACATTCATAACCGTAATATTAAATTTATTCGTTCAATATAAACACGTGTAACATATTGAAGTTATAAATACAGTAATATGAAAGCTATACTCAAAGATGAGCAAAACAAAGCATGTGTTTACCAACAAACAAGCTTACTCACAACTCTACGCAGCTGCACGAAATGAGACCGTGGTACGTTCAACTTATCCCGGTTTTTCTGTTATGGGGTTTTAAACAACCAAGTAACATTATCATAAATTTAAGCGCAGAAAACCCAGTAACGATATTGTAATGTTCAGCTAAAAGTTATGTCTCATAGCGCATGTATCCGGGACACATATCTGGTTAAACATAGCTCAAAGCCGGCATTTTTGTCACATGTATCCAGAACACCTAGTTTCATCCGGCCGAGATGCCGATGCATGAACCTTTTTATGCAAACTAGTGCCTGCTCTGCGACAACGATGTACCGCATGCACCGCGGTATAAGCAGCCTTCTATATAAACTGTTTACTACTGGCCTCATCACAGAATAAAAGGGCTAAGACAATGTAAGATACTCAGGTACATTTTACTTAGTCTAGCTCACACACCAAAAAATGATAAGAACAATGACTGTTTCTCTGAATAATTTGTTACGGATTACAATTGGCTAAAAACTTAACATAAGTACCTTATATACCTTAACGTGATTTCCTATTACCTAGAACTGGACATCAGTTCCTATTACCTAGGACATTATCTATTTCTCAGAACTGCTCAAAAATCATTTCATTTACAATTATTTTACCTGAATCTTCTTGTAAAAGCTTCTTGTTGCTTTACCTACAGAACACTGTAATAACGTAGTCCTAATCATAAGCACCAGATACCGTCACGTACGAAAAGGTTCGGTACATCTTATCTTTGCCGTACCATAAAGATGTGGAACTCACTGCCAGCTCACGTGTTTCCTTCCTCCCTTGATCCTGGGTCCTTTAAGCGGGGCGTGAAAAAGCATCTCTCAAGGCCGTCAAAGTGAGGGCCGTCATATCACATTGCTTAACCAGCAATTGGGGATGGTGGCCTTCCCAATAGGACTTCACTGTCAGCTTACCATCAGGCAGCGTGAAGTCAATTTGACAGGTTTAAAAAAAAAAAAGCGCACCTAATGAAGTAGTTTCAACTGTAATCGTGGTGTGTTAGTTGTTTGAAATATAAATATTATTTATGATGGGTCAAATCGATTATATCGGTTGGTAACGTTTTGTTTAGTCTATTGTAAATTTTGACTATGGTCACACTATTAACTGTCATTCACTGCCTTGTTCTGGAAATTTCGCTGGTCGACACGTTGAATGTCTTGCGCTTACGCAGTCTTGTTTTGTTGCGTTTTTTAAATTGAAATAAATTGATCGCCTTTTGGAAGGCTCGTCCTTGTAGCTTCGCGAATTGTTGTGTTTGTGATAAAATATTTATAAACTTATAGGTAACCTATTGAACATTTGTAAAAACTGTGAATCCGCCAACGTGCATCGTGGTCTGAAGAAGGACGCCGAGCTGGACCTCGAGTAGTGGTATTTATAGCGATTTGCTTGTTATTTTGGCCAAGATTATGAGTTAAACTTATAGGTCCACTCAAGAACATCAGTGAAAATTTGGTAAGTTACTTGCACGTACTTTGAACTCAGCACTGTGCAACGCAGTGCATTGTGTCTAGATCCTTGCCTTGCCGTCGTCAGGTAGATGTATTACAACTTCCACTGTTTTTGTGTGCATGCTTTGTGAAGATTCACTTACATATACCATGCCTATTACATGACTTTGTGGAATCGTAATATTTTGCTCTGTAGATAACATTTTATGTAACTGTAGGAAAAATATATATCCAATTAATTAATTTTTTACTAGAAGATGCCCACGGTTACACCCGCGTTATTTAAGGCTACTGCTCCGCTCCCGTCGATCATAGCGTGATGTTATATAGCATATAGCCTTCCTCGATAAATGACCTATCTAACACTGAAAGATTTTTTCAAATCGGACCAGTAGATCCCGAGATTAGCGCGTTCAACCAAACAAACAAACTCTTCAGCTTTATATATAAACTAGACGATGCCCGCGGTTACACCCGCGTTATTTAAGGCTAGTGCTCCACTCCCGTCGCTCATAGCGTGATGTTATAAAGCCTATAGCCTTCCTCGATAAATGGGCTATCTAACACTGAAAGAATTTTTCAAATCGGAACAGTAGTTCCTGAGATTAGCGCGTTCAACCAAACAAACAATCAAACAAACAAACATATTTTTACTTATATTGTCATTACGTTATCACATTCGCAGCCTAGTTTACAGTATTTTATATTAAGCTTTGGATCGTAATAAGCTGATATAGCAATACATTGACGTGAAATATGAAACTCGAAATTATCCTTATTCTGTAACGTGGTTGTTTCTTCTAAAGATTTAACTATTACACCACAATATTCATGGCAATTTTTTTCCACTGTTGTCTTTATTTATCACTCGTTGTTGCCCATTTAAAATTTTCACAAAAGTAATTTGTGGAAGGTAAGCAGATTTTCGTTTAAACCTAGAACTGTAAAAGCTCGTGAAAATAGCTATTTCCTTCAGAACGTTGCAAAAAAGGCTTCTTAAGGAACGCGATGAAAGAAGAAGTACAAAAATTCTTATTTTGAAGGTGCACGGCAGTGTTACACACGCCTATAGTATAACCGCTCATCTTAAGGCAAGCCGTACCTATACCTATTTGTTTTTTTTATTACATGAAATAAACATCATTTCCTTAAAAATATATACCACTTTACAATGGCCTTTAAGCTACAAAGCTTATAAATATTTAGAAGTTATGAGGCAAATACACGTTACGCTATAAAAGCTAAACTCGGCCAAAAGGTAGGCTCAGTATGATATAAAATGTACACAGAAGCATCTGACTGGGATCTGACAGCCTTCATTTCACCATAAAAATACTCTCGTATTGAAATGTAACATTGTGTCAAAATTTCTAGTCAATCGACTGACTTGCGGTTTGCAATCACAAACATTCATCGCCTGAATTTTTATACATATACGACTTGTTACACAGATATGCACTCGGATAAAGGATACAACTGTTTATTTTAATACACTTTCAATGAAGTAAGTACAGTTAAAACCACAAAAACGTGAAAATAGGTCAGTTTAAATTAATTAATACAAAGTGAGGACATTTACTTCTAAATTGAACCGCTTGAAGTTCATAGCTCACACCTGCGCGTTACCCATTCTTGTCGCAACTTACCAAAAAGTTGTGGCTTTCTTACGAACTGCGGACCCCGTATTAATAGGCCCGAAGGACCGCAGTTACGCGCGCACCGCCCTTTAACTTACCTGCGTATTAATAAAACATAAAACACAACGAAATACGTTTAATGAATAAGACAATCAAAAACAACTACGCGTTCTTGATTTTACTCAAAGCAAGCTTGCGAAACGAGAAACTTAGGAACCTTCCTGTTTAAATTTTTAATTATATTCTGAGTGGGATCTAACATAAACATACGCGGTTTTGATACGTACGTACGTGGGTGAACACAATGTGCATGTATAATTGTTCACATTCTGCGGTAATGCGCAACATATTTTAGGGACATTAATGTATTTTTGCGTACTGTCGCCAGCACTCGCGTATAATTAAATAGCATTATCCTCACACAGCCTATCATATATCAAACATATGGGTCCGTTAAACCAAACGTGATAATTAGTGTATTTTATGAGGTTGTATTAAATTCCGATTATGATTATGATTATTTTAGTTAAAAAGAATGAATTGTGACACCGCATGCCTGATTAATTTCACGCCAAAGTTGTGCATAATAATACTTTTAAATGATGAAAATTTACCAATATAACAGCGTGCGGTCAAAAGTATCACAGTCAATTGCGCTGTTTGCCTTTAGATATGTTTCCAAGTTGGCTGTTTAAAATAATTCTACATTGTAATTTTGCGTCAAGTGATTGTTTTTTTAAATAGACATGCTTGCAAAGCGTGTCAGTAAGGAAATCCTAATTATCCATTAGGATTTCCTTACTGACACGCTTATAGTAAACACACAACTACAATTATTTAACACCGTAACTTGCTCTACTAAAGTTCGAATTTAAATGCAAGTACAGCTTCAACTATTTACAGGCACTAAGTTGATCTATCTCGTACGAAGACTGCGAAGTTCACGAGATCCGCTAACCTCCCTGAAAGTGATAATGAAATATCATACATAGATAATGTGACGTAGATAGCTATGCATAGGACTTAAGAACTTAACTGTCTCATAGTGGGTGTCGTACAAGACGGTAAAAGGATAATCTTGGAGATTGAGTATCTATTTGTATTGCTTTTTCCAATTTACTCTGTTTGCAAACGACACTCTAATAGGGACCTCTCCGATAAGATTGAGATTAGTTTCTAGAACAGGGTTTTGATTTAAAATAAGCTGTTGATAAAAAGGGAACATATATAGGTAACCTATTTACATAAAACCCACATCATGTAAAATATTAGGCCATATCATTTAAATTACTTTAATCATTCTTAGATTATAAAACTTGTAATGCAGCTATTTGATCCAATGAAAAAATACACATGCGTTTGCAAGTGTATATTCGAATTTACGGATATACCTATATACACTTACAATATGTGGTAAATGTACTGTAATGTACAAGGATACCTAAACTGACATTTGTACACCGTTAAATACGTTATATCACACAGAACTGTCACAATTGTTTTAATATCTCGCTGCTTTTATTTATAACAAATGTATGTGTACCTGTGATCAAATAAATTATTTTGATTGATTGATTGACATATACTTATGGTGCTGCAATTTAATTCTGCAAATACGTGCGGGTCGTATCGATAACCACCTTTTCTTTTATGTAAGTTGATTAGAATGCTCTTTCTTACGTGCCAGCGTTTTGCATTTACACATTGTGATATATGCGTGTGGATATGTGCGTGAAATTTTTACTGTAGGGATATTTTTCATATTGTATTACATGTAGGCTATTGTTAGTTACTTGTAAAAATATTGACTAGACTGACTGATAGATTGCCTCCGTGGTCCAGTGGATGCGATGCGATGTTGGATCGAGAGTTCGATTGGCAACAGCAATAGGCTCGCGTCCTATTACATGGGACCTAAAATTCATAAGGTAAAATGTGAGGATAATATTACACCCTGCCTACCCCTCCGAAGATATAAGCCGGACGCTATTGTAAGAAGATTTTAAAACATTATTGTACATCTGTTATAACACAAATTTTATTCCTCAGATGGTACCGCGAAGGATCTACCTACCCGTTAGACGCGACAATCGTGCACGCGAAGTCGCGGGCAGAGCCTACCGTGGTGACACTGACGCTGATGCCGACGAGAGAAGACGATGGAGCGATGTTCCGGTGCGTGGTGTGGAACCGCGCCATGTCTGAGGGACAGCAGCTCGACGCCTCGGTGGACCTCAGTGTCAACTGTAAGTCATCTTTATTATTGTGCATATTTAATTATCCCATTGGAAAGAGAAGAGGGAAGCCTTTGCTCTGCAGTGGGTCACTACAGGCTTAAAATAACAAAAAAAAAAAAATTAAGGCGAGGTTGCAGTACTATTTAAGATTTTTGAACGTCTGAAAGTCCCATGAACTATGATATTTTTAATGAATAAAAATTAAAGTATAAAAGTTGAACATATCTTCTAGTAAATCGTAAAGATAGAAACACGATTTGGAATGATTGGCTCAATAAAAAAAAATGTCAAACATGGCACTAAATCACAATTTTAAACGTGTACTGCTTTGAGATTCCATAATGAATTTAAATGAAAGTATTATCAATAGAAACAGCTTCTTCTTTATTTTAAAATAAATGGTAAAAACAGATTTCGTAATTTCGTTATCATTTTTCTCCAAGAAAAAAAATAGTCAAATTGTTGGCATTATATCGCTCGCCGGCCGTTCATCAGTGCCTGTCTAGGCGTGATTGAGGGTGGACGTACGTCGTTGCTCCGCAAAATCCCCCTTCACCCCCGCATGTACGTCTTCGCAAAAATACAAAGTAATTCGTATTCCAAACTCAATCGTTCAAACCATAGACATACTAGTAAGAAACCGTAGACAGGTTACTGACAAGGTAACATGACGGAGCTTACGAGTGGCACGCATCGTGAGAAGCGTACTACTAATATAAATATGTCAAAACGACACACTAAGAATTAGATAAGAAGTGTAAGTGAGATAGCACATCTAATCGCAAGCGCGAAATAACGAAAGATGAACATATACTCTCTGGACCGACGCGCATTGTGACATCATGCTGACCGTTTCACAAACAATAATTTGACTCAGATGCGACATGATCACTTTGTCTGTCTTGAGTAAATTCAATTCGCCTCATAGTAAATTTGATTAATTCATTTAAGGTAGGGAAATAAAAAGTCGATGTGATTTATTTATAACATTTATTAAAAAAGTACATTTTATTCTTCTCATTAAATTCAATGGAAACCTAAAACAGTACGTTAATATAAAAACTGTGCGCTGTGGACCCACCGTATACCTGGCAATACCCCTGAGGTTATGGTGGGTCTTTTAAAGCTTAGCTTTTTAAATGACTACCAGAAAGTGATCAGCTAACGATAGTGATTGCAAAAAACAGGTGCATGCGATTTTCGACCTTATTGACAATTCATGACAAACGTTTTTTTTTGTTTTTTCTCGCTTTCTGGCATTATTACGTTAGTAAAATTATAAATTCTGACAAATGTCAATTAGGTTGCAAATCGCATGCACCTGGTTTTTGCAATCACTATCGATAGCTGATCACTTTCTGTAAGTCATTTGTTTCGTAGACGTTCATTTGTTTTGTAGGCGTTCATTAGTTTTGTAGGCGTTCATTTGCTTTGTAGACGTTCATTTGTTTTACACCTTAAACAAATGAACGTCTACAAAACATATTCATTCGGATATATGAGCGCGATGTCGTGACACTACGGATCATTCCCAGTAGTTCTATTGAATACCCTTGTAAAAACATACATAGAACTAGACTGGGACATTTCCTATTACTTATCCCATTAGTTCTATTCTCCTCATCAAGTTGTGCTAATAGAATTAGGACAGTTCTATCATAGAACTGTTCAATAGAGCTACTGGAAATGATCCCAAAAATAGTAGAACTTGAAATTAACGAACTGAAATTAATAAACTTACTACACAACAATATTATCTGAGAGTACGGTTAAGCTTTAAAAGACCCACCATACCCCCAGGGGTACTTCCAGGGGTACGGTGGGTCGGCAGCGAAAACTGTGCAGTACAATCTACTTAGTTGTTTAATACCAACTATGGTTCATCATCATCAGCCTTTATCAGTCCACTGCTGGACTACGGCCTCTCCTTTGAAAGGAGGAATTGGCCTACTATACCACGCTGGCCAAACGGATTGGTATAGGGTGTGTATCAAGTTTTCCTTCTCGTTCAGTGCTGTTTTCTGCATAATATGCTCCCTCTGTCGGCTCTTACGACACCCATGGGATGATATGGGGTGGTGACAATCCGTATTCTTAATCCGTCACCACACGGATAATCTATGGTTACTGTTTGAAAAAAGAAAAAAACAAGAACAAGTGAATGGACTTTGATCATCCGTCAATGTTTGTAACTTACGTATGATTTTGTATTTCTATAATAATAATATATTGTGTTGATTCAGCCTTAAATCACTTTTATTACTTGACAAAAACACACATCAGTATTTTATTATTACGAATGTCCCATCTGGATACTTTGTTTTTTAGTCTTTGAACACGCACAATACTGCTTCTCTTTTACACTCGCTAAATGCTAATTTTTTATTCACTCTATTATTTGTGATACTGAATTTGTTATAAATTGTGAATAAAACGTAATGTTTTAATACTCATGAATGAGAAGTGATTCCATAACTTTTAGTCATTTTCCTTCTATAGTTTGTGCAAAATCTCATTACACACGACGGCATTTTCAAATGTAACGTACACACATGCGAGTAAAAGAGCGAGCGCTTCCGACCGCAGCGCGTACGCGACTAAAGCCAAATGTGATATTTAGCCTGTTTTTAATGTGCAACTTTTGAAGTTCGCATAACTCATCTACGGTTTTTTTACGCTGCGCTGTGGCACACGCATACACGAAACCCCCCCTCCCCTCCCCCCGCTCACTCGCTGACGCCACCGCCACACCACCGCCGTGTTTTTGTTTTTGCGGGGGGTGAGGTCGAGCTACGCACTGTACTGCAACCTCGCCTTAAACAAATACAAGCTTTCCATTACCAGCAATTATTTTCGACTAGCGTATGCCCGCGACTCCGCGCGCGTGGATGATGAATATCAGAATATAAAGTAGCCTATGAGCTTTTATGATGTATGAGCTATATTACAGTTACATTTAAATCCGTTCAGTATTTTTGCGTGAAACAGTGACAAAGTTTCATGCAATTTCATAAACTTATAATCGTAGTTGTTAATGCCACAAAATGCTTATATCCAATTTCGCTAAACTTTTGCAGCATAATGCGTAAAATGTCAAACACATCTGTACATTGCAATAACTGAAAGTTTTGTATCTTTTTCTGCGATTCAGACTTGGTAGCTAAAATTTAGCGCAAATCGATTGGTCTGCGGTTTGGCAACGATGCGCGCAGTCCCAGGAGAAATAACCCTTTAACTTATCAAGTACTTTATACGAGTCAAACGACCTGGTACAAAAGCTCTATTTGTATTAAAAAATTGCTTGTTATTGTGACTTTGTGAGCCAAGTTTTATTTTATCCATAAATAAATTATGTATGTAGGAACTCTACGACAACAAAGAAGTGCAACAAAGTTAAAATATAGAAATATTGTAACTGCAACAAGCTTTTTCAGCACAAAGAACTTAAGTTTCAGATATTTAATATTTTTCAAATTCTTTCTAAGTCTTTTACATTTGCAACAGTATATTACAGGGTGTGTATTGAATAATATAGGTCTACTAGCTGACCCGGCGAACTCCGTATCGCCTTTTTAAGGTCTTTTTTCTCATGCCTTTTTTCCATCCATCCATCCATCCATCAGGGCTTAAGAAATTGACCAAAAAAATATTATTTCGGAGGAGTATTGTATCACTAACACTGTGAAATTGCTGAATTGTTTCAATAACGCAGCTGTAAAACGATTTATTAACTCCAGTATGCGACGTGCGCGTATGACTGATCTAGTGATATGATTAACTTCCTAAGATGGCTATTAAAAATAGGGGTTGGTGTTAGAAGGGTGAAAATTAAGAGTTGTTTGTATTTTCAATGACATATCATAAAGAAAGAGACTGCCTCCGTGGTCAAGTGGATAGCGTATGTGACTGCAGATCGGAGGTCCCGGGTTAAATTCCCGGGTCGGGCAAAAGTGTTACTGGGTTTTTCCGAATTCTCAGTAGCAGCACGGAGTCTGGTGATGTGCCCGGTAACGGCAATCGGCTCGCCCCCTATTAGGTACGTGGCACCTAAAAATTCATGGCGAAATGTGGGTGTCATATTACACTTCTGCCTACCCTTTCGGGAATATACAGGCGTGAGTCAATAAAAAAAAGTAAAAGTAAAGTAAAGTTGACACAGTAAAACGATGGCAAATGATAATTGGACCAATTATATTATGATGTTAAAGATATTAATTTTACTAAAAATGTCCCGTCCGCCATCTTGGAACCTCAAATAAATGTCGTTTTCGTTACCAGAATCCATGAAAACCCCGAAAATGACACCCATATTAATTTTATAAAAAATGTCCCGTCCGCCATCTTGGATTCCCAAATAGATGTCATTTTCGCGATCAGAATCCATGAAAACCCCGAAAATGATACCCATATTAATTTTATTAAAAATTTCCCGTCCGCCATCTTGGATTCCCAAATAGATGTCATTTTCGTGATTAGAATCCATGAAAACCCCGAAAATGATACCCATATTCATTTTATTAGAAAAGTCTCGTCCGCCATCTTGTGAATGTAGACACTAAAAACTTTTCCCGTGAGAATTTTGTGTCACACATGCGCATCGTAAAATGTGATTCTCATCATTCTTTCATAACGCGCCTTTTCAAAGAAGCATAACTACATAAATATATGTTAGGGTTGGCCCGTCCTTTTTACTTAGGGGTTTAAAAACTAAACTGCGGCCGATTCTCAGACCTAAAGAATATACGTTTATTATTTCATACAACTCGGTTCAGCCGTTTCGGAGGAGTATTGTAACTAACACTGAGAAACGATTTTTTTGACTCCGGTATGCGCGTGGCGTGGCCAACAGGAGTGATCTAGTCATAAGAGGAAACTACTAATATGGCTATAAAAAAAAGAAGTTGGTGTTAAAGGGGTGAAAATTAAGAGTTGTGTGTATTTTATACTGCTATATCATAAAAATAAAAATAAAAAATGTTCAAAAAATAAGAAATAGATTTTTTGGGCTGGCCACCCTTATGACTTGGAAGTTTGAAAAATAGATAACGACCGATTCTCAGGCCTACCGAATATACATACAAAATTTCATACAAATCTGTCCAGCCGTTTCGGAGGAGTATTTTAACTAACACCATGACACGAGAATTTTATACATATAGATTTGAACGTATCGTCATGGGGTCTCATTCCTTAGAACGTTTTCCGTCATTCTTAACTCTCTCAACAGATGGCTTTACTAGTATCGATTGTTAATGATGACTTTCATGCATAAATGATAAATAAGAAAATAAAGTTCTAAAATATGATATTTATTAATTAAAAAATCCCTTTATTACGATTTAATAAAAAAATGAAACATTTAATTGAATATGAATATTTTTGAAAAATATGATGTGCACTTCGTTGCTCTGGTGGCCAAAATACGTACTAGCTTGTAGTAAAACGTTACAATGAGTTAACTTTCACTCGGCATTCATAGATGGCGCTTTTACGTATGTATATATTTATTTTTATTTAATTTGGTATTAATCTGTAGATGGTAAAATAAATAAATATTTATTAAATAAACATCAAATACTTGAAAAAGTAAGATATTATGTTAACCAATGAACGGCCATGAGCATTTATTTTAAAAAGTACCTGTATAGGTACCTAGTCGAGCGATTGCGTTTTGTTTTTACATTTAAGTACGTAAAAGTAGTGTAATTTAAATTTTATACATAATAAAAACTTACTGTGTTTGTATTATATAATAAAATTTCATAAATTATGATATCAATATGCGTCTTACATATTTTATAGGTACCTACCTATAGTCTGTTCAAGATACGAAAAATAAAATGTAAACAAACCATAAAATGGTTCTTTTAATGCCGCCTTCGCAACAAAAGTAGATTTAAGTTAAATACTCCAAGCGAAAGATGCAGTTAGTTTTACAAAAATACGCCTGTCCCTTCAATTCATAAATGATACTGTATATTTTTTACCTTTTATTTTTTTCGTAGGTATCTTGAACAGACAATAGCAACTAATAAACAGTTGATGTTGAGTATGTTGTAAATCAAGCTAATGAAAAAAACAAAACGCATTTTTAAACTTTGATAGCCGACTTCTCTAGAAGTCTAGAACTCATTCGCTTGGTTCCCGATAGGTATAGTATTAAATTTATCTATGCCGATAGTCATGACTTCATGAGTCGCACAATTGCAAAATCGCGTACCAAGTACACCAAGTGTGTCTCTATAAAATACCAGGGTCGAAAACCAGGTATCAATATACTTCCAAGTTTTTGGGCACTCGAGTATAGAAAACTTCGTGTGACGCCCTGGTAATGCAAGTTTGTATTGAAAAATAAACCTTATCTTAATATTTGTAAGGATGTTTATCGCAAAATTTGGTAATGGACTTTTCTAAATACTTTCATGGAAATTTATTCCTTACTACCATATATTTAAGGAACTTTGTCGCGCAAAACCTTGCAATTTTTATATTCCTGAGTACTCAAAATACTTTCAAGTATTTTAGTGTTTTGTGCGATAAAGTTCCGTTAATGTATGGCAGTAAGGAATATTATTTCATAAAAGTATCTGTAGGGTAAATACGCCATACGTCGGCCCCTCCCCAAACTTCGGCCCTGCACATTTTCGGCTTGCGTTCATTTAAAACGTATTGAAGTTACAAATTTGCCACTCGAATTACAATCTTAGTTCATAATCTATATGTACAACCGTTACTTTCCGATTACGTTAAACACTCTTCGCACACTGAGCGTCAGTAGCGATTGCGCCGTCGAAGCGTCAATTTCATATTTAAAGTACCTTACTTGCTGTGAATACCCACACTTCGGGGATTGATATTAGAACGTTCAGACATTCCTTTTTTATTGTTTTAAGCATTATTATTAGTAATTAGTGATTTTTACTATATTTTGAGATAGATTTTTCAATGTTTAACGTATTGTTTTAAGGAAAAATAGGAGGCCGCCAATAGAATACCAATTTTGAATTAAAACCGGATTCTCGGCCGTGGCCGACTAATAGTAAATGCAGTCTGTTTTATAATTTCCAATTGTACTAATTCCCTTGCCTTAATAAGAGAATTTGCAACGCATATAGGCAAATAAATCTATTTTACGTTTAATCGCCAAATACCGGCCGGGGTGATATTAGTTGAATCTCGAGAAATAATGTGCACAAAATAGAGGCTGGCTTTAGAAACATTTAAAGATCGTAATGTCGACCAGCCTCGAATTCGAGCCCAACTATACAGGCTGATTACTTTTCTTATTTTCTCAAAATTAAATATTTATTATACGTTTATTTATTTATAATATAAAGAGTTAAGTTTTAATGTAGGAGTTGATATTATTGAAAACATTTATATTAGCTTATTATGGTATGGAAATATAAGATATAAATTGCTCTTTGGAACTTGCTACCTTAACCCATGTTAATTACGTAGCTTAAAAATATAAATATATTCAATAATGATACTCTGGGCCAAAAATGGTATGAAATATTTTTGAAAAGATATCCAGAACTAATTATAATTATTTTGATGTTTACTTTGTTATAAATTGTAATACTTACCTAACGTTATTTAAGTGCAAATAAAAAAATACTTTACCTACTATTAAACAAATACGATTAATAACGTATACTTAGTGAGACTCCTGCCAAAATAAATCATATTAATAATATTTATCCGTCTTAATTTAAAAAATCCTATACCCGGCCGATATTTGGGAAAAACGCGACCGACCATGGCCCGTGAATGGCCGACTTTAGGGATTTTTCGTTCTCGACGCATATAAACCTTAGTACTTTTTCCTTGTAGTAGAAATGTCAACCTTATGCCCATAAACATGAAATAGATTTATCAAACTATCCAAAACCGCATCGGAAGCTATCCTTTCGTTGCAAATTGATGGTGCCAGACCGATTCCAAAACAGAAAAACCGTAAGGATGCCGACATTTAGCGTATTTACCCTACTACGTTACGGTCGGGAGTCGGTAATACGCGAAACGTGTTCGCGTACGTTCAAGTAAAAAATACTTTGAAAGTGTTGCAAATATTTTAGTGTTTTGCGTGACAAAGTTCCGTAAATGTATGGCGGTAAGGAATAATATCCCATGAAAGTAAAAGTACTCCGTTACGATCGTGGATCGGCAAAACGCGAGACGCGATCGCGTACGTTTAATTCAAGTAAGAAATACTTTGAAAGTGTTGCAAGTATTTAAAAAAAATCGTTACAATCAGCTTCAAAATTACGAATCCTACAAATAAATGATTTTATAATAGTTAAATTTAGTTTTTTATCTAATTCTGTTTATCCACTTTAATGGAGGAATAAAAAACGACCTAATTTATCAATTTAAACATATTAATTTGCCAACATCTGGATTTGAGTGAATTATCTAAATAACTAACTTGCACGTTTGCATAACTTGCTTGTAAGGCCGAATTAATAAACCAATTGTAATGACTAGCTTTTGCGCGCGACTTCGTTCCCGTGAAAGTTGAAGAGAAAAAATTCCAACGTCTTTGCAAGATTTTTTGTTAGTTGATGAGGTATCATGGTTTCATAAATAAAAAAATAAAATGAACTGTTGTTTCATTTCTACATTTTAATAGTTACCTACCTATTCCCCTTTTGCAATCTCGACGTTCGCTTCGCCAGGGGTTCGCCATTTAGGTTACATTAATTTCGCCTGAATACCAATTTAATTAAGAATATAATAATACAAATAAAGAATAACAATTTTCACGAAGCAGAACTCAAAGGAAAGCACCACCTAGTATATTAATGTACCTATTATATTATCTGTAGCATGCACCACAGACCCTGGGACCACCGACCATCAGACCAAGGCAACCTCACAAGGTCATAGGTTTTGTCAAGTCTATTCAAACTAGCCCAAACACTACTAGTTTCTCATGTGTAGTTTAGGAGTTTCAGTGACCACCTGCCGGCTTCATCATCAGACCAAGGCTACCTCACAAGGTCCATAGATTTTGTCAAATCTATTCAAACGAGCCCAAACACTAATAGTTTATCATGTGTAGTTTAGGAGTTTCTGTGACCACCTTCCGGCTTCATCATCAGACCAAGGCAACCTCACAAGGTCATAGGTTTTGTCGGTTTTATCAAGTCTTGTCAAACGAGCCCAAACACGACTAGTTTATCATGTGTAGTTTAGGAGTTCCTGTGACCACCTTCCGGCTTCATCATCAGACCAAGGCAGCCTCACAAGGTCATAGGTTTTGTCAAATCTATTCAAACGAGCCCAAACACTACTAGTTTATCATGTGTAGTTTAGGAGTTCCTGTGACCACCTTCCGGCTTCATCATTAGACCAAGGCAACCACACAAGGTCATAGGTTTTGTCAAGTCTTGTCAAACGAGCCCAAACACTACTAGTTTATCATGTGTAGTTTAGGAGTTCCTGTGACCACCTTCCGGTTTCATCATCAGACCAAGGCAACCACACAAGGTCATAGGTTTTGTCAAGTCTTGTCAATCGGGCCCAAACACGACTAGTTTATCATGTGTAGTTTAGGAGTTCCTGTGACCACCTTCCGGCTTCATCATCAGACCAAGGCAACCTCACAAGGTCATAGGTTTTGTCAAATCTATTCAAACGAGCCCAAACACTACTAGTTTATCATGTGTAGTTTAGGAGTTCCTGTGACCACCTTTCGGCTTCATCATCAGACCAAGGCAACCACACAAGGTCATAGGTTTTGTCAAGTCTTGTCAAACGAGCCCAAACACGACTAGTTTATCATGTGTAGTTTAGGAGTTCCTGTGACCACCTTCCGGCTTCATCATCAGACCAAGGCAACCTCACAAGGTCATAGGTTTTGTCAAGTCTTGTCAAACGAGCCCAAACACGACTAGTTTATCATGTGTAGTTTAGGAGTTCCTGTGACCACCTTCCGGCTTCATCATCAGACCAAGGCAACCTCACAAAGTCATAGGTTTTGTCAAGTCTTGTCAAACGAGCCCCAACACGACTAGTTTATCATGTGTAGTTTAGGAGTTCCTGTGACCACCTTCCGGCTTCATCATCAGACCAAGGCAACCTCACAAGGTCATAGGTTTTGTCAAGTCTTGTCAAACGAGCCCAAACACGACTAGTTTATCATGTGTAGTTTAGGAGTTCCTGTAACCACCTTCCGGCTTCATCATCAGACCAAGGCAACCTCACAAGGTCATAGGTTTTGTCAAATCTATTCAAACGAGCCCAAACACTACTAGTTTATCATGTGTAGTTTAGGAGTTCCTGTGACCACCTTCCGGCTTCATCATCAGACCAAGGCAACCACACAAGGTCATAGGTTTTGTCAAGTCTTGTCAAACGAGCCCAAACACGACTAGTTTATCATGTGTAGTTTAGAAGTTCCTGTGACCACCTTCCGGCTTCATCATCAGACCAAGGCAACCTCACAAGGTCATAGGTTTTGTCGGTTTTGTCAAGTCTTGTCAAACGAGCCCAAACACGACTAGTATATCATGTGTAGTTTAGAAGTTCCTGTGACCACCTTCCGGCTTCATCATCAGACCAAGGTGCATTCACAAGGTCATTCATCACTGCACCATTTCAATGTTACCGTAACATAGCCACCAAACTTACGTAAGTATGTCAAATATCAGCTTTATGGAACAGTGTACAAAGTGCATTCCAAATTTTGAACGGAAAGACACGAAGTCATAAAAATATCGCTAGATATTTTAACGCCACCGGTACATACGTAAAATAGGTACCTACTAGATCGGTTGATCGTGTTATAACCTTGAAATGAGGCACACTTGGGTGACAAGGTGAAATATCATAATATTTCTACATTTTAGACAGAATGCTTTTTTATTATAGCGCCATCTCTTCTTTTTAATTTAAAATAACATTGCTTACAAAATGAGACGTAAGATGTCGCTACCATCGACTCCAATTTTTTCGTCGCTAGCGCCATCTGTTGTTTTATTTACGGTATTAACAAGTACTTATAAAAATAAAGGTCTAATATTAAGGATCTAACGTGGCCAATTTTTATGGACGACTTGCGGCATCTGTACTGTAAAGTATTATTTTTATCTATGGTATCGTGCACCATAAAACAACAATTATGAGTTATCAACGCCTGTGAAAATTAAAGGCAAACATCGAGTGTATTTATCAGGTGCATTTGTTCTCACACAAACTGCTAAAGTCAACTGCATTGAAACGATTACTCGCCAGCTTGTAAACGTTGCCGTCGCAGCGTCAGCGACGGGGTATCGTAGAATTGTCCCATTATTTAAACAGAAGCGTCTCCCATACACAACTGTGTTGAAATAAGAGCCTTTGCAAACAGCCATGCATAAAAATAAACGGTTTGCGATATACAAACGCAAATGAACTACTTCGGAAGCTCTAAAAGCTTTATCACAGGGACGACCGCGTCACGGTCCGAATTGAAATCAATATCCAATGTTTGGAACCGGACCGTCAGTTCCTGTCGTGAAACTGTGATTGGATTAACACACAGCATCCATGCCGACTTCTATAGATACTGAAATAACCAAGGAATACCAGTTACTGAAATACGTTTATAGGCTTACGAGATAATAGTCACAATTGAATACATTATACACGCCGACGAGTGCGCGGCACCGAATCTGTAAACAGCGGGTTAATTCATCACGTCTCTTGCTACCTACATTATATTATTATTCTATCATTCACTTGCCGCTACATCCAAGACGAGTTGCGTCATCTACTCGTTTTCGCCCTCTGGATAAACCCTCATGTTTGAACACTGGTGTTACGAATCTCAAAAATAACTCCAAACAATATTTGTGTTTATATTCGCAATAATACTCAAAAGCTTATTTGCGTTTAATTTCGTTTATGGAGTATTTTTTTATTGAAAATACCGAGTGCACAGTTTGAAACATTTTATTTCCTCTGAATAAACCAAGCATTGTGGCTGCTATATAATTTTCAACGAACGCAGTTAAATGGCAGATTTAATATCCATTTTTCGTTTCATGTCATCTACATTTCCTATTTCCGAATCGTAATTCCGATTTCAAAGTTAAAAGCTTTCTTAGTAAAGTTCATGACATACATTTTTAGTGACTGAGACGTCATAAAAATTTGACGTTTTCCTGTCCTCCAAGAAATGTTACAGTTATACTAATTAAGAATGATATGGCATCAAAGCATTATATATACAAAAGCATAAAATTGTATAATGAGAAGCACCTATAGGCTTTCTTAGTAGCTCAAATTATTTTCTTAATTTATATCATATTTGCCATTCGTGGAATTGTTTGTTTGCAAAATTGTCTGTACCCACAGAGTCGGCTTGCTGTAGGCTTTTGAAAAAAGTATCACTAAACATTCATACGTGGACCGTAAAGATGCACCGCGCGACGTGGGTAATGTTTGTACGGACTCTTTTCCCGCACTCAAATGTAGACGTCTAACACATAGTAATCCCTAAGCGGAGCCAGCGGCCATCAAGGAAACGCATAAGCTCTTGGCAAATAACTGCAATGATCTAAAGCTCGCGCGTCTTTCGAATGGAATCCTGCTTATTATTATTTACAGTGTCTTACTGTAACGAGATACGCAACAATACTTTATTTTTACAATAAATATGAACAGCTCTACAGAATTCTTGTGGTGGTTGTTCAACTAGTGTAACACTGTGTGGAGGATTATATTTTCGTTCTAGTTTAATGGAACTCAGACATATTCACAGTTTTAAGGTAAATCCAGCTTCATGAAATGCACAGAGTAAAACATAAACTTTTGCTGAACGTTTGGCAAACAGTTAGGAGCAAAAATAAAGAAAAAAATTATTTTATACGAGCACCACACGCGAATAGCATTGTGTGAGATCTATACAACTGCAAGTTATTTTTTAAAAATGCATTGTGCATTTACCGTTCTGTTCGATGACATATACTTTTAGTCACGTTGTAATTATTATGACTTTTAATATGCAAAACAAAGCAACTCGTGGCTTGTTTTACATTGGAGCTTTCTAGAACGCCTTTGTGTGTCTCAAGATTGCTAAATTTTTCTGCTACGTATGCATAGGAAATATGAGACTTTTTCCCTTAATGCGAATATCCTTTTGCCTGTCTTTTTCATAGGTATTTCCCAGCATACCGTATTAACCACGCCTAATTACGAAAATGAATCGCTATTGTCCCTAAATAAACAGTATTAGATAGGTCATGATGTTCCAACAATAAATTGGAAGCCATTAAAATAAATGAGGCTTTAAGTATTAACTTGAGCAACTTCAACAGCTTCCGAAACGTTTAAAATTACAACGTTGCTCTTTTTAAATATTTCCTTTATCTTTTATGGATCGACAGTTAAAATCTGGAACGCTTTTATCAACTATGGATACTTGATAATTTATCCGGCTCTAATTACCTATAATTCAGTGTTATTTTATCTTTAAATTATGCGGTGATATATTGGAAATTTAGAGGTTATTATTAATTAGTGAAGTATAGGTATTATTCATTAACGTAGTCACTCTCACAATGTATCTATAAAATGAATAGTTTTTTTAAATGTTTCATCATCATCATCAGCGATATTTTTAGTGTTTATTATTTTCTAAATACAAAAAAAATAAGTACTTCTGTAAAATATTTCTTTGAAAGCTAATATGTTTGTGTTAGCTATATTAATAGCTGTGTAGGGCAAGCAGTGGCTAATAAGTAACAGCAAAAACTTTAAATTTGCAAAGTTTCAATGCGGAACCCTCGTTATGTAAGCATGTCTCGGTGGGGTTCTACTCAACAAACTTGTATGAATTTCTATAGATAACTACCATCTAGTAACTATATTAAAGTCTTTAATTCGTGAGTAATATATTACTACAGAAGCAAGATGTATTGATATCATTCGTTTAAAATTGTCCTGCGGGAAATATTTTAATTCATGGCTATGGTTCTAACCTTTCTCCTAGTGAAAAGAGGTCGGTACCCAGCAGTGGTACAGTAGTAGTATACTGGGCTGATGATGATATTCACCACGAACCTTAGTTTCGCCAATACATTAGTTACCATAGCGCTTGCCAAAGTGCCGAAATATCGGATAAAAGAAACAAAGAACGTGGTATATATTCCTAAAGACAATTTAAAACTAATGTGATGGACAAAGAAAGTTTAAATTAATGTATTGATCCTAATTTATTCGCCTAGTCAAGACATAGAATATTCTGTCTAGTCGTTATTTATTATTTAACAACGAAGCTACAACACATATTTAGAATACATTAAAAGTTCAAAGCTCTAAACTAATAGCTAGATAAAAGTAACACCTAATTAATGTTTGATATTCAATTTCAAATTCTGTATTTCAAGAAAAATACTAATGTAATTAAGGAGAAAACTTACTTAGGTTATGCCTTTTATTTAGACAGACAACATTTAAACTTGTATTTACGAAATTAAAAGGCTCATCAGTTTAAACGGTTCTAGCTGCATAAGCGTAATATACAATTCAGTAGATACTTTAATGTGTGTAATTCTAAAAATCTGTTGACGGTAAAAAAGGTACAGAAGAAACAATAATACACATGTCTACTTGTAACATTTTCTCGAACACTTGATTGCGCGTAACGTGCAGCAACTTAAATTTCTGTAGAGAATCCTTACCGAGAGTACAAGACGTCGGTAAACGTTCACTTAAAAGAATACCGAAGAAGGGTTAATTAAGGCGAGATCGAGCTAATGGCCGCTTATCGCCGCTGAACTCGCCGTCCGAATAAAAGACATTAACGACTAATTATTTTTCATTATTCATATATCCTGTACTAATTTATGAGGTCTGGTTATACTCAACATTTCACCGCAAGAACAAAACCTTCACAAACCGTTATTATTGTAATTAAAAACCTTCTACCAAGCGCTTTAAATTAACGTTCATTCTCTTGTCATTTAACAAAAACAATCTACGTAAGCCAAAGTGCTTCTAAACAGAGAGTTTGAATCTTAGATTTTATTTCCTCCATTAATTTTATATTCGTCATTTTCAAAGATTAACTTATTTTACGCGTTATCAAGGGAACCATTATGAAAGATGAAATGTAAACTCGACTTTTTTAACGGTTTAACTTCTGCCGGCGTTTTGGCAACGAGAGCGCCTGCAAAGGATGTTTTATTGGAGCACGATTCCATTCTCTGTATTCGCAAAAACGTCAAACTATAATACCAACTAATGAATTTCTGAAACATCTGTAAAATGATGTTGCATCAAATAACACAGTGATAGTTGTGTATACCTATAACCGTTCCGTTTTCTTTCCTTCTGGTGTTTGTTTTAGTTTCTGCGTAGATAACTTTAGTCGTTAGAATGCAGTAACATAAATATACAGAGTAGGTTCAATGTCCAAGAATAGGGTTATGTAAGATAATAATGTTACGAGCTGGTGTTCGACGATAAATTATAACTCACTATGCCACTTAAACTGAACTTTATTTATACACAAACACTTCACACACTTATTTACAAAACCAGTAAAAACACACTTATTTCACACTTTTCCACTTCACTAATAAGAACAACACTAAACACTTCCGAATTACTTCCTTCGCTTCTTGTATTTCGCTTCGATATTCAATTGTTACTGTCCTGTCTCGCGCGCTCTCGCTCTATTTATACTGGCCGGATAACATCACTAGCGCATTCTAGACTCTTCCACAAAACTGTCGAAATAATCTCGAACAGTCGATTACTCGATACAGCAACGCCATCTAGTACAGAGTAGCTGAATAACCATTAAACCACCGATACATTCAATCTCTTCTAGTACCCCTATTCACCGATAGATGGCGTAACACTGCCCCCCTCTTAAACGTGTTCGTCTCGAACATCGTTGGACCCATGGTAACGAGCCAAATGGTCCACATGAACTATCTTCGGTGCACCTCGCGACCCCTTCTGGATTCGATAGGTGACGTCGTTCATCCTGGTAATTATGCGATATGGCCCGTCCCATCTGGCTTGTAACTTAGGCGATTTGCCTTTGCTTCGTACTGGGTTATGAAGCCACACCAATGATCCCTCATCGAAGCCTTTGTTGTTTGCCTTCCGGTCGTAGCGAGTTTTCATCTTTTCAGACATCTGTTGTCCTGACTCCCTGATGTGCTCGTATACGTCGTTCATCTTGTTGCGTAGCTCGGTCGCGTAATCCGTTATATTGCGTGGAGAGTCTGGCGGAATACCGGTGATTAAGCCTGCTGGTAAACGTAATTCTCTGCCGAAATTGGCAAAAGCTGGTGTTACTCCTGTGGTTTCGTGGACCGCACTGCGATATGACAGAAGGAATGGTTGGATGTGCTTGTCCCAATCTCTTTGTTTGCTCTCCACGACCTTCGCCAGGTACCTTTCCAGTGATTGGTTAAATCGTTCAACCATGCCATCTGATTGCGGGTGATAAGCCGTGGTCCTGGTTTTATGTGCACCCATCACGCGACAAGTCTCCTTGAACACCTCGGATTCGAAGTTCCGGCCTTGGTCGCTGTGGATTTCCAAGGGTACCCCGAATCGACAAAAGACTTCATGCACCAGCTTGTCGGCCACTGTGGTAGCTTCTTGATTTGGGATTGCAAATACTTCAGGCCACTTTGTGAAGTAATCCATCACAACCAAGAAGTATTTGTTTCCGTCCTGACTCTCAGGAAACGGCCCAGCGACATCCAACGCTATGCGCTCCGATGGAGCTCCCACATTGTACACCTTTAATGCACCTCTGCTTCGAGTATGTGGCCCCTTGATAGCCGCATAACTTATGCATTTGCGGTACCAATCCTCGACGTCATCCCGACAGTGGAGCCAATAAAACCGCTCCCGGATCTTAGTAAGGGTCTTCTTAACTCCCATGTGACCTCCCGAAGCACCATTGTGATAGAGCTGCAAGACTCCCGGCAGCTTAGTTTTGGGCACTACCATTTGCAAATGGCACTGGTTACCGCGAGCGTTTTCCCATTTGCGGCACAGAACTCCATCCTGGACGACCAAGCTTTCACACTGTGCCCAATAACTCTTGGCGATAGGGCTCATTGCTGCGATATCACTCCATTTGGGCCTAGGAGCGCCTGATTTCTTCCATTCAAGAATCGACTGTACATCCTTGTCATCTTGCTGAGCACTCTGCAAAGCTTCTCTCCATTCGTCGCTTAGATCCGTCTTTAACATCCTCAATAGCGCTGCCTGTTTTGCTTCCTGTCGGCTACAGTGCTTGCACTGGTCGGGACACGGCCTACGCGATAGGGCATCTGCGTTACCATGGGACTTGCCGCTGCGATGTTGTATTACGAAATCAAACTCTTGCAGTAGTTCAATCCATCTAGCTTCTTGTCCTTCTGGGTCCTTAAATTGAAGTTGCCATTTCAGCGCTGCATGGTCGGTTCGCAGGTGGAATTTACGGCCCAACAAGTATTTGTTGAAATGCTGCAACGTCTTTACTACAGCCAAGAGTTCCCGCCTGGTGACGCAGTAGTTTCTTTCGGGTTTGGATAAGGTCTTGCTGAAGTATGCTATAACAACTTCTTGATCACCCTTCTTCTGTGACAGCACGCCGCCAATTCCGGTGTTACTGGCATCTGTGTCAACTATGAATTCATGCTCATTGTCAGGGTAGCCTAGAATAGGTGCAGTACACAGATGTTCCTTAAGCTTCTGGAATGCAACGTCACAGCTCTCATTCCAACAGAACTGCACTCTGTCTTCGGTGAGCTTATGAAGAGGTCGAGCAATGTCAGCAAAGTTCTTCACAAACCGTCGATAGTAGGAGCATAATCCGAGGAATGCTCTGACCTGCGTTTTGTTCTCTGGAACTGGCCATTCCTTCACGGCAATGATCTTATCCGGGTCAGTTTGAATACCGTTCTCCGAGACCACATGTCCTAGAAAGTTCTCTTGCCGTCTGAATAACGCGCATTTTTTCGGACTCAGCTTCAAATTAACTCCTCGTATCTTTGACAGCACTTGCTCCAAGTTTCGAAGGAGATCCTGGAAAGTGCGCCCCACGATGATGATGTCATCCAAGTAGACCAGGCAGGCGTCTCCAATCAGTCCCATAAGCACTCGCTCTATCAGTCTCTCAAAAGTAGCCGGAGCGTTGCACAATCCAAAGGGCATGACGTTAAATTGCCACAATCCTTTGCCTGTGGAGAATGCCGTCTTCTCTTTGTCTCGAGGATCTATTTCCACCTGCCAGTAGCCACTTTTTAGATCTAATGTAGAAAACCACTTCATTCCCGTCAGCGTATCCAGTGTGTCATCGATCCTTGGCAGTGGGTAGCTGTCCTTCTTTGTGATGTCATTTAATCGGCGGTAGTCTACACAGAAGCGCATGCTGCCATCCTTCTTCTTAACTAACACCACCGGAGAGCACCACGGGCTGGACGAAGGCTCGATTACGCCTTCTTTCACCATACCGTCGATCATAGCTTCCACTTCACGTTCCCGTGCCACTGGCACACGTCTTGGTCGCTGGCGAATCGGTGCTTCACTTCCCGTGTTTATTTTGTGCTGGACTAGTGCTGTCTTCCCTATGTCGGCATCACTGGTCGAGAAAATATCCGCGAACCGGTTCAACATCTTCTGAGCCTCGGTCTTCTCCTCCTCCGACAGGGTACTTTCGCAGTCCAATAAAAGAGTAGACACGTCGAATCGTGCACCCTGAACCTTGGCGCTGGCAGGTTGTTCTTGACATCTACGCATCCAAGCCGCTCCTTCATAGGTGCCCAATTCCGTCCCTTTCTTGAGCGACACTTCCTTGTCACTTGCATTCAGTGCGCGTACTGATGAAACTTTGGTACCCCTTACCAAAGTTCGTGCAATCTTCCACGAGGCCTCTTTCTCTAGGCCTTCGATTAGTACGCAGCGGTTCCCTCGACCAGAATTCCCTGGTAAACAAACTGGTACAACAGTTTCCGACCGCGGGTGAAGAATGACATTCTTCAGGCAGTACTTTTTTCCTGAAGTTGCACCTTCCATGAAGACTTCTTCTAAGCCACACTTCAACACTCCCTGGTTAACATCGATCTCGCAGCGATACTTCCGCATGAAGTCTAGGCCCAGGATGCAGTCGTCCACTATATCGGCTACAATGACTTTCTGACGGTAAACTTTGTTGTCCATCTTCAGATCCACCTCCATTTCACCTCGGACGGTTATGTGCTGACCGGTAGCTGTTCTCAGATTCACACTTTCATTGTTCCTGAAGCAGCCCCGAAGAACCCGTCTTGCCAGATGGAAACCGATGACTGTCCGAGAAGCACCCGTGTCCAATGTCAGCTTGCATGGTGTTCTATTAATTTCGCCTTCGATGATCAGGCTGTTCCCGCCACATGATTGCGAGATCGAGATACTTGGGGCTCTTCCATTACCAGCCAGCACCCGCCCCGCAGTGCTGGCTTCTACTCGTTTCCCTGCTCTCGCTGCCTGGCAGGCACATCAGGTGACCCCTTTGGTGGAGACAGGGTGTCACCAGGCTGCCTACGCTTTGGGCAGCTCAAGCGGATATGGCCTCTTTCTCCGCAGTTGTAGCACCGAGGTGACGACACAACTTCCCTGATGCGGTGACCTCGATCATCGCGTCGCACTGCTTCCACCTCCAGAGCGTGGGCTAAAGCGTCCTTGAGGTCCTTGAAGTGCCCAAGCCTCACTGCTGCTCTTACCTCCAGGTCCCGGATCCCATCCGCAAACGCCTGTACGAGGTTCCCGTCAATAAGCGCAGGCGACGACTGGTATGCCTTCCTGACCAGCTTTTCCACCTCTAGAGCCCACTGCTGCAGAGTTTCTCCGGTGCGTTGCGTCCTGTCCTTCAGCTGAGCACGATACACATGTTCGAGGTGCGCGTCTCCGTACCTCGCCTCCAGCGCCTCCAGAAGCTTCTCGTAGGTGACGTCTTGTCCGAGTGCCTCCAACACTGTCAAGGCCTGGTCGCGAAGGCCCAGGGTTAGGGCGGTTAAGGCCTGTTCTTTGGTCCACCCATTCGATCGCATCACAGCCTCGAACTGGATCTTGTATGCAGACCATGATGACGAGCCATCAAATGGTGGAACCTTAAATCCACGAGGTGAGGGCGCTACAGCCGCTGGTGTTACTTCGAGCCCCCGCAACTTCTTCTCCACTTCAGCAACACAGGTCTCGTGGTGGTCGTGTACACGCTTCTCTATAAAGGCGACGCGAGTCTCAAGCTTGTCGTGTACGAGCATCTCTACGTCGCTGATACGGGCCTCGTGCTGCTGAAGTTCCTCTTTGACCGCCTTCAAGTCCTTCCCTACAGCGGCGCTGAGGTCCTTCGTAAGCACTACCTGCTCTTCTAGGCGGCGCGCGTGCTCCTCCTTGTCGCGCTGGAGCTGTTCTTCTAGGCGGCACGCGTGCTCCTCTTGACGGCAGGCCTGCTCCTTCTTGTCGCACTGAAGCTGTTCCTCCAGGCGGCGCGCGTGCTCCTCTTGACGGCGAGCCTGCTCCTGTTGACGGCGAGCCTGCTCCTCCTTGTCGCGCTGAAGCTGTTCCTCCAGGCGGCGCGCGTGCTCCTCTTGACGGCGAGCCTGCTCCTGTTGACGGCGGTCCTGCTCCTCCTTGTCGCGCTGTCGCTGTTCTTCCATGCGGCGCGCGTGCTCCTCTTGACGGCGGGCCTGCTCCTCCTTGTCGCGCTGTAGCTGTTCCTCCATGCGGCGCGCGTGCTCCTCTTGACGGCGGGCCTGCTCCTGCATGAACGCCATCAGAGCCGCGATGTCGGGCACCGCCATGGAGTGTGCGCTTGCAGGCTCCACTGCAGCCGCGGAGTCGCCTGATCCACCAGACGATGGAGAAGGAACGTCTCCGAAGCGTCTCTGGTCCAGGTCTTGCTGGCGCTGGTTCCTGGTACGCACTCCGTCAGTTTCTTCCTTCGGTATAACCGGCATAATTTATCCCTTTCATCTGACACCAATTTGTTACGAGCTGGGGTACGACGATAAATTATAACTCACTATGCCACTTAAACTGAACTTTATTTATACACAAACACTTCACACACTTATTTACAAAACCAGTAAAAACACACTTATTTCACACTTTTCCACTTCACTAATAAGAATAACACTAAACACTTCCGAATTACTTCCTTCGCTTCTTGTATTTCGCTTAGATATTCAATTGTTACTGTCCTGTCTCGCGCGCTCTCGCTCTATTTATACTGGCTGGATAACATCACTAGCGCATTCTAGACTCTTCCACAAAACTGTCGAAATAATCTCGAACAGTCGATTACTCGATACAGCAACGCCATCTAGTACAGAGTAGCTGAATTACCTTTAAACCACCGATACATTCAATCTCTTCTAGTACCCCTATTCACCGATAGATGGCGTTACACTAAGTAGAAATAAAACAGATTTTTCTTAGATCTTTGCTTGCATTTCCGCGCAGCATCTGGATAATGTTTATTATGAAGTGACCTGAATAAGCAACTTCTTTGACCAGATGAAGCACACGCGTCGTGAATGAGCGCAGTGTATGTTTTTAATTTGACAGATTTTGTAAACAAATGTTTTATTGGTATTCTAACGGCAAACCAGACCGGCACATCCGCTTCCTTTATACGACGATAAGATTACAAACTAATCGACACAATCAAACAATGATGAAATATCTTCCCCATAGTGTTTATTGATTGACTGTTGATCAATGAATGTTCGTTGCGATAACAACGTTTTAATCATAACATGTCTCATGACTAAAACACAAATTTTCTGACACTTTTTCTTGTTCCAGATTTCCCCCGGGTTGAAGTTGCACCAAAAAATCCTTTGCGTCTTGAAATTGACGGAGTTGCAACAATGGAGTGTAAAGTTGACGCTAAACCTAAAGTAAGCAGTGTGAGGTGGACAAGAAATGGCAACTACATTTCGAACTCCTTCACTCATACTATTCAGGGAGTGATGGTGCAAGACGCGGGTAAATATATCTGTAGTGCGGATAACGGGCTGGGGCGCCCGGGGGAGAAGGAAATGTACCTAGATGTGCTGTTCCCTCCCAGTGTCACTGTAGAGTCCAAAACTTACAAAGCCGAGGAAGGCGGAAATGTTGAAATTCGTTGCGAGGTCTCCGCTAATCCTGAACCTATATCTATTGAGTGGACTATGGAAAGCAAGCCTGACTTCCATCAAAGCGGAAATACTCTTACGTTGACTCGAGTCAACGCCGAGATGGCGGGTGCATACGTCTGCAAAGCGGTTAATGTTATATCATCCAGTAACGGAAAGCGCACCGAGCGAACTAACAGTGCTTCGGTCGCTGTTTTAGTGCGCCACAAACCAGGCCACGCACGCATCAGCCCCGACAGACCCGTAGCTCAGGAAGGTGCAGGGGTAACCCTAACGTGTAGCGCTAAACCTCCAGGCTGGCCAACTCCTCAATACCGATGGTTCCGCGATACGGAAACATCGGATACCAAGCCCACCGTTTTAGCTACAGGCAATCAATATTCATAGTCAGGCCACGAACGAATTGGGTCACGGCGATCCCGCATCTGTCACATTAGAAGTTCACCAGCCACCTCGTTTGCAAACTAAGTTGCAAATTCACGTGACAAAACGTTCGGGCGAACAAGAATTTTCGGTCACTTGCAGTGCGCTTGGCAAACCACGGCCCAACGTCAAGTGGTTCAAGGACAACGCCGAGATTAAGCCCGATACTAATTTTTACGAAGTGATAACTGACATTACGGAGAGCAGAAACGCTGTATATAATGTACAGAGTACCCTCAAATTTAATGGAAAAGTCAGAGCCAACACTAACGACCTTTTTCCCGACGACAGGGGAATATATTCGTGCGCCTTCGAGAATGAAGTTAAGAAGGTCGAGTCTACCATGCATCTTCGAATAGACCGTAAGTATTACTTAGTTATTAATAAGTCATTATATTCGAAAATTAAGTATTTAGTTCAAACCTTATTTGGAAATTTTATCTTTTCAGACTAACCGATATCGATTCGACAACAGAAAAAAGTAGCTTATGATGTGATGGAAAGTGCCGAAATTTTGTGTAGGGTTCAAGCTTACCCAAAACCAGAATTCCAGTGGTTCTATGGATCAAACACAGCCCCGTAGCAAATGTCCTCGGACGGCCACTACGAAATAAATATTACGACTGATAACAATGATTCTTACCTAAGCGTTCTAAAGATAAAGACGGTAAAACCTCAGGATTACGGGGATTATGTTTGCAAAGTAAAGAATTCGGTGGGTAGTATACGGCCTCAAATAAGATTGCAGCTGAAAGGCGCGCCGGAATCACCTCGTTCTCTGGAGAGTCAGAACGTAGGTCCGTCGTATATAACTTTTAAGTGGGAAGCTGGTTTCGAGGGTGGGTTGTCGAACACGAAGTACTTCGTGCTGTACCGGCGCGTGGCGCTTCGAGGCTCGGGTTTGGGCGCTGCTAGCTCCGAGCACTGCTCAGCCGAGCGCAGTACGCAGTTCGACTGGATGGAGTACGACTGCGGACGAGCCAACCCCTGCAACGTCACGCGACTCGACCAACATAACACTTACTCGTTCAAGGTTTGATTACAATGTTAATTATTATCATATTCAAATAGTTAGACCACATACGATTATTTTAGAAAATTAACATTGTAGACAAAACATCTTTATTTTGACATAGTTATTATAGATAAATCCTTTTGGACATAATTAAGAGTGATCGGTTCAGTCTAAGTAATATTTTTGCTCACCTATTCTAATAAATATTCTAATAATGACTGCCTCGTTGGTCTCGCGGCATAAATGTGCGCGTGGGATTGGGATGTCTCGGGTTCGATTCCCGGGTCGGGCAAAGTGTTATTGGGTTTTTCCGTTAGGAAATTCTCAGTAGCAGCACGGAGTCTGGTAATGTGCCCGGTACGGCAATAGGCTCGCCCCCTATTACGTGGGACCTAAAAATTCATGGCGAAATGTGGGTGTAATATTACACCTCTGCCTACCCCTTCAGGGATACAGGCGTGAGCCTATAAAAAAAAAACTATTCTAATAAATTCGTATGATGTGATAAATGTATGCACGGAGCACAATAAGTTCTGAATACATTTAAAGCTATTACTATTACCCACTGGAAAACACAGGAAACAGAAATATATTTATGCTAATGATGTACATCTGTTGCAGTAATACAGATATTAAATAATTGTGTTCACATAAATATATTTTCTTTTCTTTGCCGTACTAAGTCTGGAGAGCTCGACTTGAAGGGAAACTTATTGTTGCACGTCATACACAGAGCTTCAATCTTTTAAACAAGGCCGAATAATAGTTTAACATCAATGTCCTCTTTAAATGTAGTATCGTCCACAATCACAAAAAAATAATATAGCAGTAGGTGAACATAATACGGTATTATTAACTTACATTTATGTTTTCATTGGTATCGCTACCGACAGCATCTTACATTTGCGCATCATCATTCGGCGCGTGCCGTTAGTTTATTTAAGTTTACGAATGTTCTGTTTTACGTTTTGTGCCGTCGCTATCGTTTTCGACACGCTTTAGAATGTTTACGAACTAGCAGTGCGCTACTGTTCAAACTTGTGCTAAAACGTTTGAACGAATGCAGGTGAAAGCGGTGAGTACTAAAGGGCAGAGCAATTACTCCAACGAGATTACGGTGACGACGAAGGTGGATAAGATTAACCCGCCGGAGCAGGTGACCTACGACCCGAGCACGCAGACTATTGCCTTCACCGTCACTCCTACTTGCCTCTCGCTCATCGGAGTGGTGGAAGGTATACTGCCCCTATGGGCGTCACGCCAGGCTGGGAGGTAAATATTCTTCTATATATCAAACCTTATTATTCTTTACGTGTACGTAGTATATCCAATATCACACGATCACGAGACTTTCGCTAATGCTCACACGTGTGTTAACTGCTTTGCGTTTTTTTATGTATGTCAAGAGATGGGCGACGGATAAATACTCGGAAGATAAAAACTCGAGTATTTATCTGTAATGGATAAATACTCGTTTTTACCCGTTTTTATCAGATATTTACTCAAAATGATGGATATTTATGTTTTATTGCGAATCAGTTGGTTATTTTTTTTTAATTTTATGACTAGTACTAGTATTATTTGTTGTCAGAATAGGTAGGTACATTTAGTGCTGATATCAAGACGAAGCAACGTGTTTGTGACTGCACACTATCCCGGTCTCCTTTTGACCCGTCCCTTTTTTTTGCTTATCTCGCCCTCCACCCGGCACCTCCGCACCGCATAGTGTCCGTTACCACAGAATAGATAGTACTAACATACCGTTACCAGTATATCTGTATAATCTATGATCGCTATGTCCTGTACAGACAGATACTGATGAAGAATCCGTGGATTTGAGAGAAGCGAGAAATGGGTTCCAGTTTGTAAATTGCTTTTCTAATAATGATGAACAAGCGTCTAATAGTGATGGTAGTTTATTTCAGAAAATATTTACGATTGTAGTAAACGAAATTCTCATATTGACAGTAATTGACAAAATATTCGTAAGTGTAGTGAAGTTATTGTTATTATAATATCTGGAGGCATGGCAGTGCAAAGAGTAAGTCGAGCAAAAAAGCGGCACGGCGGCCGTACCACCTTTTCTCGAAGCAATTCAGGCCATTTTCGACCTCCTATAACTTCGTTGTGGATAAAACTAGAAGCCTAATTTTTTGTAACCATGTAGGCATTGTATAAACATGGTGCATTTCAAATTTCATTCAATTTGAATTTACCTGTAGTTTAAGAATTATAACCAGTCCAAATTCTTAATTTTGTCACTCACTGACCGATCTTTAATGTCTAAGGCACTTCTAGAAGACATAGAAGCTTCAAGTTTAGAATATGATTAGTGTTTAGTTTATGAATCAATGAAAAATTAAAATATTTTTCAATTTCTGTCCAGTTTTCGAGATACATCAACTGCATAAATAAATTTGTAATCCCATATAAATATAAAGGATTACAAAATTACATTTGCAGTTAGTGCTTTAATTAAGAAAATTCGTTGTTGGTGTACAAGAAGAAGAAGGTACCGGCAAGGACAAAAGTAAGACTATCTACAAAAATAAATGAGATCCCATAAAAACAATACTTGTCAAAAATACCAAGTCTCGCGACCGTAAAAAGTTGTGAGATACAGTTAATACCAAGTCGCTTAATTAAAAATCTTTAATGTTTTAAATAAATATATTGACTTGGCAATCGCATTAAGCAATTTAATTTATATATGTGTTACTTATGAGATATATTGTGTTCTCATGCGATGGCCGAGTCAGTCTATTTATTTAAAACGGGTCTCCCTTGTTAGACCGAGAGGAATTTGACAAATTTTCACTTCCCTAAAATTTTTTCGCATAATTTCATTTGCCAAATTATTCCTAAGCAAAAAATCTATTCACAATAAATTGTAACGCAAACCTAATGTTTGGGAAATGAACGTTTAAACTATAACTTGTTTACCAACTAGTATTTTTAACATTTCTTATTTAGTCAAATATTTCAGTTGGAATAACAGTTTTTACGCAAAATTATTAATTATCCTAATCTAAATAGTTCATTTCCCGGTAATCTACTAAAAACAATCTCTTTTTTCTATGCAAGTCGTTTCTGGCACTGGCCGGCCGCTACCGCGGCACCGCTCGCTTTGCTCGCTCGGCTCGTGCGTAGGACGTCACAGCTCTAACCTAACCTACCCTAATCGTTTTTTTAATAATTAACCTACTCTAACTACTTCCTTAAATAAACTTATATCACCAAACGTTTATTGTCTGAAGATTGTTTGCTGTAATAAATCATTTGATTAAAGACCAAATGCCATAATGACATTATACTTGGTAATATTTTGCCAAGTAAAAATTTTACCAAATAAAAATATGCGTATTAAAATCATTCGAAATATTGCAATGGTATAAAAAAGGTTGCTACAATTTGTTTGGGTAGTGAAATTTTGTCAAAATCTTTTCGGCAAAACGGCAGGATCCCATTTAAGGCGCTGTTATACCTCAGAAGCCGTAAAACACCTAATTTTACGTTGCGCATCTAGCCATAACGGTACATATTACAAACTTGCAAAAATTAGAGCTTAAAGTCAAAAGTCTGAACAAAAGACTTTTTCATGTATGTAAAATAGAATCACGGTAAAAAAATCACAAAATCGAGGCAGAAAATAATCTTTCGTCTCACTGTTTGCAATATTTTGATCGTAAGCTGTCATATTTTTTTCGATAATATTGTAGGAAATCTAATGAACTAAAGAATTACCCTATTTATTTTCATATTATACGTGTATATTTTGTAAAATTAAATAAAATCTGCCAAACGTCTATGATTTTGACGCTCGGTAGATCCCATCAATATCAAACGCTTCAGCAATTTAAACCTTATTAGCATAAGCGGTGTACTGAGTGTCAGTTGCTAGTTTACGCCCCGCCCAGACCTCATCATTCGGCTATGAGCCCTGTGAGAGATAGGTCATGTCGCTAGCGTCTCCGCTGCACGAAATTTTACGTAAACCTGTTTGTTATTATAATGCGCCGATTTGAGTTCGTAATTTCATGTTTTATGTTATAGACTGATAACTTGAATCAAATAGGCTTTTCATGTAACTATGGGCACATATAATTAGGACCTAAGTTTATACTCTTGTTGCGTTTAATGTGTTTTTGTTTCTGTGCTTATAAATATATAATTAGAAGAATAAAATATGGACAATTAGAGAAATGAAGTTCTACGAAGGATTTGTACAAGAAAGCGTCGTAATAAAATAGAAATTCATCCATGGCCAAGTGATTACGAAATATGTAACATTTTTACACAAATTATTTTCATAAGAGTCTTTTATGACTAACTATGTTACTGATATATTATCGATTATGTATAATATAATTATATAAATTATGCTCACAATACATAGCTGCCACAGTTTTAATTTTTTTAAAGAGTAATAACATAAAATCGAATCATTTTATGTACCTATACTTCAAATTCATTAGCTTGTCAGAGCGCCTGGAGCGCTAAGATGCCGCCACGGCGAACAATAATGATGACAGCGCTAATATGGCGCTCCGCAATCCGCACACAAGCGGTAACGAATGTTGTATTATTGTGTTTTGAACATAAACCTTTTTAGGTATATCGCGTAAAACTGATTATTCATAAACTATTAGGTATGTCTCAGTACATCTAATATCTTTTTAATTTCTAAAATCAATCATTTATAAGTAAGAAGGTAACTTCTCTGTTTGCTATATAGTTACTACACAAGATATAGTATTTTTTTAATAATAAAGTACGTAACTAATTATCATTATTGTAATTACAGTGAAGTTAAAAATAACAGTTTTGCAACGTCTTACACACATTTGACTTCAGTCATTCCTAACACGATCTGTTCAAGAGCTAGCCAAGAAATGCCAAACAATTTTTTTAACAAATTTGACTCAAATTCCGTAGTGATAAGCAAAAATTACAAGAGGGATAGCAGTGACTGGTTCGAATTGCGTAAGAATATGTTGACAGATTGAAATTTTTGTAGTGGTAAAAAGAAGAGATAATAGCAGTAAAGCCAACTTAGTAAAAAATATTTTGTACAAATAAAATATTTGCAATGTAAAATCAGTTGCGCATTGAATCTAAAATGAACAACTGGCTTTGCAACAACTGGCGAAGCAAGAAAATGTAACAATCGAGCCTTGTGGATTATTCGATTATTGGTGCCACGCCAGAAATTTAATGTTCTTAAGTTGCCTATAAGAATGGCCTGGAGAATAGTATAAGAGCAAATAAAATACAAATATGGAAACATGATAAAAATGTTAACTGACTAGTCTAAACAAATATTGTAATTGTTATTACCAAATTCAGGGGCAACGCCACGTTACACCCAAACAAAAGTGTTTATTTGCTGTGTGGAGTGGCGAAAGTATACCACTAAAAATAGAAATTATAGAAAGAGATGATGTTTTCTGGGAGAAGAAAAGCTTGTGGCGTTTTATATGAATTGGCAGTTGCCTGAAATTGTTGATCCTCGTCAAGCTCAAGGGATGGCATTGCGAGATCACGGAGAGGAAAATGTTTCATCAGTGCTTGAAATTTCTACAATACCAAGCCGTAAAAGGAAAGTAAATGAAACTGTGCCTCGTGAACAACAGCAAATAATAAGTATTGAAGCCTTATCACCTCACACACTGCCTTTAACATTCGATGAGAATAAAGAAAACCTGCCGGGTTGTAGCAGACAGCTAACTTTTGATGAGCTGTAAACTCTGTATTTCGTTAAAAAATTATAAATGAATATAAATAAATATCTTTTAATATTTCTTTTCTTTGAAACAACACATATTTGAAGCGAAAGCAATTTTTTATATTTTCCATACAAACATGTATGACGAGAGCTAACGAAAAAGCAGTAACTCAAATTCTAATTCTATAATTTTCTAAGCGACATAGCAGCATCTCATGAATAAGGTATATCCACATATATTTTTGATGTTTCATCTATTTTGAAAAATAATAATGGGTTGGGTTTCGAAACAAGTCGCCTGAATTTGAGGGTATTGGTAGTGTAGGGGGCTTAAGGTAGTTCGTTTTAATTTTGGCTGCCGGAGTTGCGTCTAAATATTTTTAAACAATTTCCAAAATTTCATAAATACTTCGGCAATTATGCAAAACGGAACATAGTTTTTATACTTTAGTACAGTTTTACAAATGTAATTTTTAGGTTTTATGTGAAAAACGTAAAACGAAACGCAAAACTGCCATCTTGGAATGATCATATTGACAGCTAATGTCAAATTTGTGCGTCATTGCTTTCGAGTGCCTTGGGTTAGGTGCGACTGTAATAAGTAAATAAATAGGTAATGTTAGGTTCTCTTTTGACCCTTAATCCGAAAAAAGGAGCCCTTCGCAGGGCTCTGACAACCTTAGTTTATTAAACTAGTGTGATGAATGTGGAAGTTGGCAGTGCCATACACACCGATGTTTGGAGATTTTTTTTTCAGAGGAAACCAAGTATTTCCGGCAAGTGAAAATAGTGAGGGGGTTTCAAGGCCTCCCCTGCTCCCTCTCCAATCACTCACAACCCCTAAAAACGGCGACGTATTTCGAAACCTTTGCCATAATAATTATACCTATAATAACAATAAACATCCATAAATAAATAAAAGAAATCAACTTTTACTAAACTTCAAGTATCTCGTAACTCGCTTTAGTTGAGATACGGCTTTTGCGCTTAGTAGAGCAGTATTGTGTTTTTTAGGGTACCGTAGCCAAAAATTGTAAAAACGGAACCCTTATAGATTCGCAATGTCTGTCTGTCTGTCCGCCCGTATGTCACAGCCAATTTATTGCAAAACAGATTTGAAAACTGGCAGGAATGGAATTAGATGTAGGTATTCTATGAACTGCTTCACTATTTTTATACAAAAACAAAACAAACATAATAATGGCCTCTCCATACATGGAACTGACTTAATTATTTTTATCATCTTACGGCACGTAGGTATTTACCTACTTTCGTCAACATTTAATACCTATAACGTCTAATGTAAACCAGTTTTGCTCATGGCTGCACTGAGAACAAAAATTGCGCTATGCCTATATTGTACAAACAGATTGATGTATGTAATATAAATTTTAATATCAGTATCTCAATTCAATATGCTAAAACGTTTTGCTTGCGATTTTGAAATATTGGAATACGGATGTCACCAGAATACGGCCGCACGCGACGAGAATGAAGGGGGGGGGGCTCCGTCTCCCCGCAGTAGACGGAGCTAAGCTCCCTTCACCTCCCCTGCTTCACCCCCTAATTTACCAAAACAGTCGCTTAGGACAGCGCCTTAAAACATTAAAGATTTTAAATTAACCGACTTGGTATTACATGGATCTCACAATTTTTACGGTCGCGAGACTTGGTATTTATGACAAGTATTGTTTTTATGGGATTTTATTATTGTTAGAGTAAGTAAAGTAACGCACTGATATACCTTTATTTTCATATTAAATATATTGACATCGTTTGCCGAAATAGATCGTGATTGTATAAGTTTTTTTGGAGATAATCTTTAAATTTTTATAATTATAATCTTCTTTTTATTATTACATTGGTTCAAGTAACTAACTGTGTGCATTTAAGCTACGCACAAATTAATAATTTTATTTAACTTTGACAGTGGCTGAAATATTGATTATTGAGTATTACAGGCTTTTTGTTATTATTAAAGTGATTAATAAAGCTGTATTTTCAGATTTTCATTTATTTCTATTATTTTGTTCTTAAAATAACAAAATGTACGTTAAATAACGTAACTAAAACTGAAGTTGTATTTATCCGCTATTTTGGATAAATACTCAAGTAAAAATGGATATTTATGAGTATTTATCCATTTTGAGTATTTATCCGGATAAAATCCCAACACACTATGTGTGCCACAATTTTAGCTTTAGTTGTATTTAATATCATACATTCGTCGATGACTTTACATTTTGAACTTTTACTGTGATACGCACAAAGCATCTCAAGTTTGCACATAAACTGATTATTTATGAATGTTTAGGAATGTATTCCGGGTATTCAAAACGTCTAATAATTTCACAGAGAATATTAATTACTTGAATTACGACGACCATATACAAGATATCAATGATAGCATTGTCCACATTACCGGAGAGCATAATATTTACTAGCGCAGTCAACTCCTTCAGAAGTGTATTTATGAATGTTTAGGGATGTATTCCGGGTATTCAAAACGTCTAATAATTTCACAGAGAATATTAATTACTTGACTTAAGACTTGACTTGATCTACATACCTACTTAACTTTGAAAGCAGATAAAATGCGGTCGAAATCTTTGAATATCAGCAGCAGAATTATTTAATGTAGTAATCGAAAACAAACCCTATAGCAATATATTTAAAAGGAGTGCGTTTGCTATTAATTCAGCTAGTCCCAAATAGAAATACCGTTCTACTACGAGATAATTACTCATTCCCCTAGAAATGCTGCGATAACTTCTAAATTATGTATGTAGCTACCTACTTACTACGGTCAAAAGTAGCGTATATCCAAAGATAGCCAATTAGGGAATTTAATTCTATAACTCAAAGAAAACATTTTCTACTATCAAAGCTATTTTTACTGGAATTTTCCAGCGCAGATATGTATTACAGCGCTGGCAATATTTAGAGCTTATTTGATAAAAATAGATCAAAAAAATTCTATAAAGTATGTTTGCTGTCGCTCTTCAACCAAGTTTTATTTGGTTGTAGACAATTTCAGTTTTATTGTTATCGTGGCTTCGTATGTTTCTTCGCAGTAATCCTGCTGACCAATAATTATGACACTTTATGTGTCACGCGTAATATACATGTATAGATATCAGACAAATGTAAAACATTGGTAAATATATGTATTTTGTAAACCGCGAGTAGAGAATGAATAGTAGATTAGGCCTGATATTAGAAGCTTTATGTAATTAAATGACGAAAAAATACAGTGCTTAATTTGTGTGTGACAGGTGGTAGATACGGTAAACCTACGTCTTTCGGGCGGAACGGCGACTGTTCAAGAAGGTACGGTCAAGATGTGCAGTAAAGCGATGCGGCAGACCGCGCGGTATGCCACTGATCTACCACACGAAGACAACCCCCGGATACGACTCAAACTCTGTCTACAAGTCAACCAAGATGTCTGCAGTGAATCCACAGAGGCTGAAAGTAAGTACTTGACTGTATATGTAGTTCATAGATAAGTATAAACATGATCTTATGTATGTGATAGTGTTCTAAAACAAAAGTGTGACAACATAATCCGAATTCCCACGATGAAACAGTGGTTCTTTGTGTATTCGGATTACATTAGCCCAAGTTTCGATATAGAACAACAATGTTTGCTAAGTCTTAAATGAATCTAAACGGTATTTTCCTTTGATAGTTGGACCGTCGTATATCAAAGAGCCATACGGAGGCACGACTGCTGCTATTGTTGGCATATTTGTGACTGCTGTAGTGGTACTTGTTTGTTGGACTGCTATTCCTGATCTACCAATGCAAAAGAAGACCAAACAAGAAAGACAGATCAAAAGATCATGAGATGGATTCAATGCGACCATCGAAAGTGACGCCACAGAATCAGTCTCCACCACCATACTACTATCCCATTTCAGGTATGGAGAACTACTATAGAATATATATACTAGAACTAGAATATTCCATGACACTGTCGATGATTCAAAGTCGCTGAGGTACGGCTCCACAGGCGGGTATGCCTACCACGTACACACCATACACACAACCTCACCCTGGACAAACGATGCCAAACTCTGATTGTGAGTATACTGTTGTAACTAATTCTTATAAAAAAACTTAATATCTTATCCGTTTTATGTTTTCAAAGCAGATTTTCATACTTTACTCTTCATTCTAATTTTGTCATACACTATTTTGTTATTGATTTCTTTGATTTCGACGGTAGTTTAGAAGGTAAAACTTCAAATATCAGGTGAGCACGCTTTGCATGACGAGTATGGTGTCACCCCGCGATTATATTCGCACTTGACGATACTGACGAGATGGTTGTTCACAGGGAACATGGGCTTCATAGAGAACAGTTACACAAACAGCAACAACGGAGGAAGCGTCAACTCACAAGACTCGTTGTGGCAGATGAAAATGCAAACTGCGAACAACACTCGCACTCTACCGGCTCACCAAGTATTAGACCGCCAGAGCAATTACGACTACGACCCGATATCCCACGCCGGCTACAGGAACATCGACGACTATGCCCACTACTCCCACTTACCCCACGCCAGCCAGGCCGCGCCGCCTGCCAACTACGACATGCGCGCTGCACAGAACCCGTCACGTCAGGAGTACTGCTCAGACCCGTACGCCTCGGTGCACAAGCCCAAGAAACGTATGGACCAACATTTTAGTGAGTTTCATTTGATAAAATCTCATGGAAATTTTGACGGTATCATGGCAAACTATTGTGTGCCACTGCGAGCTGCAGGATCATTTTCCAATCAAAGTTATGCACACGCAAGCCAAGACTATAGTTGCAGACCGCCTCTGTTATTTTTATAAAAATGCCTCTGTTTAACCAACAGTAACTAACTTTGGACGAAGTGCAATGCCGATATTTACCAATGAAAACTTTTCCTTCTGCCTTTAAAATGAAAGTTGTTGGATGCTGATGTGGTCTGTTTACTTGCAGAGTCTCCATACCACGAAGTGAACGGGCTGCCGGAGTACGGGCTGCGTGGGCCGGAGGAGGGCGGCGGCGAGGAGAAGCCGCTGCACATGTCGCTGGGCTACGACGAGTCGCTCGAGTCGGGCTATTCCACGCCTAACTCGCGCTCGCGCCGTTACATCCGCGAGATCATAGTGTGAACGTGGCTTTAAGCTTCGCACTCACGCCCCGCTTCCACCGCACCCACCGAACCACGCGAGTGACACGCGCAGCTATCACCTAGTGAGTCAAGTGTAGCTAGTGCTAGCACAATAAGTGATTGAAATATTTTTATACAGGGAACGTAATTGAACTGTGTGCTAGCGGATTATGTACCCAAGACTCGAGTTTACAAGTGTGCAATTGTAGTAGTGCCGAACTGTAACCAAAATGTTGTTGTAATTCATCGACTGAAATGATTAACGAAGAACCTACCCACGATGTATTTTTTGAAATACAATAATTAGTACTCTTGTAACGGGTTCTAGAATTCAAACGCAGTAGAGGTTTTAGATGCGTTTATTGCCGTGTATTGTCTCACTTCCCTTGCACGAGTATGACCGACCAACAACACGACACTGGCCTGAACACTAAGGGCTGCAGTCTCCCACGCTGTTCCCTCCGGTAGTGTGTAGGGCAGGTTGCTCGAAGGGCTGCGCGTAGCGGGCAGATCCTCGCAGGCTGTTGGTTCAGCTGGCGCCGGCGGTCTGAGTGTGATGAGCAGGGCAGGCCAGACTCTTCGGCAGAGGTGACGTCGGTGACGGTGCAGGGTAGTGTAGCGGCCCTAATATTTATTTCTTATGTTATTTGCTGATTTGTCGAAGATGATTTTTTTTTTGCATTATGGTATTAAATTGTGCTCAGAGTATACTAAGTACATCGCCTTGTTTAAAATTGTAAACGTATTTGTTGAATATTTTGCGGTTATGTTTTAATCGTTCGAAAGAACATGTACTTACGTTCATAAATTGTGTCGCTAAAACAAAGAAAGCGTGTGAAATAATTTGAGTATCTAGTATATCAATTTGAATGACGATCATGAACAACAGTTGATCTAAATATTAGATACGTTTCAAGTAGCCGTCATACAAAATTTCCAAATTATTACAATGATACCGTTACACGTAATTTTATAGAAACCATCACAAAAAGACCTTTAAATATAAGTAGACGCCCATTTATCTTTAACACATATTTTATAAAGTACCCATGTATTAACTGTATCTCAACAGTATGGCTTTCTATTGAGTCCAATTTGAATATATACCACCTAGATGGTTTACATTCAAATTACTATGACACGAACATACGTACAGAAGAACTGTACATAATGAAACGTTCATGATCTTTTGAATAATTGAATGAGAATCTACAATTATGTAAATGATGTGTTTCTTATGTAATGTAAATAATATTAAGGCAAATTGGAAGTGCAATACTTCCAATTTGAGTTAACATTTTAAGTCATATAATGCAATTCAACAATTGTTCAAGCTCATGATCAATTTTATATTCTTCTTTCTAATTATACACCGCGTATTATATGTTTATACTACACGGTGTTAGTAACAGGTTTGTACGTAAGACTTTTGTTTGTATTAAAATCTATTATCCTCTCATAACGCCTGCATGTTCAGAAAAACTGCACAATTATTTTTGTAATACAACATCGCAAATATTGCTGACTAGGTCCTTTTTATACTGTCCTTTGTTTACCTTCACGTATAATGTTCTTATTTTCATTTTATGCACATATTCTGGACATCTTTATGCAAGCTTTATGATAAATGGATAATGATTCTACAAGTATAATTTCGATTAATTATCGCAGTGTTATAACTAGAATGCAACAGCGCAACATGATGCAAGAAATAAATTAAGTACATATAATTAATTCAGTGGCGCGAAGCAGCTGAATTAAATGTACGGACTAACGTCTATACGTGAATGGCGAGGTATTTAACTTTTAAATCAGTGGCCATAAAATCGGTATATTCTATAATTAAGTTATCTATCGCGTGAATACATCTTTCAGCTTCGTTGTCCAAGCCAAAAAATGAATTTATCCTAAGACAGTATTCTTCAATCTTATCTATAACCCTTTTTTACTCGGAAGCGTTGAAGCTTCAATGAACGAACTTTTATAGTGATGTAATCTCTGTATTTAGATATATTAAAACAAATGTGACCTATTGTGCTTAATTATTTTAATGATGGAGCACAGTGTCGTAATAAATCATCGAAGATTAGTATAGTGATCATTATGTCAATTGTGATGAAGAGCGTAGTGTACAACGAGACCGCGCCGCACCGCGTCGCGTCCACGAGTTTATGAGTATAGAAATAAATGGAGCCGCCATTTGGCATGACAGTGATTGCGCACTCCATGCGCTGTAAAATAAAAACACATTCAGATTGTTTCAGCTTGTTTACGCATAATAAAATGTTACAGTTGAAGCTAAAATTGTAACTGAGCTTTTTATACATTGCCCTTTATTTCATTGCGCGAAATGTCCAAAGTTCGGGCGTGGTACTAATATTGGGTTGAAATAGAGGCAGATTTAAATATCCAAAGATCTCCTGAGCCGGATAATGTCGCCGAAGTTGCAGATAGCTTGTTACGTAGCCGGCGTCGCCGCCTCCGCCGCGCTACGTGATCTGGTAATGTGCCGAGATGTTGTATGAATTGCAGCGAATGGCGGCAAGATTACGCTGCTCTGCTCCCCAGGCACATTGTTTAGTAAAGACTGTGATTAAATTTTATTTCATATTAAATGTTGCTGTTGGTAGAAAAATAATTTGTATTCCGCGAACGATACAAGCCTCCGTTGATCAGAGGACCTTATACAGCTGGGTGGTGCCATGGTATTTACTGTGCGTAAACAGAGATTGTATTACATTTCATTTAAATATGAGTACCATGCTTAAACATCATGTCAATTGATTATTTCTGTTCTCATAACTGTTCAAAAGAACCTAACCACGTAAGTTTATGAGCTATTCCAGAGGTATTAAGGTGTATCAGTATAATTAAGTAAATAAGAAATTATTATTTGCCCAATATTTGCATTGTGTACAATTACGACAGCTATTAAAATGATAAATACTTAAAATAACGAAGATTAAAGAAATTCTACATATATAATAGATATCTCAATGATAATATTATAAGGTCAAAATATTTGTAATTGTAAATAATTTAGTGACTAAGATTTTCACGTCAATGTTTATAATAATCAAAAGCAGTTACCTATTTCCAAAATATATTTAAAACTTGATGTTAATTTACTTTAATACTAATGCATTTTAAGCACTTTATAATTACTAATAACGGCAAAGATATTCGATATCAATTTTTTTATTGTTTGTGAAGTAGAATTAAGAATATTATTAAAAAATTACTTGTAATATGTTTAGAATCAAATGATCGTGGCAGATGCATCTATTTTTTTAAATCACTCGTAATTAACGTCCGAGGTAAATATCGATAAGAATTGTTTGAAAGTATTATGATGTCATTTACACATAATAAATGTTTTAAATTATGATAGTAAAGTCCGTTTTTTAAATCTACTATTTTAAATACATGAGCTTTTTGCCCTATTCTTCTATAACAATAATTACGATGTTATTGATGTGTAAAGTACGACGAATACCTTATTATAATAAACAGTTTAATCGTTAAGTCGGAATAGGAACGATGTAGGTGCATGTCGGCGATACGCCAGGGTTATCGTGTCCAGACTCCATAATAAAAACACTCACGTATTATTACTTGGTTTATTATCAGTTGATTTCTAGCACAGAATTGAAATAAAATGTGACCTACAGTCCTTTTTATACACTAACCGTCACAACACTTAATGTTTAACAACTGCCACTTCCTTTACAACATATAATTGAAATTACTTTACAATTAATTATAAAATATAGTTAAAAAATCAACATTAATATTGTAATGAATTTTGAACAACACCAAATGACTTATTTTACACGTACAACAAATTTATTTTATTAACCAATCGCTGCTTTACAATATTCACCAACAGATGGCGCTATCAACAGGATGTACATATAATCGCATGTTATTTATTACCAAAAACATAAAAATAAGTGTCAGAATAATGTTATATAATACTAATTGATTTTACTTTGAAAGTTTCTGGAGTTATCTTAATAACTTAGCGATAAATTAAATTCCCAATCATTATAAAACAGTTAAGTAGCCAATACAGTGTCTAATATAGTAAAGTAGTGAAGTTCTCAGTTCTGTGTTCACAAATAGTTATTTAAATATCAATCTTAAATATTATTAAGATTTTTGTATCAATATAACCATTATATATAAATTTGCGCCCATATGCACGTTATAAGTGACAAACATGAAACACGTTTTAATTTATTCGTTGAACCATTTCGGAGAAACGAACAACATTTTACAGTCAAATTACACGAAGCGACTATAGAACGATTTCCATTTTAATTTTCTCTATATAATCATTGTCAATTTTCGAATTCTCGTTTCAAAGTTTAATATTTATGTGTTGAACTTTGGAATGAATTGGTGAAAGAAACAGCATTGCCCTGAAAAAAACTGGCACATAATAATATAAATGGTTCGTTTCCACGCTTCACGTTAAAATAACTCTTAGTTTAATAGTCTCTGTAAAATAATCTCCCTATCGAAATACTGCCATTATTTAGCGATTTATTAATTTAAAGAATGTATGATTTATTTACAGTTAATATTTTTTACAATAAGAAATATTGTCAACGTCAACGTGTAGTGGTCGCTGCAATTTAATGTAGCGGAATTATAGCATCGTTTTTGTACGTTTTTAATAGCATCACACGAATTTTCATAAAATAGGGGTGAAACTGCTGATGTTTTTTTTTTGTAAATAGTCTTGCATGTATTTTAATTTTTTTTAGTCAATGCAATTTAAGTAAGTAAGTAGTTCATTTATTAAGTAGTTCATTTATTATGTAAGTAAGTATGTAAGTAATTCATTTATTCTCACATCATAACAACGTACAATTATTAGTTACATAAATAAACGGGTGCATATAAATACAGTAGGTAGGTAGATACATAATGTCATTTAATACATCACCCACGACAATTTTGAGCCATACCCACATTAAAAAATATAACTGTACGCCACCGATGTGACAATAACATTCAGCGATGCGTTGTCCGTGACGTTAGCCGCGATACGACTTGCTGGTTTTCAATTTTTTTTTTATTTATTATAAGTAGGTACATTATACAGTCGTACTTAACTAACTAACTTATTATAAATTACAATTATACAATATATTACAATTATCTAACCAAGCGATGTAGGGGCCATAATTTTGTGCAGATGACAATTATCATTAGCATATAATTTATAAATATATAAATATATGTTACGCAATATTTTATAAAATGGCGAAATCAGCTGCTCATAGGTTAACATATATGTCTAGAATTACCGCAGGCAGGCAGGGATTTTCAAAGTGCGCAGTGGAAGCTGTAATACATCTGCCTGACCACAATAGACAAGGATCCAGACACAATACACTGCGTTGCACAGCGAATCACAACTAATATTAATAAGATGTTTCAACTCATCTGATATCTTCACTGATGCTCTTGAGTGGACCTATAAGATTAACTCATAATTTTGGCCAAAATAACAAGAGAATCGAATAAATACCAGTGTCCAATTCGGCGAAGTCCTACTCCAGGCACCAAACAGGAATTCACACACGTGTTTTACAAAGTTCAATATTTGACAAATGTCAAATACTGAACAAATGACAAATGTTCATTAAGATACAACTTATCTCTTATCACAAATAACCGATGCCAGTTGATTAAAGAAGGCACTCAATCGGGTTCCAATTTTATTACAATATTCCACGCGAGAGAGATCAAAACGGCGTGTTAATTGTTCAAGGCAAGCAGGAAGTTGACAGATCAGTGTGACCATTGTCAGAAATTTTCAATAGACTAAACAAAATGTTACTTAATCGATATAATCGATTTGACTTATAATAAAACTATTTCTATTTCAAACATCCACCCGCCCCGGACCGGCCTACCGGTCCGCTAATCGGCTGGTAGACGTGACAACGTTGCAACCGCTCTCCTCAGAATCGAACCGTCCACCAAGACCTCAGCAAATCGGGGAACTCCATCAGCCCCTGATACCAAACGAAGAATGCGCCCCCTGCGCCATCTGAGTGGCGGAAGGTTAGCCTCCTTGATCAAAACGAGGTCACCAATCTTGGGTGGATCGGTCTTGTCGGTCCACTTAACGCGTTGCTGGAGTATATGCAAATATTCCAAATTCCAGCGTTTCCAAAAGCTCTGAGTAATCTGGCGTACCAATTCAAAACGCGAGAGACGACCAGGTCCCGTATCAATATAGGGGTACTCAGGCAAGGTGACAAGTGGGCGACCAATAAAAAAATGAACGGCGTAAGGGCCTCCAAATCATTCGGATCTGAGGAGATCGGGCACAATGGCCGAGAGTTCAAAACGGCCTCAATCTTACAAAACACAGTTGCGAGTTCCACAAATGTAAGGACAGATCCACCGATTGTCCTGCGCAAGTGTGTTTTGGCCAATTTTACGGCGGCCTTAAATAAACCACCCCAGTGTGGACAATTTGGTGGGGAAAATAGCCAATTTATCCCACGTCGGGCAAGCCTATCACCTATATCAGCCTTATTGGTTTCAAGAAAATTAACAACATCATTCAAATAATTATACGTGCCCTTGAAGTTAGTGCCGCAGTCAGAACGGATCAAGGAAGGCAGCCCTCTGCGGGAAACAAATCTGTCAAATGTGGCTACAAACGCCTCGGTCGTAAGCGAGGAGACCAGTTCTAAGTGGAGAGACAAACAAAAACACACAAGTAGGCCTTAACAGTCTTGCTGTTTCGAAGTGTCGACGTTTTCACCAAAAAAGGACCAGCGAAGTCCGTGCCAACACCGTCAAACGTCCTGCTCTCAGTTACGCGATCTGCTGGAAGGTCTCCCATCAAGGGCTGCATGGTAGAAGCCTTGAGCTTATAGCAAGGGATGCAGCGAAAGACTACACTCCGAATTATTCTTCGGGCAGACAAAATTCAAAACTCGCGTTGCAAAATAGCCAACAGGGCATTACAACCAGCATGCGAATTTTTAAGGTGACGGTCAGTTACCAACAAGCGTACCAAATGACCGTCCTTAGGTAACAAAAGGGGGTGACGTGCCTCGTAAGGGAGGTCGGCGTTCTTGAGACGCCCTCCAACGCGCAAGAGACCCGTATCGTTCAAAAAGGGGTTCAATTTAGATACAGCTCCCGATAATTTCGATCTCCCTGATTTAAGGATAGCAATCTCCTTCTCAAAATGCGCCAATTGTACAGAACGAACCCAAAAGGTGAGAGACTCCTGTCGTTCCTGTGGTGAGATAAACAGGGTCAGTCGTTTCTGTTGTGGGTGCCTAATGTTAAAAACAAAACGCTTTATCCAAGCAGTAACACCTAACAACTTGTCAAGGGAGCTGTAGCGATTCAGCAAGAAATCGGGGTCGAAGGCGCATTCCACCTTCTCAAGAGCGAGTGTTCGTAGACCCGGCAAATTGGAAGTATTCAAAACTGGCGTTCGAGGCCAATCAATTTCTGGTCGACTCAACCATTCCGGACCCCACCACAGCGAATGGCCTATTAAACTAGGCGTCAAGCATCCGCGCGAGGCACAATCAGCGGGGTTGAACTCACCTGGCACGTGTCTCCAAACCAGCGTGACTTCGGATTTTTGGATTTGGGAAACGCGATTAGCGACAAATACCACCAAGGTGTGGACAAACGCCTTCAACCAACAAAGTACAATTTGGCTGTCTGTCCAGGCGTAGGTCCCATTAATACAAATGCTTTTACCCAAAGTACTGAACACGTGGTTCAATAAACGTACAAGTAGTGCTGCTCCCGAGAGCTCCAATTTCGGAATGGTCAGAGATGTCCGAAGGGGTGCAACCTTGCTCTTCGCCATGATCAGGGAAACCCTTACCTGACCTGAGGCACTGACTGTGCGCAAGTACACCACGGCCGCGTGACCACGTTCCGAGGTATCACAAAACCCGTGAAGGTTGGCCTTGTACTTCTCGGGAGGAAGGATGGGACGAGGCAAGGAGATCTCGTTGACGGCAGAAAGTGAGGATACAAAAGAGGTCTATTCCTCCACAAGAATGCCGTGTAGAGGTTCGTCCCAGGTCAATCCTGCTGTCCAAAGCTTCTGCAAGAAACATTTTGCCCAAAATATAACTGGACAGATCAAACCGTTCGGATCAAAGGTTCTGGCGATAGTAAACAACACGAGACGTTTAGTCCAAGAACAAGGCAATTTCAGGTCTACGTTATACGTAAAGATGTCTTGGACTGGTCTGTACTGGACGCCGAGAACAGCCATCATGGCGGGGTTGTCAACAATCTCAAATAGATGTGGATCTTGCTGATGATCCTCTGGCAAGCCTTCCAAGAGCGCTTGTGAGTTGGAAATCCATTTGCGCAACTCATAACCAGCGGAGGCCAAAATACCTATCAATTCGTCCCGCAGGAGGATCGCCTCGTCCGCTGTTGAGGCGCCCGAACAAATGTCATCGACGTAAATATCGTCTTTCAAGATGGCGGAGGCTCGTGGGAAACGTAAGCCTTCGCGGTCTGCGAGCTCCCAAAGAGAACGTGTTGCCAAGTAGGGGCTTGACCTTAACCCGTACGTATTAGTATTGAGCTCGTAGACGACCATGGGATCACGAGGAGACTCTCTCCAAAGGATCAGCTGGAAGCGACAGTCATCAGGGTGGATAATCGTCTGCCTGAACATCATTTTTATATCGGCTACAAAGACAACCTGATGCCGTCGGAAGCTGGTGATGACGTCACAAAGGTCCTTGACCAACTTGGGACCAGAATGCAAGCACTGGTTCAAGGATACGCCTGTTGAAGTCTGCGCTGAACCATCAAACACTGTGCGCAGCTTGCCAGTCGATGGCTTCAATACCGCATGATGCGGAAGAGAGTAATGCTCCACCGAACGCCAATCCAAATTTGACACGGACATGTGTCCCAATTGTTCATATTCTCTCATGAACTCAATATACTTCTGTCTGAGCTCCGGATCACGACCCATGCGGCGCTCTATAGCCAACAATCTCTTTTCGGCTAAAGGTCGTGACTCACCAAGCGGAGGCCGAACAGACAGGAAGGGTAGCCTCGTAATGATCCGACTAGAACGGACTCGACCAGTGTTGTTCTGGAAGAACAGCTCGCACTCCTCATGTTCTGGATTCAAACGAGCAGCTTGAGGAGGCTCCTCTATCTCCCAAAACCTCTGAACTGCATCAGAGAGAGCAGAGCCTACAGCCAACAAATTATCAAGTTCGGGTGGAGGGGGGGTCCCTAGGTACAGGTCCCATCAAAGCAAATCCAAATATGGTCGGGATGGCAGTCAAACCATTTGGCACCAAGACCCGTTTCCCACCAATCAAAATTCCACCGAGGACATCAGAGCCAATCAAGTCGATTTGTCCCGGTGTGTCAAATTTGGGGTCTGCCAGTTCCAATCCCGATGTCAAATTCACCACAGCAGCAGGTAGCTGCTTCTGTGGGTGCATGGCCAAAATATTCTTCAACACAATAGCCGAGGTTTTAATTCTCGGGTGTGAAGATTCAACAGGGCCAAACAAAACTTTAACTTGCCCTTCAACATTAGAGGCTACGTCACCTATGCCCCGTATACAATTCGGAAAAGAGCCCATATTAAATTTAACCTGCCCTACCAAATAAGTGGAAACAATGCAACCTTGTGAACCTGTGTCCAATATAGCACGGACAACAACAGAGGTCCCCGTGGGGCCCCAGAACCTAACAGCAACTGTTGGTAGGATAACGGTCTTAATGGGGGAGGTTGGCGTTATAGGGCAGGGGTCAACGACCTATTGTTGCCTGGGCGGCGACCATTGGCCAGGACCTGGCAAGTCAAAATGAGGGTGCGGCTTGAAGTCCTCAAAAGCGCGATGGCTCGATACGCGCCATTTGTGGGGGGTCATAATGACGCACCCGCCCAAAACGAGGTGGGCGCGAGTCAAGGCGGGGACGCTCCGCCAAAGGAGGGGAATACCTGGGGCAGCAGTCATGGTGCTGGTGACGCTGAACAGCACATTCAGGTGCGCGAGAGAGAGGAGGCGTGCGCACGCTACGGTTCTCCAAGCGGGGTGAGCGGCGATCAATTAAGCGAGGCGACTCTCGGCTGCGTGCCGGTGAGCCTCGGCTGCCACCTTCAAAACACCCGCCCGTGCGCGGCGTCGGCTGGTTGGACAAGCGGCCTACTTCTCTGGCATTCATGCAGAGAATGTCCAAATGCTGTCCCCCACAGTGAGGACAGGGGCGAGAGTTTGGGCAGTCTCGCTGGTAGTGGGACCCCAAGCAAGAGAAGCAAAGGCGGCGGGCATTCGCGATGCGCCTACGAGAGGCGACATGTAGGTCTAAGAATGCCCCACAACTGGCCGTTCTGTGCCCCGTGACCTTGCAGTAAGAGCACTCCGCTGGGCTCTGCGTGACTGCAAAGCGAGGAGGGCGCCGGTCAACATTGGCTCGGGTGTGAACGCGAGCCTGCTCCTTGACCTTGGGCGGCTGCGTCTTAGCCGGCGTGTCACCACCGGAGTTGTCCAAGACCCGGCACTCATCCTCCAGGAACCTCTCCAGGTCAGCAAAGGGGGGCAGATGGGTCGCGCTATCCCCACCAAAGCGCTGTTCAAAACGCGACCTCAGGTCGGCAGGCAGCTTTTTCAGCACAATGTGCACCAATAGATAGGACTATTGGTCCACGGGCAGGTCAAGGCACTTAAGTGCGTTGATGGCCACCAAAAGCGGGTTCAAAAGTTGGGTGCGCAACCCAGAGACCCGGGTGAGCGTCGGCAAACCCAAAATCTGCTCGTGTGCGTGTCGGCGAGGCCACGCTTATTATAGTACCTACAGGTAATTAAGTCCCGAGCCGTCTGGTACGCCTCGTCAGACACGGGCAGATGCTGGATGAGGCCCTTGGCCTCTCCATCCAGAACCGACATCAAATAGGCCAATTTTTGTGCCGGCCGAAGGTCAGCCCTGTCATTGACCAGGCTGTCAAACAAATTAACGAAGCCCAGGTAGCTTCCTAGGCAGCCATCAAAATGTGTGAGGTCCAAAGTAGGGACCCTACTCACCAGCCCCGGTACTGACCTAGGAAGCTCCTGCTTTAGGCCGAGTTGCCCTTCCCTATCGGCAACTAATTGTCTCGCACTATTGGAGACAGCATTATATAGGTCTAAGACCTGGGCATAGTCTTCGCTGACCTTATTTCGCTGGTCAGCGGTGAAATCATTGACTGACACTTCGAGACAGCAAGCGCTGAAAGTGTGGAACTGCTGTTTCACACTTGCCAGGCGATCATCGATCCGCTCGTACCTTTGTAGTAAGGCCTGCTGGCGATCAGGCCGGTTCACTAAGGCACTGGCCGAGGCAAACCAGCGCAAATCTGATGCAATAGCACCAGCAGCCACACGCAAGTCCTTGATAGCTGACATAATCAAATTTCAAAAGAGCCCGGACAAGCGTTAAATAATATTAACAATCAAAACTTATTTTTTCTTAACTCTTTGAAACCAACAAAGTAGTAGCCTGTTTACTGCTCTAACAAGCAAGTGGCAGGTATTTACTGCCCAACAAAATTAATAGTTTCAATATATTGACTCAAAGACAAAGGTTATTAAAGTTATAACATACAACAATTAAAGTTGAAACTTAAATTAGGTAATTAATTAATTACTGCAACAAACAGACCAAATGTGTTATATATTACAACTGTAGGCACCAGTTTGTGTTACCTAACAATATTATCTATATATTATAACAAGGTTTAGCAATGTAAGGTTCAAACTTAATATATCAATATATGCAATTAACTAAATCAATTGATACATATAACTGATATGTATCCAATCAAAGTGACTTATTAATGCTAACAACAACAGATTATTGCTAGATTTCAACAATACAAGTCAAACAATTACTGATTGAGTTTATGTATGACATGTGTTTCAAATTATCTAGGTCAACTTATACAATTAAATATTATGTATTTTAGACAACACTGACCTGAGAACACTATAACACTGTTTACAAATGAGATATATAGCTCATACAACACCAATCTGAGTTCAGATACAATCAACGGCTAAGTTTCAACTACAGCTTTGCACCAAAAATTATGTCTAGAATTACCGCAGGCAGGCAGGGATTTTCAAAGTGCGCAGTGGAAGCTGTAATACATCTGCCTAACCACGATAGACAAGGATCCAGACACAATGCACTGCGTTGCACAGCGAATCACAACTAATATTAATAAGATGTTTCAACTCACCTGATATGTTCACTGATGCTCTTGAGTGGACCTATAAGATTAACTCATAATTTTGGCCAAAATAACAAGAGAATCGAATAAATACCAGTGTCCAATTCGGCGAAGTCCTACTCCAGGCACCAAACAGGAATTCACACACGTGTTTTACAAAGTTCAATATTTCACAAATGTTCATTAAGATACAACTTATCTTTTATCACAAATAACCGATGCCAGTTGATTAAAGAAGGCACTCAATCGGGTTCCAATTTTATTACAATATTCCACGCGAGAGAGACCAAAACGGCGTGTTAATTTTTCAAGGCAAGCAGGAAGTTGACAGATCAGTGTGACCATTGTCAGAAATTTTCAATAGACTAAACAAAATGTTACTTAATCGATATAATCGATTTGACTTATAATAAAACTAATTCTATTTCAAACAATATAAGTGAGACCTGGATTAGTAAACTGACTTCTACTTTTACCTAATTAATATGACCACTTAGTATATAGTATTGTAAACTGCGCGTAAGACTTATTAAATACATTTTGTTCATAATAATATGCTTTTTTGTTATTCATTCTGACTCCTGACTTTCCCTTCCGTATATTTTCTTCCCATTTATAATATCGTGTACCTATCACTTTAAAATCTTATATTTAAGTTTTCTTCTTAATATACTCACACACATTTTATAACAAATTCCCCGGGTATGACCGTGAGTTCCCAATAAATTCAAAAACGACTGAATGTGGTTTTGACCCGCTGTAGTATTTTTTTTTAATAGTAATAAGCGACAAACGAACAGACGGATCGCCTGATGGTAAGCAATTACCGCCGCCCATGGGCACAAGCAAAACCACAGCAGTCACAAGGGCGTTGCCGCCCCTTGGGGTTGGGAAAAGGGATAGGATGAGGAGTGGGAAGAGGGAGAAAGAAAAGGGGATAGGGCCTCCGGCACTCTCACTCATCGAACGAAACGCAACAGTTTAGGTACTGTTATTTTACGTCGATTTTCTGTGAGAGGGTAGTACTTCCCTGAAATCAGCAAGATTCTACTACCTGTAAGCACGGCTCTACTACCTGTAGAATATGAGAAATTAATGGTGAAAGTTTAAGTAGGTATATAATTTATCGCATCCGAAATGCGGATGGAGAAGCCGCAGGCAGAAGCTATATAGTATACTACTTAAAATCTTCAGGATACTAGATGACTGTGAATTAAAGCGAGAGGTACGTCAGAACTCTATTCCTTTTTCCTGTCGCCTTCCTTTAGTCTCAAAGTTCTTGAGTAGTGCTTATTTCTTATTAACCGACTTCAAAAAAAGGAGGAGGTTTACAATTCGTCGGAATCTTTTTTTTTTTTTATGTATGTTCCCCGATTTCTCTAAGACGCCTGGACCGATTTCGAATATTCTTGTTTTGATTGAAAAAGTATACCTCCTAGTTGGTCCCATGATCATCAGGTCAGGATCTGATCATGGAATCCAGAGAAATCGAAGGGACTCTTCAAATTGTATAAGCACTCTTGAAGCGATTTGACCGTAACAACCCAATGCCATCGAGTTTGGGCTCGTTTGAGTCGTGTTTTACATGTTCTTTGATGCTAGATGATTTCATGATGGAGATGAGATTGGGTTATTGTATCACAAAGATCTCTTGGTTACCTAACCAAGAGATCTTTGTGATACAATAACCCAATCTCATCGAGGTTGAGGTCGTTTGATTCGTCTTTTCATGGACTTTGGTACTGTATGTTTTGCAGGGTCTGATGATGGAGCAGGAAGGTTGCCATGGGATGTTTGTAATACAAAGACGCAATTCCATTGAGCTTGGGCTCGTTTGATTCGTCTTTACATGGACTTTAGTGCTGAATGTTCACCAAACTCTGATGATGGAGCAGGAAGGTAGCCATGGGATATTTGTAATACAGTTACGCAATCCCATCGAGTTTGGGCTTGTTTGAGTCGTCTTTACATAGACTTTGATGCTGGATGATTTCCATGGTCTAATGATAGAGCTGGAAGGTAACCCAATATCATCGAGTTTAGGGTCGTTTGTTGGTCTTTACATGGACTTTGGTACTGGATGTTTTAAAGGGTCTGACGATGGAGCAGGAAGGTGGCCATGGCATCTTTGTAATACAAAGACGCAATCCCATTGAGTTTGGGCTCTTTGGATTCGTCTTTACATGGACTTTAGTGCTGAATGTTTACCAAACTCTGATGATGGAGCAGGAAGGTGGCCATGGGATCTTTGTAATACAATAACGCAATATCATCGTGTTTAGGCTCGTTTGTTTTGTCTTTGGTATTGGATGATTTCCGAGATCTGATGATAGAACTGAAACGAACGTGTTAAGGCTATTTAGTTGAAAACAAAAAATACTTGAAATTGCCAGAAACGTACAGGTCTACATTTCAGAATTGAGGCACGTAAGGAAGGCCTCCCCATCATGTACCACCTACACTATCCTATGTACCACCTATTACTATTTTTATTTGTATAGGTACCACTAAAAAGCAAAAAATAAAAAATATTTTTAAATAAAAAAAAAAACAACTTCAAAAAACACTAATGAACTAAAAAACAAAAAATAATTGGTTTTGGAGCAAACATTTTTGAATTCGGTGCCAAGCCCTTACGCAAAAGTTACTAAATTACAAACTACCTATTCCATCAACAACGAAAGTTATATAAAAATGTGTAGAGGTTTTATAGTCAGATCAGAAATACTTTGCTTGGCACCGACTTTTTTTTTGCTTTTAAAATACAAACAACTATACATTTAAATCATAGCTAAAATTTTGAAATGAACAGCTCCTAACGGTAATTTAACCATTATACCAAATTCCTTTGTTCGACAAACAACATTACATTCTGAATACCATTTACATTTTTCAGTGTAAAAGACAAATGGCTTTAGGTTTTGGAATTATATGCCATTGAACGAAACTAAATACTCTTCAGTAACTAAAATAGATTTTGGCTGTGCAAATACATAAAAAAATAAAGCTCTTATCTTGGTAGGTACAATAACTGCCCACCTAAAATACGAGTATACAATATGTTGATCTGCATTTGCGAAATATTTTAATATCAACCAGTGTGCGATGATAGACCCTATTTTCATTAAATTTTACTTAGATAGTAAATCAGAATAAACTGTTGAATCGTACAAAATAAGACTGTATCGCGCAGTCACTGTAGGTACGTGTGCTTGTGTGTGTTAGGCACCTGCAATGGCGATCAGCTGAGCGGTGCCGGCGGTCAAAGCACCGAGTTTATATTCAAAGTGTGTGATGACCAACATTTTTTTTTACATTTAGTGACTTTGTTTTTTCATGTATTTGTATTCAGTTATTAGTATACAAATATTCAGCCCTTAAAACATTTTGCAAATGCAAATCAACACCCTGTATAATATTAACTCTATGCACAAAGGTTTTTGTTGACTATGTTTAGCAGCGAGCTCTACTGGCAACATAGTAAAGTGCTGATTAGCTTTCGATCAACCTACAAATATATCACTATAATGGTATACTCAGTAGAACTGAGCTTATTCTGTCTGGGTGAAGCATTTTTAGAAACAGTTATCTTGTGCAGGGAACGAATCTATTCCCCTCTATATCTATTACCCTCGGCGCCATCGCTCAGCGGCCATTTTCAATATTCGATCCATACTTGGGTTTTGATGATTTGATTCGAGATTCGTGTTTGACATATTTTGTATGGAGCTTATTTCAAAAACGAATCTAAAATCTACAGATCTTTAGATTGAATATTGAATTCCTTAGTTAGTCACTACACTATGCATGCAGTCCTCCAAGGAAAGTTTCTTATCGTCGAAATATCGACAGATTCTTGGAAAGGTCAGTTTGGCTATTATTTGTAAGGAAGAAGCCAGCCGTGCTGAACAGAGCCAAGCCAAGCTGGTTCACAAACTTGTGGTCAGGCCACTTAGCGTACCTACTTCTCACATATCCGGGCAGAGTAACGAAATATCTGCTCGATCCCCTTGACCTACTCCAGAGGCATGAGAGTAAATCGTAGGATCCGAATGTTACAGCTAGATAACATAGCAACAGCTTTACTCATCAATTTTTAAAATATCGCTTGATACTGTAAGTACCTCAATTAATAACTTCCGTCTTTATGCGTTTGTGTTTAGCTCGGTACTCTTTCTATGACCATTTCTCTCACGTGTGAGCTGGCTGTGGAATGAACTAGGTACCTGCCGCGGTGTTCCTCGATGTCCTTGTTTAGACAGATTTAAGCAGAACCTAAGCATAGGCAGCTATAACCTTGTAAAGATACCAACTGACTTCCATACACATGGTTAAAATCCACGACGAATAGCACCGACTTTTCGAAGTCATGCGTGTACTAAATTATTAATTATCGCGTGCTTTGTACCTGTTGCCGGAGAGCATGTTAAACCGTCAATCCCGGCTGTCGTCTTTAACAGCCATTATGGAGACTCAGTAATAACATAACTTCTGTGACTGACGCGTTCAACCAAAGAAAAAAAACAAACTCTTCAGCTTTAAGTATAATATTGATATAGGTTTAAATCACCAACTAGGCACTCGCCACTAGTACCGTCCAACACAAATGTCTAACAGAAAATGATTTATAGGCCCAGGACCTGCAGTCAATTTGAAAGAAAATAACACACTCTATATTCAAACATCGACATTTGCGGTTATTGAAACATGAAGGTTGTGAAGATATATTTCCGTCGACTTTATCGATGAACTTATACCCTCTATTTATATTTACTTACATTATGTTTAAAAACTTCATTTAAATTGCTTCTTTCGATTAAATTTTATTCAGCTACGCCCACTATAAAACACCAGGGACTTTAAACCGACAATACACTTTTTTAACCTCTTAGATTAACGACCACATCAAAAAGGATCAATCTAATCTATGACCAATTCAAAATATAAGTGACATCAAGCCGAATGTAGATATTGGTCTTTACCTACTAAGATCAGAACATTGCTCTAGATTTTTCAAGTATTGAATTATTCTAGATCAAACCCTGCTTACAACTTAGTACAATGCTGTTACTTTAATGTAATAATTTTGAACGCTTACTCCAAAGCAAAGATGAAACAGGATATCAGTCATCCCGTGATATCGGCTGGTGTGACCCATGGCGAAACGTCAGGACAAATACTAGGTAGCAAGGAGCATAATTGCTCCTTGCTAGTTAGGTATTGCACCTTTACATTCAAAATAAAACTGGATTGAGACCCGCTACATAAATGATATTAATACGGATAAAACATTAAAACAATGTATCTGCACACATAATTATGTACGTTAAGTCTACACGGTAACTGGTTACATTAAGAACATTTTTGTATTGCAATTAATTTCTAGCACATAAGACGCCACTTATTGCTGAAGTAGTGTGTTTCGCAGCTATAAACTACGTTCTTGGGAAGAGCGTTATAAACCTTTAAGAGCATAACAATCGTCCATATTGCAATGAATAAAAGATGTTAGAGTAGTAAAGAACTTTTAACTATTTATTTTTAAAACACAAGGCATATTTTAATATAAAATAGCGAAAACAGATTAAAAATAAAAAACAATAATTTTACGATTCCAGTAATTGTTAGTGGCATACGAAGTTAGTCAAGGGAAAACCAAATCAAAGGCACAGAGTCGCTCGAATACAGCTCACTTGAAATGATCTTGCAAGATAACCACGGTTCGCTCTAAAATGCAGAGCAAGTTACGTAGCTTGCTATTTAAAATATACTGCTATACAGTAAATTGTTTAACTACTACTACTACTACTACTATAATAATGTGGATATCGGTCTTTACCTACTAAGATCAGAACATTGCTCTAGATTATTCAAGTATTGAATTATTCTGGATCAAACACTGCTTACAACTAAGTACAATGCTGTTACTTTAGTGTGATAATTTTGAACTCTTACTTCAAAGCAAGGCATCTGGCACCCAAAGGTGGTGCCCATGAGCTACAGCAATAAACTTTACACAACATCATCTAAGAGGGCTAAACGTTGCCAAACTTCACTTCAGACGTTGGTTGCTGCAGCCAGAAAATCCCAACAATAAACGTAAAACACGCGTAATAAATCGCGCTACACAAAAACAACCCACGTGAGAAATAAAGAAGAGAGAACTGTGCTGAGAAATAAAACTAGGATTAATGAGCAAGGGTAGGAATATTATAATTAGCGTCACTCAAAAACAGTGCCTCACAAAACATGCACACAAGTCCCTGTTGCTAGTATTGCTACGAATAAAATACTCTGAATGTTCCGCGATAGTAACTAATATCAGTGCAACAACTCATAATCACGTACTTATTCAAAAGTAAAGATGAAACAGGATATCAGTCATCCAGGGATATCGGCTGGTGTGACCCATGCCGAAACGTCAGGAAAACAAGGTGCACATTTACTTTCGAAAAAAAACTTGATTGAGACCCGTTACATAAATATTAATACGGATTTTACATTAAAACAATGTATCTACACACATATGTACGTTTAGTCTACACGGTAACTGGTTACATTAAGAACTTTTTTGTATTGCAATTAATTTCTAGCACATAAAACGCCACTTATTGCTGAAGTAGTGTGTCCCGCAGCTATAAACTACGTTCTTGGGAAGAGCATTATAAACCTTTGAGTAGCAAACACATAGATGCATAACATTCGTCCATATTTCAATGAATACTTACTATTTATTTTTAAAACACAAGGCATATTTTAATGTAACATAGCGAACACAGATTAAAAATAACAAATGCAATGCCTTATTGGCACAATAATTTTACGATTCCAAAAATTGTTAGTGGCATACGAAGTTAGTCAAGGGGAAACCAAATCAAAGGCACAGAGCCGCTCGAATACAGCTCACTTGAAATGATCTTGTAAAATAACCACGACTCGCTCTAAAATACAGAAGAAGTTAGATAGCTTACTCATTCAAATATTAAGTAAACTGTTTATAACAAAGGTTGAGTAACTAATACCACAAGGGTAGTGTGTTAAATAGTTAAAATTGGTTCCACGTCATTTAGCAAGGGACAAGACTTCGTGGGATAAAGATTTTTCTCTTTAATGGTTTGATTTTACCGCTTGTTCATTATTTTTTTACAAATACACCGCTATTTTTTAATTAGTACAAAAAATTTAACAGGGCACTAAGTATCTTTAACTGATCATAATTATGTAGTTGAAAAATAAAAACACTAAGTCCCAAAACTGTCTCAAAACTGTCCACAAAAATACGTGATAATTGGTAAATGCAATACTAATACTATGACCGACCCGTGTACTATCATACCATTGATAAATTACCCCCTCCCCCCCGCCCCTCTGCACCTGCGCCACGCCCCGACGATGCTACAAACAGTACTAAATTACTAGCGAAAGTCAGCGTATCTAATTTCGTTGCAAAACTTAATTGTTTGTCTACGTTTGCCCGACGCGATTCGTGCGTACTTTTTGAGTGGAAAAATCGCGAGTGCAGCTGTGTACCCATGGACATCGTATTGTGAGTGTACAAAAGTGACCGGGTCAGTGTCAAACAATTAAAACAGTGCATATTGGATGCTTTTGACAACGGTGGTGGACATTTCGAAGGACAATGGAAATACTTGTAAGTTTAGTAAATAATACGTACTTAAGTAAATAATAATTTGATGCAGGCGCCTCAAAATTGGTCTGTTTTCTCCACACACCTTGAGGAAGGCCTATGTCCAACAGTGGACGTCTCTAGGCTGACATGATGACGATAAAATAATTTGTAAATAGCAGATGATTCTAACTTCATAAATACGCCAAAATTACTCTTTTCTTTTAGTCCAGAACACCATATTTTATTTTGATATTTGTTTGCTTTCTAATTACATACCTCCGTATTTAATTACTTGTTAAACGATAAATTTTACCGGTCCTACGCCCGAATGAAGTATGAAGGAGAGGGTAGAACTAACAAAATTAAAAAATAACTACTTACATTTATTATTTTTCTTCATTTTATTTTCTATTGCTACCTACATCATAAGTGCGACAGAGAGAATGCGAATGAGCAGGATGGAATATTATCAATGAATTAGTGAATGGATTGTAAAATATGACTATGATTTAAGTGAGATTTTCTACAATAAACAAATGATAATAACTGTGCTCTTTATTGATATTATGAAATTCTTACGTCACATATATGATAATAATATCTTCGCTAATCTGTCCTTAAAGTCTTTGTACTAATTAAAAAATAGCGGTGTATAAATTGTCCAAATAAGGTATGATAAGTAACTTATGTAAGGAATTTGTAATTCACTCAAAAAACTTATGTGTAGATAATATGTTTATCAATTAACGAAGCGAAGAAAAGCTTAATTATGAGTGAAGGCATTCGTATATTTAGGCAATTCAAATATTATTTTAGAATCACCAAATAGCTAAGTACTGTTGAAATGAGGAACTATAATTTTCACCAGTACGTTAAAGTATCTTTCCCAAAAACTAATGCCACAATTGAATATTCATAAAATGATTTTCCACCAGCCTTCATGTTTATGGATTTTGTTATCGTTAAGGAATTATCCTAAGGACACAACCTTAGTTATACCTCACGTATACACTACACACAAATATCAGTAGACAAATTTCTTGACAAAAGGCTCACTGGAAATTAGTTATCTAAAATTATAAAAGTGTTGGGTATCCACACGGAGGATTATACTAATTACCCACTAATTTGACATGTCTAGATTTTATAAGACGTTACTAGAGATTGCTATAATTACAGAACTATACTTAGGTACTGTGAAAACTGTATAATAATAAATAATTACCTAAATGCAATAAGAAGCTTGAATTTAAAAGAATAACTAAACAAACCACACATACGTTGCTAACTTATTTAATTCTTTCTATTATTTCATCATCATCATCAGCCTTTAACAGTCCACTGCTGGACTAGGCCTCTCCTTTGAAAGGAGGAATTGGCCTACTATACCACGATGGCCAAACGGGTTGGTATAGGGTTTATATCAGGTCTTCCTTCTCTTACAGTGCTGTTCTCTGCGGAATATGCTCCCTCTGTCGGCTCTCACGACACCCACGGGATGATATGAGGTAGTGACATTCCGTCTTTTTAATCCGTCACCACACGGACTATTAATAAAATGACAAAAAAAAATGTCGCAATTTAAAGGCAGCCAACAGTCACAGGCAAATCAGTAACCCTTTACATTGCCTTTTTAATATACAAGCGTGATGGTGAGAATGTAAGCAGGTCACAATAAGTTTAGCGACTATAACGGCCTGGCCACGGACAATTCGCTCCAGCGAAAATTCGCGCGACGCGACCGGCAACGCGACTTGCGACTGAATCAAATGTATAGAAATGTTCTAAGCATGCCACGCGCAGCGGCGACCGGCGACGCGACCGGCGAATAACACCGAGCGGTACAGCGGCGTGTCGCGCGACACGTCGCGCGACCAAAACAAATGTATGAATTAGTACGGCGCACGCCACGGCGTCGAGCGGTAGTCGCGGCGACTAGCGCCGGAGCTGAGTCAGTATAATTTTTTTAGTTTATTTCTCCGCGAGCATGATGATATTATTCTTAGAATTTTTAGTTAGGCTAGCTATTTCGAACGTTCGGATGTTATCTATATCTACATAAATGTATACAATATAAATAAAGTTGAAGTGTCTGTCTGTGATTTCAAAATACCTAAGTAAGTTTTTAGAAGTGCATATACCTAGTTAGATCACACTTACCTACATTAGCTTTTCCGTATTTTAACTCAAAACTCGAGTTACAATACCTACAAGCGTCGGCTCACGCGTACGCATTCAGTAGGTACCTACAAAATTTATACCGAAGCGCCTTGAGTTTGGTATGCAGTGGGTTAGGTGGGTACCAAGCCTGACGCTCTTAGGTATAAATCGAGTTCCAACCGTTTGTATAAAGGCCTTGCCACACGATACAATTTTACCACTGATCAAATTTTCAATCGAATTGGCTTTGCCCGTCTACACGACACAATCAAATCATTGATTTGCATTCCGTCGACTCGATTGGTTAAAATCTGGTGGTACCGCTCACCCGATGAACTTGAGTTGGACGACTGGCGTATACACGTCACGATTTCATCAAGTGATTTAGTCAAGTTTGACGTAAAATTGTGCCGTGTGGCAAGGCCTTAAAGATAAAATACAGACACAGTACCTATAGATTTCAAAACCGTGGTTAGGTACACAATATCAAGTCTGCCTCTGTGATCTTGCGGTAGTGTAAGCGGATCATGAGGTCTCGGGTTCGATTGCAGAGTTGAAACAAATGTGATATTGGCACCAAAGTCCGTACAATGTCGAGCTAAATTTCATAAAAAGATCTCAGCTAATGTCGTCTCGCTCCTGGTCTACACTGGTCGCGACGGCGAGCGCGTTTGCCCGTGGCATGTTTTTCGCGTCGCGCGAATTGTCGCGACGCCGGTCGTGTCGCAGGTCGCGTCGCCGGTCCCCGTGGCCAAGCCGTAAGAGCTGCTCGTAAATCGGTCTTGCCGACACGGCGCCAACGAACTCACCCTTGGCCCGTGCAGAAACGGTGTAGCAATATTATGTACCTATTACATCGTAAATGTTCACGTTAGTACACATTTCTCAGTTGGTTTTCTCGTATCGCATCTATAAATTGTGCTGGTAAATAAATGTGGAAACCTCAGCATACTCCTTGTTGTCGCGACGAACGGTCGTTATTATTAAATATTTCCTCTAGTCTATAGTTGGGCTCGCACGTTAGATATATCAAGCCACAAAATCTGATTGTCAAGCATTCAGTGTTTTTTTAGACAGTAGTATTTTATGGTTGACTTTGAAAACCATGCTTCTATAAATCTTTTTTTAAAAAGTGCCTGCTTCAGCTACACTGTATTAGGAGCATCAAGAAAATTTTATACCTATAAGCAAGTATATAAATAAGTTTTACGCATAATTACTAGCAAATTACACTCCGGTGCTGTTGCATGCAATTTGGGATGTTTCCCAGATTGCATGCACATTTGAAAGAAATCCTATTCTCCGCCTTTATGTCAGACAAAGAGATCTTGTAATGGTATTGTATCATTCAGAAGGATTTAACTACATTATTTATTACTAACCACTTTAAATGTTATCAATTGGCCGTGTGCAGGTTTGTTGGAGCATCTTTCTCTTATGGCTATTAGTTGAGCAAAAAAAAAAAACAGACGAAGTACCTACTAGAGGCGCCTGTGAGAAAGCCCGTAAAGTATTAACATCACGCATCTATGGATTTGCAAGGTAAAGTAGTATCATTATGCCACCGTTTTGTAGGTGGTATGTCCAAAAAAGAACGCTACTTCGCGTTTAAACGAGCATGTTATAGCAGTACATCCTGGTTGTCATGATGATCTATGATTCTATGACTGTCGTTTCGAGAAGTACTCTCAAATATCCTATGAACGTAAGTATGGGTTGTGGACTGAAAAGTAGACTTTGGGCTAAAGATGCAACCGCATATGAAGTAGGGGTTATCAAGACGACCATAAGACCAGTTGAACATTTACTTCCATGCACGCCGTATTCGAACGGTGTGGTACTAAAATAGCCATTTCAGCCCTGCGTCTAATCTTATCGTTTAAAAGAAGTTAGGTGGCTAACGTGATTACTTATACAGTTTTGCAGTAACTTTAATTTTTAAGTACTTACATTTGCAGTTCTCTGTAATTAAATCACATTGATATTTTGCTAATTGCATTGTTTCAAGCAATAGAAAATATGCAATTACTCAGCAAATTTTCTTCCGTTCTTTCCTTTACATGTTTAATTGTTAAAAACCTTCTACCGCATTAGAAATAAGCCAGTATCGTGGGGCACTCAAGCATTCAATTAACGGGCGCAAAGTACAGGCACACTCGAATAAATATTTTGTGAGTGCTTGGCCAGTATGCAGGCGCGTTTGCGCGGCGGCCCGCCGCGCGCGTCTTCACGTGTCCACAGTGAAGCGTTCGCGAGTGCGGTGTACAGTGTTTGTCAAATACAATTAATTTTTTTGTGGGTAGTTGAGTAAAGACTTATTTTTGAACAGCTGATATAATTATTTTAAATAAAATAGTTATACTATAATATAAGTAAATTGAATGCATAATAGATACAGCTGAAGTTAAATACCTGCCAGTCAAGCGTTATCTCCACAAAAATCACAATAGTTAATACCACAAACACATACACCAGTTTTGCAGCATCAGCATGGAATCCTCCGTCCACAATATCCAGCAATACTTCGAAGAGCGGATGGCTAAGTTCGAAGCGGATCTTCTCAAAAAGAATTCCACTGGTACGGGCGGCTTGGGAAAGAATTTGGGAATTTCAAAGACATCATAATGCAAACGATGAAGTTTTTTTCTCAACAATAGGCGTCCATCGGTCGCCAAGTGGACGGTATGGAGACGCGAAGCCGTCGCAAAATGATTCTCCTGCATGGTGTTGAGGAGGAAAATAATGAGGATACAGCTCAGGTTGTTGTCCAAGTGGTGAAGCAGCGGCTAAATTTCTTTAGATACTTTTTCTACGGCGGAAATCAAGCGATGTCATAGAATGGGCCGTCTTCAGTCAAGTAAGGCTAGGCCCATCCTCATCAAGTTGCAGAGCACTTCGGTGCGAGACAGCATATGGTTCGCCAAAACGAAGTTGAAGGTATCCGGTCTAACGCTGTCCGAGTTTTTGACCCGAACGCGACACATGGCGTTCATGGCAGCGCGGGAGAAGTTTGGCGTGACCAAGTGCTGGACCAGGGAAGGCTCTGTATTCGTCCTCGGCGCTGATGGTCAACGGCATCGGGTGTTGTGCCTAGGCGACCTCAACCAGATCAAGGGCGCAGATCCAGAGAAGCCTGCAGGGAAGGTTACTGCTGCGAAGACCAAGCGGACTGCAGCATCGAAAAAATAGGTTTTCTTTTGTTTTGTTTACTTAACCGGGTGAATTTACACACAGTTTTAGTACCTTTTTCTTATTTATTATTTTTATTAACCCGCACAATAATTTTCATTTTTCACTTTGACATTTCTCATGTCAGTAATGTCATTGTCACTTGTACTTCTGTTTCAACTCCCTATCTGAATCTTAGGTTTTTTATCTTTCAGCTTCTGTCATATATTCATTAGAAATTCACCTGGTCTAAATCAAATTTTCTCTTGTTTTTCGGTTCTGTAAAGCTATGTGGTGTTATATATACAATAGTCTTTTTGTAACATGCAACTGGCGGGTGGACATATTGTTTTTACATAGCTTTAATATATATTTTTATTTAAGTATAACTTACATATTATAAGTATATTATATTAATATTTTTATTTATATATAGATAATATATATTTATATTAGAAATATTATGCAAGATACAAGTAGTGACGATGACAGCTTTTTAACTGCTAGTAGTAGTCTCAATGACAGTTTCACTAGTCTGCCCTCACTTGCAGAGATTCTTCAGTTTCAGTTCTCTGACGTCGCGGGGAACTTTAATGTAGTCCATATAAATGCCCAAAGTATTCCAGCTCATTTCCCTGATATGCTGACAGAACATACATGTTATTCTCGTTTCAGAGTCATGGCTCAAACCATGTCTGCCATCAACTTCATATTCTCTTCCAGGGTGCCGCCTAATTAGAAATGATCGCGCGGCCGGTGGTGGTGGCGGTGTCGCTATATACCTACGAGCTCAAATTCCTTTCCGTATAGTAAGCATCTGATCGCAACCGCCACCCTCGAATGCCGGCGAGCATCTCTTCTTAGAAGTGGAACTGAATCATTCTAAAGTTCTTCTAGGGGTCTATTATTCTCCTTCGTTACGTATAATTTTTTTCCCTTCTTTCGAACATCTCCTAGAAACTTTAGTACCTTCTTACAGTCACGCAATTATAATGGGTGATTTTAACACCTGCATTATAAAACAGGATAATCCTGCCACGAACTTCGAGCGTATTTTACATTCGAACAATCTATCTATTCTTCCTCTCAATGCCATTTTCCAAACTCTGTACCTTCTCTCCTTGACCTCATTTTCATTTCTTCCCCTACTTTTGTATCCAAACATGGTCAGTGTTCTGCAGATGCTTTCTGCTACCATGATTTAATCTATCTTTCGTATAAAATACGCCCACCAAAAGTAAAACCTAAAATTATGATGCAACGCAACTTCGGTGGGATGGATCGTTTGAAGCTTCGCGAAGATGCCCGTAGCATTGATTGGTCTCCTCTGTACTCATCAGACTGTGTAGATGACAAAGTTAAAATTTTCACAGATAAGTTAACTCACCTGTACGATGAGCATGCACCAATCCGTGCCATTAAATTAAAGCACCTACCCGCACCTTGGCTTAATGACGAAATTAAAATTCTTATGAAAAAGAAAGCGGCTGCCAAGGCGAAGTATAAATGTCGTCCAACCCCTGGAAATTTGGAAAAATACACAAGTGCCAGAAATCTCTGCAATAAGGTGTGTAGGAAAGCACAGCGCCATCACATTCACAACTCTGTTGAAAACGGAGATCCAGTTAAAATCTGGAAATTTCTTAGAACACTGGGAGTTGGTAAGTCTCGCAATGACACAATCTCCAAAGATATAAATATAGATTCGCTTAACGCACATTTCACTGCTTCACCCAACTTTGATGGGAAAACAAAATCAAACACGTTACAAGATCTTTCACGTATCCCAACTCCCAGATACTCACCTTTTGTTTTCGAGCAATTTTCCTGTTGTGGTTTTAAAAAGAGCATCATTGCAATCTCATCCAATGCTGTTGGTAATGCCTGCATCAGTCGAAACATGATTCTGCCCATCCTAGATGAAATCCTCCCTGTCCTTTGTCATATCCTAAATTACTCAGTTACCAGCGACATCTTTCCATCAGCGTGGAAAGATGCACAAATAGTTCCAATACCTAAAAAATCCAAACCCTATTCCATTTATGACTGCCGTACTATATCCATACTTCCATTCCTTTCTAAATTCCTTGAGCGTCTTGTGCATACGCAACTCTGTACTTTTCTTTCCAAGAATGCTCTCCTGAATCCTTTCCAATCCGGTTTTCGTCCTGGTCATAGTACTACCACAGCATTGGTTTATATCACTGATGAGATAAGGCTGGGCATGGATGGTGGAAAACTCACGCTCTTGTCGTTGCTTGATTTTAGCAACGCATTTAACACTGTGGATTTCCACATCCTGCTTGCCATACTCCGCTCTATTAACATATCTCCAACGGTAATTGACTGGTTTCATAGTTATCTGTTTGGACGCCGACAGCGTATACGTGTCAATGAGTCGTACTCCTCGTGGTGTAATACAACTGTCGGGGTACCGCAGGGTAGCGTGCTATCTCCGTTACTTTCCGCAGTTTTCATAAATTCTATCTCCAAACAATTACTTTCATCTTACCACCTTTATGCAGATGATTTGCAGATATATTCACAAGCACCACTAGAGTCAATTTTAACGGCGTTTTCTAATATAAACTTAGATTTGGCGCGTATCTGTACGTGGAGTAAAAATAATGGCCTTAAGGTGAATCCGACTAAAACACAGGTCATTCTAATTGCAGTTCCAGGATGATTTCCAAGATAAATTGGCCACAGCTGCCGCAGATTGAGTTCGATGGTAACATCTTACCAATCTCAGATAACGTGAAAAACCTTGGCATTTATCTGGACAAAACTTTTTCATGGGGAAGTCAATTACAGGAGACCAGCCGTAAATTGTTTGTTTCGACTGGGTCATTGCGTAGGCTGAGGAACTTTCTTCCCACTAACATCAAGATTGCGCTTGCACAATCCTTGCTTCTCCCAATACTCGATTATGCTGATGTCAGCTATCTTGATCTTAATGAGGACCAACTTGATAAACTTGAGCGTCTCCAAAATTTCTGTATTAGATTAATTTTTGGTTTACGCAAATATGATCATGTAGGTATCTGAATTTCGATCCAGGCTCAAGTGGCTCCCAATTCGACTTCGCCGGAATACTCATATTCTTATGTTAGTGTACAACGTGTTGTTTAATCCTAATACCCCCACGTATCTCAAAGAACGTTTTAAGTTCCTTCATGACACACATTTAAAGACCTTGAGGTCGTCGGTGGATCTGAGACTGCAGATGCCAACACATTCCACAAACTTCTACGATAAATCCTTTGCTGTTCAAGCTGTCCGTTTGTGGAATGCGCTGCCGGTCGAAATTAGGCAAGCTAAATCATTGAACATTTTCAAAAATGCACTAAAGAAACACTATTTGTCATTGTAAACTAATTTTGTCACTGTATTTTGTGTTTATATTATTATATGTATGTATATGCATTATATTTATGTATATGTATTATATTTATGTATAATATTATATATATGTTTAAATATGTATGTATCATATTATGAATTTATTTATTTATAATATATTTAGCACCTATCATATCTATTGTATATAATTATGCCTGCGTATGTATGTATAAAAAATAAAAACAATTTATAGTACCTAATCAGATACTTATTGTGACTACACATCAAAGCTTTTTGTCTTTTCAGTCTGTCCATCCTAAGGTTGCCTGGAAGAGATCGCACTTTGCGATAAGGCCGCCCTTGTGCATTTGATATGTATGTAGTACACTTGTCATTTACACCGAATTTGTATTAACATTTGCACAATAAAGAATTATCTATCTATCTACAAATCGGATGAAGAAGAATTTTTGTTCCTAAGAAATTCTAATTAGAAATAGACGTTGAAAATAATGTTTAATACTTTGCAAAAGTTCCTAAGTTTCTTGAAATATAAAAATAACTTTATACCCATAGAATTGTAATATTACTTAATTTCACAGTCTTGAGATAACATTTTTGTTTTTCTATTGCTTATGTTTTGACATCTATAGTGTGGGTCGTAATGATTTGCACTTATAAAATTTTCAGCATTCAATTTGATTTTTTTTAAATTTCATTTCAAATCAGAAGGTGTTATGATGCTTACGAGCACATTTAACTCAGAAAAGTTTGAGATCCACACGCTCCGCGTTTGTTCCCGCTTACCCTCCGCGCATACACTGTGGACACTTGTGTCAAAGTCCTATGGTTTGAGTTGGCCTCGCTATCCCCGCGCTACACCGCCCGCGCCGCTTGCCGCGCCCGCTCGCCCACTGCGAACACTCTTTGAGTCTTACAAGTGTTGTCTGTGTGTCGTGTGGAGTTTGCACCTCATCGCTGCCTACAAACGGCGAGGCGGCTGTAAATAACTCATCCTTGCAGTCGAAATAAGATATAAAGATTCTGTTTATTCGATTCTACCACTGCATAGGCATTATCTTCAAAATCAGGACCTTTGTATAAGATGTCTGATAAATTGATTTGAAAGGAAATTATCAGACAGCGGTGAATCTAGCCAATAGTTTCGAATAGTGAGCAATGAACGATCCGGTTGCACGATTTTATACGATTCGCAACCCTATTCCCTAGCGTTAACCAAGTGCAAACTGTTCTGCACTCACATACATCTCATGCCGGCTACTGCACTTAAAATTTCAGAACGGAAACAGTCAATGTTTTCCTCAAGTTATTAAACTACTCTCGGTACCTCACGATTGCTTACAACGCTATGGTTTTAACTCGACCCAATTTCCTATTTGTTTGTAGACTAACATAAAAAATGGAAGTTGCGTTACTCTGCGGTTAATTACAAAAAAGCTGCAGCTGTTGCAAAACTAGGAAGTTAGAAGTTTATTTACAATGGCTTCGTAAAGTGGAAACATAACGGAACGAATCTATACACTACGTTTTGGTTGGTATGGTGTAGAACACAATGTTATAACTGCTACGAGTTTTGTGAGTTCGATCCATATACGGGACAACACTGCGTCATGCACATGTCTATCTATGGCATCTATACATACATATCATGGCCCTTTTCTTCCTGTCTGTCTATATGAACGCGATAAACTCAACAGCTAACGAACGGCTCTTCTTAAGGTCTTCATTAATTAATAGGGTGATTCCTAAGAAAGAATTAGGTATATCCAGATATACCTAATTCTTTCTTAGCACTACCGGCACTACCGTGCCGCTGGGGGCACTACCGTGCCCCCACCAAGTCGAGCAAAAAAGCGGCACGACCGTACCATCCTTTTCTCAAAGCAATGCAGGCCATTTTCGACCCCCTATAACTTTGTTGTGGATAAAACTAGAAGCCTGTTTCTTTTGTAACCATGCAAATATAGTATAAACATCAGCAATCAACAATTTGAACCAGTAGTTTAAGAATCTCGTTATAACGAGTCAAAATTCTTAATTTTGTCACTCACTGACCGATCATCAAAAGTCTTAGGTACTTCTAGCAGACATAGAAGCTTTAAATTTAGAATACATTTAAATGTTTAGTATATGAATCAAGGAAAAATTAAAATATTATTCAATTTCTGTCCAGTTTTCGAGATACATCAACTGCGTAAATAACTTTGTAATCCCATATAAATATATAGGATTACAAAATTACATTTGCAGTTAGAGCTTTGATTAAGAAAATTCGTTGTCGTGTACAAGAAGTATAAGGTACCGGAAAGGACAAAAGTAAGACTATCTACAAAAATAAATGAGATTCCATAAAAACAATACTTGTCAAAAATACCAAATCTCGTGGGCAGATCCGCGGACGAAGTCATAGTATCAATGGCAAAGACAAAGCACTAGTGACATCTAACTGACAGCCACTGAACTAAGACTACACGATTCAAAATACGCGGTGACTACAGTTTGGAAGTGCTCACAAGACCCGTCGCCGCGTCGGCCCGCGGTCTATCAGGCACCGTAACAGCTTGTGCCTGTACAGTCAGCATTAAATATATTTGCACGTCTTTAAACAACAAGGTTGATTTTCCATTGAAACGGTTCCGTACAGCAACAACTCAGTTCTAAGCACAACCTTAGCGGTTTATCTACTTATGCCACTTAAAGTTTTGTCAAAACTGGTAGCTTGCTTGGGTGACCGTAACTACCATAAGTTTAGCCACCGCACGTCTCATGTCATTCGGAAAGGAGTTCGACGCACTTTAAGAAACGCTGCGTGGTTATAGTATTGAAGCACTCGGCACAAAAAATCATTTCAAGCTGAATTACTAGTATATTATTATGTAGTCACTGAACACCTTTGCTTTCAAAATTGATCTATCATGATCCAATATTTTAATATTAGTTTTTTTTTTTAAATTACCAGCCTTTCAATTTTCTTTTCTGCATAAATCTTAAATAGGTATGCCAGAGCATGACTTAACCTCTTGAAGACATAAAAGTAAGCCGTAACATTTTGCATTTCGTTAAAAAGTGACAAAATGGCCAACGAGTGGACGCTTTTATGATGTAAATGTGGATTTTATTGCGTTTCAGTTTGATTAAAAAGTTGAATAGTTAGCGATGTACGAGTTCAAAGGGTAGTGTTGAATTTAAACGTAGCCTTCCACGTAGTTTCACTCTCTGCATTATATATTATGTACGGACATTCTGTTTGATGTTCCGAGCCTCCCGTCAGTTATTGCCACAATCACGACAATTAACACTATTTTAGAAAAACATATTTTAACGTTTCATCATGCGTCTAAGTGTGAGCCAAATTTCATCGAAATCCGATTATAGGTCGTGCGAAATCTGGCGTACGAGGACTACAACTATGTTATTTATAGTAAGGTGACCGAGAATAGCCAAACTTCGTGCAATATTACCGAAATGTCAAGTATGAATATAGGTGAAATTAGAGATAGATAGAAATATGATATTTTTAGCTTTCCAGTTATTCTTCTCTGTGAAGTCAATCATATTGTATGATTAGAGGATGCGCGCAGCTACGCCCACATTTTGTTTTATCTAACGGTTTCTTCACGATCCAGTAGGAATTTCGGGCAATACCTTCATAGTCTACGTTTCTCAAGGAACATAATTATATGCCAAAGGTCAGCTTCTTGTGCCCAATAGGTTTGGCTTTACGATGTCTGTCAGTCAGTCAGTAAGGCAATAATTTTGTATATACAGATGATTATTTGGTAAGCTACTTCATATTTTGTATTTATATTTATAGTTTTTATTTATGCACTATATTTTTGAAATGTTCAAAATTGCAGTAAATATATACATGAAAATATTATAATATTTTCATGTATATATTTACTGCAATGAGTCATTTTTGCAAAATCCGACATCTATCTACACTGTTTACCAATGTAAGCTTATTTTCAACATTTCGCGATTTGTACTCTTAGAACGATCTATATAAAATATATAATGGGATTGTAATGCATAATTACAGGACATCAGCCATCTCGTCACAACGGCTGGTGTAACTCATGCCGCAATAACGGGGCAAATAAAAGGCATTTCGCCTTTATTTACAATAAATTACGCGATAGCCCCTTTACATAAATATTAGCATCGTAAGGTTAATGAATAAATGTGATGCATCAAATAATTAATCTGTGTATTAGTTCACTCAATATTAAATATGGTTGAACATTACAGCTTTCCATCCCACGAACTTTGCCCGTTGATTTTGTATGATTTAAATAATATTAAGCAAACCCGTACTACCAGGACCACGAAGAACAGAACATGCTTAGAACGCTGTACGTGCACACGGCTATACCTAAAGCTAGACATTTTGACCTTTGTACCGTTCTTATAGCGTAGGAAATAAGTATCAAAATCGAACACAATGGTTTACATATCTACGCTCTACCTAATTTGACCGCAGTGTCGCTGGCGGCTCCAAGACTTTTATTTGAGGAGGGAGCTAGTTGTCTTTTGGGTGGGCTTGACTTGGTGAGAGAAGGTTGTTATAAGGGAAATACTCAGGTTATTTACCTTCAAGTTCAATAGATTATACGATATAGATTTTCATTATATAATGTGTACAGATGGTGAAAGTTTGAAAAAAAATTATATACAGCTCATGAAAATACCAAAATATCTATAATTAAAAATTCAGTAATATGTCCACGACTTCTAACCACCTTACTCAAAGGGATGTTAACTAACCATATCAATAACAAATTGTGTTTTAATAATTACTTTACGGCGTGTAAAATTATATCAGCCCTATAGGTATTTATTGTTGATTCCTAAAATTATGACATTCATATATAAAAGCCGCTTTTTGCTGAGGTACTATGAAATGATTGAAAGCATGTAAAAACTAAACGATTTTTATATGCTCGTTTACCAGTCTTAACATAAAAAGACATTATATTGCATTATCTTTCTTTATTATACATATCTTAATATATAAAATCCTTGCGTTACTGACTGACTGACAGACACGCTACAGCCGAAACTATTGAGCGTAGGAAGCAGAAATTTGGCATGTATGTTCCTTGGGGACCGTAGGGGTGCACTAAGAAGGGATTTCCCGAAATTCCCACGGGATCGGCTAAAACGGGTAAATTAAAAAAAAATGCAGGCGTAGCTGCTGGCGTCTTCTAGTCTACTTATAAAATCTATTACTTGCTCTAGGCGTTCAAATGTCAATAAACCCAACGTTAGATACATTCTCAAAATGTGTGACTCACATCGGTAGTTCCGAAGCATTCATGACTACATAACACCACGATTGACTGACTAACGTGACGTTGTCTTTTATAATAATAATAATAATAATATTTATTTGCCTTAAGTGTTGTACAGAAGGGGATCTTATAGGTAACTAGTCATGTTTCAAACACTTAGTCAAAAAAGTAGACATGCAAATATCTAGTAGGTAAAGTCATTATAGATTATTAATGTTGTAGGTATACAGTTGAATTAGATTAACTAGAGACAAAATTCATTAATTGATGTCAAATTAAAAAATGTCAAATAATTATAAAATATAATAAAATTAGTTACTTATTTACGATTGATATATTCACTAACAGAGTAGATAGATTGGTTAATAAGCCATTTTTTAAATTGACTGTTAAATAAACGATTTGGTAATGTTTTTATGTCATTAGGTACTTTGTTATATATTTGGCCACACATGTAATAACAATTATTTTTATATAAGGTTGTTCTTAAAATTCTAGATGACACTATTCTATCTGGATCTCTAGTATTACGTGGAAAAACATCTCTAGCTTTCTGAAATAGGCTAGGATTCTGACGAACAAATTTGGCACATTCAAAAATATACATGCTAGGCAAAGTTAGAAGTTTTAATTTTTTGAATAGGGGTTTACACGATTCCCACGGAGGTATACCGACGATCGCCCTCACACATTTTTTCTGTGCCCGGAATGCTCTATTCACGTCTGCTGAATTACCCCACAAAACAATTCCATACAAAAGCGACGAAGCAACATAGCCATGATAAGCAGACAAAACTGTACTTTGTGAAGACGTTTTTCGTAGGTTGTAGAGAACAAATACGAATTTATTTAATTTGTTGCAAACCTTTTCTACGTGGGCTTTCCAAGAAATGTGTTTGTCTAGTACAATTCCTAAAAATGTTGTCTCATCTGCTTGTGAAAAGGAGTCCCGATTATAATAAATATTTAGTTTTAGAAAATTTGTGTTGTATGTCCCAAATTGAATTATTTTAGTTTTATTGATGTTTACTTTTAAATTATTAAGGTTTAGCCAGTTTATTATATCACTAATTGAAGTATTGATGTCATTAATATATTCATTTATGTCAGATTTAGTTGAAGATGTCAAAATCATTGATATATCGTCGGCAAACAGTGTACATGGACAGCTTATAGCCTTAGGGAGATCATTAATATAAAGTAAAAATAATAATGGACCTAAAATGCTTCCCTGAGGTACACCAAAATTTTTGCACTTATAGTGAGATTTGAAATACTTCAGCTCTTTCTTATTATCAATTTTAGAAATTTCAACGCACTGTAGTCTATCTACTAAATATGATTCCAACCATTTTAGTGCTTGACCACGGATGCCATAACGTTCAAGTTTGGATAACAATAGTTTATGCGAAACGAAATCGAACGCTTTTGACATTTCGAAAAAGATTACAGATACTCTTTTCCTGGCATCAATCTCATTAACTATAGTTTTTATTAAATTAAAACAAGCCAGAGTAGATGATTTATTTTTTTGAAATCCATACTGCTCTTTCTTGAGGACATTATGTTTTTCCAAAAATGTAGATTAAAAAAATGTAGAGATTTTGCAATAATTGTTTCATTGTGTTTTCTACAGTCAGACATTGCGCCTATTTTGCACAGTGCACAATATCGGAGCCAAGACCTACACAAAGTACAGTTCGATGTGTCAAACTTGGCTCAGTATAATTAATACCCAAGCCAAATCGTGCTTACGATTTAGTCCCCGCCTAAAAATTTCTCGTTGTTTACGTTGTAACAAATTTGAGTAGGAATTTGTACTTTACGACATGCAACACTTTCATAAATACAAATGAGTTACGATTTACTTTTTATCACAACAATTGCCAGCTATGCTTAGGTTCCATTTTTATTGGTGCACCTTATTCTGCACTGAAAGTCTCTTAGCGAAAACACAATATATTTGACACCTTACAGAATTCTTGGTGATTGCCTCCAAATAATAACATATATACGAGATAATAATATAATTCTTTAAACCTGAATACAACAGAATTAAGGAAATGAACCACGAATGTTACGACTGGCAATTAAACATGCATGCGCCCTCGAATTACGTCATCGGACTTACGAAGTCAGCGGTAGAAGAGGGTACCTAATATTATTTTGAAAATGGAAGCCAACTGCACCTTTCTACCATATCTAACTCCATACCTTGCGAGTTGAAATTTTAAAACAGGAAAATACCAATGTACAATTTAATATCGTTCGCCTTTTGTGAGCCTGGCTCAAAGTCCCATTTTCCGAGTTGCTTCAGTTTGAATTGTCTTTTTGAATATATTACAACTGTCGTATCTAAAACATATTTCAGAGTCAAATTGTGTCCTTATTCCTAGTCGAGCTTCTGCTTCGCTAGCTGAAAGGTATATTGTACTTGATCAACAGTATAAGATTCTTGAATGCCTTTTCAAGTTTCAATTCGCTTAAAACACTTCACTCAAGACAGGACGATATACCTAAAGACCTTCGGACACAGTCTAATCTGTATTTTATTAACGTTAATAGATTTTTGTGCTCTCTGTACTCGTAAATTAACTCAAGTTGATACTTTTTAATTTATTATGAAGTTGGTGTTCCACCGACGTTATATTTTTAGAAACATTTTGCTGGTTTCTTAAAATTTGAAATGCAGCGATAAATATAGACCTGAATATATTAAAGCGGTAGGGGCTCTAGACTCTAGACTAAATACTGGTAAATGTATGACTTTATTGTGGAGCTTGCTTATAGGGAGTCGCTAGGCTCCGAGCACTAAAAACCTTAAAAGGGGATTCCTCTTTTTTGCATAACAATTTTAGACATAATATTATTAAGCATAACGTTTTTGCATAACTTTTATTAGCTTAATAATACTTTGGCAGAATAATACTTTGTCATAATACGTAATGTAGAATAACTATCGTTTGCTGTAATTTGTGATGGCATAAGATATTGTGGCGGTAATTTTTAAAGCATAATATTAATTTCACTAATAATCATGAGCATGAGTCATAAATGTAAACAGTCATAATTGGGGGTAAAATACTGGCCAAAAATTACCAAATTACCTAGCTGCCTAGCCTAGCCTTTGGTTACACCCGCGTTTTTAGGGCTACTGCACTACGTACTCTTGGCACATATCGTGATAATATAGCCATTCTCGATAAAAGGGCTATCCATAAAATTTTTTTTATTTAAGTGGACCAGTGGTTAGACTAGCGCGTTCAACCAAACAAACATACAAACAAACAAACTCTTCAGCTTTATTATATTGGTATAGATGTTAGGTATTAAGTAATTGATTAACAACATTCATGGTAGACAGTGGAGGGCAATGTTATCTTTTACAGATAGGTTCAATAAAAGACAGTAAAGGTAATTCATTGTTTTAATTGACTGTCATGCATTTTAAATTATATAAGTATATAAAGTAGTGTAAAAATGGGGGACCTGGATCAAAAGATCCAGGATCCCCCATTTTTACAATTAATTTCATTCTTTACATTCACAGCAACATAATTTACTTATTTTACTACTCATATAATATATTCTTTAATACGTACTGAATGAACATCTTAATCATTTTTCTGTCCATGAAATTAAATGATTAATGTATCTAGTTCTAAGTATTTGATAACATATACAGATATTAATTAAGTAAACCCATATTCATTACAAAATCTCTTCCTTTCACGGCGTTCAAATAAAAACATTGAGGATAAAGTGTAGCATGTTGCATCCAAGGATCGTCATAAATCTCCCAGTCTTCTATAACCCCCCCACATGAGAAACATGCCGCTTTATCATTTATCCTATTTCCATAATAAAAGAATCCTGCGTCAGCCATTTCCATCACTAACCGTTTCTTTGAATTAATCGTCCCCCAGTAATAATTAAATGAGAATTCACACATTTTATACGTGTTATACATGTCATATCGAGGTTTGTATTCATTTTGTAACATATTGGGCATATGTTTGATACTCACTTTCTAGTTCATTCACTTGCTAGTTCTATATACAGACATTAATGAACGACTAATGAGATCGCCCATCTGTTGTCAACGATTAATATAATTATACAGCAGGATAACAATTAGGAGGGGATAGAAAAATAGATCATAGAAATTAAACAAGATTATACTCATTTTAAAATGTTATTAATGTTATTATCTAAGCACCATTTATTTAAACACAAGACATTCTTTAAAGCACATACAGAGTCATGATAAATACAGTTATACAAATCTCGAGAATATTTATATTGATTGTACAAACTTATTAAACTAGGACAACCTTTATCTTCTAAATTAAATATATTATTATTATTACTATTTTCTAAAATATGCTTTAACCATAAAACTTTTACTGAACCTTTGACGTAGACATACTTATCTCTTAAAATATCTATAGCTAAAGTCTGATAGTTAGAATAGGGCACAAATCCTTCATTCCAGTATATTTTTCTGTTACGTTCAATCCAACTAACTTGCTTCTTTTCTGGTTCCGTTAAATTTTTAAATGGAAATGGTGGCTTAATCAAAAGCACTTCTATTTTTTTGTTATACAATACAGCTATTTCTTTTAATATAAATTCATTTCTTTCTGTTTTAAAGCCTTGAATATCAACAACAGCAATCATGATAACCTGCGCACAATGTTGCTGAGAGGTTTGTATTCCACACGTCGGTCGTTTATAATCAAACAAAACGCAGTTGTCTTATCTGGTATTGGCTTGCAACATTCAATTTCCAGCCGTACGTCCACTGGACCTGTTTTTAGACTATCGTTTTGTCTTGAGCAATCAATGATAAACAAGGGGGCCTTTTCTTTAAAATCTTTTATATCTAGCACTAGTCTATAGGACTGTTGTAATACGACTGACGAAATTCCACATACATTTCATATAATATACTGTACTTGTTGTCAGAAAACTTTAAACTCAAAGGTTCATAGGGATAATATTGCGAATTCAAAAAGAGCGTTACGTTGGTCACATCACAATGATCAAATAGTGAACTGTCCTTAGTTTTATTATTTCTCCTATCAGTTTGCAAGCAAAAAATAACATATCTGGGCTTTTCCAATTGTGAAGCAGTCTTAACTGACCAAGAATGCTTTGTGGTTTTAGGGAGTAAAGGATATTCATATAAATCCCAATTTCTAAAAGCCATCTGAATAGGTTTATCTCTTTCTAAATGCTTTAAAAGTGTTAGTCGTTCTCGATCTGACACTTTTATGTGTGGCACCCTCCACTGAACTCCTTCTATATCTATTTGAAAATGAACAACATCATCAGTAAGAGTAACACTGTTTAAGTTAGAGTTACTTCTGCTCAAAATAAGTTCGTGTTTACAATTTATCACAATTTTATTGTAATCTTCTGCAAACCCTAAAACCTTATTTAATGGTATTACAGCACTAAAATGTCCATCACTTTGGAATCCTGCTAAGTTCCAACCCCATAAGGCAGCAACTTTATTTTCTGCTTCATTTAATGAAATGTATGATTTTATTGTGGATGTGATTCCAGAATTTTTTATACGGTCTATTTCAATACTATTTATTTCGTATCTGATGTCTTGAAACAAAGACATAACAGGGTTGTTAATAAACGTAACGTTTTTCTTGATCGGATTCCCATCTTTGCCGAAGAGCTTTGCTTGACCTTCGACGTAAATGGAACTGGCTGATGGTAGCACGTATATGTCTTGCTGATGTATAGGGATTCTGATTTCATCGTTTTCTCTAAAGCTGTTGTTGTATGGATTATATGAATGGACTTCATAACTTTCGATCGAAGTGTCGAAATGCGGCAATTCAGTAATTTGTAGTATACTCATACTTTAAACCCTAGGGCTTAAAGAAAATCTTTATTCAACTTAATCAATTTCTTAATATTTTTCTTACGTCTTTGCACCTTGACAATCGTAAAAGAACTAAGACGTTTTGTTTTCACTGGGGTATCTTTATAGTATACTAACATTTTGTTTTTCTTAAATGAAGACGTAGTTCAATATGTTTTTCTCCAAAGTTGATACAGTGCCCAAATTGATCAACAATCTTAACAGATATGGATAAAATTATATTTTTGTTCACTGGAAAGTAAATAACGTTTTGTGGTATTTCTATGTAACGATGACGTGGAGCAATATCAGATACAAATTCTTGAATAAAATGTGTTGGTAATCCGTTGCAGTATGAACCGTACACAAGATCACATTCGATTTTAATCACAGACAGATTGCCAGTTTTAATAGGAAGATCTGGTCTTGAATTCAATACTGAAAAGTGTAGTAAACCGCATTCATATTGGTCAGACAAATTAAGTGGTGGTTGAAAGTATGAAATTAATTCTGATTTATTTCCAGAGATGGTAACCGTAGTAGACATGCTTATATACTGGACTGTTATGAAAGATCGTTTATTTTATTATTTTACTACACCAAAAATTGTTTAAGAATTTTAAACAAAGATGCCCGCAATTAAAGGGATGGTCTTGTTGTATATTTTCATAATTGTAGTTAACTTTAGAACCCATATATTTGATGAATTCTTTTGGCGGTTTAAGATTTCCATAACTATCAAAATACTCAATATAATTATTAAATTTTGCATAGGCTACCCAATGAGATCTAGGGTTTTTAGAACTATCTAAATTAATAACTCCACATTCATTTTCGAAGGGGTATTTAGGGAGCTCATCTCTCATAAAGACACCTCTAAAATATGGAATACTACTTCCATACTTTAAAATGTCCAAATTAGTTAAAGCTCGATTGGGTAGCCGATATCTTAGTTTTTTTCTTTTGATATGAAAATTCCAAGTCCATCTTTATGTGGCTTAAGGTGTAGTCCTTTTCCTATGCAAAGAGCTTCCATTTTTTCATTATGTCTTTTCGACTCAGCTAACTGCTTTTTAGCCATCTTGAATTCATTTATGGTTTTAGCAATACCAGCTGCACCACCTGCTAGCGCTCGAGCTGCAGATAACCCCGCAAAAATAGGAATCAAAGGTAACACTCCACCAGTTCTCGGTATAGGAATAACACGAGGAAGTTGAATGGATGAATTATTGGCTAATTCTCTAGCAGCAGCCATAGCTAATTCTATAGCTACTTTCTTGCATTTTGGTTTTAATTTTTTAATTTGTTTTTTCGTTTTGGTAATAACACTTTTTAATTTATTTTTTAATCCTTTTCCAGATGAATATTTTCGAGAACGCTTGTTGCTACATTTCTTTAGGCCAGAACCAGTTTTAATTTTTGTTGACATAGCATTGTGTACTAAACGTGCTGCAAGTTTTTCACCCGGACTGGCATCCGGGGCTACTACTCGCTCTTTTGCCATGTTTAACAAAACTAAATCTGCCTTATGACGATCCTCTAAGTTTGAAGACTTGTGGTAAGCGATGTCGTGCTCTTTACAATATTCGTCTAATTTATTGATACCTTTATCACCACGTCTAAGCCGTTTAATTAATTTGGTGCCAGGTCCACAATAATTGTAGCCTGGTAAGTGTAACTCAAATGGTAAATTATTTATTAACCAATTGAGAAGACTGCTGTCTCCAATACACATCCTAAGACTGATGAATAATTGATTGAACACATAATAAATAGTATAGTAAAAGTTAAGTAAGTACCTTTTATTCATTTGTTACAATTTATTCGATTTATCAATCCAGCTATTCTCAGAAGAAGACAAACCCAACCATTTCACTAAAACTTTATTTCCTTTACGTCTTAGAACTTTCTCCACTAGATATACATTGGGATGTTTAGTTTTTTGAAGTTCTTGTGCATAAAATGCACCTAAGATAGGTCTACCTCTAGTTGTATCTTCAATTAAATACGTGACAGGAGCTGTATTTTGTCCTTTTTTAATTTTAAATATTTCTGTTGACCAGTTGGGTGTATATCCTTTTCCAAAAGTGCCCTTATACTTACTAATACGCACATAATCATCTACTTTAAACTTACTTTTTATATTAACGTGTTTTACTAAACTTGCATATCTTTCCATTATACGTTTTTTATTTTTATTATCTACATTTGCAGGAATTTCATTAATTATTCGATGTTGAGTGTAATTATATTTATAAACAATATTATCAAGAGTATTATCTATCCATTTATAGTTTCCTTTTGAACTAAATTCTTTATACAATTTGGATTTCAGGGTTCGGATAAATCTCTCAACTATTGAAGCCTTTTTTGTTGAAAATGTTGAATAATGATTAATATTGTAAGATTTCATAAGTTTTTGAAATGTATTGTTATAAAATTCAGTACCATTATCCGTTTGCAGATTTTTAGGCACACGTCCTTTATTCAACAACATCTTGAAAGTATGACTTATAACATCTTTGGTCTTACATTTCAACGGAAAGGCCCATGCGTATTTCGAAAATGTATCAATATAACAGCGAGGATATAACGAAAGCTTTTGTTTTCTTTGGAAATTGATTGCATGTCAATTAAATCCGCTTGCCATAAATCATCTATATCTTTCACAATAACATGTCTCCGTGAAAAGTTCACTCTTGCATTTTTATGAATTTCGTTGACCACATCTGCCTTGCTCATGTCTCTTTTTATGTGTCAATTTATGTAATTATGTCTCTTGTCAAGTTCTATATGATACTGAATAAACGGCACATTATTATCACTATTTATTCCTTAATAATTTCAGCTTCTTTTAATTCTTCAATTATTGATAAAATTTCATTATCATGATTTGTGTTGCCAGCATCCCTTGAAGCAACTAGTAATTTCAATCTCTCAACCAATTCATTTGGGTCATCCCAATATACTAGATCAGTGTTCTTTTTGTATTCCTTAAGCTTTGGTAAGTTTCCTCCACATTTAGTGGGGACTTTTTCATTTAATATTTCGGAAAATAGTGGTCTGATGATTGCACTGTATTTTGTTCCTTTATCGCCTCTTATTTGGCCATTAGGATTAAAATCTCTTTTATGCGCATTTGTAAAATGTAACATATCCTTATATACAAGTTTATCTTTGCCAGATATTAATTTTAAATCAGGTTTTCTTCGAAGTAAAAGTTCTTTTAGACCAGGGGTTAAATTATAGGCTCTGTCACCGATTTTAACCAAAATTGTATTATCATTATTCAAGTTTTCTATCTTAGAAAAGGATACTACTGAATTGCCCATCCATATTTTTTTATTTTCACTTCTTATCCCGAACGGTATATTTACACCATCATAAATATCATGGATATCATAGCCCTCTAATGATGTTTCTAGGTCATCAGGTAATTTCATTTTAGGTGAGTTTTCAACTAATTGTTCAGAATCTTGTTTAATATTGTAACAGTCTTCAAACTTTGCAAATGAGCCAGTATTATTGCTGTCGGATCCTATGCTGCCAGTATTATTGAAAGATGTATTTTCCACATTCCTATTTTTTATAATAGAAATATTCGAATCAACTAAGGTTTTAAGAGGATCAGCGACAGGTTTCAGCATTTTATCGAGTGACAAGTTCATGGCATATTCCTGAGTCTTCATTTGTTTTATTTTATTCTTTATGGAGTCTACAGACTTCAATAATTCTATTTTAATGTTTTTCTCCATGTTATAATATAACAACTGTAACAACTGCTTTTAGCCAAAGAAAAAGTAATACTGATTGTTGTTTACATATATGTAAATCATTTATATTGTATACATTTATAAACCATCAATCGAATTTAAAAAATGCATCAAAATTCTGTCTATAGCGTCCATTATTCAATGATGATTCTTTGTTAATAAGTAAAAAATTGTAAGGTTTACTCCAAACAGATTGACAAATGTTTCTGAACTGTTTCCATTGTAGATCAGTACTAACATGCTCTTCATAAATATGTTTTAAATTCACATCATCTTGTTTAAATACAATAATCAAATTAACATTGTCACGTAGCAATTGTTTCGGAATTTTAGAATAGGTTTGAGATAAATAGAAACAATCGATTTGTTTATGTCGACCCATGCAGAAATAATTGCGTATATTTACTTGATTTTCACACTCAACATCATCAAATATAAACACCGAATTTGTTAAAGCTTCACTTGGAGAAATGACATCATTGTCATTATTAAATTCATAGAAATTAACTTGTGGTACTCTTTTTAACACTTCGGTCAAGAAACGGTATTTAGGTTGAAAAGAAGTTTTAGAGTAAAGGTATAGATTTCTAAATTTCAGGCCATTTTCATGCAGCAGTAAACTAATCATAACATTCGTTTTACCACAGTTTGAAGGACCACATATTATACAGCGAATGGTATTCGGCAATAAAGTGCTATGTCTAATGTGGTGAGCCGAGTCACTTAACCTTATAATATTATTAACATTTAAGGATATGGGTTGCTTGATCAACTTTATCTTGCCGATTAATTCAAATGCATATTTAACATTAACATATATACATATGCAAAATATTTTTATTATATACAGAGCTAACTTACAGGTTTGCATACCAGGTAAACGCTCGAGTTATGTTTGTTGAAATAAAAGCATTCATTTTGTAAATTCTTATTTTTTAATTCTTGTTTAACATAATACACATTTTGTTATACACTTATATGCTTATTAACTATAGGTATTGTATTCATATATCAAATAAGTATACATAGCTGCTTTAGTAAACATACATTTTGAAATGAAAATGTTTTATTTAAATAGTCCACAGTTACACTTGCAGTAATTAATAATAGTAATATTATTGTCGAAACAACGAAGTATTGTAAAATACTGATTCAAAATATTGCATCAAAATATCCCCAAGGCAAAGTATGAATCTGATCTGGAAGTATCTGAACCTTGTCATCGTTTCTATTTAATGTTTGCTTACTCACTTGTTGAGAGTACAAAACATGTTTGATAGATCTTATAATATTCATTTTAAACGATTGACTTTTATCTAATAACAAAGAGCCTTTATAATCACTTAATTGTAAATTATTGGTAACAGACTTAGACATACCTTTTGCTTTAGTTATACGTGTATTTAAACTATTGATACAATACAGTTTTGCCCTTAAACCTGTATATTCTGTAATAACATCACCTCCCATTTCATCTTTAAATAGACCGGGGATTTTAGAGTTTACTCTAGGTAAATTATATTTGTTATCTATTGGAAAGTTACTAGTATCAAAATACGATAAATCATCATGCATGTCGTGATAAAAGTCTTCTGTATGAATTAAGTAAAGTAAACTATCGGTATCAGTATAACATAATTCAACATTGTCTCTATATTTTTTCTTCATAAAATCATAATGAAATTGATACAGATGCTCCTTGGCATATTCTAAAACTGTAAATCCGACATAAATTGGTCGGTCTAATAATATTTTATCGCGATTTAACTGTATAGCTACAAAATCCTCAGAAAATATTGATAAACTTTTAAAGTTAGGTTTTGAAATCAATTTTTGTGCGCAAAGTTTTTTATTGGTGACATTCTCTTTATCATCCCATTTAGTAACTAATTTTATGTCTACCTGTTTTCTTCTATTTTCTATGGTTTTACAAAAATTGCATTATTAAGAAGCTTAAAAAAATCTTTTTCAAAAGATGTTTTAGATGCTATACGTAGATTGGTATTAAGAACTATATATTTTTTTAAAAAGTCATCTTGTTTGAACGTGAGAATGCGATGAATTCTTTTTAAAACCAGACCATTTTTTATAAATTGTTTTAAATGTACGTAATGTATGACATAATTTAATTTATCATGCAAGTTAGCAATTAACTTAGCAGATTTTCCACCTCGGGTACGAATTTCTCTGCAGCGAATGGTAAATCCTTATGCTGATCATGAATAGTATCTGGGTAAGACAAATCTACTTCTAAAATAAAATCGTACAAGTTGTCATCAGATACTTTTAAAACATTAAAACTGTCCATTTCACATTGACTTAAAAATCTGAAATCTGATACAGGTAATTTTTTAGTCATTGCATAACCATAAAGGTTGTTGCAATCCAGATATATCAAATAACTCGAGGGTTTTAAGTCATTATAATGAGGTAAATATTTATTGTTAGCTTTTGCATGACGCAGAAAGCACTGTGCTAAGCCTCCACGTATACCATTTTCAATAAATGTATACATTTCTAAGTCGCTAATGAGCTCTAGTTCAGCATTCGTGTAAAGAAGCATAGCATCCCAGCTCAAGCTAGGCGATGTCACATAATGAGCCGGATCCAGTTTATAATAATTTAAACTCGTGTCTCTAAATTTTTCAAAAATGTCACTTAATAATAAAACATCACATTTTAAATACAGGTCACTGTATTCACCTAGTGATTTCATATTAAATGTTTTCCAAATATTTTGAGCATGAGCATACTCGTCATCTGTAATAGATTCCATTGTTAAACTATTATAAAAATTGGCTTTTGACGGTAGTTGCTTTTCGTTAAATTTTGACCAATCGTCCATGTACTCATAAGGGTAAATGCCTTTCTTTCGTAATAAATTAAGTTTACTTTCATCAATAAATTCTCTTGACAAATTTACAAAATATCTTTCTGATAAACTTTTACTTAAAGAAGGGCTAGGCTTTAGCTTAGAAAATGAAAGGAATCAATAAATTTTATTTGTATTGAACGAGTGCCTTTGTTTGTTCTAATTTGTTTAGTAATCGAAAGATATTTTTCTTTTGTTTTTGGTATTATTTTGATTGAACCTTCATATTTAGCCAACTCTCTAATAAATATATGTGAATCATAACCACTTAAATTATGAAATACTACTGGAATGAATGGACACACTTTGTACATTAAATTATAATAAGAGTGCGCCGCCCCTCTATACTCGATAGTAATATGATCATGATCATGAACTTTATCTCCAGACAATAACTGATTGCATATGTGACACTCGGTTGCATTTCGATATTCTCTTTCTTGATCGTGAGTTAAAGGTTTCATTGGTAAATTAGTACATAAAACTTTGGTTATTCTTTTGACATCTTTTATTAAACGTTTAATAAAAACTTCAACGCAATCTATGCCTCTGTAAGTGACAAACTTATTGAGTCTGCTGTTATGAGAACAGCATATATAATATGCAAAACTTGACGGCTGATGTACTTTTAGTGTTGTGGTATTTTTAGAACTATTATCATTACAATTGATTAACAAACTTTCGAAATCAGCATAAATAATAAAATTAATTTTAAGTTTTCTTTCATAATGTTTAAATTTCAGTATAGTATGTTTTTCCGGTAGTATTGTCAGAATTTTAGAACATGCATGAGAGACATATTTATTTTCATTAGTAAAAAATTGTAAACATAAATCACATAAGAAAATTTTACCATGATGATGAGTAACCTGACGTCGCACTAATCGTATGAGATCTTTTATTAAACAGTAATGTCCTTTACCATTCCGTTCTAAATATAATAAATTTATATGATTTTCTTTTTTCTTATTTGTCATGTATAACGGTCCAGTGACAATACTCTTCTTGTCTAAACCGGGTACGGTAATGCTTATTGTAGGGTTTATCTGTTCAAAAATCTTTATGTCACTATATGAAGGAGGTAATGATATTCCTTGAATATTTAGAACTTTGCTGTAATGAGGATAAGATGTCGTTCTGCACACATTCTTTTTACAAGGAAATAGTGCAGCTACGGTGCTCCATAAGAAACAAGACTCATCATTATTATGTAAATTCAAACAACTTTTAGTATTTTTTACTATTGAAGGTAACTGTATGTAGGTGCCACCACGCATGGGACAGTATTTACATATATTTATCTCAATATGACTTAGCGAAAGGTATGTCCAACCTGACTGTACATGCTCAAATTCTGGAAATTTTCGCATCAAGATATGTATTTTATTCGAAAAAAACTCATGTATATCAGTATTTTTATAAATTATATCATACTTGGTGATAAAAGATTTCATTTCAATTTCTTCGTGATAATATTTAATGAGAAGAAACTTAGCAAACAGCTCAAAATTTACTTTTATACAGTCATATTTTTTAAGTACCATATTTATTAATTTCTCAATATCAGAATGTACAGAATTCAAGATCGCCTCAGGAACGAGGTACTCATGATTTTGATTTGTATGTATATTACTCGGGATCGCCTCATAAGTGAGGTGCTCGTCATCCCGCGCTAATTGTAATTCACTGATATTTGACCGCACAGAATTCAAGATCGCCTTACGGATAAGGGGCTCATCATCTTGACCTGTACGCGTCTGGCTATTACTCAGGATCGCCTCACTTATGAAGTGCTCATCAGCCTGAGCTAACTTCAGACGAAAAGTTACAATTCTATTTTTAAATGCTGTTGCTACAATAGAAACATTTTAAAATTCGGTACTCAATAAGCTATTTGTCTTATGTATATTAGTTCTGTTATGATATGCGTATCGATTTTGTGGTATTTCAATTTTACATTCGGTACAAGTTTTCATTGTATTAGATGGTCTTGTTATTGATGTTCTACGATCGTTGGACTGTGGAACTGGAAATAAAACATTAGTTTTGTATACTATTATTTATTTTGTTTAGTCAATGTTTATATTCAGTAACAAGTGAAAAATAAGTAATAATAAGAATAGATAGACTACAAGTTGATATTATATTTATTATCTTAATATTAATATAATTGTTATACGTATAATTTTAATTATAGTAAGAATTTATAAGGGTGACTGGACAGTTACTAACATTTTTGTCAACTGATGACATGAACTTTTTCAAATGACGCCACATTTCTGTATTAGTACCTAGTCTAGTTTTAATTGTAGCGATAGAGTGGCGCCACCTATTTACTGGTGGTATAGCTTTAATTTCATCACAATTATACACCTTTACTTCTATATAATAGGGTCCTTCTTTGGTCTCGGAAATTTTCCGGGCATAACCTTTTTCGACCCGTTTAGTGTAGTACGAATAAAGAGGAGCCGGTTCTTTACCCGTCGACGAAGATGCTTTCATAGATATATCTTCCGCCTCGCTTTCACTACCGAAGAGATCCTTTGCCGTTAACTTATTGTCAGCTAAAGGAACTGGGTTTATTCGAGGCTTCATAGTCACATGTGCTTTAGATCCCTCAGTTAGTTTGGACCGCTTGCTTGCAGCCGGCTTTGGGGGCGATTTCTGCTGCCTCGGCTGCTTTTCAACATCCGAGTCTTCTTCGGATGAGAACAATTGAGGCATTGACTCGGACCTGGAATAATACATTAAATTGGAATTAATATTCAATCAAAGATTTACTTATGTATCTTGCTTAATCTGGAAATTCAATCATCGTACATGATGGTATGAATACTGAGAGATGAATGGATGAGACCTATAATAATAATATTCTACCACATACACACAATACCATCTAACCTAAACTAAGCAAAGCTTGTACTAAACAATGCATAAACATACATATGTATATACTTTTTGTAAATACATACATATTATACAAAAAGTATAAATACATACATACATCCATGTGCATGCACACAAATGTTTGACTTGTGTAGGAATCGAACCCGCGACTTCAGGCGTGGCAGTCGGTTACACTACGCCATCGAGGCCGATACCTATGATTCTTAATCATTTAACTAATATACCTAATGATTGAGAATTATAGTTATATGCATGCGCACAAATATTTGACTTGTGCGGGAATCAAACCCGTGACCACATGCGTGGCTGTCGGTTACAATGAACATTACATCATCGAGGCTGACACATATGATTCTTAATCATTTAACTGATATAAAGGTTGTTCTCATTCTTTTACTATTCCAATCGCTTGAATGAACGAGCGATCAAATCATTTGAATGACTAATCATTCAAACGATTGCAAGATTAAATTATTAATAAAAGGTGAGAGAGAATAATATAAAAAAATGGTTTACTTACATCTTAGTTCTGGTTGAAGCGTTGCTAGATAGCAACCTAGATAGGTGAAGATCCTTTCCCTCGTGGAGAGCTGTTTGTGAATTAGGCACATAACATCGATACGCTTTATATACACCCAATCCAGACGATATTCCTCCAAATATGTCCTTAATTTGCTTAAAGTGCAAAATAAGATACCTATCCTATTTAATGTTTTAAAATCATACAACCCGAATACTATGTCTTCGCTTATGATAAATACTTACCGAACACATGTTTTTGTTCATATAAAATCTGTTCCGAACATACAGACAATCCGATACTAAAACAATATAGTGACTTACAAATATAAAAACATGGTTGTAGAGCTCAGTTAGCACTTTGTCTAAATAAGTACCTATCATTAGGATGATGGTACACTGTTACTCATGTTGTATTCTGAATGGTGTATACACTCCCTTTAAACTTTAAGTGGAGCGTACTTTTTTAATACCATGGATGTACTTGTAAATTATAAGTATAAACAAGAGAACACTTAATTTCCACTAATGAGACGTCTATTCTGACTACACAAATAACACGGGTTTGCTCGTACTAAATATATGCATAGTCTGCATAAATCTTTTATAGCACATGTAACAACGCAATAATGAATAGGGAACATTACGCAAAGCTCGACGCAGATGGCAGCACAAGCAACTACAGTAAACAAACTTGCGTAGCGCGCTTTTCAAATATTGTCATCAACAAGACAACAATATATCTATACTTATTTATATAGGCAAAACAATTACCACAGTTGTAATTATCAATAACAATAAAAATGGTACAATGTTTCTGTTTCAGTGACTTGTTTGAGATGAGATAATGAGATCGCGCATCCAAAGTTTGAAGTCTAAACGAGTTGTCAAGTTGTCACTCAAATGTCATACTTGCCAAAATTCATTGTTTACTGTAGTCGGTGATACCGCCATCTGGTGGTTTAACTTGGCAGTAATCTTCCCTATTCAACGATATCTAGTTCTTGAAAGACAGGACATTGCTATGATTGAACATCTTTAATAAAAAAGTATAACTTTTTTTGTTAAAACCATTAACTCTTTTTACGTAGTCGGGTAAAACAGCAACGGACATAAAATATGATGATAGTATTACAATACAATGACATACGTTTGGAATCAAATATCTGTAAACCTCTGAGTCTCATTGGGGATATGATACACTGTTGTTACTTGGATAGTAAATAAATATAATTTTATAATAAAAATATATGAGTAGTATGCTACATTATGAACAGTAGGTTTAAACCTTTAATTTTAGATATATACTAATTGATTTCTATGGATTTGCCCGTGTTAAGTATTTATTATAGGTATGTTAGTATAAGGCATTAGCAAAAAATCAAATTTACAATCATCATCATCATCCTCCGAGCGTTCTAGTCTAACCAGATTTGACTGAACATTCGTTTTTTCACAGAGCGACTGCCGTCTGACCTCCGCAACCCGAAGGGACAGCCATATTCTATGGTTTAGACTAGATGTATGAGGGTACTGATGCCTCTAACGACTGTCAAAGATGTTCTGATGACAGCCAGGGCCGACGGCTTAACGTGCTCCCGAGGCACGGGGGTGTGACTTTTTGTGGCCGGTCACCCATCTATAAACCAGACGGTGACGAACGCGCTTAACCTCGCAATCACTTGATTCGAGCGATCGCCACTTTGCCACGGGCCCCTCAAAATCAAATTTACAATGAACAAACATATCTTCACATTTCATGATATTATGTTACACCTGATCTTATATTACATATGAATATTCATTTTACAATACAAAATGATTGTTATATAAGATAGAGAAAAAAATGAAATAAAATTATTTAACTTTCTGACTTCTTTTGACGTGCACCTGTGAAATACTATAATGTCGGTCAGTATATTAACTATATATTATTTGTTTTTTTTTATTAATTTCATAGGATTAATTAATATAGTGGTCTGTAAACTAAATATAAACGAATAATATGTTTCAGCTACCCACTTGGACTTACTCACCGGTTTCACCTCCGCTGATGATAGACCCTTTTTTTTTTTTATTTTTTTTTTTTTTTTGTCGGGTTGGAAATTCCTCATGGAGTCCCTCCGCCCCGGGGGAAGGACGAAGGGGACTGCCAGACTCTTACTGACTAAAAACCAACCCGTGTTCCTCATGTACCCGTGTGTCGGAGGGTAGGGATTCACATAAGCATTCGTCGCTACCCCCCGACGGGTATTGGCCCACCAGATGGTCAGGCGGGCCCCGAACAAAACCCCCTTGGCGGCGGATGAAGGTGTTGGGCTCCGCCGCCAAAACTCTCAGCGGCCGCAGAGGATAGGGAGGACGGCAACGCAACACCGCATCTCCTCTTCCTCTGCGGCCCCACCGCGACGCAACGATGGTGCGCCCCCATTTGGTCGCGGGAGATAGGGCGCGCGGCAACGCAACACCGACACGCCTCTCCTCCCGCGACCGCACCCGACTGCGAGGGACAGACAGAACTGTCCCCCGCACCGTTGGAGGCATCCTGCGCAGGCCCCGTCAAGCCCACGCGGAGCGTCCCCTCCTGGATCCCTCTTCGCTTCACCGCGGGTAACCAATCCACAGTTACTGAGCCCCCCCACCACGACAAGGTGGAGATCCCACGGGGGGGGGCTGATGATAGACCCTGATGTGGTGCAAAATGTCGTTGATTATTTGGATGAGGAAGAACGGACGAACAATGCGGATAGCAGACAGTTGTTGAATTTTTATAAAACTGTTTCAAAGGGCTCGAAAGTAATTCGGGTCGAGGTTTATAATGCAAACCAGTTTGAAAGCATTGAATTATCCGTCTGTCGGTGCAGTGCTGAGATATGTTTTCAGCATATTGTAAAAGACATTTACACTGATAGTATCTACTTGCGAGTTAAAGATATGTTACATTACTTGAACAATACGTTTTATCAGTCTTTGTTAAATTAAATTATTGTCAATAAACACTTGTTATGTTGCCAATGAATTGTAGTTTTATTTAAGAAAATGAAAACTTGAAACATAAATAGATACCTATATTTTAAATAGTGTATTAAGAGAAACAATTATAAATAGCACGTGTAACAATCTGCGTCCCTCAGTGATGAGATCATTATTGCATTGTACGGGTCAGATATCAATGTTCATTCGATGTTTATCATGTTATCAAATACTCAGAACTATAGTATTTTCGCTGTATAATGATATGCATGATAGTTCATGACTGACAATTATAGTGATGTAACCTAAGGAAATTTAATCGATTATTTATAAATATCGAATTAATTGGCAAACGACATGGAATCGTACGTAGTTACCGATTTTACATCTTCGAAATAAAATTCGTTTTAAATGTGTTTTGGCAAATATATTCACAAATAAAACGCAGTAATTTTAAAATATATTTTTTTATTATTAGTCACTGTCACTCGAACTAAAATCTCATATCTGAATCTTCTCCAACAGAGATAATTATTTGCTGATCTCAAATGCGGTCGAGGTGGACATATTTATCCCAGTCTGTAAATATTGTCGGATTGGGTTTCGAAACGAGTCGCCCGAACTTGAGGGTATTGATGGTGTAGGGTGCTTAAGGGAGTTAGTCTTAATCCCCTTAAAGTAATTTTGGCTGCCGGAGTTGTGTCTAAATATTTTTAAACAATTTCCAACAATTCTTCATTCAAATTATGCAAAACGGAACGTAATTTTAGGTTTTATGTGAAAGTAACTAAATAGTTTTGTTCGGTTCTCTTTTGACCCTTAACCACGGTCAACCTCACTTTATTAAACTAGTGGAATCAATAAAAGCGATATTTAGATTTATGTGAAAAAATGTGATACGAAACGCAACCGCCATCTTGTGTGAATGATAGTGACAGGTAACGTAAAATTTGTGCGTCATTGCCCTCATTGCTTTCGAGTACTCAGGGCTCTGTAATAAGTAACTAAATAGGTTAAAATAGGTTCTCTTTTGACCCTTAATCCGATAATAGGAGCCCTGCGAAGCAGGGCTCCGTCAACATTAGTTTATTAAACTAGTGTGAATAATGTGGAAGTTGGCAGTGCCATACACACCGATGTATGGAGATTTTTTTTCAGAGGAAACCAAGTATTTCCGGCAAGTGAAAATGGTTAGGGGGGTTGCGAGACCTACCCTCCCCTCATAATCACTCACAACCCCTAAAAACGGCGACGTATTTCGAAACCTTTACCATATTGTCGATTGTGTTATTTCTACGACTGATATGATATCTATGTCAGTTATTGAAGCTTTACGCTCACGTTTCTTCGGAGTGGACAGCTTCTTGTCTTCAAAACTAGTTTCTCCAAATTTTTTATTGGATATTCGAGAAACTGAAGCCTTGCCGATGTCCAGAGCAGAGCTGCCGCAACTCTGTAATCAACACTGTCGATCGGTATTACCGGGCCCCCGTTTGCACGCTCTCGTTCAAAGAAGGTCCTCAAACGAAGCACTAACTCACGGCTTTAAGAGTTTAAAACTATCTTTTTTGTTATTTTTGGCATTATACCTACCAAATAAAACACAACAAAACAATAATACGCCAAACAGGCAGAATCACAAACTGCATAGGAGCTCGTACTGACGTATTCGATCACAAAATGGCCGCTCCTATTCATCGATTTCATGCCAATTCAATGGTGTCAATCTCTACTGACATGGGTTCGTTTCATGCATCTGACATTTTGAGGATTATATTTTATTACGTTTAAATAATTTGTTTACAGTTAATAATAATTATAAAAATAGAGAGAGACATACTAGTATCAATTTACTTTGTAATTTTTAATAGATATATTTTTTTAATACTTGTTTTCTTTTGCCAATTTATTTTCATAAGTTGAAAGTAGTATGCGTGATACGTAAAATGAGAACCTTCATGCATATCATCATACAGCGAAAATACTATAGATACATTAATCATTTAATTTCATGGACAGAAAAATGATTAAGATCGTATTAAAGAATATATTATATGAGTCGTAAAATAAGTAAATTATGTTGCTGTGAATGTAAAGAATGAAATTAATTGTAAAAATGGGGGATCCTGGATCTTTTGATCCAGGTCCCCCATTTTTACACTACTATATAAAATTAAAGTAAATAATTTTTATACTCATTCCGCGTCTTCTTTTAATTTATAGATAGCGTTTTGAATCTGAAAAATAAATAATTGGTGTTATTTACTAGTTTATTTGTTTATGTTAATAATTTGGAAATTCCTCTATTGATATAGTTTATGGTGTGGCGAGGGTGGCCCTTGGGTCACCCGTAAGCTCCCAACATATTTGTTTTTAAACAGTAAATATTAAAAACTTTCCTTTTCTCGAGCAGACATCACTCATCTCTCAGCCATGAACCTAAGTAAGTTAATGGTTGTGATTTGGTATTAGTTTTGAGATTAATTCGTGGTTTTGCTCTTCACAAAGTTTGATAATTATGTGAGAATTATATCTATAATGCAGGTTGAGACGGAGTCCGACGTAGACCCAATAAAACTTGTCCTCATGTGAACGATTTTTTCGTAAATTAAACCGTTTATATTTTAATACCTCCCCTAGTCGTATGGAACGTATGCATATTATATTTCATTTTTGTATTTTATATAATCACAAGTGAACCAAACACACGCCGACGTTCAGAAAATAGTTACTTTGTGATACCTTCAAAATTAAACATATTATAGTAATCTGTCTACCACCGCGTAAAGCGCTTATGAATTTCACTTGAGCGATGATGAATTCTGCAAAATGGTGTCTATTACCGTTAGGAATTATTTATTAGGGCTTTTTATTATGTATTCCAAATAACATTATGAGTAACAATACATTATTCGTATATATAATTATGCTTTATAAAATTATGCTTCATTATTGTTATGAAATTAGTAGTTATGGCAATAAACATTATGGCAAGACATTAATTCCTCTTGTTATTATGCGTAATGATTATTATGCTGAATTTTGTTATGCCGATGTAAATTATGACAATATATTTTATGCAAATCATTAGTAAACCCCTTAAAAGAACTGGCTGTTGCGCTATTCACCAAAACAACAAAACACTTTTTATATGACTTCATTCATACAGTCATTTAAAAACGTGCATTTAGAACTAATTTCAGTCCCAACCTTATCTGTGAAATTTTTACTATGCGTATAGTAACAGTGATTGGAATTTTTGAGAAACATCGGTCTCCAAAGTACGGTCTGCAAAGGGTCTCGTGTTATTTTTAGCCTATGGTTTTGTTCAACGGCCATTTTTTTTAGGAACAGGCGACAATTGTTTTACTTGAAATTAACACATTGAATGAAATATATATATATTGCATACAAGCTTTTCAGGTGCATAGAAAACGACATTTTTCATTTATCACCAGTTTAGGTTTAGCAGATAATTTCTTGCTAGTTTGTCTGAGCGGTAGCCGAGTCTACCGCTCAGACAAACTAGCAAGAAATTATCTGCTGAGAATACCTGGCAAGAAATTTGTCTGAATTAGAGTCAACCAATCCCATTTTGTCTGAATTAGAGCCAACCAATCCCAAACTGTTGCCAGCATTATCAACTCCAATTTTACTCCCGAAGTTGTGAAAGGCAAATGTTTATATTTGGCTATCAGCCGCCCAAGATTATGCGTATGACGAAAAAAGTATAGTAATTTCTAATAATTCTTCATGTTATTCATTTAACGAAAGAAGATAGTAAAATCTTTTTAATAAAAAAAGTATCTTAACCAAAGAGATTGGATATATAATACATAGAGGTAGCCCTAGTACTGAAAAATTGAACACAGTCAACTGACGTGTAAGATACAATTTAGACAATTTAATGCCATCAAATTATATAACTTTAGTGATTCATCTTTTATGACAGTTCTATCATGATTTTGAATTTAGCCGTATAATATTTATATCGACTTTTCAAGTGTTGTAAGAAATCTTATCGATATGTCTATCCACCGTATATTTTTATCTCGTTATTTTTTAGATTATTTGTGCACGTGATAAAGATTTATAAAATAAGTGGATTGCTGCAGTATGTCGTGGAGAAAATTGGGTGCCTAGAAAGCACCATAGAATTTGTTCCAAGCATTTTACTGCGGAATGTTTTTATAGTAATGACAGATGGCGCAGACTAAAAGAAAATTCTGTGCCAACATTACTCCTCCATTCTAAACGTATCAGTGTGAGTGTTTAAATAATTACTTGTTTTTACTTTTATTAGGGTAGCAGCGCCAAACAGGAGTCGGGTCTTGGGCTCCATTCGATGTCTCGACCAAAGGAATAATTTAATTTTAATATTTTCTACAATTTTATTATCAGTGCATAGGGTTCCCACCAAGAACGTAGGGTCCCAAGCCAATCTCACCTGCAAGTGGTGTACCAGCTTATCAACGGATGAGGCTCTGGCAAATAAAACATTAGGCTCGCCACCTATTACGTGGGATCAAAAGTCTGGCAGAAAGTGGGCGTTTAATATGCCTCTGTCTACCCCTTCGGGGAAACAGGCGTGAGCCTATGTATGTATGTTATAAACAATATTCAGCCAGCTACCTGCAGTTACACTGTTGCCACGAAAAGCCACGACACGCTAAGCGACAAGCGATTTCGATGTTTATTTGTGCAGTTTAGTTCTGCACTGAAGTGACAGCGCCGGCGGCAGAATAGAGAGCGGCATGAACATTGAAATCGCTTGTCGCTCAGCGTGTCGCGGCCGTTCGTGGCCAGGCTGTTAGACGACATCCACTCATTTCATAGTTTTACTATATCCTTACTAATACCTATTATAAATGTAAGTGAATTTATTTATTTGTTGTGCTTTCACATTTTGACTACTCAATCGATCATAAAAAGTTCAATGCACGTTGCTGGGAGTAATGGGAGTACAGAAAAAGGTGTAAGTTACTTTTTATCAATCGGCTTTGGCCTATAAATCAAGCATTAGGTATCATCAGTGATTGCTAGGGTGGCAAACACAAAGGGTATGCTTATTTATTTTAATATACTGCTTTGCATTAAAACGTGGCTTTTTTATTTCTTTAGTGTACGCGTGCGCCTTCCATAAATGAGACATCTTCTGTTTCTCCGACAACCAGCACTAAAGCGCCTACGTTAGTTACAATTTCTCCGCCAGTAGGTACAGAAGCGATGAAAATCGTGTGCGCTAAACACTTACGTACAATAGAAAAACTACAAAAAGAAGCTTTTCACCTTGAGCAGCTTGTTAAAAGACGTTTGTTAAAAATTAATTACCTATTTAAGACAACGTTCTAAACGTCTGATGAAAAAGAACATTGCTATGAATTCACGTATATGTCGGCGATACGCCAGGGTTATCGTGTCCAGTCCAGACTCCATTATAATAAAAAGACTTACGTAATATTACTTGGTTTATTTTCAGACGATTTCTAGCACAGAATTGAATTAAAATGTGACCTACAATCCTTTTTATAAACTAACCGTCATTACACTTAATGTTAACAACTGCCACTTCCTTTTCAACATATAATTGAAATTACTGTACAATTAATTATCAAAAATCAACATTAATATTGTTATGAATATTGCACAACACCATATGATTTATTTTATACGAATAACAAATCTATTGTAATAATCAAACGCTGTTTTACAACATTCGCAACAGATGGTGATGGGATGCTATCAACAGGATGTAAATATAAGCGCAGGTTATTTATTACCGTTAACATAAAAGTATCAGAATAATGTTATTTAATACTAATTGATTTTACTTTGAAAGTTTTTGGAGTTGTCTTAACTATTAAGCGATAAATTAAATACCAATATTTATAAAACAGTGAAGCAGTCAATACAGTGTCTAATATTCTAAAGTAGTGAAGTTCTCAGTTCTGTGTTCACAAATAGTTATTTAAATATCAATCTCAAATATTATTAACATTTTCGTAACAATATAATCATTATATATTAATTTGCGCCCATATATACTTGATAGTTTGCAAAACGAAAATATCGTGAAGAAGGATTTGATAATTTTAGATCACGTGAAAAATAACAGTGTTATTAAAAAATACCTTTCACGCACGGCTGGTGACAAAACACGTGAGATTAGCTTGAAGTTAAAAAAAATGCTGTGACGCTTCATTATTATGTGCTACTGAGTACCCATTTGAAACAAAAAAATATAGATTCCGTTTAAAATGCAAGTTTATGTAATAATTATATAAATACTATCCATTAACTAGCGTTCTGTAACTCGCCGTGTGGTTGACGGCATAGAATACAAGTGTCACCACCCCCTATCTTCCCGTGGGTGTCGTAAGAGGCGACTAAGGGATAACACGATGCAAATACCATCTTTGCGTATAGACGGAAAACTCGACATCAAACCCTATACGACTGCCTCGTTGGTCTCGCGGCATAAATGTGCGCGTGGGATCGGGAGGTCCCGGGTTCGATTCCTGGGTCGGGCAGTGTTATTGGGTTTTTCTGTCACGAAAATCTCAGTAGCAGCACGGAGTCTGGAAATGTGCCCGGTACGGCAATAGGCTCGGCCCTTATTACGTGGGACTAAAGTATATCTGGCGAAAAGTGGGTGTAGAAATACACCTCTGCCTACCCCTTCGGGGATAAAAGGCGTGACGTTATGTATGTATGTATGTAACTAGCGTTCTGACTGCTGTGGACACAAACTTACGGAATGTATAACATGTACATACTTACTTTTACAAGTCTGTTTGATTTTGAACCTATATTATTGAAACTTTGATCGATATCGATAGCGGATTTGCTCAATCACTAAAAAATTAAAAAGTTACGAAATTTGTGTTCAAATTGTCTTTAGCCCTAACTGACAAACATAGTGCCATCTTCTTCTGGCAACTCTAATTTGTCATATGAGTGAAGAGTGTAGCTATATTCAATTTGTTCATAAAAATATCGTTCATTCCATGCTTTAGTTATTCTTCCATGATCTTAACGGAGATAATCGTCATGTTGTAATTCCAGTGTTGCCACGTTATAACTTCAACGGGACAAGAGATTTTAAAATTAAATAAAAATATAAGAAGTGAAAAATAAATAAGAAAGTGGTATTTTTAATGTTAATTAAGTGATAATTATAAAGAAAACGTATTATTTTATATAGTTAAGCCAATAATAAGCAAAATAATCATAACGATTCAATAAAGGCCTTTGCTTTTTTTATTTGCAACCCCATAATTGACTGTCATGAGTCATGAGTGTCATGACACAAGTCGACTACTTATCTTGTTTATAAACTCGGTTTGCGTGATCGTTTCTTTTGCGACTTTGCTATTTTATTTACGAACAAACTTGATAATGGACTCCGAAAATTCTTCTAACCCTTACGACCACCGCCTGAACATGGATTCCGAACCCGCTTTTCACGACAACCCCAGCGTGAACTTGGACTCGATATCTGCAGTTTCTGATGACCCCGGCATTTACTCTGGACCGAGTTCTTCTCAAGATTTATCTGCTGTCTCAAGAGGACATTTACGCTGCGTAAATTGCGTTTCAAATGTTACAAGAATTCGACTTGCAGAAGCGAAATTGCAGAAGTGCGACATATTGTACAACGATGGGTTCGACAACAAGAGGTACCTAAATACAAGTATTTTTTATCGTAATTAATGAAATGTTACGTGTAACGTCATCTCTGTAGATCTTATTTATTGTCCTAGGAAGTAAATTATGACTGTGTGTGAATAAATATACTTATTAACAATAAACTTGTCCTCGGTACAAATAAAAAGTATTTTATATCAATTATGCCATCTTTTATTTAATAACTTCCTTAATTAATCATTTACTGACATCACATACTATCATTTAAATATGATTTTAAATATGGGCAACTTATGGCCAAAGTCACTATGGGAAGTGGGCATTACCCTTTAAAAAATATGTCATTAGTGGACACCTGCTTTATAAAAGGAAGTTACTTTCAAATTTCACCTTTCGTAAGCTGTTACGTGGTTCAGGCACTAAAATGACCCATGCATCTCAGGCAGTTCACGAATTTAATGTATGTTTTTGCATCAGTAAAGAAAGAAGAATATAATAATGACACAGAAATTGTGATGAGGTGTCATTACTGACTGATTGACAGACAACGCACAGACAAAACTATTGGGCGCAAGAAGCTGATATTTGGCATGTAGGTATGCTCCTTGGAGGGTAAGGGTACAATACGAAGAGCCTTCCTGAAAAAACAAAATGGTGAAGAAACGGTTAAATAAACATATGTGCGGTCGCAGCTGTGGGCATCTTCTAGTTTTATATAATAGACGAAGAAGAACAAAATAGCTATAAAGATGATGAGTTTTAACGCTCAAATCTTCGCATAAAGTTTTCAGACAGTGAGGAAACCGGAGACAAGTTGACTCGTCAATGAGCCAACGAAAAATTAAATGCTGCGCTTTCTGTACAATACAAAAGCTTGTGTACTACAAATAGCTCCACGATTTGTCTTTGTACATTGTTTTAGTGTTTTAAACATGACATGTTGTGCTAAGTAGGCAAAAACTAAAATGTAATCAACTTTGATCTTGTCGGTAGAATTTGAATCTACACTACACTAAAATGTGATCAACTTTGGTAACGCAAATGTTAATTTTATTATATTTACTAGGCTTCGGTCGTAGCTCCGCTCGCGTGTGTTATGCGTACGCCTAAACCTTTCCCAAGAATCACATTATCAATTTGTACGAAAATCCGTTCGGTAATTCTTGAGTTCATTGCGTTTAATAGAAGGGTTAGTATATATATATATATATATATATATATATATATATATATATATATATATATATATATATATATATATATATATATATATATATATATATATATATATATATGTATAGGTACAAGGTATATGGCCTATATGTAGTATTTTAGTTATATTTGTCAATGGTTTGAAAAATAATAGAGACAACTATCAATTCTTACTTTCATTTATTCCGTTTGTCACAAGAATCTGGGGGCACGGCAGTGCCCCCCCCCCCCCACCAAGTCGAGCGAAAAAGCGGCACGGCCGTACCATCCTTTTCTCGAAGCAATTCAGGCCATTTTCGCCCCCTATAACTTCGTTGTGGATAAAACTAGAAGCCTGATTGTTTAGTAACCATGCAGGCATTGTATAAAGATGGTGTATTTCAAATTTCATTCAATTTGAACCAGTAGTTTAAGAATTATAACGAGTCAAAATTCTTAATTTTGTCACTCACTGACCGATCATCAAAAGTCTAAGGCACTTCTAGCAAACATAGAAGCTTCAAATTTAGGAAACAATTAGTGTTTAGTGTATGAACCAAGTAAAAACTAAAATATATTTCAATTTCGGTCCAGGTTTCGAGATACATCAACTGCATAAATAACTTTGTAATCCTATATGAATATAAAGGATTACAAAATTACATTTGCAGTTAGAGCTTTAATTAAGAAAATTCGTTGTTAGTGTAAAAGAAGTAGAAGGTACCGGAAAGAACAAAGGTAAGACCATCTGCAAAAAGAAATGACATCCCATAAAAACAATACTTGTCAAAAATACCAAGTCTCGCGACCGTAAAAAGTTGTGAGATCCATGCAATACCAAGTCGGTTAATTAAAAATCTTTAATGTTTTAAATCAATATATTGACTTGGCAATCGCATTAAACAATCTAATTTATATATGTATTACTTATGAGATATAATTATATTGTGTTTCCATGCGATGGCCGAGTCAATCTATTTATTTAAAACATTAAAGATTTGTTATTAACCGACTTGGTATTACATGGATCTCACAACTTTTTACGGTCGCGAGACTTGGTATTTTTGACAAGTATTGTTTTTATGGGATATATCTTAGATAAAGATACATTTACATTTACCGCCACTCTTGGCCATTCTTTTAATAGTAATTGTTTATAAAAGCAGTACAAACTATATCATATTTATAATATTGGGCAGCAAGGTTGTAGGTAGTTCAATATATCGGATATAACATTAATACAATGGATTAGCAACAATATAATTCATTTAGTTTTCAATGCTAACGGCGATGCGATGCTCTTTTCGTCAATAGGCAATAAAGACTCTTTTAAAATCATGGACTAGAATTCCATAAAAAAAATATTTTACCTGCTACGTTTGATAAATGATCACAGTCATTTTTAGTTCTAAACGGTTGAACTGCAATTTTAAACCTAAAATTCATGCGCAAATCAAAAGACTGCACTATATTTCGTATGAAATATGTTCGCTTTTTTGGAAGTGTCTTTGGAAGCCACACTTTTGTTAAGTGTATTGTTTTTTTTTTAAATACAAAAGGTTTGTAAATCTCGCCGCTACTTCAATCATCTCTCCTAAAAAATAATGAAAGAAGGAAAATCAAACCGAATCCATTTAAAAATAGTTGTGTTTGTAACAATTTGAAATTTTAAAGAGAGGTTCGTTGTCTGAAAGCCTTCACGATCTTTAGAATATTGGTATGATTACCAAATACCGATTATTTCGTATATAACTATAATAAGCATTTTCAAGAAATTTGTTACAGTCTTGCGAAACGTATAGGTAGGTCATTCATCATCATCACATTAGTCAAAATACATCCATTGCTAGACATAGGCCTCCCCCAAGGCTCTTCACATTGACAGATTTTGACCCAACCACACCCATCTGTTGCCCGCGACCCCAACAAGATCGTGGATCCATCTTGCGGGAGGCCTACGATGCTACGACGACGCCGTCCGCACCAGACGTCGTAGCGTGGTCGCCACAACAAAACCTTTCTGCTCCAACAGCCATCGGTTCTTCTGGTTATGTGCCCTGCCTACTGCCACTTCAGGTTGACTATTCAGAGAGCTATGTCGGCGGCACATATGTTTATTTAAAGCATTACCTGCTTCAAGTGCGCGAGCTATACCTACACAAACTTCACTACATTAAGATTCTAGCATTATAAATAACAGCGGTAAGGAACCGGGCGCTTGTATTACAAACCGAATGGCACGGCGGCGGAGCCTCGAGCTAAAGCTTAACAAATAAATCTCTGGTCGTCTTGCACCGCGGGAATTAACTCACTTGCCAACCTCAGTGTTGCCAACCATCGTATCCGAATACGCCCAAATCGATTAAGATTTGACGTTCCGTTTTCCAATCTCCGACATATATATAGTGACTCTACACTAGAAACTGCATTTACATTACAATAACATACAGCTTTAAACAGCTTTGAATTATTCAGCTACTCCATTATACTCCGAATTAAATGCGTTGCGAATTCTAATATATTTTGAATACTAGCTGTCGACCGCGGCTTCGCCCGCCCTAAACTCTCAACCCTTATTTTGCTTCCTTCATCATCTCAACCTAGGGATGTCCACTGCAGTTCATAAGCCTCCTACAAGGTTCTCCACACAACACGCAATCTTAAACAGATCGTCGGTCCACCTTGCGAGAGGCATACTCCTGCCTGTTGTGTCGCATTTCGCCCCTTAGAGATGCAATATGGAAAATCAGTGAGCACCTACGTTATAAAAGGAACCCGCCGTACAAATTGCATGTTTCTAGCTACCTACTCTGCGAAGATAAGTAAGCAGGGACAAGTAATTTTAATATGACGGTGATTCCAGGCAATTCACGGGTGTGAAAACTTGATGTTCTTAATAGTTACTGCTGCTGTCGCTGACTGCATAGGTGATAGATGATAAAAATAAGGTTGATAATAATCAAATAAAAAGCTGAAGTGTATGTAACATTAAAACCCAAACCTATACAATATACTCCAGCGCACAGAGCAATCGGTATGCCAACTAAGCCATTCATGGCTCGTAAAGTGTACATTTGAGAATATTACCACTGAACATTTACTTACAAATTTCAGTTACAATTACCTAACAATAAAATCGCCAACGAAGCAGTCACTACGTAATACAAATTTATGGCCTATATAAAGATCTTGTTAAAAACTTTGAGCTGCTATCCAAGTACGTTTTCGTTCATTCGTTGAACGTGACAACTCAGTGTACCAATATTTGTAAGACAAGATCATTTTTCATGCTGCTTGTCATTACTTGAGGACTTTACGTCTTGATAAATGTAGATGTATCGCTCATAGCGTGCCTGCTACACATGTTTGACCTGCTGTTCGTAAGAGGTAGCCAATTAAGCAACGTTCGTAAAGATCACCATATGGATGGATGACTGTTTGTGTAATATTTACATTGCTGTTACCGTGCTTTGGAGGACACGTAAAGCCGTAGGAGACGGTTCTTATTTTAGGACAAGTGGTCCCATTAGGGCCGTGGAGAGGTCTTAAACACCGACAACAGAGATGGCCACACAATTACATAACAAAAAGGGAAGATAAATGTAGGTTGCACATCAAGTAGCATCGTTTTGATAAAGGCACAATCTACGAGCATATGGGTAAATATAAAGGAATTTATCTCAGTGTGCGGCAACAGATCACACTTGATTAGAAGCGCGGCGTTCACTGCTCTCTGCTTTGTGGGATTTTCTATATATCAGACGCCGCGGAACAGTTTATTGAAGTTGCCATAAGTTACAGTTTTATATGCCGGATATTAACTTAACATGTTACAATGTATGTGCCACTGTAAAACTTTGAATTAAGGTAAAACTTACATTAGCAGGACACGCTACAATTTCGTACGATTCAGTAAGTTTTTCATAATTTTTTGCAGTACAACCTTGCATTATTCAAATGCTAGGGCCACAAAAAAGGCAATGTTACTCTCTTGCAGAAGATCAACGAAAATTAATAGTAAGTATGAGAAGGTGAGACAAGGTATCCTCGCTTATTGGCTTGTATTTAATTTAAATTCATGTCATCATATTAGCAGCGATAACCAAGCGGAATGCTACGCAAATTCTTAAAAGTTAAAGGAAAACATAGTGCCACAAAAAGAAACCAGAACATCTGTGAGTTCGCCATGATGTTCTCGAAAGACATGACGTATAGTCTGTCAACTCGCACTTGGCAGCGTGATGGACTATGGCCACTCTAAAGAGTGGCCATAGTCCATCACGCTGTCAAAAAGTAACCAGTACCCAGTAGAGGGCTGTATATATGCTTACAGGAAGGTATTGGGAAATAATGAGAGAAGAAAGTTCAGAGAAAGAGGCCACGAATTACTTCACCTTCATCTCCATAGATAAATATTATAATATTTCGAAACTTCATTTTCTTTTACTTAGGGTTGATAATGTGCGATTCTTCTTTGGTATCACTGGCATCTAAAGTGCAGGCCACATATTTAGATATCATGTGTATGTCGCGGTGTGAACCGATATATTCAAAAGAGGTAAAACGATGTTCGCTTGCAAGCCTAGTCGGGCTCTTTCGGGCTACGGTTTACCACTTACCATAACCACTTACGACAGCGTGCTATAGCGTGGTTGCCATTTAATTCTTTATTTATTATATATCATCAAAGAATTAGCAAAATTAACCGTATGACGAAAAAATACTGACTCATTCTGTTTTACGTATACTTTTTGTGTTACTCTATTATATTAAATATATTAAATAGATAATTCATATTATCTATCATATATTCTTACAAATTACTTAATACGTATTTCCCAGGAATCCACGATTAAATCCTTTATTAAAACCATTTTCTTTGTATGAGCCATTTATAACGGCATGCGTTCGAATCAAAACTGTTCGGCTATTATAGTGCTATAACTCTTTTTTACAGTGTTGCCAGAGCAAAGAATATCGGAACGATCGCTGATACCAATGCACGCCGTTATTTCTGAATGACAATACAATATTTACGTACCACCAAAATGCCATGACGTCATGATAAATACTACAAACATTATGTTTGTAGTATTTATCATTCCTTATCTCAATAAATACCTATATTTGTCTAAATTAAACGCATTCTCATTTAGCCATTAAATCAATTTTAATGGAATGTGTTGAGGAAATCGTGAATTTCAGGAAAGAATGTAACAAGCTACTTTATAGTTAATTTGCTTTTCAAGGGGAAATCTAAATGCCACAAGGGCCAAGGTCCGGGCTCAGCTAGTTTATAAAATTTACATAATTTATGCGCCTTGAAGAAAGATATAAACCCAAGTTATTCAGTAAACGTGAGAATGGTTATAAAAAATCTTTAGAAATGAAATCGTACCAATAAACTATAATGGTACCTTTAACTTTAGATACAATTTTCTATTAGTAGAAACAGGTCCCAAAGTAAATGTTAAATATTCCTTACATATGTATAGTGTTAATGAGTAAATATTATTTCTGGTTTTCATTGGGTGTGTTTTTATATTTTTCGCTACATTATTGTTTACCTTGTGTAATTTTATTGCTTCCGATAGATTTATAATATTTAACCTGTGCCATAAAATATATGTATCTATGTATATTCATGTATGTTGTGGAAATAAATGCTTTCTTTCTTTCTTTCTAGTAAACTATGGCCTGACACTTCCTCATAATGACAAAGGCCGGTACCGTGGTATGGTTTATATACGAGGGTGATTAGTAATTTTCCTAGTGCTTTAAAATGCGGATTTTCAGACAAAATATCCAGCCCCTTAAAGGTGAAATATCTACAGAAAATCCTTGATTAGTGGGTGCACTGTTCAAATATGTTTCAATGTTTAGTTGGTTTTGGTTCTGCGATAATATGTCAGTCCGAATAAGTTAGGCTAAAATGTGATTAACTGTTGTCCACGTTTGCATAGGGAATTAAAAAAAGATGTTATCTCTTTTAGAAGTTAAATATAAAAAAGAATCCTTTAATCGTTTTAGAATGAACTCACCCGACCAAATTTCATTTTATAGATTCAGTAGCAAATAAAGGTTCTGCGACGATAATTATGTCAGACAGGACAAGTTATCAGTGCAATGCCAAGTCTAGTTAGCAATTATCAATAACTAGGAACAAACACGCAGTTTTACATCCATACCCAAAGGCACGCAACACAAATTAAATCCGTCTCACTTTGTTTACAAAATAAAAATGTATTCGTAATTCTAATTAAGTTGCGGTAGCGTAATTACTTAAACAATCTGTAAAACATAGAAGCTTTTAACATCAATTATACAGCAGAAAAAACTATACTATGATACCATGGGCAGGTATAGCCAAGTAAAGAACTGGCTGCTACGCAGATGGTCGCGAGTTCAAATCCACGGCGCGCATCACTGGGAAGTAAGTGCATATTCAAATGTTAATGAAGAATTTGACTGAACGGTCGGTGTACTGGTTTAAGCGGCCGACACCGCGCCGAGTGTTGTGAGGCGATCCCCACACGAGACAACACTGGTGAGATTCATAAATTGTTGTTTCGAGTCTGAATGTTCATTGTTTCCGTTTGTTTTATGTTTAGCGCGGAAGATGTCTTTTTCTAAAGAAAAAGTAGATCGCTTCCTAAGCGGTTAAAGAAAACATCACGAGGAAACCCTTCATGTTTGAGTGTTCTCTGTAATGTTCAGAAATAAAGTCTGCAGCCCTGCTCCAACCTGCACTTGGCCAATATAGTGGACTAAGGCGATAATGATGGATATTACTATAAAGACAGTCAACTATCTTTATGACAGCTGAGACCGACAACTTAATGTGCTCTTCAAGGCATTTAATATGCACATATTAACTTCGAAAAGCCATTAGTGCGCGCCGTGGATTCTGACACGGTACACTCGGCAATTGACGATGAATATTACTATGACAAATTAAAAAATAGGAAATCATTCACATTTGGAAACGAGAACCTTATTTTAGCCGACTTCCATTCTAAATGTAGGGTTTATCCCATCCAATATTTGATTCAGTCTGTCCTCAATTCTTATATTTTCGTTCAAATTGGCACTAACTTATCCTTTATAAAAAAGATGTTTGAACAAAGTTCTTAAAATAAAATTTGTCGCTGTTAAAATAAACCGCCGCGATTGCCGGATGTTCAATATAATATTTCTTTCTTTTAGGCATCGTCATGCATTACGCACGCCAGTTCGGCCATATTTACCGATACTGAAAAAGTAGTCATTATTTGATCGCAAATTGGTGTTGCTTTAGTTTAATCGATAGCACTGTACTTTCTGAAATACGAAGCAACAGTGAATGTACTCGATAATTTGATTTCATAAGGATAATAATCCTAATTCTCAGATCTTGTCAAAATGGTGAGGGATCTTCAAGAATACGTAGGTACTCGTTTTTGAGAAATTGGCTTCGATTTTTTTCATCATCATCATCATCAGCCTACAAGAGTCCACTGCTAGATAAAGGCCTCCCCAATGGCACGCCACTGATTACGATTTTCGGCTTTTCGTGTCCCGTCGTAAATAGGAAAATGTTCGATTTTTTAAGTACTATCTATTACAAAATTATTTGTCTACCACTTGATCTGAGATATTATGGCGTGTTTCAGTTGAGGTCTTACTTGTTAAGGTTTTTTTAATTCATGGAATGATGAGAAAGTATAACATATTACACATCGCCCATTCGACAGTACAAAACTATGCTACATATATTTCTTATGAATATCTTGTAAATTCATTTTAATACTTCATAGCATGTTCTATCTAAATGTACGATCTCGAACGTTAACTACGGTCTCAGCAGGCACCAACGTTTGCCGAACCTCATACATTCTAGCTCCTTATGGCGATCGAACTCGAAAGCTTGGTATGTACTTTGGTATTCATAATGAACACAAGGCGTCCCGGTCCCCGAACACAAAACACGCAGTCAAAATTCTAAACCCGAATAATAGCCCAGAGTATTTTTATAATATTAAAAATATACTTCAATACACCGTTATTCCCAAAGTAGTAAGGTCAATTTTCAGTTAAACATTGGCACGTTTCAGAGTTTAGATTACATCTGAACATTGCACTGCGGCTTATTTGTAGCATGCACGGCGCCAACTCGCTGGAAATAAAAAAAATACAATTAGTTTTGACAACAAGTAATTAACTAGTAACTAAACCGAGGCTACTATTTAGTTCATGGTTAATATTTTTTTAAGTCGCTGCGGAAGATTTTTATTCATGTTTGGCATAAAGTTCAGGAGTACGTCTACCTTGGGCAAACCTTGCAGTTGGGTAGAAACAACTTCGAGAGGCTTGCAGAAGAATACAGCTCGGCTGGGCAGCATATAGGAAACTCCGTCGAGTCTTTTCGTCATCCCTACCGCAAAGCCTTAAGACAAAAGTTTTCTACAAGTGCGTCCTACCCGTTAATACTTGGTGCCGAGACGTGGACACTGACGGTGCGACTAGTCCACCAATTTAAGGTCGCTCAGCGAGCTATAGAGAGGGCTATGCTCGGAGTTTCTCTGAAGGATCGAATTCGTAATTAGGTGATCCGACAGAGAACCAAGGTAAACGACATAGCTCAGAGAATTAGCACGTTGAAGTGGCAGTGGGCTGGTCACATCTGTCGCAGAACCGATAACCGATGGAGTAGTCGTGTTCTAGAGTGGAGACCGCGCCTTGGCAAAAGTAATGTAGGACGCCCTCCGGCTAGGTCGAGTGACGATATACGCAAAGTGGCTGGCAGCGGCTGGACACGAAGAGCCAAAAATCGGGCTCAGTGGCGTGCCATTGGAGAGGCCTATATCCAGCAGTGGACCACGGCAGAGTGATGATTATGATAAAGAGAAACTTGTGCGTGAACTATGGGTACAAATTAGCTCAGATACTCGTAAATATATAGTAGAGAACGCAACCCTCACAATATACAACGAAAAGTTATTGTGGGAACATTTGTTTGTTTGTTATATTTTACAATATCCACAAAATACCTACTGTATTTAATAATAGCAACAAAATATTTAAGCAATCTGAATGAATATTATTTGAAAATCATAAGGCCTGGCTTTACTCGAAACATATCGTTATTTAATGAGGGCCGTAGTCATACCGGTCAGCTAGGTATATTTCTTATGTGGCCTTTTTAGCACAGAGTAACTTTGTATTTATAACAAAGATTACGTAAGAAGCAGGAAGTCCTTGTTTATGGGGAGATTACTTTGCTGGATCGTACATAATTATGCGTTTATATCCCTGAAAGGATAAAAGCTAATATTCTGTCAAATTTGATGGACGGCGGGTTCCAAGACAAAAAATCTTGACGGCCATCGGGATAACGCAAAGACAATGATGATCCCTGAAAATATGAATATCGGGAATGTTGGAATTTAAAAGAACCATACCTCATCTACAACCTACAGCAGAGAGATCATCCTCACTGTTACGTTATTTTCGGTTGAGTAATTCATTTTTTTTTTAATATTTTAGTAATACATTTCTAAAATGAAATAAACTAACGACGACGTGCACACATTAGAGTCAGTTCAACTTGTTTTGATTAATATTCTCTAAAATACATATTCTACGTTTGTACAGATTTGATGCCTATTTCATATGACAATAGTATTTCAGTCAAAATACACTGGGATCGATTGCTTCACAATGCCATGTTTACAAAATTAGGAAAGGACTTTGTCCAGCAGTGGACTAAAAAAGCTGATGAAGTAAGTAATAACTATGTGTATGAAATACATACAAGAGTCATTTTTAGTTAGTTCATCCTACACTTAAGTTTTTGTTTACACATTCTGCGAATATAAACCATTCCCTGAAAACAAACGATTTCAATACGAGTACAGCGAAATATTCTATCTAGTTTTCATCTATATGACCAGATGGTAAAAATTAAATACCATACTGATTTTTTGTACCATGCCTTAGCGTATCAGAATTAAACACTGATGAATAAAGAATGATGATACCCAATTTAAACAACTGGCTACGCCGACAGTTGATCTATCTCGATGTCCACGGCTATTGTCTAGTCTAATCTGTTTTAGCGATAATCGACACCCTCACGAGCGAAGCCGTGGGCTAACTCTAGATTCTTCTTCTTTCTTTATTGTCGACGGTGTCGATGTATCTAGCGACCCACAAACAGGCAATCCTGCGTCACGCCGACTGTGCTATGCGAAGATTACAGAACCAATAGGGAAGAAACAGATCAAATCGCTACCAACCTTGTGCGAACAGGAGATAAGAGATGAGGGAAAGAGACAATTTGTTTGGCAATGTTATCTAACCTTACTTTAAGTGGTCAGCGTCGTCTTGCAGTGAATGCAAAGCAGTTCCTTTAAACCAATTTGCCTGGAGCAACTGATTTCGCAGTCGTGCCATCCTATATTCAATCAGTAAGGCTCCGCAACTGTCCTATGAACAAGTCGCAAACACCTTAAATTTAGGGTGAATAGAATTGTTTTTCTGTTGGATTAGCTCTTAGTCATGAGATGTCAAGTGGAAAAGATCAACGACTTCAAGAGGCAGATGTAATTCAGTCCGTTATTTCTATTTCATTAGTTTGGACACATCGACCCTTTGGACCTACGGAGGCCTGGGATTAATCACGCCACGCTGTCTGGCAGAAAACTTTATTTATCGAAAGATTCTAGACATAGAGAGGAGCTCAAAAAAAAAAAAAAGTCTTATGAACTGAATACATCACTATATTATAAAGGTAAAAATAGTCGATTTGATATCATATTTGGTTTACATTGCCTGTCAAGAAGTCTCCATTTAGACTTAAAAATGCCCGTAGGTGATAACTTTAGTCATGTCATTCCATCTTATAAATATGTATGTATAAACTAGTTCAGAAGGTACGGATATACTGCTAACAATAACCTAAAATCAATCAATATTTATTATTTGTCATCTGTAAGTATAGGTTTATCATGCCAATAAAGAATTTTGAATTTGAATTTGAATTTGTATGTATAAAACTATGAAATCAAATTCAATTAAAAGCGTTATGGTACAAACATTACAATAACAACCATAAATCTACTTATAATCTCCAAACAGATATTTCTCTCTCGCTCTGCATCATTGGAACAAGAACTAAAGCAGACTTAAAATTAATTTGTTAAACTACTAACCGAAATAATATTAAACTTGCGGGCACTTCTGCGAATTGGAATCTGAAGTTGAATGTTTTCAAAAGCATAATTGCTGCTTAGCTAAGTGGAGATACCAACAGACCGCTACGCAGAGGGTCTTGGGTTGAAATCCATGGCACACACCGCTGACATTCCAAAAATTATTAAATTGATTGTTATCGCTTGCTAAGCGGTGAAAGAAAATATCGTGAAACTGCATCATCTGAGAGTTCTCCATTATGCTATCGAAAGAGTTGGAAACTCTACCAACCCGCGTCATAAAAGTCCTCCACATCGTCATCGATCTGTTATTAGGTAACGATATAGGTGCCTATAATATATAATATAGCTACCATAAAACCTTGCAAACTCTAGTTTGACCAATCAAATAATAAGTGGAGAGAGATAAGCGATGAGTATAAGTCTCGATAAAAATTGGAAGTAAAAACAACTTATTTACGTAGGTCACAAAGTGACGCTTATGAATTTACAAATTAGTTATTAATTGTATCGATATAGTGCCACGTGTAAGAGCGTAGAACCGTGAGAGCGGGAAATAAGACACAGGATTTTCCTTTCAATTTTGTTTGATGAACGAAAATTTGTGCATTCATCCTATCAACCGTCTGATGTAAAAAGCCGGTAATCGTCAACGTCTTGACATTTTTTCTCTCACGGCAATATTTAGACAAATGGTTATTCCAATCCGTTCGCTGGGTATTACTGGACAATTGTATTCAATATTAGGTACACAAGTTAAAGTGCACAATCTAAGTATTATCTAGTAAAAAAGGCATTACCGGAGGAGTGGAGGCGGCAAAAATGTAACTATAAATATTTTTCATAAAGCAATTAATTCAACACGGCAATGCATAATAAGGAACTCTTTGAAAAGTGTATTGAGAGCTATGCAGTACAAAACAAAACGTTGCCATCGCCAGTTCAGTAAGTTACCGTACAGTAAATAAAGTGATAGCTCCCAGGCAGGTACCTCATAAACGCGCCATCTCTGTGCTTCATCATAAATTGATTTATGAATGGCAACTACTTTCTTTTTTTTATTAGTGAAGACTTCTATATTTATTATATATAACAAAATAAATTAATATTAGGATAACACAATTATAACTACTTAAATACTACTACTAAAATTAAATTAAAATATTAAAGTACAATACAGATAAATAAGAAAATGTATATTCAAAGGCGGTCGTGAAAGTCCTCCACATCGCCGTCTATTGGGAATGTGCCCAGAAGACTGGCAGCATTGCCACGCTGTATGGCAATGCAAATTTTTTGTGCTAGATACATACCAGCCTTCTGGTCACGCGAGGCGTCGACAAGTCATCATTAAGCATCTACTTAAGTGCTCGAGTAAAACCTCCGTTTGCTTTTTATTATTAGTTATTGCAAAATAAATTTCCAAACATGTCTGTTTTACTGCCGGTAGAATTTGAAAAATGATTCCCATCGAGCAAAATCTGACAATAAATAAATATTAAGTTTATAGCCTAATAAAACTGAACTCTTTGATATCATTTAGTTTGATATAGCAACCAAATGCAGCGAAAATTTGGTGTCTCTTTTCGATTTTATAACGCTTTTCGACTTTTAAACATATCGTAACCCATATTGATATCAATACCTATAAAATCCGTATTATACCCACGTTTCTATATCTTTAACGTAATAAATATAGCCAGCAGCAAAATGGTGATAAATATGAATAAATATTTATTCAAAGATTATTTAGTTTAGTTGCCACAGCGATCTCCTGCTACCGCTCTTATCACTAGTATCTGAAAAAACAAAATTACCAACTAGAGAGGGTAACTAGAATATATATTGAATGAGCCATTAAGATGAGTCAGTAGGGTCCATAATAAGAATTATCTTTACATCCTACCCTATAAATTACCGTAATAAAACGAGTTGCGATTTTTACAGGATACGACCGCCGGCCTTGAATTCTGGGTATTTGTTTACTAAACAACGACGCTCTGCCTCTCAAAACAGCTCTAGGCTAAGCCCAGACGTAGGTAAATTATTTTCACATTTGGGATAGCGGAGTTTGCCAACTTCTACCACGCCACACACATTGTTATTAGATATACGCCCAAATGGAGTTCATGTTCATGTAATATAATATTGGAAATGAGATAATGTTTATTACGTAAATAATGTGTACATACATACATACATAGACTCACGCCTGTTTCCCGTAGGGGTAGGCAGAGACAACGGAACGCCATTTGCAACGATCTAGACATATCTCTCTTGCTTCATTCACTCCCATCAGATTCCTCATGCATGCTCTTCTGTTCAGGGTACTTCTCACCTGTCCTGTTTTTAGGATGTCTCCAATCTGATCAGAGAACGTCCGCCTAGGTCTTCCCCTTCGTCCTGTCCCTTCCACACTTGCCTTATATATCTGCTTGGTCAGTCTTTCGTCATCCATTCTCTCCACGTGCCCAAACCATCTTAGCATACCTTTCTCGATGCTTGTCACTACATCTTCTTTTACCCCACAACACTCTCTTATCACACAATTCTTTACTCTGTCAGTCAGAGAGACACCACACATACTTCTCAGTGCTCTCATTTCTACAGCATTTATTCTACTTTCATGACTTTTCTGCCATACCCAACTATCACTACCATACATAAGAGTAGGTACTAACACCCCTCTATGCACAGCCAAACGTGCCTTTTTGGACACGTTTTGGCTATTCATAAACGCCTTCAGAGCTCCATTAACTCTATTACCTGCATTAACTCTTCTTTCAATATCTTCTACATTCTTCCATCTCTTGTAAACAGCGTACCTAAATATACAAACTCATTCACTTGCTCCACTCGCTGTCCATCGATCATAACATTACAAGCCGTAACGCATTCCTCCTTTTCAAAAACCATAACTTTCGTTTTACTTACATTCACTTTCATTCCTTTCCTCTCTAACGCACCATGCATGATTGTTACCATCTCCTGCAACTCCTCCGCTGAAGACGCAAGTATAACCTGATCATCAGCATAAAGAAGGCATTTGACAAGTAACTCATTCATCCTTAATCCACAATCACTATGTTTCAAGTCTTGCAAACAACTGTCCATGAAGAGGTTGAACAGCCACGGCGACGCTACACATCCCTGTCTAACACCTGTGTTGATGGTAAACCAGTCAGTGTATGCCCCGTTTATCCTCACACAAGCTCTAGAATCCTCATAAAGGGATTTCAGAGCTCGAATTAGGCTGCTGTTCACCCCATACATCGACAGTACCGATCACATTTCATTCCTCACCACTTTATCGTAAGCCTTTTCCAAATCCACGAATGCGCAGTAGACATTTCGACCTTTGGCCAAAAATTTCTCGGCTATGCATCGCAAGGAAAAGACTTGATCCGTACACCCCATACCCTTTCGGAATCCCGCTTGTACATCCCATATTTTCTTGTCGGTTACTTTCATTACTCTTTCAATCAGTACCTTCGCATACAATTTGCCAACAATGCTGAGAAGGCTAATGCCTCTATAGTTTTTGCAGTCTTGTTGTGAGCCTTTTCCTTTATAAAGAGGCACAACTACAGCTGTGGCCCAGTCAACAGGTACTCGGCCGGTGCTCCAGCACAAGTTGAATAAACGTTGCAGCTGACTAACTATGATGCCCTGTCCAGCCTTCAGCATTTCGACTGTAATCCTGTCATACCCTGCAGCCTTACCTAATTTCATATTGGCCAGTGCCATCAAAATTTCATCCACGCCAATATCGCTTTCATCATTGCTATCATTACCATTCATTTCACCTGTTGATGTCTCTGTCGTCGTTCTTTCAAATAATCCTTCAAAATACTCTTTCCATCTCTTCAGCACACACGATTCACCATTCAGTATCTTTCCATTCTTGTCTCTGATTGCTGTGTTTTCTGAGGATTGAGTTTTTCCTCGAACTGCACGAACGGACTTCCAGAAAAACTTAATGTTTCTCCGAAAGTCGTCAGATAATCTACTATTAAACTCATCTTTCTTTTCCTCTTTTTTCCTTTTAACCATTTCTTTCACTATTCTTTTAGACCTAACAAACTCCTTTCTTGCTTCATCTATGTCATCAGTCGTTGCCTTTCCCATTCTTTCATTTGCTCTGGCAGCCAACCAATCTTACCACGCTTTCTTCTTCTCTGATACTGCTGATTGTACATCCTTGTCCCACCATGTATTCTTAACCTTTCGTAGTTTCCTTCTCTTGATCACACCACATACATCAGACGCTACACACACTACCTCTTTTTTAAAGGAATGCCATAACTCTTCCATATCATTTATGCCATAGAACCTCTCAAATCTTGCTATCAATCTTCGTTTATACTCATCTTTCACATCTTTCTCTTGCAGATTTTCTACTTTTATTCTTTCCAAGACCCTCTCTTGATTATTTTCTCGGTGTCGCCATCCTCTAAAGAGCCCACTTATCCGGCTTAACACCAAAAAGTGGTCGGTATGGATGCCGATCCCTCGAAAAACTCTCGTATCCAACACATTCTTTCTCAGTCGTTCATCTACTATTACAAAATCAATCATACTTCTTCTAACATTTTTCGCCTCACGTGTAAACAAATGTATCCTTTTGTGATCAAACATGGTGTTTGTCACACAAAGGCTCCACTCCAAACAAACCTCAAGCAGTTTTTTTCCATTTTCGTTCACACTCTTATCACCGAATCTACCTAAAACCCTTTCTAATCCATCTCGCTTTAAAACCCATCCATTGAAATCACCTAACAAAATCAATCTCTCGTTATCCTTACAGGTCCTCAGAATCTCTCTTAAACTCTCCCAAAACTCCTGCCTTTCGTCTTTTTCTTCTTGTGACATACCCGTTACTATATTGACCGAGGCGTAAACCCCTACAATAAGAACACAAGTAAGTCCTACTTTAATTCTCATCCATAGTAGCCTTGCATTTACACATTCAAACTCTTTTACGCACTCATTTATTCGCGCAGACAGTATTAAGCCAACTCCTTTGCAGGCTCTGGTGGTACTATCTACTCCGGACCAATCCTTTCTTTTTCGTTTCATTCACACACAGAACATCAATCTTTCTATCATCCATCATCTGGCATACTTCATCCAATTTTCCGTCCATTCCACCGCCAACATTCAAAGTTGCAAATCGGCTTTCCGCAGGCCGCTTTTCGCCCTCGCGGGAAACGAGACGTGACAGGTTGCGAACCGTGTCGCCGCCATTTGAAGAATAATTAATGTCTGTCCTCATAGCGTTCCCACGAGTAATAGGGATTTAAAAGGTCCATCCCCACAGAGCCCTGTACGGGGGTAAGATGGAATCCTAGCTGTGCCCTGTGACCACCAACACAGGCACCCTCCGTTTGAGACCAGCTTGCCCTCTGGCCACGAATCCCTCGGCACGGGTCGGTTTACACCTTAGATCGGGGTTTTGTGTCGGGTATGCTCCCTGAAAGTTGGTTGGCCTGAAAATAATGTGTATACGTCTAATATGACGATGTTACGGACGAAACTACGTTGTCTTTACCGCAGTTCTGTAACATCATTAATATTATTAGGTAAGTATGTACCGTTTGTTACTATACTACAAAATAATATTTAAAAAAATATTAAACGTTCTGATTTTTTGTATTTGTTAAAATGATTGTGAGTGAGTTTCATTACTTCTCAAAATAAAAATTGGTTGCATACGAATTTCACAAAAATAAGCTGATATCATTGTAATGAACAAACATTTTTAGATAAACAACGCAGTAATATAAGTAATTTATAGTAATATAAATTATTCCACTACTCCGTTATGATATATTTGCTGGATACGGCCATTAATATGTACGTGGAACGAATTGAATGAATAACTTTGTCTCTACTATTACAAGTTTGTGATAAAAAAGCTGTGTCTCTGCATTATAGAAATTAAAAATGTAACATTGTCAAAAGTGTTCCTTTTTTGTTATCTTTGCGACTATATTTTGTTTAATTATTTGATTGAGCGTGCGTATTGCAATAATGGTTCATGAATACTTCAATAAGACTATTTCAGATTATAAGACACATAGCTCGAACAACAAATGCCGTTGGAGCGAAATCTCTGGAATAGTGGGTGCGTACCGGATGACGCAGCAGTGGTAAGCCCTCCAAGGCAAGATATACTGACGATCTTGATGGAATCATTCAGAGGATGGATAGAAGCGGCTCAAGATCAGTCTATGAGGACTGCTTCGAGGGTGGCCTTTGTTCAGTAGTGGACGTGTTTTGTTTGATGTGGTGGTTCTGATGTAAACGGAACAAATCATATTCGATGGATATAGATAATTCAGTTGAATATAGATAAATCGTAGATACATTTCGATCTAAGTCACTATCTCCAAAAATCGTCATAATTATCTTTGATATAGGAATTCGAATCAGTATAACAGTACCCAAACTGTTGCGTTTCGTTTGGCAAGTGAGAGTGCCGGAGGCCCATCCCCTATTCCTTCTCCTTCATCCCATTCCACCTCCTGTCCCTTTTCCCAACCCCAAGGGGCGGCAACGCACTTGTGACTCCTGTGGTGTTGCTTGTGTCCATGGGCGGCGGTAATTGCTTACCATCAGGCAATCCATCCGCTCGTTAGCCGCCTAATTTAAAAAAAAAAAACTTGTAATAATGCACATTTTCCACTCTCTAAGTACATCTTTGCAATTTCAACTCGGAAGTATATTAAGGGCTCCAAGTTTGTATGAAGACAATATAGTAAGCGTGTTCCTCGCGGTTCAAGTTCCTTGCAGAAGCTAGTTTAAATGAAACTCAGTATATCGTACAAAGTGTTCCTCGTTGAGACCCATACAGTTGCCCAGATACCATCTAAACTTTACATTGCACCGCGTGTTGTAGGTTCGATCCCCACAGTTTACAAATCTTTGCATGATCCATAAATACTTGTTACGAGTTTCGGTGTTCCTTGTGTTCGTTACTTGAAAGTTCGTAAAGTTCCGCTTAACATTACGCTAAGTGTTGTGTGTTCGATCCACACACGGAAAAGTACTTTGTGTGACCCACAAAAGTTGTTTTGAGTCTGAACGTTCCCTGTGTCCATTTATGGAATCTTCATAAAGTGTCCGCGATGTCGGATTTATTCTTACAGCTGGAATTAAATTTCCGCCTGTATCCCCGAAGGAGTAGGCAGAGGTGTAAATATTACACCCACATCAATTAATTGAAAATACAAATAAAAACAGAGGTATTTTCAAAACAGTTTTCGTCAACATTATTTTGGGGCTTTTAGGCGTAACATGAAATCTTAAATAATAACATGTAACTTGGCCGGCAATATGGCCGCCCACACTTCTGCTGTAAGAACAAAGAAGACTAATTACCCGTGAGCTACAAAGGTCAATGACGAACACGGATTACTTCGTATTAGTAAGAATTAAAGTCCTTTGACTATAAACATAATTTGAAATGTTGCCAAAAATAAACTTCATAATTGCGATAAGTATCATATTCAAATTGAATTTATAGGAAAAACATTTCAATATATTTTGACTCTTTTTATTAAGCTTAAAATATTACAGTTGCTTCACTATAATTATGTTTTTGTAATGTGCTTGGATGGGCCGTTGAAATCAATGAGCAGTTTTCTCAAATTCTTGAAAAGCTTTACACTTGATACTGTTCGCGGCTTCATCAACCTGAATGTTGCTTATCGCGTTCAAAGGCAACCTACATAATATGTGCAATTCTGATGTATCAGTTAAGTTAGCAAAGTTTCGTCAAAATCTGTACAGTAGATTTTTCGTGAAAGAGTAAAAATTAGCCTCTAATGACCTATCTTCACAAATATCGCGTTTAGAACAGAAATAAGACTGAAAGCAAAAGCGAATAAAATATTGCTACAGTTATATTTATACCACGTTTGAAATGCAAGTGCGTAAAACCATGACAAAGATCGAGCACTTCTTAGAAACAATTTCTTGGCAGCGCGCTACAGAATTATAGCAAATAACGCGTTTTAAAAATGCTTCATTAAAATATTGGCTTTCTTAATCCGCGTTAATAGCCGTAATATATTTCACAACATTATGTTGAACCGGGGAACAAATACGTTACTTTACCTGCATCTTGGTAAGGTATTCGCAGCGAAGGTGGAGCAGAGCATATTATTATTAATTTATGTAATATAAATGTCTTCTTGTACGTAAGTTCGCACTCAAGATCCGTGCAGTTTGCGCCGTAGCTTGTTATACAACACGGCTTAGTGAGCCGTATATTATTCACCGGCCGTTTTAATGTATCAATATACATTTTGCATGTCCTCATGCAACTAATTATACCAGCGCTGCCTGTACAGTGTGAACAGAAAATTCATGGCCTATTACTTTATTTAATAGTTATTTTATACAAAACTAGAGGACGCCAGCAGCTACGCCTGCATTTTTTTTTAATTTACCCGTTTTGGCCGATCCCGTGGGAATTTCGGGAAATCCCTTCTTAGTGCACCCCTACGGTCCCCAAGGAACATGCATGCCAAATTTCAGCTTCCTGCGCCCAATAGTTTCGGCTGTAGCGTGTCTGTCAGTCAGTCAGTAACGCAAGGATTTTATATATTAAGATAATAGTGCAGAAGTGAATTTATTCCTATTTTTTAATATTTGTTTTTGCAATTTACGTTGTGACAATATGCAATATTAAATATGACGCATAACAAGTTAAACTGTATTCAGCTTCATCATTTTGCTTAGTCTGAATGATTTTCGGGTCTTTGGCCGCATTCATGGGAATAACTCATAAATATTTGTGATTGTGAGTGATTTATGTATATTCAAACTGATTACAAACTACCTGACATTTTTAGCAGTATTTGTCACAAATATTTCCCTCTTACCACATAATGATAACTGCGTTTTGTTAATAAGGTGTTAAGAAAACAATAGATAGTCAGATCATCAAAACTACAACACGAAAAGTAGGCTGCCTGTATTTTTTATTCTACTATAAGGCACATTTTTCACACAACGAATAAACCCTGCGCGTCACAGTGGAAACACAAAAATCTCAAACCAATAAACATAAGGAACACCCGATCCGCACTCGTTAAACATTTTACAGAAGATCACACAAGAGTTATAAGACATCGAAATTAAAATACATTGATTAATTGGTATAATTTAGATTACATTTAAACCAAATGAACTAGAAACTGCATTATTTACTATTTCCGACGTTTCGGTACTTTACAGGAACCGCGGTCTCAGACTGAAGGACATTTGTCTTAAATGTAGAAGTTATGTCAAACTGTTATACGACGTTCAAATGCACAACACTCAGTTCAATATTAAACTCGACGATAGCACGGTTTCGTTACCTTAAACGCACCACGGCGTGAGTATTGCATAATTAGTGGAACCGCTCTTGTAGCAATTAATTTTATACTGATTATCATCTTAAGATATTAAAAAGCTTTTCGGCTTCCGGTATTTTGATAGTCTCAAGTTGCTATACTTTAATAAATCCGTATTAAAAATGTTTACACACACATTTTTTCACAGAATCGTATAATGATATGAAGCTTTTGTAATTTTGATTTCCTTATATTTCCTTGTAAGCATTAATTCAAATTCAAATTCAAAATCCTTTCTTCATTTGGGTCACAATGTGACGCTTATGGACGTCAAAATAATAAATTTATAAAATAATTACTTATACTCAAATTTAAAACATTATTACTGTATGCTTCTACATTTACATTTTGTATTGGGCCTAGATAATTGTATATTGGACGTTTAATATTTTTCATTTTTACTTAATTCAAAGTGACCTCAAATTCGTAAGTATATATGGATTGGCCTAACATCTTTCTTCTTTTTCCTCAGTATAATTGAGACACCACTAGTTTTTCAATAGTCTCACCACAACAAAGTAGTCTAAGCACGCGTGTGTATTCTTTCGTGTGTATTGATTCCCATAGCCTCAAATTATAATTAAGGTTATCTATTTATTTGAATTTACTTGAACTTACATCTTACACTTATTCTTTTATTCTTTCCTTCTTGAAGATTTCATAAGTTTTTTGAGAGACGGATATTTATAGAGATCAACTTTTTGAATCTTCCATAACTCAAACTTAAACTAAGACGATTTGAAGACCTTATTAATTGTAAAGCTGTGTACGCTGCACCAACTTGAGGTTAGCCGCGCCATCAAGTTTAGGCAGCTTGGTGTAATATCCTTATCAATAGATTTTGCTATACGCAGTCAAAAATCCTAAACAAAAAAATACCTAAAGAGTCATGTGACTCCTTCTACGAGTTAATTAATTGTGCTTTCAGTACTCACAAGTGTATCTTGACAATCGTCCTAATAATAGAATATGGCTATCCTACTAGGTTGTGGTGGTGAGATGCCAGTTGTTTTATTAGAAAAACTAATATTCAGTCTTTAGTAACACTAAAAAAACATGTTCTCCGAGGCAATCAATGCAATCAAAAGTTAGATTATTATTATCTGTGACTTTGTAATACTTTCATTGTTTAGTTGCAATAGTAAACAATAGGCACATAATTATGACATGGTAATAAGCATAGACATAAGATGTTAACGTAATACTGCGGTATCTATCCATTAATTTTAATGTAATATCTTGCAAACCTATCAATCATAGTTACGAAAACAAATTACTTGCGACACTTGCGTCTGAACTCGTAAATTAACAAAATTAATGATATGAGATTTAGATTAGTAAATCTCATCTCATAAATGTTGTATGGATTAAAACATCGTTAAACACTGTTAAAAGCACCATTAAACACTGTTAAAGCGAGATTTCAGTACGATGATCTGTCCTTTTAAATAACAAATATACTTAGTTTATTTTTATATATGACTAGCTGACCCGGCGAACTCCGTATCGCCTTTTTAAGGTCTTTTTTCTAATTCCATTTTTCCATCTATCCATCCATCTGGGCTTAAGAAATTGACCAAAAAAATAAAAGAGTAAGTATATATTTTGGTTGGACCACCCTTATGACTTAGGGGTTTGAAAAATAGATTACGACCGATTTTCAGATCTACCAAATAAATAAAATTTTATACAAATCAGTACAAAAGTTTCGGAGGAGTATTGTAACACTAACACTGTGAAATTGCCGATTTGTTTCCCTAACGCTGTGAAACGATTTTTGACTGCAGTATGCGTCTGGCGCGTATGACTGATCTAGTGATATGATTAACTTACTAAGATGGCTATTAAAATAGGGGTTGGTGTTAAAGGGGTGAAAATTAAAAGTTGCTTGTACTTTCAATGCCACATCATAAAGAAAGAGAAATAAATAAAATGTCGAAAAAATAAATAAATTAAAATGCGTGTACTTATGTATATTGTACGCGCGTGAGAAATTACACTTCTTGGCATCATTAAAAATATTCAGCTTTTATTTCTATAAAAAAAATCATTCTATTAGTTAATTTATTTATTAATTTTATTTCTTTATTTTGTACTTAGATAGTAAATAACCAATAATAAATATTTAACATTAATAATTTAATAATACTTAGTGTTAATAATATTAAATCATATTATTTTAATTTATATCAATAAATAATCCATGCGGATAGTGAACTTCAATTATATTGGATCACTAGATTTTTCAAGTATATAAGCACAATTTTTCCACTAATATTAACGAATAGTAAATAATATTAATCAAAATATTCAGTTTAAATTACTACTGCATCATATCAGCACATTTATAATTCGCACTTGTACGAAACTAAAACACGTGTTGTAAAATTTCACTCTTATTTTTTTTTTCATAACGCGGCTAAAGAAGTATAACTTCAAAAAAGTTGACACAGTAAAACGATGCCAAATGATAATTTGACCAATTATATTATGATGTTTAAGGTAACAATTTTACTAAAAATGTCCCGTCCGCCATCTTAGATCCCAAATAAATGTCACGTTAGTTATCAGAATGCATGATAACTTCGAAAATGATAGCCATATTAATTTTATTAAAAATACCCCGTCCGCCATCTTGGATTCCCAAATAGATGTCATTTTCGTGATCAGAATGCATGAAAACCCCGAAAATGATATCCATATTAATGCAATAAAAATGTAGAAACTAAAAACTTCTTCCGTGAGAATTTTGTGTCACACATGCGCGTGCATCGTAAAATGTGACTCACATATTTTTTCATAACGCGCCTAAAGAAGTATCACTTCAAAAATATATGTTTGGGTTGGCCCAGGGCTTAAAAACTAAATTGCGGCCGATTCTCAGACCTACAGAATTAGACGTTTAAAATTTCATACAACTCGGTCCAGCCCAGTAACTGACACTGAGAAACGAATTTTTTGACTCCGGTATGCTCGTGGCGATGGCCTGGACAACAGAATTTATCTAGGGATATAAATAAATTACTAATATTGTTATTAAAAATTGGGGTTGATGCTAAAAGGCTGAAAATTTATAGTTGTATGCATTTTTAATGCCACAAAAAATATGTCCAAAAAATAAAGAAATATTTTTTTGGGCTGGTCACCCTTATGACTTGGGGTTTCGAAAAATAGATTACGACCGATTCTCAGGCCTACCAAATAAACATACAAAATTTCATACAAATCGGTCCAGCTGTTTCGGAGGAGTATTTTAACTAACACCATGACACGAGAATTTTATATATCCGCTGCGTCGTTTCGCGTAGGTACTCGTACCTAAAAAAATCCCAAGTGCTTACAGCTCAACGCGCCGCCGAGCACTTGACGGGCGAGCTCAATAAATCAGTCATTGTTTATTCGTTTGTAGCGTGAGGGTGCTGAAATGATGTTTTTGTTCAACTTAATGAGTTATTCTTTCATATGATCCCAAATACACTACATTTGAATGAAGTGTTTACTTTATGCAAGGGGCCGAACCGGATGCTATGTAAACAATTATGACTTAGTCGAAACAATTGCTTATCGTGATAATATTACGAGTTGAACCTTGGTTCCTTTTGATTTGCTATTTACCTGGTAATATTATCTTATCAAATATATAAAATTATAGCAATACTTGCTTGAAAAGTTATTTAGATATTAGCATGTGAAAAAAAATATTATTTCGCTGACTTTGCATTTTGCGCGCGCAGCAGTGGATTAAAAACATCATTGTTAACAAATATTATAATTATATATCATACTTTTATGTTTTAATTGTGAATAAACTAATTAATTATGAAGTTACAGCAAAAAAAGGAATAAATATTGTGTATTACTTAAATTTAACAGATTTTTACAAACAATTATCGAAAAAACGGCATTTCTTTTTTATTGAATGTAAATACATTATGTATGTTGATAAGGTTACATTTATGCTCTGTGTTATTTTTTTATTATGAGTATATAAATAAACCTATCATATGATGTATAATTCTCATATTATTCATGAGATATTGATTATCAAAAACATTTGCGGATATTCAGGTTATTTTTAGCGGGAAAAAGTAAACAACTGTGCACATTCCAGTAAGAGTAATTCTTATTGGATTCTTATCGGAAATGGTTCTTTTGCTTGGAAATTTAATTGATAAGAAACTTATGTAGGTTTGAATCAGATATATAACATAAAAAAGTATTTAAAAAAATAAAATACGGAAATTGGCGGCAATTAACAATCAATTCTTTGTTTTATTTTATGTTTAAAATTAAAATGTTTCCTTTAATTATATGTATTTCTTCTAAAAGTAAATTAAATAACCTTTCTAACTGTGTATAATACTTATATACCTCCCTTAATAAAAAAACGACGAAAAAAAGGGATATGTCAGAAATATAAAATCGCGCTCAAAAATGGCGGGAAAATATTTCTAATTTTCACTTTATACTGCTCTTGCGTGGACTACATGTATATTATTTGGTGTTATTTGGTATCATGCGAAAGCTCATTACGCGTCTATTGATATATAATATAGCGCAATCCGTTAAGTTTTAATAAAACGAACATTAGTTACTTGTCGCAGTCTACGGCTTCAGAAAAAAAGGGACTTTTGCCCTTGGAGCAATCAACGGATTTGGAAAAAAGGGAGTTTTGTACCTTGAAACAATCGACAAGATATATAGACTAAACTTCGCTCTATTTCGCCCCGTTGGTGAGGTTGATGATTTCCTAAAATCATCTCCATCAGTCATCTCCCCTACACTCCCCAAGGAACACACCTGCTAAACATTTTCTCGCGCCAAATAGTTTTGACTGTGTGTTGTCTGTCAGTCAGTGACGGAAGAATTGTACATATATGTGCTGGGTGTAAGGAACGGCGTGGTGAACCGAAAACCGATACTAGTGATTCACTACTGAGGATTATGAGAATTTTCCATCAAAATTTTCATGAATTTTGGGTTTTTTATTAAGCATTAAAATTCATCAATATACTTCAGTAACATACTGTATATAAGTTTTGAATGAATAAATGGGTACGAATACATTGGAATAAAAATGCATTTATGGTAATTTTTATGACATTTTTGTTTGCCCGTTGTTGAATAATTTACATTTCGGCGGTCAAGCCTCCCCTAGGGAAGGAGTGATGTTGTCGGTTCGGAGTACAGAAGGTATTGTTTTCTCTCAAATTAAAACCGGGGACAGCTCAACTTTGTTCACTTCACATCCTTATTTGTTCAAAGCGGTAGCTGAGTAAATATTTATCGCGCTTCTTTGCACGAGATTTTCTATTAAGATAGTTAAACTCCAAATTAGTGCTTATTGGATTGTAATTTATGATACTACTCGCCAAGTCGCCAGGGACGGGCTTTGCGCAAAGATTTGGCTTCTAGTGATGTTAATTGGTCTCTTATGTTACAATATTGTTTCTTAGTCGCCCGCACACTTTATTTCACTTTAACCGTTATTTCCCGATCCCGCGGGACTTTCAGGCAATCCCTTCTTAGTGTTCCCCTATAGTTGCTAAGAAACATACATACATGCTAAATTTCAGTTTCTTGCGTCCAATAGTTTTGGCTGTTCCTTGTCTGTCAGTTAGTCAGTATCACAAGCATTTTGTATAGTATACAGATATAAATATGATAATATCATATTATTCATATTTGGGTGAATTTCAACAGGTCCAATAAAAGCTTCATTTCCGTGGATTTTTTATTCTTCAACTTTAGAACAATAAAAAATAGTGTTTACTAAAGTTTTTGATAATATATGTAATCTTGCTTAATATCTAGCAGATAGCTTAAAACACTAACGAGATATACAAGATTAAAAACTTCGTGCCATGGCGATGAAACATGCATGCACGGCAATGAAACATGCGTCCACGGGAATGAAAAAATCCAACAGCACATGATATTTTTATATAATATACTTAGCTGAAATAGCTACATCCCTGGCTCTGAGAGAGAGGCATACACAACACACACATACGCTCTTATACCCTCTTCTCAATAAGCTTCTCGCATTGGAGTAAAATTAAACAAAATGTTAATAGAATCAAAGCAAAACAATAATTCATTTAAGTTCCTTCACACAAAAATTAACAGTATAAAAATAAACAAATAATAAGATATTTTTCTAAAGTATGCAATAGCTATTGCCAACAATATATTCTTAACTTTATATAATATAACAGGGTCGCTTCTTAATTTTTCGTCGCTTTTGTTCGGCCAATCTTTTCTATCTTTTCTCTCCTCTTCCGATAGTTTCGGTTTAGACACCTGGCTTTCTAAAAATAAACAATACATTATTATGTTTATAATTAGACTGTAGTATAATATATGTGAGTGAGTGTGATTGTGTTGTGTGTGTATGTGTGTGTGTGTGTGTGAGTCTGTGTGCGTGTGTGTGTGCGCGTATGTTTGAATGTCTATCGTGTGAAGATGGAGTCCCAAATATACATATATCATTTTGTTAGGTTAACGTAGAAATATCTTTTTGTAGTTGACTGTACAGTACAGATTGTTTTCTTTTTCTTAATCATGCCGTGGCGATGAAAACCAAAGTCACGGAAATGAAACAACTGGTCATGGCAATGAAACTAAACAGTTTTAAAAGGCATGGCAATGAAATTTTGTTTCATCGCCGTGTCTTTTTTCATTGCCATAGCAAATTTTGCTCATGGAAACCACGGCAATGAGAGCATGGTGATGAAAATCAAGGCAAAAACATCAAGTAACCAAAAATCTATTAATACTTCACAGTAATTAACACGTTATAAATAAACATAAGATAAATGGCATTCTATCGAATGCTTAATCAAAAGGACAAACTTATTCAAATAGAAGTTAAACCTATCCACGGCGATGAAAGAAAAAATGTCCAGTAATATAAAAACCGAATACTTACATTTATTGCGCAAAAACGCAGGCACATATACACGTCGTTCCACGTCGAGCACCAAGCGACACTATTATGCAACGTTTAGCGCACAGGGGTAGGGGTCTCAAGTCCTTAGATAAATCAATATTCTTAAATATATTTAGGACACGGCGATGAAAGCTAGTTCTAGGACAAATGCATTTTTACTAACCATTCGTCGTATTGTTTAAATATATGAATAAATGTATTGCGTAGCGGTACTTTAACTATTCGCATCAAATAAAACTAGGTTTTTATATAAATAAACAATAGATTTTTATCAATAACGTATAATACACATCAAGGTGATGTGTTGACAAACACGGCAATGAAAGATTTCGAGGTTTAATGTTTGTTAGAACATTATAATTATGTTTAATAGTACCGATTTCATTGATGCCACGTAATTTTTGGTCCCGGGAAATTCACCCATTTAAACTGTGGGCACGGTTTAGTCACAGTCTACTATGATAGCCTACTGCGGTTTGGGAGATTTCACTTATATTTTGAGATTGTTATGTAGAACTATAAAACATGCAGGTTTCTGCACGAAGTTTTGCTCCACCCTTTAGCAAGAGACAATTAAAATGTAAGATGCACATAACTACTAAAAGTTAGCGTTGCGCGCCGAAAGTCTGCAACTCTGCGTAGCAGTCTATGAAACCATCCACTATCTATCACTGCCTTTTAATATTAAACTTAAACAAGACAAAATTCACATTTTAATTCAAGTTTATAGACCGCATGAATTCTGCACTTAAACCTTCCTCAGACATCTACACTATCTATCGGTGAAACCGTACAAAAATCTGTTCAGACATTTTTGAGTTTATCGCGATCATACAGACAGACAGACGAGACGAAAAGGTGACCTCATTTTATATATAGTATAGGTAAAAATAAATTGCATAGCCAATTAGGTACTTCATAATGCTGCCTAATACAAACATGTATAAAATGTATAAAGCTACCCATCTTAAAAGCCTGGGTTTCAAATAAATCTGTCCACGTATTGCAGGTAGAAAAACATCAACATAAATAGAGTAAACATCATACGTATTTGGAGCAGTCGGGTCAGTCATAGATCACCTCCGTAATGGTGCTGATACACTTCAGCATTCACCTTTAATAAACATGTTTGCAAATTTTACATAACAGAAAACTAACGGGAGATTTAGCGAGCATTCTATCGAGCCATCTGGCGAGCATTTTAGCACAAGGGAGTAGATAGAATCATCATCATCAGCCTTTAACAGTCCACTGCTGGACTAGGCCTCTCCTTTGAAAGGAGGAATTGGCCTACTATACCACGCTGGCCAAACGAGTTTGTATAGGGTTTGTATCAAGTTTTCGTTCTCTTACAGTGCTGTTCTCTGCATAATATGCTCCCTCTGACGGCTCTTACGACACCCATGGGATGATATGGGGTGGTGACAATCCGTATTCTTAATCCGTCACCACACGGACAAGTGTAGATAGAATAGAATAGATATATTTATTTCCCATGAATACAGGTATAATAATATATTGTTACAATATATATAGTGTATCGTTGTACATCTGCCTGAAAAGCATGCATCAATTAAAACGAGTATTAATACCTGGATTTTACATAAACTGCTTCAAGGTTTTGCTGATTAAAGTGATCGCTAGAAAGATCGTCAAAATGTTTGTAGCAATGTTTGCCTGTTCTGTTCATTGTTCAGTTCGAAATACTGCGAATGTTCGATGTTCTGTTACAAGTAAATGCTCAAATGTATCACCATCATAACGCACAGGCGTTGTCGGACAACAAACAAGTACTAAACCGTGCTGATTACCATACTGGTGCTATTAATATAGCACCAGTATGGTAATCGGCACGGTTACTTATGTTATCTTGTTTGGTTCGCCACGAATTGTTTACTATTGGCATGCCACCTTCACAATAAGCCATACTGGTATGTCGACGCTATAGAACATATCAGCGTAATTGATTGGTATCGGCCTTATTCTACCAGAATAGAAAATCCTTTTTTTGTAAATTACTGGTAATTTGATACAAGATTATTTAATATAACACTGTTATGGCTAGCCAGTGATAGCTTCCGCAGGTGAATTATAACTACATTTCCTCAATACAATAACTTTTATTGCTGTCGAAAGTGGAGAGTGGTGGCAGCGGTCACAATTATTTACCGCTTACTAGCGTAAGCCGTAATCCTTATGAATAGCCATAGTTATATTCTCTCGGCAATAAAGAGACAATTAATTTCAAGAATGTATTCGACAAAAGACAAAAGAGCGAGGAAACAGTAAGGTGAGGCAGTGATTGTGCCTCTAGTGCTCTTAAGCGCCGGATGAAACTCAAAATTAGGGAAAATTACGGATATTGCTGTTTTAGATCATTATTCTGCGAACTGCAGACATACTTTTTAGGGTACCGTACCCGAAGGACACCAACGGGGCCCCATGAGATAGCATATTATATCAAAATGATTGCCTCAAGAATTAGAACACACCTTCAATGTAGCTGATGTAAAATACCCATATTCAGTAACAAAACCATTGAAAGAAAATAAAATCAAGTGGTAAAATTTTATAGGTAATAGCTATACAAGTATAGAAATATTTTACAAAAGTAAATTACCTAGAGTTGTAACTTCCTTTGATTGGCCCACTAAACAGTCAGTTGTCGTAGACCTCTGCGGTAACCAATCAGTGCGCCGAACGCCGCATGACAGACCTTACTTCGCGGCGACAGAGCTGCGCAAGGTTATTTCTTGATATGATAACAGGACCGTCCTGTCCATATGGTGAATGAGCAGCCACTTTGAGTAGCAACAGGAGCAGGTTAAAAGTTATGAATGGGTCGGCCCGTCCAGGGAACTGTTTCTCCCTCATCCCACAGTTTTTTTAAGAACGCCCAAGAATTGTTTCACTTCAAAGAAAATTTGGACTTGACGGCGCGGAATGACAAGCAGTAACCGCTAGTTACGAACAATGTACATAGCTGTATTCGCCTGCCATTACAAATGCATTGTAACGAGAATACCATAAATAAAAATTGCTTCCGAACATAAAAGAGAAAGAGGAAACGAGGAAACGATTAGAAATATTAGAATGTACACACAAAATACATACATACATAGACTCACTCCTGTTTTCCGGAGGGGTAGGCAGAGACTACGGATCGCCATTGGCAACGATCCTAACATATCTCCCTTGCTTCATTCACTCCATCAAGTTTCTCAGGCATGCTCTTATGTTTAGAGTATTTCTGGCCTGTCCTCTTTTTAGGATCTCTCCAATCTGGTCAGAGAACGTACGCCTTGGTATTTCCCTTCGTCCTGTCCCATTCACATTTGCCTTATATATTTTCTTTGTCAGTCTTTCGTCATCCATTCTCTCCATTTGCCAAACCATCTTAACATGCCTTTCTCGATGCTTGTCACTACAGTATCGGCCAACTTAATATTGCGTGTTTCACTCGGCGCTTGAGAACTTCTTAGGACGTGTCTTCTACTAATGGTTCGCGCACACGTTTAATCACGATAGAAAGTAAAAACATCTCATTCACTTAGGTCACCGTGTGTTGCTTATGAATTTGCAACTTATTCGATTTATTGCCACGTGCTACAACATACAGCCATGAGAACGGGAAATAAAACAAAAAGAAGTCAATTTTGTATAATGAACAAAAATTTGAGCAGTCATCGTATTAACCGCCCAATTTGAAAGCGCTGTTAATCGTCAACGTCATAACATTTTTGCTTTCACGGAAATATTTGGACAAATGGTTATTTCAATTCGTTGGTTTATTTTTATTTTAAAAAGACCACTCCCGCCCTAGGAGTAGAGTAGAGTAGTATATTTACAAATATACAACAAACGGACACAATGAACACCCAGACTCAAAACAACAATTTATGGATCACACAAAGTGTTGTCTCATGTGGGAATCGAACCCACGACACTCGGCGCAGTGTCAAGTGGCGAGGCGGCCGCTATAATGAAAGGTACTTACGGGATGAGAAGAGGCGCCTAAAATGTAAGTAAGTATAAATATTTGTGTACCTACTTGAATTCATTCAAACACGGTTATGCATAACAAGGAACTCTTTGAAAATTATATGCGAGCCATGGAGTACAAAACAAAACGTTGCCAACCGCCCGTACAGTATGTTACCGTACAGTAAATATAGTGATGGCTCCCAGGTACCTCATAAACGCACTGTTACGCGGGACCGGGAGAGTGTCTTTTTAAAAAAAGATATTTGAACTAGCTGAAATTATTTATTGGAACACGGTACACACACGTAATATTAGATATAGTAGAAACTGATTTAGAAATAGAACTTAGAACCGATACAGAGATTTAGGACTTGAGACTGGCACACTAAGGATATGGTAGAACTGTTCGCGTTAGATGATGGATGCAGACTGAGGTTGAAAGGGACTGAATGAATAAGGAAGGCAAAAGTGCTGACACAGAGATTTAGGCATTGGTAGGGATTTGTGATGAGTATTTTATTTTATTTTTTATTTTTTTGTAACAGCCCCCCGATTTAGAGTAAACTTCACGGTAAAAATGAAGTTTACGGGAAAGGAAAGAAATAGCAAGGATTACGAGTTGCGAATACGAAGAGAAGGTGATGTTATAGTGGGGAGTTCAACTTCATCATTTTCGGGTTCAGGGATAGGAGTTTCACGAGATTTTAAAATTTTCCTGAGTATGCCAGTTTTACAAATTAAGAAAATAGTACAAATTAAAACTAGAATTAGGATTACATAGATTGTGGAAGTATAGTACTTCTCATAGAGTACAATATGCGGTTTTTCAATAAATTCGTTTAATTCTTTAAGTAGTTTAGGATTTTCAAAAGCAATGGAATCTAGATTTACATTTTTCAAGTTAACAGGAGGTAAGTTGGATAAAATACTAGTATATTTATTGAAATTACAGCAGGACTCGTTAAGGATATTTAATTTAGCGATTATAGGTTTTAATATAATATTAATATTATTCTTAGAGACTAGCCGTGTGTCTTTACAATAGGCGACACACCCTTGGGGTAAGTACAATAATCCGCTAACACTTATATCTAGGTCTACAGTAGAGGTATTACATTCTATACTTAGCTTACTTTTATCGGACATGACAAACAACCATTTGTTGTTTTGTTGTGCCAAATGTTTACATTTCCAGTGAAAAACTTAGTGTTACATAATTCGGGAATTTCGGTAAGTACTTTAGAGATAATTTCTGTTTCACAGGATGGAGTTGCGACAGTAGAGTAGGATATCGGAGTGTTACACAGGTAATGTTCGTGATTTATCATTTTACAGTCATTCAGATTATTAAGATTATTTTATTATGATATATATGATTTTATTCAGATTATTAAGTTTACAATAAGTGGACTTATCTTTACTTATGCCTATATACTTAGTAGAAGGAACAATAGTAGTATGAAATACAGGGTTACGAGGTTCATAGGGTGCTGGACAGGGTATATTATGGTACAAGTGGAAATTTGTGGGATTGACTAATGGAATGTCTAAGACGAAAACTATTTTGTTTTCGTTTTCATAACAAGATATAGAAGACACATTTATAATTAGAAACTTTTAAACACTCGCGTTGTATGTTTAAGAATATATATATAAACGGAAATTAACGCGAACATGCATTAGGTATTTACATACCTTATTTTGCTTGACGTTTCGAGACGGTTGCACGCCCCGTGGTCGCAAGCTGACTGGTGTAGCGGTGTCACGTCTCCGGGTGCGAGGTAGAAGCTTCCATTTCTACCCCCGGGTCGTTTATTTTCGAAGTACCGGCGCAAAACACACTAACCGTTTTTTAATTCTACCTCGCACCCGGAGACGTGACACCGCTACACCAGTCAGCTTGCGACCACGGGGCGTGCAACCGTCTCGAAACGTCAAGCAAAATAAGGTTTGTAAATACCTAATGCATGTTCGCGTTAATTCCCGTTTATATATATGTTCTTAAACATTTATAATTGTTTTTATATTACTTAGGCTTAGAAGGACTGGAAGGCGTTTAGAATTTGGTATGAATCTATAATTATTAATCAACTCAGTATAGAGTTCTTTAGGCGTTAGAATAGAAGGGTAAAGTATATTTGATTTACTAAACATTATTGAGCTTATAATATCTTCGACTTTGAAGGATAGTGTTAAGAGACTATTCTCTATCATGGAAATTAATTCTAGGAAACGTGATCTTATTCCTAATTCTCTGGCGATATAAGTTAGATTTTTAATGTCTTGGTTAAGACCGTCGATGGCGACATTTAATTCGTGCTCGTTATGATTTACAGTATAAATGGTTTCGTTAAAAGCTTTGAGGGTTGAGGTAGTAATGAGGATATTCAGTTCTACTAATGACGCTAGTTTCTTTTGATCGGACTCAACTTCTTGGATGGCATTATTATACCGGATAGCGTCATCTTCGTCCATGGTTCCGAATAACTTTTTCGAAATAGATCCTATGATAGATAGGGGTGCGCCTCTCCGAGATTGATGAGGGACATGGTAAAGTATAGATGCGGTGTTACGATATAGGACTTCAAAGCGAGTAATTAGGGGTTGAAAGAGATTGAAACATTCTACGTTATCTAATGCATTATCATTTTCACAAAGTGATTTAGAAATGTTGAGAATATAGTATAAATTATCTATATGTGGGAACAGGTAAGATATGTCTACTGGTATAACTACGCTAAGGTAACTATCAACTAAATTTAACGATCCTAAGGGGTCGAAATATATTCCTGAACTGTTTGTCAGGGGTTCGACAAATTCTTGACCCGTTGAAGGGTTGCTGTAAGAGAATAGAATAATGATATAGTGAACTAATTTTCAGTACTAGATCTAGAAGCGAGTTTCACCTCATCATAGTGATGGGTGACGTGCCTACGGTTTTTTAGAAGGGTTAGTGTATATCTGCCGTTTATCTTCATGACTTTGTAAGGGCCTTTCCACACTGGCGATAGGGCTTTGCGCAGTCTTACATGATTTTTCAGGTAAACGTAATCGCCTACTTTATATTGAATGGGACGTGAGTGATTGTCATAATATTCCTTGGATCTTTCTTTCGACCTTTGAATATTTTCGAGAGCTTTGTCTCTTGAGAGTTTGAGTCTATGATGTAGGAATTTTACATATTCGGGGTATGTTAGTTCTGGACGTAGTTCGTAGATAGAGTCAGGGATGAAGGCTTTGTGGCCGAATAGGAGTTCGTAAGGGGTAAAATTGGTTGACGCATGAACAGAGGTATTATAGGCTAACATTGCCGTGAAGACGAATTTGTGCCAATCGGTATGGTTCTCATTGACGTAGGATTTGAGGTACTGCTTAAGGGTAGAATGACTACGCTCTAAGGCGCCTTGAGTTTGAGGATGATACGGGGATGACCATATTTGTTTGATTTTGAGAAATTCGCAGGTTCTCTTGAACATCTCTGCGGTAAAGTTGGTACCTTGGTCGGTTAGGATAGTTTTAGGGATGCCGAATAGAGAAATAAAGTGTACTAGGCACTCGCATGTGTCTTCTGAGGTAGCATTAGCGATAGGATAGGCAAATGAGAATTTAGCAAGGTCATCTTGCATAGTGAGTATGAATTTTAATTGTTTTAACCCCTCTTCTGGCAGAGGGCCTACGAGATCCATGCTAAGGCGTTCAAAGGGTTTGGTAGAAGTGGTAGTTATTTGCATAGGAGCTCTATTAGTTTGTCTGAGAGCTTTATTGCTTTTACACAGTGTGCAGTTTTTTTATATAGGTCTCGATATCTGAACGCATGTTTTTCCAATAGTATTTTTCGTTAATTCGATTTAGCATTTGGGCTGTGCCAAGATGACCTGCAATAGGGATATCGTGGTTTTCACGAAGGATTTTAGGTATTTCTGAGAGGGTTGGAAATATGAGAGTATTGTGATAGACGTTGATGCTAATGTTAGTGTTATTAAAGATATAGCAGAACATAATGTATATTCTTGACCAAATATGTTTATCGAAAGGGTCGCGGAAATCAGTGATAGCTATTTCTAAGCTTTCGTTGGTTAGAGATAAGGATATAGCAAGGAATTGATTTTAAGATAGATTAGGCTTTTATAAATAGATTCATAGGAACTGTTGTCGAAATGGTATACTTTGGTAAATAGAAAGTATATAGTGGATCCTTTGTGCTCAAAGGATATAAACGTATATAGGGTTCTTTCCCTATTTAGGAATTCGCTAGGATCTGGGACGTTGCTTAGGATTTCTTCGATATACGGGTTAGAAGTATCGAGGTCGATTGAGGTAGGAATAACGATGTATTTGCTAGGAGTTTTAAGAATACTTTCGTTAAATTCGAGGATTTTAGTATTACTATTAAATTGTTTTTCTGACATGATTTTCAGGAATTTGCTGTAGTTTTCATCAGAAGGAGGAACGGGATTAGCAGGAGAAGCAGTGGAACCAGAAGTTGAGTGAGGATTTAGAACGGATTCAGTGGATTCAGCGGGATCAACGGATTCGGCGGGAGGAAACAGAGGATTAGAATTGTCAGGTGAGTGATTATTGCTTTCAAGATTTAGGATATCTGATAAAGCGTCGTCGTTTTCTAACAGGTCTATCGAAGGGACTTCGTTAGAGCCTAGAGGAACAGAGGGTATCTGGATATCGAGGTCGTCAAGAGTTATAGGACTAAACGCAGGTGATGGATATTGAATATCTTGACGGGAGGTAGAAGGAATAGGATTATCGTATGGATTTTCTATTGAGTCTTGAGTTGGTTGTACAGGATTCACTGGGAATCTGGATAGAGCATCAGCATTGCTGTTGATCTTGTATTCGATTTTGTAATCAAACTCTTCTAGTTTTAGACGCCATCTGACTAAACGGGAACCTGGGTCTTTACAATTGAAAAGCCATTTTAATGGCCTATGATCAGTGACAATAGTGAATTTATGACCATATAGATAGGGACGAAAGATTTTTGTTCCGAATACAATGGCTAAACATTCTTTTTCGGTTGTGGAATAGTTAGTTTCGGCTTTATTTAGTGTTCTCGAAGCATAAGCTATAGGGCGGTCTTTACCTATATTCCCTTGAGAGGGCCCTTAGGATAGCGGAGATAGCATAGTTAGACGCGTCGCAGGTTAGGACAAAAGGTTCAGTGAAATCAGGGTTAATAAGGATAGGTGCAGAAACGAGTTTTTCTTTTAATTCGTCAAACGCTTGTTGTTGCTCGTTTGACCACGAGAAAGTGATATCCTTTTTTAGTAAAGCAGTTAGGGGTTAGGCGATTTTGGAGAATTCAGGGATAAAACGACGATAGTAAGAGACTAGACCTAGGAAGGATTTGGTATCTTTTGGACATTTAGGAATAGGAAACTGTGTTACAGCCTTAATTTTGTCTGGATTTGGGCTTATGCCTTTGTCACTAATAATGTGACCAAGATAGCCGACTTCTTTGCGTAGAAATTCGCATTTGTCGGGCTGGAGTTTGAGGTTATGTTTACGTAATCTTTCGAAGATTTTAGAGACCTTTTCGCAGTGAATAGGGAGGTCGTGTGAATAGATAACAATATCGTCGAGGTAAATGTAGCAGTGAATGCCTTGAAGGCCAGCTAGGGCTGTGTTCATGAGATGTTGGAAAGTCGCGGGAGCATTTTTAAGTCCGAACGGCATGCGTTTGAACTCGAAATATCCTTGCGGAACGGTGAATGCAGTTTTAGGAGCGTCCTTTTTTGATATGGAAATTTGGTGAAAACTAGAACAGAGATCGAGAATGGAAAAGTATTTGCTTTGACCTAATTGGTCTAGGATTTCGTGAATTTGTGGAATTGGGTAACTTTCCCCGATGATAATATCGTTAAGCTTTCTGTAGTCTATAACGATGGGCCATTTCTTTTGGCCGGAAGAGTCAATTTTCTTTGGGACTACCGATATAGGGAATGACCATGGAGAAGTAGAAGGTTGGATAATGTCTTGAGATAGCATTTTGCAGATTTGGGTTTCAACTTCCTTTTTGTGGATTTCTGGGAATCTGTAGGATTTGACGTTGATAGGCTCAGAGGGATTAGTATTTATCTCATGCTCTAGTAAGTCGGTGGTAGTAAGTTTGTCGTTAGGTAATTGGAATATGTCTGAATATTGGGAACATATGTCGAGGAGTCGAGATTTTTCTTCGTCATTTAAATGTTCTGTCCTAAGCATGTTTAGGACTTGATTCCTGCGGGATGTAGAAGATTTAGTATTATAGGGTTTGGAGTTATAGATAAAGGAGGAATTAGCATTGAAGGGTTGGAGATTTATTTTAATATCGGAATTGATTTCGACTGTGTCTTCAGATGTATTTAATATAGATACGTTTACTCTGTTGTTGTCTTTTACAGTGACAAGGGAATTAGCAATTAGGAGAGAGTCGGAGATATGTTGATCTAGAATGATTCCTACACGATATTCGGGATTAGTAACTGCGCATTTAATTATTGTTTCGGTGCGAGGCGGAATTTTGTAGGTTAGCTCGTAATATTTTAGTCTAACCACGAAATGTCTGATTTGTAATCTGCCGGAATTGTAATCAATAATGCCATCTAAGTCATTGAGAAGATCGGTGCCGATGATGCATCGTAATTCAAATCTATTTCTTCAATTACGTGGAATTTATAAGTAAGATCGGAATGAGCGTCCGTGAATAATTTTAATTGGAAGTGGCCTATAGTAGACACGGTTTCGTCATTGGTATTAATACCTTTTAATTGAATTGTTTCGTTTTTCAGGGCTGGCATCACATTCATTGAAGATCGTGTTACAAGACTAACACAGGAACCGGTGTCAACTAGGAACGAGAGGTCACGATTATTAACTTGGGTTCGGATATTGACGTGAGGTAGGTATCGTTTATTAGAGCTGATTTCGTATATAGTAGGGATTGGAATGGAATTGGCTGAATTAGGAAATACAGAGGATGTAGTAGACGCAGTGAATTTAGAGGCGTTGGTAGTCGCAACGGATTTGGTAGATCTATTGGTAATTGGAGGTTTAGCAGGTATAAAGCAAGATTCAGTGGACTTGGTAAGTGAATGGTAAGGTTTTGAGGATACAGTGGATGCAGTGGGAACAGTGGATCTGGTATGTATATAACGAGACGTAGAGGATGCAGCGGGGACAGAGGATACAGCGGATGTATGAGGCACAGTGGATGCAGAGGATCTGGTAGGTATTTTATAGGATACAGAGGGAGCAGAGGATACAGTGGATGTAGGAGGTCTAGGAGATTTGGTAGGCTTATCTCGGGATGCAGTGGATACAGAGGATGCAGTGGATGTACGGGGCACAGCGGATGCAGAGGATTTGGTAAGTATTCTATGAGATGCAGAGGATACAGTGGATATAGAAGGTTGAGAGGACCTAGTAAGACTATTTCGGGATGCAGTGGATACAGAGGATGCAGTGGTAGTGTTTCGCGGTCGAACTCCTGATACGGCGGATGCGTAGGATTTAGTAGGAACAGCGGATACAGAGGATACAGAGATAGAGCTTTCCTTATGGGGCTGGTTACCCAGCGGTGTAGCTCTGGATACAGAGGATTTAGTAGATACAGTGACTGAGCTTCCTTTTTGGGGCTGGTTACCCTGCGGTGTAGCTCTGGATACAGAGGATTTAGTAGATACAGTGACTGAGTTTCCCTTTTGGGCTGGTTACCCTGCGGTGTAGCTCTTGATACAGTGGATTTAGAAATGATTGAGCTTCCCTTTTGGGGCTGGTTACCCTGTGGTGTAGCTCTTGATACAGTGGATTTAGATATGATTGAGCTTCCCTTTTGGGGCTGGTTACCCTGTGGTGTAGCTCTTGATACAGTGGATTTAGAAAGGGTGTCATTATAAAAGGATTGAGACGATTTTGAATGGTTTTGGGGTCTCACGAGACACCGTCGTGAGTCCTCTATTCGTTTAAAGGAAGGTCTTCCTCGTAGGTAGAGTCGTCTTGGGTGTAGTGGACCCGATTTTGGAAGTTTGGACGTTGGGGAGGACGAGTCGTGTTAGGGTTAGAGCGTTGGGGGTAGGTGTTGTTATTCCTAGCCCTATTGTTGTTATATTCGCGTTTCCGACAGACATCTATGGTATGCCCTACGTTCTTGAAATACCGACACGTAGGTGGTGTAGAGTTGGACGACTGACTAACGTTGTGGACCATTGGTTTAGGACGATCTTGGGAATTAGAAGGTTTTTGTGCGTATCGATTTTGATAAGGGTTACGTTTTGATAGTAGCATTTGTATTTTTTCCTCGGATATAGCATAGTTAATAGCTTCGTTGAGCGTAGAAGGACTTTTCATGCGAACTAGATTGCCGATTTTTGGTATAAGACCCATTAGGAAAGAGTGTAAGGCAAGATCTTCCATAGCGGAAGCTCTGCTTTTTTCTTATTTGAAGGAGTGATTTTTGTAAGAATTTGAGCGAGACACGTTTCAATTTTGATTGAGTATTGGCTGACCGACTCACCCGGCGATTGGTGAGTTTCTTGTAATTCACTGAGTAAGTGAGCGTAATGTTTACGCTCGCCGAATTGCAATTGTAAGAAAGAGCTAAGTGACTCCCAACTATCGAAGTCTTTTATTGAAGCAGCGGATTCAGCTTTGCCCTCAAGCCGGCAAAGTATGAAATTTAAAAGGATTGGTTTTTGAGTTGTTGAAGCTAATCGATATGCGTTTTCGCAGTTATTTATAAAAGAATTTAGTTTATCGCGAGACCCATCGTAGGGTTTAATGAATTTGAATAGTGTATTAATATCGATACGGTCAAGGAGAACGGTTTCTTCCTTCTTTGTCGTCATTGTTCACAGCTAAAAATAGTACAAAGAAACACAGAAATACACAAAGGCAATGGAAAGATATAGAACTTATAGTAAGAATTAGAACAAAGGGTTACTTAGATAGACTAAGATTTGGTATAGTGTTACAATGTAAGTAACAATGGGGTTTGTTGTAGCTTGATGCGGCGACGGTCGGACGGCCGGAACTGATAACGATGTAGTACTGAGAATGTGGGATTGTAACGCACTGTGTGGACTTTGTTTACTTTATGAATTTGGGCACTTTCGATTTTGAAATGGAATAATATGGCACTGCACTGGATAAAAATGTTTGCACTTACAGGACGCTGGCGACGATGATGAGGAGAATGAACATGGTCACCTCGTGTAGAGTTGGTTTATCCCTTCCTAGGAACCTGGAGCACGGCGGCCGGTCTGCGGGCCACTCGGGGACTGGAACTCGGGAACTCGGGTGTTGTTCACCGCGCAGTATGCGGCGGATGGACGGTTCGAGAGATAGCGCGATTCTCGAACTACGGCGAATGCGATGCAGAGACGAATGCGAGACGGCGGAGTATTACCGGAGCGAGATACGGAGACGGACCGGGGATTTCTGAGGAATCCCACCGCTGCCACCAAATGTTACGCGGGACCGGGAAAGTGTCTTTTTAAAAAAAGATATTTGATCTAGCTGAAATTATTTATTGGAACACCGTACACACACGTAATATTAGATATAGTAGAAACTGATTTTGAAATAGAACTTAGAACCGATACAGAGATTTAGAACTTGAGACTGGCACACTAAGGATATGGTAGAACTGTTCGCGTTAGATGATGGATGCAGACTGAAGTTGAAAGGGACTGAATGAATAAGGAAGGCAAAAGTGCTGACACGGAGATTTAGGCATTGGTAGGGATTTGTGATGAGTAGTATGGATAGGCAACTGTGTTAGCATTTTAGGGTTCAAGAGGCGTTTGTAACAGCACCATGTCTGTGGTTCATCATAAATTGATATATGAATGGCATCAATTTAAGCGCTCGAGTAAAACCTCCGTGTGCTTTTTATTACTAGTTATTGCAAAATTTTCCAAACCTGTCTGTTATACTGCCGGTAGAATTTTAAAAATGATTCCAATCGAGCAAAATCTGACAATAAATCAATATTAAGTTTATAGCCTAATAAAACTGAACTCTTTGATATCTTTTTAGTTTGATATAGCAACCAAATGCAGCGAAATTTGGATGTCTTACTTTCGGATTTCATTTTGCGATATAACGCTTTTCCACTTTTATACATATCGTAACCCATATTGATATCAATACCCAAACGATAGGTATGAACCCACGGTCCTATATTCATAACGTAATAGATATAGCCAGCAGCAAAATGGTTATAAAAATGAATAAATATTTATTCAAATATTATTTAGTTTAGTTGCCACAGCGATCTCCTGCTACCGCTCTAAGACTTGTAGCTGCATAAACAAAATTACCAACTAGAGAGCGTAACTAGAATATATATTGAATGAGCCATTAAGATGAGTCAGTAGGGTCCATAATAAGAATTATCTTTACATCCTACCCTATAAATTACCGTAATAAAACAAGTTGCGATTTTTACGGGAAACGACCGCCGGTCTTGAATTCTGGGTATTTGTTTACTAAACAACGACGCTCTGCCTCTCAAAACAGCTCTAGGCTAAGCCCAGACGTAGGTAAATTATTTTCACATTTGGGATAGCGGAGTTTGCCAATTTTTACCACGCCAGGTAAAAGTTTGTGAACGAACATTTGGTAACATACCTACATACCAGCTACGTAGACGGGTAGTAACGGCATGCCAATTTCATCTTGTTGTACTAACTCATTTAGGTACTTAAATTTATATGAACGTGAGCTGTCATCATTTATCGACAAAATCAAATAGGCTTTCGCGAGACTTTTTTACCAAAGCTTATGACAAAATTTGTATCAATCGTCTATTTTAATTTTAGAAAATTTTCCATATAATATAGGTCTGAAAGTTCTTTATATACTTAGTTGTAAAGAGGCAATTATGGCATTAATTAGTAGTAGGTACTCGGTCGAGATTCGTCTTAGTAGTCATCTCTGTATATTATGAAGTAAACTTAAACTTCAAACACACCAATCAGCTAATACGAAGTAGGTACTTAAAATCTCTAGAAATGATCGCTCAAAGCAGTGGCCGTCAATACTCGGCGAGAGCCGAATTAAACTTTAAATGGTCCCGCGGTTTAGTTATCTAATTTATATTCTGTGCATATATGTATATGCAATTTCCATATTCATCAAAAAAGCAAAACATATCTGTTTCAACATATAAATCTTATTTTTCCTAATTAGTATTGTTGTGATATTCTCTCTCCTTAATGATAATACTGTTAACGGAGAATACATCTTACTTATATTAACTATTAACACATTGTTATTAGATATACGCCCAAATGGAGTTCATGTTCATGTTATATAATATTGAAAATGAGATAATGTTTATTATCTAAATGTGTGTACGTCTATTATGCCGATGTTACGGAGGAAGCTACGTTGTCTTCACCGCAGTTCTGTAACATCATTAATATTATTAGGTAAGTATGTACCGTTTGTTACAATACTACAAAATAATATTTAAAAAAATATTAAACGTTCTGATTTATGTATTTGTTATTTTTCTAATTTATCAAACTTTCCTACCTTTTGCTTCTTTCTCTTCACACCTCCCAAACTGTATTTTTCTTTAATTTCTTCTCTATTCTTTAAAATGGTACGTAACGTAGAAACTGGTAAGTAAAGCTCAGCAACTAACTGAGTTTGATTTGTTGTTTGTGATTGTTTATCGAAAACTTTCAATATCTCCATTTTATCTTGGAGTGGCAATGCCTTTCGCTTAATTGTAGTCATATTGTAACAAACAAATGATGCACTATTACAAAAGAATCAGATCGCGCGCGCGACACAACATGTCAAGTCAACAAATGACGATCGACAAACGACAAACGTGTGGGTAGGGGCGGCCTTTCTGGGCTCGCGTCTGAGCGCTCGGTTAGACCTCTCGGCTCGGGCTCGAGCGTATTAAACGGGATAACGAATCGTATTAATTTCAATTTTCTCCTCGCCTCGCCTCGTCTCGCCACTCTGGTGGAAAATCAGCTTTACAGCTGGAATAAAAAAATACAAATAAAAACAGAGGTATTTTCAAAACAGTTTTCCTCAACGTTATTTTGGGGCTTTTAGGCGTAACATGAAATCTTAAATAATAACATGTAACTTGGCCGGCAATATGGTCGCCCACACTTTTGCTGTAAGAACAAGGAAGACTAATTACCCGGAAGCTACAAAGGTCAATGACGAACATGGATTACTTCATATTAGTAAGAATATAAGACCTTTGAAATTAAACATAATCTGAAATGTTGCCGAAAATAAACTTAATAATTGCGATAAGTATCATATTCAAACTGAACTTATAAGAAAAACACTTCAATATATTTTAATCGTTTACTCCGAGGACATTGATGCGCGTTTGCCGACTCTTTTTATTATGCTTAAAATTTTACTGTTGTTTCACTATAATTATGTTTTTGAAACGTGCTTGGAAGGACCGTTGAAATCAATGAGCAGTTTTCAAAAATTCTTGAAAGCATTGCATTTGATACTGCTTGCGGCTCTACAACCTGGATGTTGCTTATCGCGACCAAAGATAAACCATGTGCCATTCGGACGTGTCAGTTATATAACTGCAAAGTTTCGTCAAGAATTTTACAGTAGAATTTTCGTGAAAGAGTAATCCACAAATAGGTACATCCACCCCTGTTCACAAATTATCGCGTTTAGAATAGAAATAAGACTGAAAGAAAAAAACGAATAAAAAGCAATATTGCTACGGTTATATTTATCCCGCGTTTGAAATGCAAGGGCGTAAAACCATGACAAAGAGTATAATGTAGCAAGTAACGTGTTTTAAAAATGCTTCATTAAAATATTGGCTTTCTTAATCCGCGTTAATAGCCGTGATATATTTAACAACATAATGTTGAACCAGGGAATAAATACGTTACTTTACCTGCATCTTGGTAAGGTATTCGCGGCGAAGGTGGAGCAGAGCATATTATTATTAATTTATATAAATGTCTTCTTGTACGTAAGTTAGCACTCAAGATCCGTGCAGTTTGCGCCGTAGCTTGTTATACAAGCCGGCTTAATGAGCCGTATATTATTCACCAACCGTTTTAACGTATCAATATACATTTTGCATGTCATCATGCAACCAATTATACCAGCGCTGCCTGTACAGTGTGAACAGAATATTCATGGCCTATTACTTTATTTAATAGTTATTTTATAGAAAATTATAGTGCAGAAGTGAATTTATTCCCATTTTTTAATATTTGTTTTTGCAATTTACATTGTAGCAATATGCAATATTAATTATGACGCATAACAAGGTACACTGTATTCAGCTTCATAATTTTGCTTAGTCTAAATGATTTTCGGGTCTCTGCCCGCAGTCTTGGGAACAACTCATAAATATTTGTGATTTATGTATATTCAAACTGGTTACAAACTACCTGACATTTTTAGCAGTATTTGTCACAAATATTTCCCTATTACCACATAATGCTAACTGCATTTTTTTAATAAGGTGTTAAGAAAACAATAGATAGTCAGATCATCAAAAATACAACACGAAAAGTAGGCTGCTACTATAAGGAACATTTCTCACACAACGAATAAACCCTGCGCGTCGCAGTGGAAACACAAAAATCTCAAACCAATAAACATAAGGAACACCCGATCCGCACTCGTTAAACATTTTACAGAAGATCACACAAGAGTTATAAGACATCGAAATTAAAATACATCGATTAATTAAATTTCAAATACAAACGTTAATCCAACGAAAATCTGGTAAAATTTCAAAAACATTAAAGGCGAACACAGAATAGTTCGGCACAAAAAATAAAATTATATTATCAGCCATTACGCTAGGTACTATTACAGTCAAATTTGCATAAAACATATGAATTTATTACTAATTTACCTTTTTAACAAAACAAATTTAATGTTCAGTTTTTATTTAGTTCCACCAATATTCCCATATTCGCAATCACGTTCCACCCGTTTAACAACTGTTACTTTGTTTTAATTAACTCCATTCAACTAGATTTAGAATTAAACTCAAGGGCAAAGTTATAACATATTTGTAATTAAGTAAAAATGCTAAAAGCAATATTGAAATTATAATGAGTTTAACTTTGTTGCTTTTATCGGATATATAAATGGGTAAGGCAAAGAAGGCTGACCTATTGATATATGATTCGAAACTCGTGTATGTTATACTAGATTACAATAAAATTACTGTTTGTGCCCCTACCCTATGTCTTATTTACACAAATGTTGCGGCCAAAAAGTTCCGAACAAATAGTAGCCGTACAAATAGCCGCTAGTAATTACAAAGATTGTAATGGAATGTGTTGTGATTAGCTTCGTTCAATCTCTTCTATAGAAGCTGAAACATCTGGGTAATCGGCAAATGATTGATGAACAGAACGGCGGGCGGGCGCCGAGATTGCCGCACCATCCCTATGATAAATTTTTGCTTGTTAATTTGTACAATTGATTGAGCTGACTCTATTGAATATTATCGGAAATCGTTCAAACATTTAGTTTATTGTGTTCAATCGCTTGTGAAAGTTTTTGTGTGTCGTCCTCGACGATGACAATTGTTTGTCTTTATGTAATATCATATATTTTTCAAAGATCACATGCGTTCATTATGCCCTAAGCACTCGCATGGGACATTTTCGATGAATTAAAAAAAATGGAATAGTTTTATTATGCCTATTTCGTGGTAAACGAAGTGACTCGCCAGAATACTGCGGCCATAATCACAGTTTCGAATTTATCCGATGTTCAAATTGTTTTTCAATTTGCAAATTTAGTTTTATGTACTTATTTAGACGAAAACCTCCACAGAGTAGGCACAATTTATCGGTTTTCTGTTTTATTATGAATACATAAATGGAAAATGGGGTAAGCATGGTTGTGGTAACAATAATTAGATGAGAATGGATGTGAACGTGAGTTTTATTTCATTATTCAAATGTACACGAAGTGTATTTTTAGGCTTTAGGTGTGTGTGTGTGTGTAAGTAGGTGTAAGTTACATTTATTATAGAGTTGTTTGTCGTAGGTGTTGTCAATAATGTGTCTCGTTTGCCGACGTCTCGCGGTGCAGATTAACTCGAGTGTCAGGTCAGAAAACCGGAAATATATTCTGCCACTGTACATTTTTTGTACATAGGAATATTTTAATATACTGTCATCGTATACACATACGTGAAGGTTCGTAATAACAATATGTACATACATATGTATATACATAATAAATAATAAAATAAAAATTGTTTATTTTCATTTTCTTACGAGCTAGTTAACATCAGTAGTTGATGTAAGCATGAAAAATACTTGTATTATGAGCCCCCGCTCTTCACATTACACAATTAATTATAAAACTAGACAGGTAAGTATATATATATATATATATATATATATATATATATATATATATATATATATATATATATATATATATATATATAAACGACTGTTTGCGGACTTGGTTGATCATGCGGTATTGCCGTTCCTTACTTGATCCACCTTTGCACTCGAATACCATTTGCTCTATGGAATATATTTTTGATTTTTTCACAATGTTGCCCTTCATGGCAAGACGTTGCCAAACATATTCAATAAAATTCAGATGTATTCGTGGTGAATTTGGCTGAAGTTTCGAACAAAACTGGATCCGTAACGGCCATATATCTCAGACCGACGTCAACTTATTGGCTCCGAATTATATGCCATGCGTGCGTCCTTATTTGAATCCAGACGTGACAATTATAAATATGTGGTTCCAGGGACAAGTTACTTCAGTACTTGCTCCGTGTAATAATAGTAATATATGATACAACGATTTTATATATTCTTACCAGCACTATAATGATCCTATTTCTATTGGATAATTTAAATACTATTTAAGTCCGATATTTTCCATTTCTTGTATACTATTTGGCTCCATTAATATATACTGTATAATAATTATGCCAAATCATCACCATCCTCCGAGCGTTATGCCAGTTGCATCCAGGCCTTCGCCTTGGAGCCCGGGCTCCGCTTTCTAGTCTAACCAGATTAAACAGAATATTAGCTTTTCCACAGAGCGACTGCCGTCTGACCTCGGCAACCCGAAGGGATAGCCATATTCTATGGTTTAGACCAGAGTCAGGATGTTCGCGGGTATTAATTCCTCGTAACGATCTTTTTGATGAAAGCTGGGTTCGATGGCTTAACGTGCTCTTCGAAGCACGGAGGATGTGACTTTTTGTGGCCGGCCACCCATCTATAAACCAGACGGTGACGAACCCACTTAACCTTGCGAATCGATAGATTCGAGCGGTCACCACTTTGCCACGAGCCGCTCACTTTATACGCCACGTGTGCGTACTTACTTGAATCCAAAACTATATATTATATTAGACCTGCTGGTTAATATTATGTGGCTCCAGGATTATGTTAGTTGAGTATTTTTGTTTGAATATTTTAGTTTACTATTTAACGCATACTTTAGTTTACTATTTAAGACATACATATACCCGTCAATCAATACTTAATGGTTTCACATTACAATTATTCAAATTTTAGTTTGCCATTCATAAGATGATCCATTGAATATATATTCATTAGGTCCATACATTGTCAAATCCGAAAGCATACTATTTTGATCCGCTTTAAATATTATAAACTGATACTGATAATCTTATGCACACAAGTTAATGGATATTATGTGGCTACATTACTATACACGCCGCGCCATATCTGCGTGCTTGTATAAATTTGGGTCGTTTGGCTGGTATGATGAAATATCATCAATTCATCATCATATCAGCCAAACGACGTCCACTGCTAGGCATAGGCCTTCCCCAAGGTTTTCCACACATACCGGTCTTGAGCCGCCCGCATCCAACCGCTTCCCGCGTTCTTAACGAGATCGTCGATCCACCTTGCGGGGGGATTTCCTCTGCGGCGTCATCCGGTATGTGGCCACCACTTCAGAACCTTTCTGCCTCCACGGCCTCAACTTCGAGATATATGCCCTGACCACTGCCACTTCAGCTTGACTATCCGGAGAGCTATGTCTTTGGTTCTCCTCCTCATTTCTGATTCGATCTCGCACAGGAAACCTCCAAGAATAGCTCTCTCCATCGCCCTCTAAGTGACCTTGCGCCTTCGGATAAGGCCCATAGATATTTAATATCATTAGATGAAATCCTTATCTAATTTCCATACATAAGTTGATCCAGAGGATTTATATTTATTATAACCATGCATTGTTAGATCCACGAGTGAAATTATAGCAGCCATGGAGTTATTTGCTAGCATTATTTTGCTGATTTACGTATTATTTAACTCTGATTACATGCTGCATCGTACGTACTTATTTGAATCCAGTAAACTTATATAAAAACAAATCAATGTGATGTGGCTCCATATTATACTTTACATGCCATATCTTTATACTTATTTAAATCCAGTCAATTACTACCAGCTAACCAACCGATCAATACTATGAAGCTCCAGGATTAAGTTCATTAATTGCATGATTATTAGTAGTATGGTAAACTATTTTCTATTTAAAACTATTATTACAATCGTACTCTAAATTATATGCCACATTCTGTTTACCTAATTGGCTCCAGTAATAGGTCATACAATACATTTGCTCATGAGGACTATGCAGCTCTAGAACAATATGAATGAAGTATTCATTTTTATACTACAAGGGTGGCAAAAGCGCCCGCCTGATAGTAAGCAGCTAATCATAGCTATGTAATACTAATAATACCAACTAGACATTATAAGCGCGTTGTTTTATCTACTACTGTCCTACTACCAAAACCACCATATGGAGAGGCTTAAGTCCTGTAGTGGACTGCAAAAGGCATCATCAATTTATTGTGACCACCTGCCTACACTATCAGATCAACATTTAGACACCAAAGAAGTTTATATACAATAGCAGGCATTGTAAAAATAATAAAGCACCTACTAGCAATCATCATTCTCAGAACGTTATTCCGGTAATATAGTACTTTTAGCTGACTACTATTACCGTTTTCTACAAAAAAAAAAACAATTTCTTTCAAAATTACCAAACCTACCATTTCTACTATTTGTGTCATTTCTAAAATTTCTACCAAATCTACAATTATCTCAAACCAGCCATTTGTGCGATAACAACTATTGCTACCAAAACTACAATTTCTACCAAAACTATCACTTCTACCAAAACTACTATTCATACAAAAACAACCATATCTTCCAAAACTACCATTTATTTCAAAGTAACCATTTTCTACCACAGATTCTGCCAAATTTTCTACCAAAGCTACAAGTTCTGCCAGTCACAATTTTCTACCAAATACTTAATTCCTATCACTTTTAAATGATATTATTAGTACTTTATCTATATTATTCAAAAGAATTTATGACGTGCAAATTGTATTCATGTTGACCTTTAATTTAAAATGTGTCATACAGTGTGATGAACAGTAAGACTTATGTCGTCGTATTTAAGATTATATTTAATGTAAAAAGAACATTTGTACGCCGGTGACGGCAAAATACTATGGATTTAAAAACAGTAAACAACTTTGTAAACAGTATTCCAAACAAATAAACTATTATTTTCTATTCTGTAAATGTTTCACATTAATAAAAAAAGATGTCCGAAGGAACTCCATCGTGGGTATTGTGTTTCGAAAGAAATTTCAGAAACATTTTTATAATAGATGCTTAGACTTGACAAAATATTAGCTTTTTCACAGAGCGACTGCCGTCTGACTTCAACAACCCGAAGGCGTAGGCATATTTTATGGTTTAGACCAGATAGTTGAGGGCTCTGATTATCCTAACGACTGTCAAAGATGATAACCGACACCGATGGTTTTACGTGCTTTACGAGGAACGAAGGGATGTGATCTTTTGTGGCCGGTCACCCTATGTCCAGCAGTGGACGTCGTTTGGCTGATATGATGATGATATGTCATATCAGCCAAACGACCCAAATTCATATAAGTACGAATATATGGCGTGGCGTACATACGTAATGAAGCCACATAATATTCATATAAGCTATTGTGCATAAGATTATCAGTATCAGTTCATATTTAAAGCGGATTAATATAGTATGCCTTCTGATTTGACAATGCATGGACATAATGAATATAAATTCACTGGATCATCCTATGTATGGCAAACTAAAATTTAAATAATTGTAATGTGAAACCATTAAGTATAGATTGATGGGTATATATATGTCTTGAAGGAGCCAAATAAATATACAGATTATGGTATACAATTTTATTTATTTATTTATAGACTCACGCCTGTATCCCCGAAGGGGTAGGCAGAGGTGTGATATAACAACTGCATTTTGCCATGAATTTTTAGGTCCCACGTAATAGGGGGTGAGTTTATTGCCGTACCAGGCACATTACCAGACTCCGAGCTGCTACTGAGAATTTCCTAACAGAAAAACCCAATAACACTTTGCCCGACCCAGGAATCGAACACGAGACCTCCCAATCCCACGCGCACATTTATGCCGCGAGACAAACGAGGCAGGTATACAACTATGCGTTAAATAGTAAGATAAATTATTCAAACAAAAATACTCAAGTAACATAATCCTGGAGCCACATAATATTGACCAGCAGGTGTATATTATAAATTTTTGGATTCAAATAAGTACGGACATGTGGCGTATAAAGTGAGCGGCCCGTGGCAAAGTGGCGACCGCTCGAATCTATCGATTCGCAAGGTTGAGCGCGTTCTTCACCGTCTGGTTTATAGATGGCTGACCAGCCATAAAAAGTCACACCCTCCGTGCCCTAAATGAAATGGTAATACATGTTATAGTAAGAAAAAAGTCGCTCTGTGGAAAACTAATATTCAGTCAAATCTGGTTAGGCTAGAAAGCGGAGCCCGGGCTTCAAGGCAAAGGCTTGGATGCAACCGGGATAACGCTCGGAGGGTGATGATGATGACCCATCTATAAACCAGACGGTGACGAACGTGTTTTACCTCACGAATTTTCGGAAGATTCGAGTGGTCGCCACTTTGTCACGGGCCCCTCTGGTAGGTAATGTACCTACCTACTACAAATATTTACCAAAAACTCCGAGGTAAAAAAAAACTGCTGGAAAAATGGACATAGAAACCAAGTTAATGTAAGAAATTCCACAAGTTATGAGAATAGATAAGAAATACAGAATAATAATACATAAAAGTGACCAAGAACCAATGACTGTTCTCCGTGAAAAATACAGCGCTGCGATTGGCCCATTTGAATCGGATCAAGTAAATCTAAAATACCTAAAGTGTGGATTTGTATAAAAATGGCGTAATTATTATTAGCAACGACGTTGGCATTAGTTGATCCGAAGGGAGCCACATGAGAATTGGGCGCTCGCAATGGATCAAGAAATCATGGCCGGATCAACAAGTGAAAACGGATCAAACAATAACTACTTATATGGCACGCTTGATCAACATTGTGATGAAGGGGATATATATATATATATATATATATATATATATATATATATATTTATTTATTTATTTATTTATATCATGATACTATATGTAACAGGTCTTCTGTACTATAGTAATTGAGGGTCTTCAGCCAAAACAGTAAGGCTTTTTTACAGTCATGAACGACTTTATTGGGTAAACATTGATAATTTTATTTATTTTGTTGTATAAATATGAGGACTGTCTATCAAATTGTCTTCTTGCGAAGGATGTACTGACCGTTCTGGTGGGAGCAACATAAGAATAATTTAGTTTTTTTTAGAATTTTAGGGTTAAATTTTGAGTTTCGAGTGTACCTTAAGGGTAATATGTAAAATGTATAATTACCTTACAGACAAGATGCTAGCCTGTTTGTACAGTACGTCGGTAGAAAATCGATACCGCTTATGGTACATTACTTTTATAATGGACCTCTGAGCCCTCTTTAATTCAATGAATTTACTTTTTATTGATCTCCTCCACACAGGTATATAATATGATAATACAGATTAAACCAATGCAACATATATTTTGTTCAATATTTCAGGTGTTGCGACGTCACGTAATGTTTTAAAAACCCATCTGAATTTCCTTATCCTGCTTTTGGGAAGTTCTATGTGTGACTGCCAAATAGTCTCTGGTCAATCATAATACCAAGGTATTTCGTATTACATACTTTATTGATGATGGGGCAATTACAATTTGTAGAGTAAATATTGGTGCAGTTATGAATCCGGACTCCAAAGTTTACTAGCGGCTGACATATGTACCTACTTACATATGTTGTTAAGAAATAAAAACTAGGTTTGTAGGTGTAGTATAACTTGTATAATTCTCGTTAAAATACAAAGTTTTAAATTCTAACGTGTGTGCTTGCAGCGATCGTAAGTTGCGGAGTGAGTTGACAGATGTCAACTCAAGCTGTCATACGTCTCGCGCTAGTGATGGGCGCGAACATATGTAGTCCTTAGTTCATGTTCAATATTTATGACACATGAGTATTTATGTGTCATGTTTATTGGAACTAAGGTAAGAATAATGAAATAAACATTCTTATTATCCCGAATAATATAAATTCGCTGCTACTAACGCCTTGTGGAGAGACCGACAGATTGTTATGCAGAGAGTCTCTGGTTCGAATCCACGGCGCAGCAGACTTTCTGAAGTTAAGTGCGTATTAAAATTGTTAATAATCGCTTGCTAAACGGTGAAGGAAAACATCATGAGGAAACCTGCATGTCTGAGTGTTCTCCATAATGTTCTCGAAAGACATGTGAAGTCTGTCAACCCGCACTTGGACAGCGTAGTTGACTATGGCCTTACCCGTCTCCACAGAAGAATAACTAAAGCATGGAATGAACGATATTTTTATAAACAAATTGAATATAGCTACACTCTTCACTCATATGACAAATTAGAGTTGCCAGAAGAAGATGGCACTATGTTTGTCAGTTAGGGCTAAATACCATTTGAACACAAATTTCGTAACTTTTTAATTTTTTAGTGTTTGAGCAAATCCTCTATCGATATCGATCAAAGTTTCAATAGGTATAGGTTCAAAATCAAACAGACTTGTAAAGTATAGTAAGTATGTACATGTTATACATTCCGTAAGTTTGTGTCCACAGCAGTCAGAACGCTAGTTAATGGATAGTATTTATATAATTATTACACAAACTTGCATTTTTAAACTGAATAAATATAATTTTTTGTTTCAAATGGGTACTCAGTAGCACATAATAATGAAGCGTCACAACATTTTTTTTAACTTCAAGCTAATCTCACGTGTTTTGTCACCAGCAGCGCGTGAAAGGTATTCTTCACGTGATTTAAAATTATCAAATCCTCCTTCACGATATTTTCGTTTTGCAAACTATCAAGTAAAGGTGAATTCATAGCAATGTTCTTTTTCATCAGACGTTTAGACCGTTGTCTTAAATAATTTATTTTTCACAAACGTTTAACAAGTTGCTCAAGGTGAAAAACTTCTTTTTGTAGTTTTTCTATTGTACGTAAGTGTTTAGCGCACACGATTTTATCGCTTCTGTACCTACTGGCGGAGAAATTGTAACAACGAGAAACCACGTTTTAATGCAAAACAGTGTATTAAAATAAATAAGCATACCCTTTGTGTTTGCCACCCTAGCAATCACTGATGATACCTGAAGCTTGATTTATAGGCCAAAGCCGATTGATAAAAAGTACCTTACACCTTTTTCTGTACTCCCATTACTCCCAGCAACGTGCATTGAACTTGTTATGATCGATTGAGTAGTTAAAATGTGAAAGCTTAACAAATAAATAAATTCACTTACCTACATTTATAATAGATATTAGTAAGGATATGGTAAAACTATGAAATGAGTGGATGTCGCCTAACAGCCTGGCCACGAACGGCCGCGACACGCTGAGCGGCAAGCGATTTCAATATTCATGCCGCTCTCTATTCTGCCGCCGGCGCTGTCACCTCAGTGCAGAACTAAACTGCAGAAATAAACATCGAAATCGCTTGTCGCTTAGCGTGTCGTGGCTTTTCGTGGCAACATTGTAACTGCAGGTAGCTGGCTGAATACTGTTTATAACATACATACATAGACTCACGCCTGTTTCCCCGAAGGGGTAGACAGAGGCATACTAAACGCCCACTTTTTGCAAGACTTTTGATCCCACGTAATAGGTGGCGAGCCTAATGCCGCTAATCGGTATGTTTTGTTTGCCAGAGGCTCGTCCGTTGATAAGCAGGCACACCACTTGCAGGTGAGGTTGGCTTGGGACCCTATGTTCTTGGTGGGAACCCTATGCACTGATAATAAAATTGAACAAAATATTAAAATTAAATTATTCCTTTGGTCGAGACATCGAATGGAGCCCAAGATCCGACTCCTGTTTGGGGCTGCTACCCTAATAAAAGTAAAAGCTTGCTATTTAAACACTCACACTGATACGTTTAGGATGGAGGAGTAATGTTGGCACAGAATTTTCTTTTAGTCTGCGCCATCTGTCAATACTATAAAAACATTTCGCAGTAAAAAGCTTGGAACAAATTCTATGGTGCTTTCTAGGCACCCAATTTTCGCCACGACATACTGCAGCAATCCACTTATTTTATAAATCTTTATCACGTGGAAATCTAAAAAATAACGAGATAAAATACTGTGGATAGACATATCGATAAGATTTTTTACAACACTTGAAAAGTCGATATAAATATTATACGGCTAAATTCAAAATCATGATAGAACTGTTATAAAAGAAAAAATCACTAAGGTTATATAATTTGATGGCATAATATTGTCTAAATTGTATCTTACACGTCAGTTGACTGTGTTCAATTTGTAAGTACTGGGACTACCTCTATGTATATAGGTATCCAATCTCTTTGCCCGTCTCATACTCATAGTGAGAAGAGGCCCCGTGGCCAGCTATGCGAAAGTTTATATACCTACCTCATCAACCCTTGATGAAGATGATGCTACTAAATAAAATACAGTTACATAAAAGATAATTAAAAAAAATACTGTTTTGATGCCTATTAAATGCTTTCTACTATTTTTATCAATAGCACAAGTTCTGTCTACTAAATATTATTTATATAAAATTGGAGCCAAGAATAGACTCACTATCGTAAAGTATGAGAAATTAACAGTCCTGGTGCGAAAAGTTTAAGATAAAATGCAGTTCGCTGAAGAATTGCACATTTTTTATGAAGAAGGTAACTTAAGTGAACAGATTCCAGGATTATTAAAGTAGTCATATCGAATCGACGTTACACCAAGTATGTTAATTTTAAATTGTCATTTTCAGGATGAGTAACGTAAAACTTTGTTTCGAGTATGTTGTAATTCGGCACTGTTGTAAGCGCCATGAGTAAATGTACTTACGTGATATATGTATGTATATCAAGAAAGGCAAAGTAAAGTTGATGGTATTAATGACAAAAATTTAAATGGCTGTAAAGGTGTGTAACCCCCCTCCTCTTACATAACCTCAGTTAGATTGTAGTGTGAAATTAGGACTTAAGTAGTTGCAATATGTCTTGTCATTGCACAAAAAATCTTCTTTTCCTTTACATTGCGCTCATTATTACAAAGGTTGTGTGCTTACATACCAGAGCCTAAAGTCTACAACTTGTTCTACTACTAGAGATATACGTATATTTTACATAAGATGCACACAAAAATGAGAATACAAGAATGAGAATTTATATCTCTGGTAGCCAAATCCATGGCTAGATAGAATATTTGAAACGGCCGTAAGTCAGTGAGGTCGTTCTAGTTTCTTCCACAATGAAATAAACAACAAAACAGTAGGCCCAAGGACTCCGATCAAAATCAAATAATAAACACCATCGCCCAAATCAAATCGAAAAATCGCATCAATACGTCATTCAAACGTGCTTTGAATATTCGATTATCGAATATTCAAAGATTAGATTATTATATAGAATTCGATAACACGGCGGAATACGTAATCATACAAATATTAGATCGTCTTCTTTCAAAATATTCGCAATTAATTGTTTTTAATATAATTGCGGCTCCCGCACTAAGCGTAATGCCTGTCTGGAGGAGAGCTCAACAAACATTCAACCGAGGGAGAAAAAATATACTAAGACTCGAAACAACAATTTGTGAATCACAAAAAGTGTTATCTCGTGTAGGGATCGATTCCACAAAAACTTGGCGGAGTTTTAAATATTAGGGCGACTGCTGAAATCTCTACGCCATACGTGCAGTTTTTCATACATACTTAAAAATTTCAGCGTCTCAGGTAAGTACTAAAAGGCAAGTTTATAACGGAATGAAGACGGTACACTTCATCTAAGGGTATACGTCGTCAGTCTATTTAAAATTCATTCAGAATATAGGTGCTAACCACAGATTTGAATTCAAAAATTCAAAACTTCATTGAGACGCACACGTTGCTGGCAAAGTTGCCAAGTAGGTTCATAGAGAGTTATACGAGCCCGCTGTGTGGAAACTTACTAACTTGCTTTATATGTTGGCACTTGTCTCAATGAAATAGTTCATCCTCACATATTCAGTTAAGGATTATTGTCCCCGGTAACTAAACCGTCAAGCCGTTCAGGCTAATTATGATTACGCCTCCAAATTGCCGACTATATAACTTACGTGTGATACGCCTGTGTTCAATGCAGGTGTCAAACTTCAGTCATTTATTGGCTTTGAACTTTAAACTAGACCGTCGGCCCACACACTCAAAAGAGCTACCACAGTCTCCCCTTATAGAAATAAAGAAATCTTAATACGCAATAACCTCACTTCAAAAAGCAAGCTATGACAACAGACGAAGAACATCACAAGTATCATGATATAAGGAACCAAGTAAATCCTAGAAGCTTAAAGTTTAGTCTACAGATACGAGAAATGATTACAATTTGAATGAATTAGTGAGTATAGTCGCTTTCACCAGACAATTTCGTTTTAAGTGCCTATTGATTTGCAATTATAATTGTGTCGTAATGGCATAATAATAGTGAAAATCTAACATCATGATTACTGGTTTTGACAGTTTTGGTAATCAGCTAGTTGCGACGACACGCTGAGAGTCCGTTCCCACTGACCGGCTGTTTTCTCGGTCCGTCTAAAGTGAGTGACGAGACGTGAGGGAAAAGACGGATAATGCAGGTGGCATACATACATAGGCTCACGCCTATTTGGTAGACAGAGACTATGGCCAAATAATATGCAGGTAGCAGTATATTTTATACGATATTTAGATGAACTGAGAAAATAACTGGCTGTCGTAGTAGGTACGGGCTGTACCCAGACCAACTTAGACAGTTTGAGTTAATTCTACAAGGGACAGTTCTTGTAAACAGAAGCGAAACTATTGAAAACAAATGGACACACATTCACACGAAAAGAAGTAAAACAAAATAACGTAAAATAGTATTCATACGCACCCTTTATGCTCTGTCATTATGAATATTTTAATCGAAATTCTCATGTCATCATCATCATTATCCCAGCGCTGTTTCGGTCGCGTTCCAAGACAATTCGCGATCAGGGACAGGTCGTGATCCAAGACACTTTACTATTTTGGACCATGGGATATGCTTTTCCACAACTAAGTACCTATTTATATTATAAAGGCTATTTCTCTAAAATATTTCTCTTCATAAGAGATTCAAAAATAAAAAAAAATGGAATAAAGACGAGCTCTCTTCTTGACACCGATATCCCAATGAAGGACAAAACTTTTAACGCGTTATTCAGCTATGCATTTTGGCAAAGAGTTCTATGTGAAAGCTGAAATTTGAGGCGTATAGACACAACTGTGTTTAAAATGGCACCAGCCAATTTTTCCAGTTCTAATTTGAATACTCGGTTTTACGAAATATTGAGATATTTTAGGACTTTTGAGATATTTTAGAACCTTTGCCGCTTCTTGTATAAAATAAATTGGTTTAATCGTTATTTTCCTCGCACGAAGTAGCGATGGAATCTATTTGAGCTAGAAGCGATGAGTGAAAAATCTTACTAATACTTTACTGGCCGCAGAAATTGATCTCGATGATTAATTAAATGAAACCTGCACCTAGGTAATACCATTATCGTAACACATGAAACAACTTACGCAGTCTTCATACAGCCTGTCGCAGACCACTGCTGGTCATAGGCCTCTCCTAATTTGCGTCACAATAGACTTGTTAGTCAATATGAAGATTTGGCTTGCTGTACCACGTTGTCTAGCAGGGTTGATGTCGTGGTTGCCACCTCTGCACAAAGATACAACTTGCTTCGCGTATTTTTCTAAGTTGTCTCTTATGACCCACAAAATGGGTTAGTGATGCTTTGTATTCACAATCCGTCACCACACTGTATCATATTTTTAAAATATGCAGTATGGATTCCAAACTTCATAATTATTATCACACAACTTTCAAACAAAGATGCTTATCTATATTTCCGGTGCAGGATAGAATGTATAATAAAATGTTTTAAACAATCAGAATTCCCCTCATTTTAATCGACCTTAAATGACGTTTATGGTTACTGCTTGGCTCCTTTCGGCCATAGGCAGGGTTAAATTGTCTACGGTAGATGTAATCTTGTCGATAAATAGATTATATAACGCAAAATGCTTTCGCCTGATCGGATCCGCAATTTGAGGGATTAGCGCGTTCAAACAAACTTATTTATCTAGTTGGCTTTATTTAATAATATTTAAGGCACCCTTTTAACACAAGTGGAGTCTTTGTATCGAGGTCAACATTCTTATAAAAATAATCCTTTCAAACCTTGATGTAAATACAAAGAAACCTGCGCACAACACCGAAGTTTCTATTTATACAAGAGGAAGAAACGCGATTAAATACTGTAACAATAAAACTGTTTGTACAAACACCACAAAATAGTTTAACGTAGCCATTTTGTCCTTATCTACATAATCCTATCACGACTTATTTGGGTTAGAGTGGTGAATAAAAGAAAAGTCGATACAGTGACGCAAGGTTCTACCTTTATAAAACTAAGCGGGCGGCACAATTAAAACATGTTCGATTTTACGTCAAACCCTTATTGGAGGAATAAGTACAAAACGTAAAATTGCTCTGGGAAGAAGATTTTACAGCATTATTTGAACGTGAATTCTGGTATTAAAACATGGAATGTTTCAATATTGAAATCTAGTAAATGTAATATAATAATGGCATATTAATAATGCCAACATTCACGATTTAAATAAACTTGTATGATGTATACATATAAGTTTATTTAACGAGTCTTAATCGTGTGAATAAAGTCGCTCTTTACGTGAGTAAATGGTAAAATAGCTTTCAATATTGAGAAGAATGCACCTATGAAACTTAACTTAAAACCCAGCAAATCTATAGAGTTAAGTATTTTTTACTTAGATCTTTTGTCTCTATTGCGGCTCAGATGATATACCATATACACAGTTATTACCGGCACCATGTCACAATAACAATGCCTATTCAGCGATTTCTCGCGCAATAACAAATATCAAATTGTACTGGTAAATATTAAGTCCCGCGATGATTTTACAGTCACAAATATAATTATGATATGATTTAATTATTTTTATGTATGTTTGATTACGGTTTAGTTAAAGTTCATATTAAGCTACAGTAAAAGTCAATATGTTCTAACTTATACTGCACTAAACTTCGACCTCGGCTCTGCCCGCGTGAATTACTCACCTAAATCATCATCAGGAAGTAGTTTTTGAATTTATCGCCGACTTCATTTGAAAATAATTGTTGTATGTGTAATATGGATAGAAGCAAGGGGCGTTCGTCGCTTCAAAAGGCGTATGTGTATCTAGGTATGTAGGAACATAAAATATGTATGTGTATAGTTGTCATGATTTTATGTAGGTATATTCGATGTTAACATAACATAAGGCGGCGATAGCCGAGTGGATATACTGCAATGATGGGCTTGGTGTCGTAAATAAAAGATGTTATTAGGTTCGATGATTACAGTATAATGTCTATCAAATAAGTATTACGTTAGCTTATATAGTTGGGAAGGTGCATCGCACACTACACCTCCCCCGTTTATAAAAATAAAAAATATGTTTACATACATGTTTTTTATGTAATTTAAAATACAGTTTTCCAATAAAATCATGACAAAAGTATACCTATCTTTTTCATTATTTAATATAATCGCAAAAACAACTTAATTCTAATGCACTGTTGACAATACCTATTATTACAACAACAATAATACTTTATATTTATTTAACATGTTGATTGGCTAATTCTTTTATTTACCAATATATTATTTTATTTATAAATCATTTAACCATTTTATTATAAATAAGAACAATAAAAACATTTTACGAATAAAATATCATCTGAACCAAAAATACGTTATTCAATATTACTATTATACAAAAAAACACAGGTATGTCTAATGTATAAAATCCTTGGTATACAATTATATTGTGACGTTAATTAGGAGAGGCTTAAGTCCAGCAGTGGACTGCTAACGGCCGTAGTAGTAGTAGTTTACAACACAAACATTTAAAAAAATCACAATTTGACACATTTTCTTTTCTCAAAAGTTCAGTAACAGTAAACACAAACACTGAAATATAAAATTGAATTGTATATATTTCTTTTTTTTTTATCTGAATGAACTATGGAAAAAAAATATCTTATTACATATTATTTTGTAACATTAGAGTATTGGTATTGCATAACATTTTATATTTAAATACAAACATCAGATTTTATTTCTTTCAACAACTCTTTATTACTCATCAACATAATTTTATTTCCATTTATCACATACTTTTCACAACATCTCATAATTTTTTATTCTTTATCCATTTCAATACACAGTAAGGTACACATTTATTTTCTTATCATAATATCGGTCCGGCCGGACTTTTTCATCATTTATTTATAATATTCATTTCTCATATTCATCATTTATTATCACAAGGGGCTCAATTTAAGGCTTCTTTGGCCTCCAACAATTTTCACAGAGGAATCTCGTTCGCACCATGATCAAACTGAAGGAATGGCACCCTTTTATTCACCTTATTAATTTGTGTACCTATATTTAAATACCACTTTCATAATAGCATTACATAACAAAACATTTATGCTTACTTCCAAAATGAATACTTCAGTATATACGAATCCAACATCGCTTTTGGGTGATCAGTCCAAATTGCTGTCGTAAACCTAGTTACTGAATATTCCCTTCAACGTCATACATTCCTATATCAATCTAAACACTCATTTCAAATTACTCATTCCAATACCATGCTTCCAAATAACATAAACCTTTCAATATCACCATCTAATCACAGCGGTACCTAATTGCATACTAATGATTACAAAAAGATTTTTAATACCGTGCCTATATCCGACCAATTTTCCCTATTCCAAAACATAAAATAATATCCATAAATATCACAAGTATATAAGTATTGAAATATTATTCAAATCTTTTACACGAAAATGAACTCGTCTCACATGTTACAATCGTTATAAATAACAAAATATGAAATTTTGTATAAGTACATACTGTTACTATATTTAGCCACATGATTCAATATAATATTTCTATAGAAGACTAATGTTCACACAATCACATGCAGGTGGCAAAACTTTTAGACGAATGCATTCCTTAAGATATTGCATCATAGCATAGGTAGGTGTCAAGTTTGCTAGGTGTCGTTTTTATTAGCGCGAACTAACACACTACTGGACTAATTATAACTTATGATTCGTTATCACCAATAAAATAAAAGCTTGAAAATTAAAATATTAATAGTAAAATATGAATATCTATCTTTGATTTACTAATGCTTTGATACATTTTATATATTAAAATATATGTATTAACTAATTACGTTTGGAAGTTAAGTTTATCGAAAATAAATTGCAACAAAGTTTTACAAAAAATGTTCATAAATTTAAATTATAACAATGTTACTTATGCAAGTTAAAAGAAATGAAGAAGCAAATCTGTGCGCAACATGTAGTGTTGCTAAGGTATCGTATATCGGCGCTTGCACATTGGACACCTTATGCGCAATAACTTAGGAATGCGTTCTTACATGAGACGATTACAATAATTTCTTTAACAACAAAGAATAAAAATCTATAATTTGGCAACAATTCGGCAAATTTGTTGTGGGTTGAATTGCCAAACATATAATATTATTGTCAACAGGCATGTTTTTACTTTCATATTACTAATTACGACTACATAAAAGAGTATATGAAAAATAAAACTAACACAAAATTATCAATTGTTGTCCGCGCGGCAAAATTGAGAAAAAAAAAAAAGAAAACCAAAACAAAAAAAAAGAAATACAGTTCACCTTACAATGTTCACGTTCAGGCACTGTGAGAAAAGGACACCGTGTCGTGTCCACGCTTCACGCGGAGCCCTCCTAGGCATCGTCGTCGTGTGGCCTTCACGAGACCGAAACCCAGGGCTCCCGGCTGCATCATCCTCGTGCAACCTCGCAATCCAGCTTTCCGCAGTCTCAAGTCATATAATATCGTTCGCCAGAAAATCGCAACAGGCGCAACGGCTCGATACGCCATTTCATTTTCATAATATCTTCACCAAATATACGTCGATTCCACAAATAATATCAAAAACGTTTATCTTTAAAAAAACCACTGGCTCAGTACTGCCAGAAGGCAGCACTGGCAGGGTCGCCATGCAATGATGGGCTTGGTGTCGTAAATAAAAGATGTTATTAGGTTCGATGATTACAGTATAATGTCTATCAAATAAGTATTACGTTAGCTTATATAGTTGGGAACGTGCATCGCACACTACAATACCAACAGACTGCCATGCAGAGGGTATCGGGTTCGAATTCACGGCGCGCACCAATGACTTTTCGGAGTTATGTGCGCATTGAATGGTTAATTATCGCTTGTCCCGTGCCTCGGAGTGCACGTTAAGCCGTCGGTCCTGGTTGTCATGAAGATCTTTGACAGTCGTTACAGGGTGTCAGTACCTTCTAAATAAACTGACACTAGTCTAAGCCATGGAATATCACTATCCCTTCGGGTTGCGGAGGTCAGATAGGCAGTCGCTCTGTGGAAAAGCTAATATTCAGCCAAATCCGGTTAGACTAGAAAGCGGACCCCAGATTGAAACTGAGATAACGCTAAGAGGATGATGATGATTCGATGTTAACATATTTAGAGTTATATTACGCTACAGTGAAAGCCAAGTCCAGATGTTCTCACTAATACTATAAACTTGGACAAATCACTGTTGTAGGTATTGTACGGTATACAATACTGCCCTCCTTTAACTAGAACCCCGTTAACCCTCAAATAGTCGATTTTGAGTTTTGAATGCAAAGTATTATAGTTTTAAATTCTCTATCTTTCTGTCTAAGAACCATATCTCTATCACTTACAGTTATAGAGATATTAAAACATGATTTACCGACAAAATATGCAACAAATGCTTGACTTAAAAGTGACTACACCACGCTTCTTAGCTTAATGCACGTTTAAGTACCTTAGTTTCGAAATTCGCCTAGTATTTTTTACATTTTTTATTAGCTTAAACTACGTTAATTGGATATTCTTGACTACAAAATAAATACACTAAGAGCGTATAAATTTTTCATAGTTAAGGATTAATTTCGATAAAACAGGAATAAAATCAATGATATAAACTATTTATGATGAAAACCTTATCTTAATTCTGGTTAGACGACTATAATGATATTTTTGCCAAGTAATCAATACTGCGATTTTCTCAAAACAATTCGTAAAAAAGCGTTATTTACTTCTAACATGGAATCTGTTCAAAAAAATATTAGTAATTCTTAACTTAATAACGGCTAGCCCACGTTCCCTAACTAGAAACACGTTATCCGTTTCTCACGCTTCATTCATTCTGGGAGTGTGCGGGGATGTCATATGCGCGCGAGGATGGGATATGCGCGGAGGGAGGTTTGCCATTCCGCTCAGAGAGCTTATATCGTGCAAGCGTGCGTCATCGTATCGTGTTCCCGCCAAAACTCAAATGTGTAGGGGAACGTTACGAGGTAAAATTTGAAAATTTTACCATTAATACTATCTTCCTTAATATCTCTACCGAGTTTGAGGGAAGAATAGCAGATCAACGAATTAGTCATATTTATAAAATTATTATGACTGCCTTGTTGGTTTGCTATTTTCCCTCAGACTAGGTGGAGTGACTACCTTTGACGGGCAGGAACTGGATGAGAGTAGCCGCGGATCTACCATTACAGTCAGTCAACCGAAGATGGCGGTCAAGCCATCCAAAGTAAGGCGAAAGTAAAAGGCAAGAAAGGCAGCAGCGTTAAGTATCAAAGACTTGCGCCACTCCGTCTGCTAAGTGTGACGATCAAAGCAAAATCTCCCAAAAATGAGCCACACACGAAAAAAGCGGCCTCTATTCCCCGGCGGCCCTGCTATTTCTCACTCAAATAGCGGCCATGGTAACGGCGGGGCAAGGAGTGCAATAAATCTCCGGCAGAGATTCGGCGCGAAATTCATTGAAGACCATAATGGTATGTATGGTCTTCAATGAATGTCGGTCGCTCCGACCTCGTCACACTCCAATGAGGACGTAGAAGCTGTGTATGAGGACATATCTCGGGCTATACATAGCTTCAAAACCCATTACACCGTTGCCATGGGAGATTTTAACGCGAAACTAGGCAAACGAGCGGTGATGAGCTGAGGATGGAGCAATTTGGATGGACACCGGAACTCGCGGGGCCACTTGGTGGCTAGTTTCATGGAGAAGGAAGGACTCTTCATGATAATTCCTTTTTCAAAAAGTGAGAATGCCGCAAGTGGCATGTCCACTCCAGTCCAAAAGGTGCCACCAAAAATGAGATCAATTTTATCATGTCGATGAAGAGGTTAATATTTAATGATGTCTCTGTAATCAGTTTGCTTAAAGCGGGCCGCGGTCACCGAATGGTAAGAGGCATATTGAATATTAGTCCCAGCCTCGAACGATTGAGATTGATGAAGTCTACCCCGAAACCCCTAAAACCCCGAGAGCTTTCAGCCTGAACTGTCAAACTGCTTCTAATGTCGCTCGGCTGATGTTGTGGCGCTGCAAGAGACGTGGCTAATGCCTCACGACCTCGGGTACCTGGCGGCGATAGACGACGGTTTCGGCTGCACGGGAACCTCTGCAGTGGATACCTCGGCCGGGGTCTTACGCGGTAGGCCCTACGGCGGAGTTGCCCTGCTGTGGAGAAAATCGGCGTTTCCGAGGGTAACCGTAGTGAAGTGTAATAGTGTGCGTCTCGCCGCGATAAAAATCGAACTCAGTGATCTTTCCGTTCTGATGTTTTCTGTGTATATGCCTACCGAGTGCAATGAAAACCTAGTGGAATTCACAGAGTGCCTCAGTGAAATGACAGCAATAATTGAAAGTCACAATGTGGAGTCAGTATTTATGTTAGGAGACTATAACGCGCACCCTGGTGAGTCTTTTGCTACTGAGCTTTTAACTTTTTGTGTGGAACAATCGTGGTCCTGTATAGACTTAGAACTATTGCCGCCGGACAGTCGTACGTTTGTCAGTGATGCCCACGGCTGCCGGCGCTGGCTCGACCACTGTATTGTAACTAATGCCGCACGGCACTGTGTGTCCGCGGCCACTGTGTTATATGATATCTGTTGGTCTGATCATTACCCAGTTTCTTTATTATGTAATCTTAATTTAGTTAAGCCTAAAATGTGTATACCTACTTCTTGTATAAATAGAATAGTCTGGGGTGAACGAGACACGACGCAGGTAGCGCAATTCAAAAATGTTTGTCACTCTAGACTTCGTATAATAGATTTTCCTTCTGAACTAAGTAACTGCTCAGATAAAATGTGTTGTAATAAAAGTCATAAAATACTGTTAGACAACATGTATGACGAGATTATTTGTATACTGTCGGAGGCCGCAATAGATATTTATAATGTTGTCGAAAAGCGTAGAGGTAAATACATTACCGGGTGGAACAGACATGTCCGTGACGCTCATGGGAGGGCTCGGTTGTGTTATAAGGCTTGGTTATATGGGGGTAAGCCCAGGGCTGGGCGTCTTTATAATGATATGTGTGAAACCAGGCGCGATTTTAAATCAAAATTAAAGTGGTGCCTAAATAATCAACAAAAAATTAAAATGGATATCATAGCTGAACTTCACTCAAACAAGAAATTCGGTCAGTTCTGGAAAAATACTAATAAAATGAATCACAAGCCGGGGCTCCCCGTGAGCGTTGCGGGAGTGCACGAGCCTAGCGAGATCACCACTATGTTCTCCCACCATTTCAGGGTAGCCTCTCCTCTTGGGCCAGCGCGGCAGGATGCCGATGCTGAGGAAGGAAGTGAGCGTAGTGTTCTTTTTACTGCGAAAGAAGTATGTGCAGTGATCAAAGGGATGGTTAGGGGTAAATCCCCGGGTCACGACAGCCTTAGCATCGAGCACCTGCAGCACGCAGGTGTTCACCTACCAAGAGTGCTTGCTATGTTTTTTACCCTGTGTTTAGGTCACTCACATCTGCCCGATAAACTAATGCATACTATAGTTGTTCCAATCATCAAAAATAAAACTGGGGATGCATCAGATGTTAACAACTATAGACCGATCTCTCTAGCCACGGTAGTTGCTAAAGTGCTGGACAGTCTGCTTGGTCAGCACCTGGGTAAACACGTTTCGTTGAACGACGCACAGTTCGGCTTTAGGCCTGGGCTTTCCACCGAGAGTGCTATCCTGTGCCTCAAGCGGACTGTACAGTACTACACAAGTAGAAAGACCCCAGTGTATGCATGCTACCTAGATTTAACGAAAGCTTTCGATCTAGTATCGTATGATGTTTTATGGGGTAAATTAAGGGGTGAAACCTGTTTACCTAATGAAATTGTACTTTTGTTTATGCATTGGTATAAAAATCAAAAGAATTTTGTGCGATGGGCAGGCTCTGTTTCGGAGGATTACGGGCTGGAATGCGGGGTGAGGCAGGGGGGGTTGACCTCCCCTACACTGTTCAACCTGTACGTCAATCGGCTGATCGATGAGCTCAGCAGCACCGGCATCGGGTGTCATATAGATGGCGTGTGCGTGAATAACATCAGCTACGCTGATGATATGGTGCTGCTGAGCCCATCGATTGGTACCTTACGAAGGCTTTTAAATATTTGTGAGTCCTACGCGGTGACTCATGGGCTCAAATACAACGCGAAAAAAAGTGAAGTAATGATATTCAGGCCGGACAACAAACGATACATATTCGTTACGAAATTCACTTTATGTGGTACAGCTCTAAACAAAGTCGAGCAATTTAAGTATTTGGGTCACTGAGGACCTTAAAGATAATGTTGATATTGAAAGGGAGCGCAGGGCGCTGTCTGTCCGCTGTAACATGTTGGCCCGCAGATTTGCACGGTGCACGGGGACTGTCAAATTAGCGCTTTTTAAAGCGTACTGTCAGTCCTTTTACACCTGCAGCCTGTGGGTTAACTATACTCAGCGGGCTTACAGTGACTTGCGCGTTCAATATAATAACGCGTTCCGGGTGCTAAAGGGGCTGCCGCGGTACTGCAGCGCCTCCGCGATGTTCGCGGTGGCTGACACTGACGGCTTTGCGGCTATCATGCGCAAACGGTGCGCTTCCATCATGCGCCGAATGCGTGACAGCCCCAATACTATCCTGTGCGCGTTGGTGGACCGATGGGATTCTCCGATGCTGGCTCGCTGGATCCGACTGCACGCAGTCGTGTAGTAATTAGCAGCCAGCATCGCAGTGTCCACCCGGAATTTTAAATTAAATTAATATTGATTTTTTGATGATTTTTTGATTTCTTGATGATTTTTTATTATTGTATAGTATATTATCTATTATTTAATTTATTTAATCTTTCTATATTTGGCAATCAATCACAATCACTATTACTAACATTAGTTTATAAGTTCGTTTTACTAACATATATGGATGTATCTTTTATCTGAAATAAATGATTATTATTTGTTTCTCTTTCACGCGTACTTTTCTAACATATGATGTTAAAAAAGTACACGGCCCTTTGGCAGGCGTACACGGAGACATAGGTCCAACGCGCAGAGGCCCTTTGAGAATTTTAATCTAGGATATGGTGGGACACCTACTGAGGAGCCTCCATAACTGCACTATGAAGTACAGCCACGGATTAGCCGCAGCAGGTGTAGGAATATTGCTACTTGTATGGAAACTAATTACTCTGGGCTATTGTGATGGGTGTTCAATGGATGAGTGTATATGAAAACTATGGATGAAAAACTGCGTCTGCCCTAAGTACTCTTATAGTACGTCGAAACGGGGCAGACGGTGACTCGCCAACTCACTAGATGGGCCCTCTCTAAATAGCCACCAAGGTAAACGAAGTCTGCCATAAAGGCAGCCAGAGGGCAACACCGGTGCGAGTGGCTAGGGGTGTAGAGCGGTGCGGCACCGCTTTCGCCATCGCGGGTCGTGACCCGGAGCGGGTTTCCCCGTAATGACGCCCTTGAAAATGACACTTCCACCCCCGAGCAAATAGCTCTTGCAACTTCCCTCTGGCCGGCCAACCAAGGCAAGCCAGAGTTGAGAGTCCTGCGGGCGCTCTTAGGCATCAACTCCAACCAGCCAATAAAGGCAAGCCGGAGACGAGGCCCTGACCGACTCTCTGAAGCATTCGGGACCGCAGTGTCGCCACATACATTCAGCTCGCCACAAAGCTGCCCTGCGGTTTGTAAGCTTTCTATTCATCTTGCAATACATTTTTTGTTTATATCACAAGATGAAGGTGATGTTTGAAAGCTGTTACTCTGCCCTCCGAGATTGCGTTAGTCTCATGATGAGATAACGGCTGCCCCAGAGGGGTTTTATTATTATTATTATTTGTTTCTCTTTCTCGGGTATTATTCTAATTTGTTAGAACAATACCCGGCCCTTTGGCAGGCGTACACGGAGACATAGGTCCAACGCGCAGAGGCCCTTTGAGAGTTTTAATCTAGAATGTAATGGAACACCTACTGAGGCGCTTCCATCACCGCACTATTAAGTACAGTCACGGGTTAGCCGCAGCAGGTGAGGGCCTATTGCTACTTATATGGAAACTAATTACTCTGGGCTATTGGGATGGGTGTTTAATGGATAGGTTTAGATGAAAACTATGGATGAATGGCGGCGTCTGCCCTAAGTACTCTTATAGTACGTCGAAAAGGGGCAGACGGTGACTCGCCAGCTCACTAGATGGACCCTCTCTAAATAGCCGCCAAGGCAAACAAACTCTACCATAAAGGCAACAAGAGGGCAACACCGGTGTGAGCGGCTAGGGGTGTAGAGCGGTGCGGCACCGGTTTCACCATCGCGGGTCTCGTGACCCGGAGCGGGTTTCCCCGTAATTACGCCCTTGACAATGACACTTCCACCCCCGAGCAAATAGCTCTTGCGACTTCCCTCTGGCCGGCCGACTAAGGCAAGCCAGAGTCGAGAGTCCTGCGGGCGCTCTTGGAAATCCACTCCGACCAGCCAGTAAAGGCAAGCCGGAGACGAGGCCCTGACCGACTCCCTGAAGTATTCGGGACCGCAGTGTCGCCACACACATTCAGCTCGCCACAAAGCTACCCTGCGGTTTGTAAGCTTTCTTTCTATCCTGTAATATATATCACAAGACAAAGGTGATGTTTGAAAGCTGTTACCCTGTCCTCTGAGATTGCGTTAGTCTCATGATGAGATAACGACTGCCCCAGAGGGGTTATTATTATTATTATTATTAATGCCTGGGAGAATGCGTAGATGTGGATGACTTTAGTGACAGGTTCGTGAATGCTGTCCATACAACGGGCTTAAAGTTTTTAAAGCCCACGACGATTAAAAGAGGCCATAAAATCTCTGGTCCGATTCTCGAGCTTATACAGGAAAGGCGTAAGATGCTTCTGCATGCCTTCGACGATATGCCAAAGTATTGGCGGCTTAATAGACAGTTCTCTAAGTCTCTGACTCCCGATCTCCGCCAATACAACACTAAGTGTGTTCAAGAGGCAATCGAGCAGGATAACGGTTCAAAAGTGTTCAAAAGAGATCTGTCTATCGGAAAGGTCAGTTGACAAGGACGAAGACGAATGGCGACAAAATTATCTCGTCCAGACTGCAGCTCCTGAAAACGTACAAACTATTCTTTGGACAGCTATACACGACTACACGACCACATGTTACTACTTATTTTAAATTGTTTTTCGGGATATATACCACGTACCTTTGTTTGGAGTGACCGATATTTCGGCACTGTTGCAAGCGCCATGTTCACGGATGTACTGAGGGTATTGCAGGTGGGTGAATGTTACGAGCAAGTATAGCGGTCTACCCGCTTTCTTACTCGTTTTTTGCGTTCAACACCACTAGCACTGTTATCACTATCGCACTGTACCCGATCACGACATACTTAGACGTACCACCGGGCATACAGCTTGTGTGATGAGGAACATTTGAATAAGGAACTTTCACATTTAAGCGACGTTCTACACAAGAACGGGTACAGTAGGCGAATTAGACCACCCAGACATACTCACAAAAACCTGGACTTCAAGGTTGAACGACACCCAGCGTACTTACCGTACGTTAAAGGAGTGACAGATAAGGTCACCAACATTCTCAAGAAGGTATCAGTTAAAACTATCTTCACTCCTTTGAAGAAACTGTCGCAATATATAAGAACGCCTAAAGACAGTCATCCCTTGGAAAAGCCAGGTGTATACAAAATTGACTGCAGCTGTGGGAGTTCCTATATAGGGCAAACTAAACGCACCATCTCTTGCCGGATAAAGGAACACATCAGGGCAGTCAAAAATAATGAACCACACAAGTCGGCCATAGCTCAACACCTCTTAGACTCGGGTACCGACCACTGGATTGAGTTACATAACCCTCAGGTGCTTTCGACAGAACGCCACTACATACCTCGAATGGTTAGGGAGGCGATTGAAATTAAAAAGTACAAAAATTTCAATAGAGAGGATGGGTTTCAACTGTCGAGTATCTGGCATCCAGTGGTACGTCTATGTAAAACCCGTGAAAATAACAAAGTCAAACCGCGAGCTGACGTAGTTAGTATAGTATGTCGTGATCGGGTACAGTGCGATAGTGATAACAGTGCTAGTGGTGTTGAACGCAAAAAACGAGTAAGAAAGCGGGTAGACCGCTATACTTGCTCGTAACATTCACCCACCCGCAATACCCTCAGTACATCCGTGAACATGGGGCTTGCAACAGTGCCGAAATATCGGTCACTCCAAACAAAGGTACGTGGTATATATCCCGAAAAACAATTTAAAATAAGTTTTAATGACCACGAAAGTTTAAATTCCACATGTTACTACTCCAGCCATTGACCCTAGAGCTGGAATGACCCGACACTATACCAAAGACAACCCGGACATGACATCCTGTCAGCATGCACGAGATAAGTGTGGCCCTAAATCAACTCAAAAACAACAAGGCACCGTGTGATAATGTGGAAAAACTTCAAAAGCTATTAAATTCTGTCATACTCGAGGGCAAAACGCCACAGTCATGACACAGGAATGTGGTGGTGCTTTTCGTCAAGAAGGACGATAAAACCCTTTTGAAGAACTACAGACCCATCTCACTCCTGAGTCACGTCTATAAGTTGTTATCAGGGGTCATCTCGAGACCAAGCTAGACGACTTCCAGCCTCTCGAACAAGCGGGTTTCCGTAAAGTCTATAGTATTATAGACCACATACATACGCTGCAGCAGTTTAAGTCTAAGGAGTATAACTAGCCTCTATGCTTGGCGTTTGTGAACTATGAGAAAGCCTTCGATTCGACCGAAATCTGGGCGGTGCTGCAGTCTCGCCAACGGTGCCATCGACGACTATCGATACGTCGAAGTGCTGAAGTGTTTGTACAAAAACGCCACCATGTCAGTCCGCCTTCAGGACCAGAGTTTAAAACCTATTTAACTATAGCGAGGGGTGAGGCAGGGAGATGTTATATCTCCGAAACGTTCACCGCTGCGCTGGAAGACGTTTTCAAGCTTCTGGATTGTGAAGGACTTGGCATCAAATGAACGGCGAGTACATCACTCACCTTCGATTTGCTGATGATATCGTAGTCATGGCTGAGACCATGAAAGACCTCAGCGCAATACTCGATGGCCTCCGTAGAGTCTCCCAACAAGTAGGTCTTAAGATGAACATGGACAAGACGAAAATCATTTCTGACTTCCATGTCGTACCTGCTCCTATTCAGGTTGGGAACTCTACACTCGAAGTTGTCGACAAGTACGTATAACTGGGAAAATGATCCAATTGGGTAGGTCCAACTTCTAGAAAGAGGTCATTCGTCGAATCTAATATGGTTGGGCGTCGTTCGGGAAGACACGGCATATCTTCACGTCTGATATCCCGCAGTGTCTCAAGACGAAAGTCTTTGACCAGTGTGTGTTGCAAGTGATGATCCATGGAGCCGAGACGTGGTCACTTATTAGCTAATCTCGGTGTTTCCTTGCGAGATCGAATAAGAAATAAGGAGATCCGCAGGAGAACCAAAGTCACCGACATAGCTCTCCGAATAGCCAGGATAAAGTGGCAATGGGCAGGGCACATTGCTCGAAGAACCGATGGCTGTTGGGGCAGGAGGGTTCTTCGTCCGGTAAGTGGCGACCACGTACCGGACGACGCAGCAGGGGTAGGCCTCTTACAAGGTGGGCCGACGATCTGGTTAAGATTGCGGGAAGCGGTTGAATGCGGGTGGCTCGAAATCGAGTCTATGTGGAGAACCTTGGGGGAGACCTATGTCCAGCAGTGGACGTATCCAGGCTGACATGATGATGACTATGTGATTGAAAATATTATTACTGTCTATTATACGCAAATATAATATATTAAATGGCCGCTATGGAAATAGTGCCTTAAAATATATTTTAAAGCTATTCATTGCTAAATAAGATTAGAAAAATAATCAAGCCCGTGCATATAATTTTTATATTATATATATGTTGATGATAAGGAAATTTATTTATTTAAAACTTTTTTATTTCATACTGCATTTCATTTAATTACCTAGTTTTTTTTTATATGTAATGCTTAGCTATAAAGAGGTTAGTTACAATTGAAGTAAGCAATACTTGTTTTTAGCTTAGTAAGCAAGTGTATATTTTTTCATACCTTTTTTACTTTTCGCTAAAACTTAGCTTAAAAGAGTCATAGGTGCTTTAGCCTCTTCTTCCGTAAGATTTTTAATGTATAAATATTAAGAAAGCTCTTAGCTACAAAACAATTAATGGACTTAGCGCGTTTATAGTTAAGCAATTTAGGGTAAATTTATTGAAGATTAGAAACCTCATAAATTTAAAGAAAATGCTTAACTAAAAGATCTCTAAGTGTAAGTAAAAGACGCTTTAGTGCGCCAATCACTGTAAAAAAATCCTGTTTTTTTTTAAATAATTTTAAATACATTTCTGAGTAGGAAATATCCTAAATGCCGCTGGTAAATAGTTGTTTAAATAATATTTAACAATCACTGATTTATATATAGTAGTTTTCTAGAAACAACGATTCCCGCGTTTTTTACGTTTTTCTCCAAGATTAATTTTTGGGGTTAACGTGGTTTTAGTTAACGAACGGCAGAATATGGCGGAACGCGTCCAGCTGGATCGTAAATCTTTGAAAACTGTACACAGGCCGCTACTGCAGTCAACAGCTATAGCCGTCATTATCAACTAACTGCCCGTTATCAACCGACGGAGTGCCAATTCTGCGCTATGAGACTTAATTTTATATCTTCAAATAAGTATTTCCATTTATTTTACTGTACAAGTTTGTTTCACAAGTCTTAATCGTTAACTAGAATACTTATGGTAGAAAATTTCTGTTTTCGTCGACGATTCGAACGGCTTACAACGGTCGCGATGACGGGTAAACTGGTATAAACTCAGTGCCATGCACGTAAGTGCAAGGTTTAGCATCAACCTTAACTTATGATTTTTATTTATAACTGTACTGTCGGTACTCCGCTAATGATATCTACACACTGTTCATTGGTGCTGTCAGTGTCATTGTAGCAGTATTTAAACTTCTTGATGATCGGTTCCAAGTTTTCGATAATCTGTATCCATCCTCCTGATTGTAATTGTCATGCTTTTTTCTATTCAACCGCTTCACTTTTCTGGAATAATGGTGATAATCGGTTGATAAGACATGTAATCACACCGTTTATCAACCGATCGTCACAATTATTACAACCTGAGCTGCAACAACAGCATAGAAACAAATTTCATCAACCATGTCTTATCCACTACCTGAAAATTTGCATGATGTATTCAAATCGCGAAGTTTTGTAATCGCTTACTTCACTACTTAATACGACATCTCAAACTACGTGCAAAACGTGCATGTTGACTGATAACCGCAGAACACAATGAAAATTGATGTAGACGCGATAGGAAGTGGGTAGGTGCACTAAAACAGACAATAGCTCCAGATTTAGAGAACAAATACATGAGACTTCGGTGACACAACGGAAATCCGACATGCTATTGATGAAATGCTTTATTTGCTGGTAAATGCAAGGAAATTCTGCACCGCTCTGTAGACGCTGTTTAAATAGGTCACTCTCGAAATTTCTATCTAGTAAAAAATATTTTGTTACTTTTTTTTGTTATCATTTTTATCAATAACATATAACATTACAAAAGTCTAGAAATCATTTCGTCTAGAAAATTTTACAAAATTTGCGTTCAAGAACTTAGCGTCATGTTTAACCCGTGGGATGTCCAGGTCCAAAATGCGTGTACCCCGGTAATATCACGCTATTTTGAGGATTTTGTGTTTATAAGAACCTAGGTTATAAAACTTGAATTTTCTCGCAATTGGCGTAATTATATAGCGTAAATTTTAAACCGTATAGAATTCAGGCGATTATTTACACATTAAATAGATCAAAATAGCTTACCCTTAACCTTTTCATGGCGAAAATAAATGATAATTGCAGGTCGCTTTGTTTTTTCTTACACCATGTGAAACCTTTTTCCACAATACACATAAATTATTCTCGAAATTCACTTTCTCACTGCACTAATATTGACACGGGTCGATGACGCGATAGTTATATACATTAATTTAGCACAGGTCACCGATATCACTTCACAATAACCATTCATTCATATCAGCGATAAATGACGCCATTTTCCATTCATTCATATCAGCGATAAATGACGGAAATACATTTCTAAAAACTGTTTTTTTTTTCAAATATTATGCAATATGTATAAAACATACGAAATATCTAATTAACAATGGACAAAGTTGTCTTAGACAACTTTGTGAGAAACTTATCTATTTTCAAAAAATAATTAATAAATTATTATGTACATATTATCATTTAAAATAGGGAGGACGGCTTTTTTTTTTATTTCTGCCGAACAAATTGACTCCATGCTGCCTGATGTTAAGCAGTCAGTGAAGTCTACCGGCCAACGCCTGAAAATGGCATCACAAAAATTACTAACACTTTTTTTGTAAATGTTTTTATACCTGGCTATAACAAATATTTAAAAAAAATGGTTCACTAAATTGTCAATAATTTGATATAAAATATGTTGATCTGCATTTGCAAAATATTTTAATAAAACAAAACAGATAATACACCTATTCACCTAAAATGAATTAAACAGTTTGCGATGATATAAAACGTTAAATTCATTCAATGTTACTTACGAGTAGATAGTAAATCAGATTAAACGGTTGACTGGTGCAGAATAAGACTGCACGGTATGTACGTGTGCTTGTATGTGTTAGGTACCTGCAATACAAGCTCGCGGCGATCAGCCTAGCAGCGGCTATGGTCAATACATCGAGCTGATTTTTGAAATGCATGATTACGAAACAATATTTTTAAGTTTTTGTGAGTTATTTTTAATGTATTTGTATTCAGTTATAGTAGTATATTTATCCATGAAAATATTTTGCAAATGCATATCAACACACTGTATAATACTAATACAATCACTTAGCGTTTGCGTTGAGAATACAGTTTAAAAAAATCACAAATTCAACTTAGTTGATCGCCACAGAACAATATGGCGGCACGGAGAAAAACTAAGCACCAAAATCAGCAATTTTATTATTTTCCTCGCTTACAAGCTTGGAAATATGGTAAAAATTGATGGTATTATGTTGGTTAATTTGTAACTAGGTGATGTACGTTTTTATGATTGTAACCAATTACGCAACACCGGAGTGAACTTCACACAAATCGTTATGTGCACATCGTGCCCTTAGGACATTACCGGCCTATTTCTCTTACGGGCACACCGTGACCGTAGGACACTCGAAGGGTTAACATATATCAAGTTTTATTAATATATTAGTTCGTCAATTTTCAAAGTTAAGGTCTTGATGCTAGGTATGAGTTTTCACGCGTCGTAACCGTGGTAAGTTGTGTGATATGACAGTTCTAATAGTTTAAGAACCTCTATAAAGTGCTGAATTCTAAAAAAAGCATTCTATTAAAACTTACTTTCGAAAAAGTAGTAAAAACCGTTTTTACCTGAGCTTTTGGTATTTTGCCCTTGACGGCGCCGCAAAATACTTAAGGTTTAATTTGTGGAGTTTCCAAAATAGTCCAACTTTTTCTGTAGAGCTCGCAACTGAACTGATTACGCAAGGGATGCAGTAGTTGAGGTAGACATAGAAATAATTACATTTAACCGCTTTAAAGTATCTTAGAATTATTATTCAGTGGTAATGAAGCTAAATCAACGCACGAAGAAAGTTAACCTTCATCTGTATCTACATATATATTTAAGGCATTCAACGCTCTGTAACAAATAAGGCGGTAATCGAAATATTCCAAAAGATTGTAGCTTCAATTTATCGCTCAGAAAGGTAGCGGCCGGTTGTGAACGAGCACATACAATAATAATCAATACTTACAGCTTTGTTAAGGATAATGTACTACCATAGTGTAATAAAATGGTACTACTAAGAATTATTTATGAAAGCGATTACAGGATGTATATCTAAGCGATGTACTGAAGATAACAATAGCCTACATTCGCTTTGTGTGGGTAAAATGCTGAGGTTCGATGTAAGCTAACCTATGCAAATTCTGTTATCTGGTAAGCAAAACAAGTCCTTTAACAACGTGAAATTCGTCAGTGAGGCTGGCTAACATGCCCGAGTGCACGTAACAGCACCGTGTACGCTAGAGTTGGCTTCTGAACTATACATGGCAATACTTACGCATACATTTTACACGTTTTAGAGATATCTACTCATGTGCCTTTGCATTTTACGACTTTACTTAGTGAAACATTTACGGACCAAGCATTGCACGCCGACACGGCAGACCATATTATGCCTGAAGGCGTAACGAATTTCCAACAGAAGATTATTTGCAAAATCTTTTAACTTATAGCCTCGTGATGCTTATTACTTAGTTCGCTTTTATCCGTCACGTGCTTGTATTCTTACGGAAGTTGTAAAAGCCAGTTTAGAAATTGATTTTTACCGTCAACAAAAGCGAAATAAACTGACTTGTCACGAAATCTTCTAACTACAAAGCTCGAGGAGGTAAAAATATTTACTTAAATCCTTTCCTGGGCACATGGTCAGCAGTTTCTGAAAAGTCGTTTGATAACAAAGGAAGTTGGATTTATTTATACACTACACGGGTACTCATATGAAATCTATTCACATATTCTTTGAGACTGTTGATACTATTAAAGTATTATTTTCTCAAATAATTTAAATAATGGACTGAACTGCTAGCATAGTTGTGTTCAAACTGTCACCTCACCATGTAGCACAACCCTGAGTGATAAGATTCCTACAAGGACAAATATAATGTACCACGCTTGTGGAAGTGTGATTAACACTCGTTGGACTAAATAGTACCTACTGCGACTCGCCATAGTTCGAATCCGAGCTTGTGCGATAAACTGAAGAATCACTCTGGTGCGACATAAAGTCGCGCTTCACATGGCTCCTTTTTTCGCGAGCAGAGTCATAAGAAAACCTAAACCTATCTTAATATCGATCTTCAGCGTGTCGCACAAACGAGTGTGGAGGAAGAAAGGTGTGGTGTTCCTCCAACTAGAGGGAGGAGCCTCTAACCAAGCTAAGCGATCGTGCTTGGTGGCCTGCAGGCCGACGGGCATACTTCGGAAGTTGTATATATACCGCTAGGCTTGCGAAAGTTTCTTGCGCGATTCAGAATTTTTGAATTTGGTGCGTCGGCTGCGATGGGTGAGGTCGTTTAGTAGAAGTTCCGTCGTCATTTCGTATATGGCGCCGTATGTAGCTAGTCGCTATACGTGCAATCGAACTATGGTGAGTCGCAGTACTGTTTTGTAGCACGAGCGTTAATCGCACTTCCATTTGTTGAATTCACATTCACGTTCGTTGCAGGCAGTGCAAATTTTCCTCACCGTTCGGAACAGGAGATTTGTTTTGTTTTTAAAATACAAAAATATTCCAGGCATAAAAACAGTAGCAAAACAATTATAACCAATTAGTGTAGTCAGCAAGGTTGTTCCGGAAAAGTTTTCACGAGTATATCAGGAAGCCTAGCAAAGTTGTTTTAAATTTCAGCCTGTTTCGAGTAAAAGTGTAGTTATCTCAATAATTACTGGTAACACTACAAAGGAACTTGATACACAGTCTTATTATAGAAGTGGAAAATCGTCTCTAGATTACTATTAAAGTAAATTGAGATATTGCACGCTGCGATACAGTACGCACGTATGAACTACTGTCAGCTCCACTGGGAGGGAAGCGTCGAATCCTCATTGTTGAGTCTAACCCTTTGTCTTAGCTGCAACTATCTGCCTTCGAATATCAGACCGAATTGCAGTTGTTTAGGTACACACACTTAAATTTCATTCCACATACATATGTCCGATTGTATATCGAAGTGATTTCAACTCAAATATAGTGCAATCATTATTATTCACTCTAATAGTCCACTTTGCAACGTAGGTCTCCTAACTTGAATCACAATAACATTGTTAGTAAGAGGATTTCCCTAGTATATCTACCACGTTATCCATCAGGCCAGGTTTGGTATAGGGTTTCATTATTAGCTTAATGTATTTGCACAGTCATCTCTCCATTCGTCACGACTCCATTTCATTCTTTGGGCGTCGTACCCAAAGAATGAAATGGAGTCGTGACATTTTGTGTTAATAGTAACAAGAAGGAGAGGCTTAGTCCAGCAGTAGACTGTTAAAGGCTGATGATGATGATGAGTCACAACGCGGAGAGACAAGACACGTAAACGTCGAAGTAATTACAACTAAAAAGATAGTTAATTTATTATTATTCGATGGGCGAAGAACATTTTATTTGGCAAGCATCCTATTTAGGAGCCAAATTGTGGCTTCAACGTGATCCTCATAGTAAGACGTAGCCTGCCGAGATGGATAGCGTGATATTTAAGACCTGCCGTATTTGCACATGATGCTCGTACGAATTTGCTTTGAGACGAATATAACCAGTAGTTTCATCTTGTGAAGTTTCTAGACTTATACAGGGCACTCACGTTGTCACGTGAAATGAATGTCTGGGTGGATCATTACTGCAGTCGGCACGAGCTTGCGGGCGTTGAATCATACTAAAGTACGAGCCTTTCTTTATCGTATGAGCGGAATCGTATGCTTTAGACGATGATGGTCTGTTGAGTTTTCAAATAAATGTACTCCACTGCACAGTTGCGGCCGTATTCTGTCACAAACAAGGTGTACAGTAAGAAAAATATGACTGGAACAAACACTGTTAAAACTTAGTTCTATCCATAGGTATATGAAAATACTATACAGCGCAGTCTTCGTCATTTAGCCTATAACGTTTCTAATCTGCATTGCAGATAAACGCGGCTCTACATGGAAAATTGTATTTTCAGTGCAAATTAAAAATATACAGGTGTCACAAGACCCATCACCAAGCCGAAGTCAACTCGTTGTGAACATCATGCCAAGTCATACTAACCAAAAATAATACCTGGGAAACTTTTTTTTTTTAAGATTTCACATTTTTTTTAAACCGCAATTAAAAGCGCGCGCGTGCAATCCCCGAAATACGTCTACGTCATATCTAAAGAATATATTGGCAGGGTAAATGCATTGATTTTGTACCTAATTAGAAAACTTCCATACTAACTTTGAGCCTCAATATCTCCTGAACCAGTAATTTCTCAGGTATGGTGCCGAAGTAAAAAATATTCGCAGTGATTGGTACAACATGGGATTTCAGTTTTCGTCAAGGATCTTTTTACTCCCTATATACAACTGGACTTGAAATACGATATTTCCGTAAAAATAAAAAAATACTTAAGTCTTATTTAAATATATATGGGTCAGACATTCAATGCGTAAGTCGAAGCTCGGTGCTACAAATAAAAAATAAATGAAAAGAATGGCATTTTTAAAAGTTGTATCACGTTCACAAATGTAGGAAAAAATTTGAAAATATCTATCCGGAGCGTATTAAGCGAGTATGGCCAGATAAAATATATTTTTATGTATAAATTATGGGGTCGGAGCTCACTATACATTTTATATCCAGTCTCTAATAGTCTCTTAATATGTAAATAACTATTATGTTTAATTTATTGAAACAATGCGACAGCTATTGAAATCTTCTGTAAAATATATCAATATTATGTTTAGTAAAGTATTAATGGAACTAACTAATCCATGATTCATTATTTTACATGCATATAAAATAAACATTTAAACAAATCATCATAAATCTATAATAAGTTTGCATTGATTAAATCATACTTTATTTTAACCTCTTAAATAAACCAATACAGTTAAATAAATAATATGTTATTTCCACATACACATACATATCGTCACGCCTTTTATCCCCGAAGGGGTAGGCAGAGGTGTATTTCTACACCCACTTTTCGCCAGATATACTTTAGTCCCACGTAATAAGGGGCGAGCCTATTGCCGTGACGGGCACATTTCCAGACTCCGTGCTGCTACTGAGAATTTCGTGACAGAAAAACCCAATAACACTGCCCGACCCAGGAATCGAACCCGGGACCTCCCGATCCCACAAGCACATTTATGCCGCGAGACCAACGAGGCAGGGTAGGGTTTGATGTCAAATTTTCCGTCTCTACGCAAAGATGGTATTTGCATCGTGTTATTCCTTAGTCGCCTCTTACGACACCCACGGGAAGATAGGGGGTGGTGACACTTGTATTCTATGCCGTCAACCACACGGTCTACGCAGTCGGTTATTTCCATACTGATAATAATATTATAAATTACTGTTCGCCGCGAATCACCCGCGTTATTTTCGCCAGCCTGTCAAAAGCGCTACCTTTCGGGTCAAATTATAGCCTATATGTTGCCCTACAAACTCAGACAGACAGACATACAAAAGTTTTAAAATGGTTGTTTATGACTTGGTATCGTATTATAAACTTATGCACTTGAAAATCATAGTTATTTTAAAAATCACAGACAGACACTCCTAGTTTATTTATAAATAATGTTGTATAGATGCGAAAGTTTGTTTATTGGTTTGGTCTTCTCGACGACCCGGTAGCATTGTGTTTTAAGGCCCATCCACATGGCACAATTTTAACAAAATAGTATAAAATTAGGTATGTCTATCTATTGTTTGTTTTGTACTAGAATGATGTTGTGTGTTCGTGGTAGATTTGGTAAAATATTGTTATTAATATTACACGTCAAAGCATAGCATTGCATCAGTGCGGATTTTTATGTGGAAACAGTCTAACGGCTGTATGTAAAACAGAAATAACCTCTATAGTTGGTACCACAGAGTACCTTTGTATGTGTTGGCACTGTGCGTGCGTAGGCAGGTTTTCCAAGTATTTTGTGGTGATAAATATTAAGAGCAGGCACTTCAAATGTTATACTATTATTTTATAAAAGCGGCGATAGTCCAGTGGTGTAGGTAACGGACTGCCGAGACGATGGTCTCGGATTCGATCCCCAGTTACCCCGGGCACCCAACTCTGACTTTTTGAAGTTATGTGTATATAAAAATGTTAATTTTCGCACGCTTAACAATGTGCCCGATAGATTGCAGTAGGCTCGCCTTCTATTACATTAGGATCAAAATATAATTGGCGAACTGTGGGTGTGTAATACACCTCTGCCTACTCCTTCGGGGATAAAGGCGTGAAGTAATGTTGGGTTATGTAAATATATCCTGAAATAGCCACAGATACTAGTAAGGTAAAACTTTAGCATTCGATTAGTTAGGTCTTTGTCTGTCGACTGATAAGGCAGATACATGATTTGAAGATATTCGCTCGATAACATTCTCATGTAAACCATTTCTTTGGCATATCATTTAATATATTTTGAACAAAATTTAGCTGTTCTTTCTAAATTCTAAAGCAACTAGTCGCTATGAAAGAAACCTTAACATTTTATCGTATGATATTTTTTTTTCTGTGTGTAGTAAAATTTAGGCAGGGCGAAGTAACTGACTATACAATATTACTATAATTGGTCCTTTGACTGCCTCTGTGGTCCTGTGGTAGTGTTAGCGACTGCGGATCATGATCATCTCGGGTTCGATTCCCGGGTCGAACAAAAAGTGATATTGGGTTTTTCTGTGCATAGGGTTCCCATCAAGAACTTAGGGTCCCAAGCCAACCTCACCTGCAAGTGGTGCACCTGCCGATCAACGGACGAGGCTCTGGCAAACAAAATATCCCGATAAGCGGCAATAGGCTCGTCACCTATTACGTGGGATCAAAACACTGGCGAAAAGTGGGCGTTTAATATGCCTCTGCCTACCCCTTCGGGGAGACAGGCGTGAGTCTATGTAATGTAATGTAATGTTTTTCTGTTAGGAATTATCCAATAGAAGTTCGGGATGAGCGAGTTCGCGGTGTCACACTCCCGTGCCTCGGAAAGCACGTTAAGCCGTTGGTCCTGCGCCTAATCTCTCTCCGGTCGTGTCGCATGTGACGTCCCATCGGACTATGAGAGTGAGGGAATAGAGAGTGCACTTGTGTACGCGCACACGCTTGTGCACTATAATATGTCCCGCGCTCTGTTGGCAAGTCTCAAATATAGACAAGCCGCCGTGGCCGAAATCGGTCGGGAGGACATCATAATTGGTCCCCGAACGATTGTATTTTATTACTATAGGTTAGTCTCTGTGCTACGTGATTAGTTTAATAACGTAACAAAGAGACCTTATAATCTCAATGTCATTTAATGTGGTCTTGATATGAATAAATTTTAAATTTTTACACGCTTTTATTTACTTTCAACTGATCAGGCGTCTGTAATGAAATTTTGCAGGATATATTTGGCCCATTTCGCCGGTTTTCTATTGAGCTGAAATGTTGCATGTATGTGTATATCGCATGACAATGCATTATAATGATATTTTTGAGCTGATCTGATGATGGAGCTGGATGTTGGCCATAGGAAAGCCGCAATAAAATGACACAATCCCATTGAGTTTGGGCTTGTTTGATTCGTATTAACGAGTACTTCACCATAGCAGCTCAAACATGCCGCTTTTGCTGCGAGACAACAGTGAACAAAACGCGATTTTGATTCGAGCCTGAGGCAAAGTAGCTTTTTAATTTTTCAATCTTCAGTGCCACGAATTGACATTGTTCAGCCACAAATTTGAAACATTCTAATTTTACTGTGCTCTGTCTCTTTCACATGCATATAAAAAAGCGAGTGAAAAACTCCTTCGAAATTCGATTTTGGAATTCGACCTCAAAGAAAACACGTTCGGAAACGCGTTATACCCTAAAATTTAAAGATAAACAAATATCTTTATATATAAAGAAAATATGTTGTTTTTAAATGTTATTGTTTATATGTTTAATATATTATTGGATTTTAATAAAAATAAGTCTAATTAAAAGTATAAAATTGGTATTTAACCAATACATTTTTATTTGGAATTTAAACAATGATACATTTGAAAAATAAACATCAGGGACACGGTATCAAAACGCGATTTAAAAAAATAGCGGGAATAATGTAAACATTTCGCTGATGCTGAAAGCGTGTAGCGTAACGTGTTAAATTATATTAATATAAATACTTAATCTAAAAAGATGAGTGAACTAGCGATGATGACTGTACTTTAACACCAGAAGAGTTAAAGCAATAAGTGATTAATGCAGAATTTTGTTTTCAATTTATTCCTGATAATTTTTATGTCTCCTAAGTAATATGTGTTCTCACTGCTGAGGTGAAAAGTTATGTGTGCTACACGAGAAGTTGTGTGTGCAAAAAACTTCGCAGTTTTTTGCATCTCATGCTGTTGAGTCCCACACTACACTCAGAATCCTTCGCTTGCTCGGGACTCAAAATCAGCACTCGAAACAAAAAACAACTTTGCTCTCTTGTTGCACAAATAACAATTTTTTGACGTAGTATTATAATTTACCGTCTATTTTAACAATTGTTTTACCTAATTTAAATTCAGAATAGTTAAAATTAATAGCTGCTAACAAAAGTAGAAAACTGTTAAAATAGGTACATATGTTTATTTAAATGCAGTTAAATTCAAATGTTGATCTATAAAAAACAAGATCACATATAACACCTCGTTCGTGTGTTTTAATGAGGTATGATTCCTGAACAATCATAAAAATAACAATTGTTTTTAAAGCAAAATATCTGCAAAATTTACATTGCATACTTGATAGAGATTTGTGATAAGTATAAATGTTAAAACGACATCTCTAACTAGCACTGTTTTTTAAATAAGTAGTAGTAATCAATAAATTATTTTTCAGTGCACACCAATAATTTTGACTACATTCAACCTATATAAACATTAAAATTACAAAATAATAACGCCTACTTTTCCTCTGCGATTCAGAAGAAAGAAAAAACATAACAATCGAACACATACAGTAGACACTGTACAACACTTGCAGATAGGCCATAAAACAAAATCAAAGATTATTATCTCGTGCTTTAGACCGTAAAATTGATACCTGAATACATTTCAATCAATCAATCAGCCTATTGCAGTCCAGTGCCGGACATAGGCCTCACCCGACATGCGCCGCAATAACCGATCCTTCGCCTTCCACATCCAGTCCGCCACAGTTACCTTTTCCAGGTCGTCGGACCACCTAGTCGGAGGGCGACCCATACTTCATTTTTCGAAACGCGGTCGTTGGTCCTTCGGCAGACGTTGTCAGTCCATTGCCACTTCAGCCTGCTTATACAAATAGCTGAGTCGGTACCTAACTCTAGTTCTCTTCTGGATGACCTCGATGCAAATTTCATATTTTAGAGAGACTCCGAGCATAGCTCGTTCCATGGCACGCTGAGCGACTTTAAATCTATGGACCAGCCCGACCGTGAGAATTCCAGGTTTCAGCACCGTATGTCATAACTGGTAGGAGGCACTAGTCGAAGACTCCGCTTTGCGGAATAGAAGACCTGTCGAGAAGACCTGACGTAGTTTACCGAATGCTGCCCATCCCAACTTAATCCTTATATCGATTTCCTTCTCTATGCTGTGACTACCCAACTGTATTACATGCCCCAGGTAGACATACATGAATGTATATACCATATAATAATTTTGTAGGAGACATGACGTGCGTCGATCTGAGAAAATTAGCGAACACGGTGGCCGAACTAAACACAGCTAGTTACACCGGCAACCCAACGTCATTATGAAAGCGGTTAAGGAAACACACGCGAATAATTATATACATAATCGACAAGGTACCTTCACATCTATATATTAATCTTGTACACATATTGTATATGTGAAGATACTTCAAGATACGAAACTGAAAGAGAATGTTTCATCAAAAGATTCAGCTTATAATTGTAAGATGAACCTATAAACTTCGTATCATGTACATCTAGATGCCAAGGTTAATTACAATTCTTGTAAAAAGTCAAAGTGCGTAAGAAATTCTCGTCCGCCCAGAAACTTATTAAGAAAAATAAGCACCCTGCGAGGTTTGCGGCAGCGCAGCTTATAAAACTAATTGAGCATCAATATGTCGCATGTCAAACGGCTAATTGGCTAAAATAACCACCGAGAGTCCTCCTTTAATTGGCAAGCGGCATCGCGGCAGACCCAGACGAAGATGGTGGGACAAGCTTGTTTCCTTTGGTACGGGCAGATTCCATACGCTGAAAATAGAAATTGATATAACAAGAGGACCTCCTCTTGTTATATCAATTTTCTTCTTTCTTTTTCCTATAGTAAGTAGAACGTTACGGGCCAAAATTATAAATAGTAATTCCTTCGTACTTATTCAATGTTGAAGTCATAGCAATTGATCCAGTAACTAATTTTCCTTCAGCATAATTATTATAAATTGCGGTTGACGTCGATTGTAAAATGCCGAATCCTACAAATTGCCTGTGACATATTACAAGTCTGCGAAATTGAAATAAAATGTCTAATCTAGGATTTATTTGAAATTATTAAGAATCTATTTTAATAAGTCCTGTATCTGAACAATGACGGCAATTCTTTAGCTTAATAGGAGAATAAGGATAAATAAATCTATTAACTGGGGTAACACATAATTAGAAAGACATGCGGAACTTCTAAATTAATATATATTACTAGAGGACGCCAGCAGCAACGCCTGCAATTGTTTAAAATTTTCCCGTTTTGGCGGATCCCGTGGGAATTTCGGGAAATCCCTTCTTAGTGCACCCCTACGATCCCCAAGGAACATACATGCCAAATTTCAGCTTCCTGCGCCCAATAGTTTCGGCTGTAGCGTGTCTGTCAGTCAGTCAGTAACGCAAGTATTTTATATATTAAGATTAAAGAGCGCACAAATAAAAAAATGAAATGTGTCTTTTTAAGGTACTTGCTCTCCGACTAGGTGGAGTGACGATATACGCAAAGTGGCTGGCAGCGGCTGGACACGAAAAGCCGAAAATTGGACTCAGTGGCATGCCATTGGAGAGGCCTATATCCAGCAGTGGACTCTTGCAGGCTGATGATGATGAAGGTTACCTGATATCATATAGAAACTCTAGAGGTTATCAAGAAGTTGAGATAATATTATGTCAAAACTGTTCTATTGCATTGTTTAAAGTATCAGTGTATGTACATATTATTTCTTTACGCCTGCTTTTTCGCTGAGTGAGGGCACCAATTCCCAATCAACCTACTCTCCTCCATCGCGCTACTACAATGGCGCGCCTTTTGTCATCTCTTCTCTAACATCCCGTAGGCACGAATTGGATGTGTTTCCCTGGCTTTTGCAATGCTAAGAAAAAAATGCTATTATATGTGTAGTCTGCTGTTGCTTTAGCAGCTGCTGACACTTTAAATTCAATATAAGGCGCAATATTTTATTGGCATGGCACAGCAGTCGTCTCCCCACATTCATATAATTAGGTCGAGAATATGTAGTCTATATATGTATATGAAAAACTATGTTTTTATCGCATACACATCTTTATAAGTAATCCCACAAATACGGTTAAAAAGCTACCCCACCTTCACATCCTATTTATTGGTATTATGTAAATTTTAGTATTCTATAGCCTGATTCCATGATTGTATACTAGTGTACTTTGCCATCGCATTTGGGCACATATTGGCACATGCTGGCGTATACCGGCGCATGCAGTCGTTTGCCATTGTATGACGCGGCATGCCGTCGAATACATGCGCATTCCACCTCTGTATACTCGACTGCTTTCTTGTATGTCGTTGTGAGAAAACCTCCTCGATACACCGAGATTTTTAAACATTAAAATCTTAATTTTACGAATGAATTTACGGGGAAAATTTATTATAATGCTATTCGCTGCACTCCACCCATATGTGGTGGCCAAGGTGGCATATTTTTATGTCATTTGAAATACTAAAGTGAAACATAGGGGAGCTGCATTTACGTAAAATGCGTTATAGTATTTATTATAACAGAATCTACGACAACCTTACTAACTGATTTACTTACTTTTATTAAAAAAAAGTAAACGACGTATTTTAACTAAACAAAACTTTTCTATTACAAAAATGGAGGTTGATAACCTTTGCCACATAGCAGTGGTAAACTCGAGTAAAGACTAGCGGAAACCGAGCTCTCAAAGCCGCTGGAATTTCAAACTCCATTTTGTAAGTAATGATCACACAATACTAGATTGTAAGAGGATTTCTCGGGGCAGCCAAGTCCACTATTTCGACACGACACGACAACTATTTTTTTAAGTAATACTCTCGGTAATCCAGTCTTGCCGCTGCACTCTACCATTTAAGCGCTTACTTTGTCAATTTATTACTTTAATTAATATTGATTACAATGTTAAATTATGCTCAAAGGCAACATTATAATAATTTCGTTTTCAATAAACTACACACAACTCGAACTATTCTAATAGATTCATTAAAATTCTTGTCGTTTTTAAAATTTTCTGCGAACTTAGAGGATAAATTTTCGCAGAGGTAGTCATGTATGTATTACGTACAAATAGCTAGTCAGCTACGTAGGACGTAACTACGTGCATGTATTTATTAATAGAGACGCCGCTATAACATCAAATTAACGCTTCGGCGCGTGCTCGTACTTTTGCATTTTAGTTATAGACCTATTACAGACGCCGCGCCGCTCGGAATTTCTTCAAGCGAGACTCGGTGATCGAGTGTTACCTGTAGCTGTGTATATCATAACAATTCTCCCTTATCGCCCCATCTTACATGTTATCAACATGTCCATAGATTCCCTTGGGTGAATTGATTATTATTGATGGATTTCACCCGGATTCAGTAAGGGCAGACGAAGTATTAATGGCTGTTACAGGTAAATATGCGTGCTAATCCACTGACATAAATACAGTCTGGCACGCAAACGGTATATGATAAATCAAAAAAGTTATTGCTCGTAAATCGAGTTTTCAGACATTGTCTACTAATTTTCGGTTTAAAAAAAGTTCGTTGTATTAGGCCTTAGGGAGGAGCTTGTTCAAAGACTATGGTACAATGGGGAAGTTCGTAAAGCGTTTACGTCTCCGCTGAATCAAGTTTCCATCGTTGTACGTAGTTACAGTAATAATGTATATATAACTGTTTGTTACATTGGGTGCACGTGCAATACATTGAGAATGTAGTACTTATGTAGTCGTCTCGACGCGGTTACAAACTTACAATTGTTGAGCTTTACACATAAGCATTCGTATTCTCAGGACTCCATCTCTTACTTACACAATTGCCTGTTTTGCGCTAAATTAGAGCAGTTTCTCGTATAAATGTCTAAACAGTTTCACCACCGCCACCGCTCGCCACGTTGCGATTAGCATCTAAAGGCTACTTGTTGGTTTTAGACCAAACCAACTTCACTATTCTGCAAACGTGCCCAGTCTATAAAACGTTTTATTCTGTAGGTAGCCCGCGATCCAGGAATGCTTATATAAAACAACAAATGCTTGAAGTAAAACGCTACTCTCAAAACCTAAATTACTTTCATAATTCTAAGTATACCACCTGTAAATGTACCTACATTATGGATTGCAATAAATTGAATTGATTATATCGGGCATTGACCATAAAAGTCTAATAGTACTGTGAATGAGCCGTAAAACATATTTTTAAGTAAGTATTTCAGTAAAAAGCTGTAAAAATTTAATCAGAGATAAAATAATGAGTCAATAAGACTTTCAAAATTGAAAACTACTCCACCATGAAATGTTGAGTCGGAGCCATAATTAAAAAAGAATCTAGAAAAAAATGAGGATACTAACGGAATAAAAAGTTGAGAACCGAAAGCCAAATGAAGACGATTTCGGAAGCTGTTATAGATTTATTTAAGGGTCATTCATTCTACTCGGAACTTCACCAAAATTTTATTCCTGGTTATCAACTTCACATAATTTTTGAGGCTTTTATACACGGTCTGGTATTTAATGAGCTCGATCTTGTTTTAATGCCAAAGTATTAAGCTACTCGCTTATAACATAAATTACCTGATTTAGAGAAACGTGAATTTGAGAATATGCTTTCAATAGCGTTTTGTAAATATGGAACTCACTCATCACGATTATGTTTTCCAAGAATTTAAGCACTAAATCACTTATGAGCAACCGTAACCTTGAAAACAAGCTCTTTTCCAATTACGATAGATTTTTCATAATAATCTTGGGTTAGGCCGGCCTTAGCGATATACGTATAATATACGTAGTATCCATCCAATCCACGATACAAATACCGGCTTTCAGGCTTTACCGCCTGAAATGGGGAATGCAGTACAATCTAATCGGAGCAGGTGGAAGCCAAACTACCTGATGTAATTATAGTACCTAGCTGAGGGACCTTCAATTTGTAGTCGAGACACGCCATTTTCAGTACACGATAATAGTGGCTTTTCATCAAATAGTTTCGCTGGAGCGTCTTTGGAAAAGAAAGAATTCTCTTAAAGTGTGCACGTTGGAACTACGTGGCGCAAGTTAGTTATATCGGCTACTTGTTCGCTGAGATGCTTTTTGCTGAGATTTCGAGCGAGTAAAAAACGAGCTAGAAACCGCTTATATGTGTACAATTAACTTTCTTGTTTTACTACATGCATTCTTGGTGAGTTAGGTCGAGAAGTAAGAGGTTCATCTTAGGCAAATTCTTATAAAACTATTGTAATCGTCTGTTACTGCCATCGCTTGCTGCTTTCTCGGGCAAATCGCGCTTCAGTAGGTACATACACTTTTTCTTAATGTACTTTGTGTGATTGTTGCATGCCGGAAACGCTAAACAGATTTTATATAGGTTATTATAGTTAAAATATATATTTAAGTTATATGCACGCCAGTAACATCACAGTCGGTGACTATATCACATCTAAGTTTACCGTGCGTACCTCACATACACGCACGGAAAATGCTAAAAGTAAGTTAATAGAATTTGGCATCCAATTCCACTATCGTTTACAGAAGTTTATACGATGTGACGTGTAAGTCAACATTCACTTGGCGAGAGCACAAGAGCCACAATCGGGCCTGAAAAATGTCCTGACCTGGAACATAAACTCTAATTGAGAAAAACGAAATTCCGCACGCACCAAAACGTTCATAACTAACTTGTTGATGTTCCTAAATGGAACGTGAAATTTTTCACTAATTGAAGTGCTGACAAAGCTCACACATTTTATCATCGCATCGTATCAATTTTCAATCGAACGAGATTGTTCATTAAATTTTTATATATTTCGTGTATGCTTGCACCATTATTCCATATGTGTATTTATTTAAATTTGCCGGCACATATTTGATTTTTACCCGATATCGGAACGCAATGGTTTATAAATGTACATATGTTGTTTGTTAATTGATCTATTACTGTTGGCCTTTATCATAGAGGATCACCCTCGCACTCTTTATATGACGAGGAGAATTGTAGTTGCGTCATACTCGTGAACGTTTGCTACTTGTGGTGTATGTTCGATCTTAGTTGTGTGGACTTGTATTGCTAATGGCCATATAACATTTTTAACATGATATAATCGAGTGTTGCTTGTATGAAAATTTTCTTTCCTTTCACTTGTCATCATCCTCTTAGCGTTATCCCTGTAGCAAACCGGGGTTCGCTTACTAGTGTAACTGGACTAGCATAAATATTAGCTTTTCCGCAGAGCGACTGCCTGTCTGACGTCTGCAACGCAAAGGCATAGCGATATTAAATGGTTTGGGCTAGTATAAGTTTGTTCAGAGGTACTGACTCCTTATAACGTCTCTCACTCTCTAGGCTATTGCTGCCTATACATGAAATCACCTGTCCTGCTTAATATATCAACGCAAAGCCTAAAATGCAGAAACAAGACACACAAACATTTGGTGGGTTCATTTTATAACGTCTGATGGATTTGAAATGAAATGATTCAGGTGGATCCACGATCGTGTTGGGATCGCGGGCGACGGAAGGAACGGGGAGAGCTTTAAGGGAGGCCTATGTCCAGCAGTTACGCACGCCTTTAGACTGATATGATGATGATGATGAAATAGTCGACCTCTGAATGGATAGAAAGAGATTGTTTTGTTTCAAAATTCGCTGATTTTGAAGCAAGCACGTAGGTACTTGCAACAGCTAGTATTAAATAAGTAGGTATGCCACATTAAAATATGAAACATCAATCTACATTCGAATGAGCAGACATGATAAAGTTTGATACATCACACATGTAATCCAATGCTAGACAAATAAATTACTAAGCTTTACTTATTATTAAGTATCCTTTTAGCTCTCGTATTTCCATAAATTTTGCGTTACGAAAATGCCAAATCCTTACTATTCCTCTCATTAAGTCACGTAGGTATAGTTTTCATAGCAATTTTACAGAACCTGAAGCCTTTATCGATAAATGAACCATCGAACACAACAAAACATCAAATCAAAGCAGTAGTTCCTGAGATTAGCACGTCAAACAAACAAACAATCTTCAGCTTTACGACATTAGTTTGGATCACTATGGCTGTCTGATTTTCGTGTGTTGTAATGTCCGCTTTATAGAAATGTATGGTGTTGTCAATGAGTATCGCTCGGTCGTAATACGTTTTATAGTTATTGTTTTCCAATATAGACGCTGGGTGATATGTATAGTAAGGTTTATGTTGATCCTCAAAACTAGTTTTAAAGAGACTTTAGATATAATACATTCTTTGGTTGTAATTATTAGGTATGTGTGTTTGAACATAATTTTATTGAATTATATTTCGTCAATTATGGCTGGCAGGCAGGCAGGCAGGCTGCTCGAAGGCTGCGCGTAGCGGTAGATCCTCGCAGGCCGTTGGTTCAGCTGGCAGACGCCGGCGGTGCGAGTACGATGAGCAGGGCAGGCCAGACTCTTCGGCAGAGGTGACGCCGATGGCGATGCAGGAAAGTGTAGCGGTCTAGGAGCGTAGCCCGGAGCTTAAGGTAAACCTGGAACCCACAGCTGGGACCAGGATACGCGTATGAAGTAGTAGTAGCACGTAGTTAGGCACGGTAACAATAATTAGGGATGCCAGTCTCTCTGTCGGCCCCTATATATACTGGGCCCTCCATCAGAGTTCGTGTCGGCGCGTAACCAAATATGGGCAAAACTTACGAGCGCGGACGATGGCCTTCTCTGATTGGCCGAGCGTATGGGCGGTACTGTGACGCAACGCGGTAAGTACCGGACATACGTTACAATACCGCCCGCCTCAGGAGAGGATTTCACGTGGCTAACAAGGAAAATCCGACTAGCTGCGTTAGGTCTATGAGTCCGCTACTGTCCAAGCTAAGACGGCATATAGAGAGAAGGAAGGGAAAGTCTTCTGCGGTTTGTAACAAATAGTTAGGCACCATAGTGTATAAGTTTTAGGTCCTTAATGTGCCAAAACCCAAAAGAATTTCCAGACGCGTCCGACAACTCGTAAACGAGAGGCGACTTTTTATTAATCACTGTGCACTTCACGAATTTAGGGGCTAGTTTCTTACAGAAGGACTTATCCTTGTCGCTCTGATAAAAAGTCCTTTTCCACACAGTGTCTCCCACATTAAACTCAGCTGGTTTACGGCGTAAATTATACGTTTGGGAATTCCTAGCGTGAGCTTGAATGAGGAGTGCCTGAACTTTGTCAAATATGCCTGATAAGTGACCTATGTTTTCTGCGTAATCGTCCCTAGGTATGTATACTATATCATCAGCGTCCGTGTCGACATAGTGTGAGCCGCATGGAACTAATTCACGTCCATATACTAAAAAACTAGGTATATAGCCCGTAACTTCATTAACTGCAGTATTTAATGCAAACTGCACCTTAGGTTCCTACCTAAGGTAAGTGTCCCATAATCTCTGGTCATTTCCTACAAACGCCGCTAAGGTAGAACCAATGGTTTTATTATAGCGTTCGACCGTATTGACATGTGGGGAATATTTAGGAGTATAATGAAGATTAGGGATTTTGTACTTGCGCAACATAGCTTTTAAAGTAGCACTGACAAACTGTTTACCATTGTCCAATATAATTGTAGATGGTATACCATGAACTAAAAAAAATTTTTCTTCCAAAATATTAGTTATTATTTCAGCAGTTGCGCGCCTGATAGGAAAAAGTAGACAGTATTTACTAAAACAACAAGTTACTACAAAGATGTAGGCGTTTTGTTTTCTTGTGACGGGTAGTGGCCCCACCAAATCTACACTAATGGTTTGGAAGGGTCGTGAACACACTTTGGGTCATCCCATGGTTCCCAATGGTGCATGGTTCTGATGTTTGTGCGCGATACAAGTGTCGCAAGAATTTATGAACTTAACTACGTCATCGCGCATTTTGGGCCAATAGTAACGCAGTGCTAAGCGCTTGTAAGTTTTAAATATACCGAAATGCCCCGAAGTGGGTTCGGCATGGTTCTCTAATATGGCATTATTTCGATCAGAAGAAGGTAGTACTTCTTTCCATCCGAACTCCTTACATAGCATACACCTAGATTTAATCAAACGATACAATTTATTCTTTTTAATAGAATAGTCTGGATAGTCATTAGGCGAAGATAAACAACCATTGTAGGTGGCTGAATACCATTGATCAGTGTCAACATTAGGGTCATTCACGTTATTATTATTCGCGTTAATTATATTTACAGGTAGGGATCGTGATAACGCATCGGCTATAATATTATCTGCGCCGCGCCGATGCTTTATTTCGAAGTTAAAGGCTGACAGACGAACCGACCACCGAGCTAATCTACCAGTCGGGTTGCTCAAGTTTAGGAACCATTTCAGTGCGGAATGGTCAGTATACACAACAAACCTTAACCCGTTATCTAAATAACAGCGCCAATATTCGAGGGCTGTTAGAACTGCTAATGTCTCCTGTTCTGTTATACTGTAGTTTTGTTCCTGTGCATTTAGTGACCTACTCATGTAAGCGATAGGTAGTTCCACGCCATCTATTTCTTGTGTAAGTAACCCACCGATGCCGCTCGCACTCGCATCTGTGTGAACTTGAAAAGGTTTCTCGTAATCGGGACACGATAATATTGGTGCGGAGCTTAACAATTGTTTTAGTTTACAAAACGAGTCATCAGCTTCCACCGACCACTGGAATGGTGCAGCTTTCTTACCGGTAGAAGTAAGTTTGTTCAAAGGACCGGCAATAGTACTAAAATTAGGTATAAATCGCCGATACCATGATGCAATGCCTAAGAACCTTTTGACTTCTTTTTTATTCTTAGGCGTAGCATATTGAAGAATGGCTTATAATAAATATACGAATACTTGTAATCCTTTAGAGTTTACTACGTAGCCCAAGTACTTCAATTCATCACGGAAGAATTTAGATTTTTCTAAGTTTATTGTAAGGTTCGCCGATTTTAATTTTTCGTATACTTTATTTAATAGTGACACATGAGCATTAAAAGATGGCGATATAAGCACGACATCATCTAAGAAAACGAATACAGAGTTTTCGAATTCAGGGCTGTTCGTAAACAAGTGATCCACCAAACGCTGTTGTGTCGCAGGCGCATTCGTTAAACCAAACGGCATAGTCACAATTCTAAATGTTCGTCTAGTAGGCACATAGAACGCAGTCTTATCACGATCACATTTGCGAAGAGGCGTCTGCCAAAAGGACTTAGATAAGTCTATACTACTTAGATATCTAGCGTTCCTAAGATTGTCTAAAATTTCGGATACGTAAGGTAGTTTGTACGCGTCTTTTTTCGTAATAGAATTAAGTTTCCGACTATCTAAACAAAACCTTAGTTTACCGTCCTTCTTAGGCGTTAGTAAAATCGGTGACGACCACGGACTTTCGCATTTTTCTACCACTCCCAATGCAAGCATTTCGTCTAATTCGTCAATAATTATTTTTAATTTCACCGGCGGTAACCTATAATATCTTTGGCGTATCGGCGCAGAATCTCCAATGTCTATTGCATGTTCTATTAAGTGAGTTCGTGATAAACCGGTTTTTTCAGTAGAAATCGACTCGTATTGCTTTATAATTAACTTAGCCGTTCTTTGTTGTGACTCACTCAACTCACTAAAAGATTGCAATACGTTCGTGTTACTCGGCTTATTTTCACTTAACACACTACACGGCAATGTTTTAGACATGCATACAGATGCGATATGGTTAGGCAGTAATTTAAATAGTTTCCAGAAATCGATGCCTAAAATTAAATTACTTGTAACTTCTGGAATAATATAAGCTTTCAATAAGTGGGTTCGATTATTAAAAGTAGTGGGTAAGTTGATAAAACCGCGCGGCAACAAGATATTTCCATTCGCGGTCCGAATGGAATTAGTGTTGTGACACTGCTGTATTTCTAACCCGGTTTTAGAAATTACCTCCAGATGGGAGTTGTTACCTAAAATTGTAATGGCTGAACCGGAATCGAGCAATCTACAAATAGGTAAACTGTTAATCGTTACGTTAACATAGGGCCGTAGGTAATTTTTAGGTTTATTATCCAGGATCGAGGCCACGGAATAACTAGAGAAATACACTTTTAGAGTGTTAAGCCAATTTCTCCAATCATCTTTGTCAAAATTGGTTGAATAGGTTGTAGAACCTAATTAAGATTTTGACACGCCCCGACCCTGACCAACTAGTTTTTTGGTTTCGTCGATTTACAGTTCGGGCAGTTAGGGAATGTCACATCCCTACGGCCGCGCTTGAAGCAAATTGCGAACCGATCGCGTTTGCATTCATTTAAACTGTGATCATTGGTACGGCAGCGCGGGCAGTACTTGGACGTGACTAGAGCGACAGAGCTAGGTTTAGACTTAGGTTTGCTAGGTTCGTTGTTCTCAGTGTATTCGGGTTTTCTGGACATACGCTCTATAGTAGCAACGGGATAATTATTGTAGGAATTATTACGCGCTCGGTTATTAGGTTTGTGACTGTAAGCTAGGTCTGGTGCCAACGTGTCGTTACTATAATACGATTCGCGGAATTGAGAGTTCAAACATTTCATCCGTTCGTAGTTTAAACATAACGTCTGCAGTGTTGCTATACTGTCTATTGAAGTTACTGACGGAGCTAGCACTAGTGAGTAGCATGGACGTATGTTATGCAATAGGATGTCTAACTTTTCGCGTTCGGACAATCGCTTTGACGGTGACAGCCTAGCGAACAGCTGATTCATTATCGAGAGATAAATTATTATAGTTTCGGTAGCACCTTGAGTACGTCGGCGGATTTCATTTAATAACCGGTAGTCATAATCATACGGTGTGAAATCGTCTACTAATTTAGTGGTGAGTTCTTTCCATGTATTGAAATATTATTTTAGGCCGCGATACCAGTGAAGTGCGTTACCGGTGAATATTTCGGAGGCATATGATAAAATTTTAGTGGAAGGTAGATTACGCGCGGTTTGGAATTCAGTTACGCGTTGTAGGAACGCTCGGACGCATCCCGTACCGTCGTATTTTAGCTTAGACAGTTCGCTAACTCTCAAATGCTCGCAATGCAATACTGGGGCTAACCCTGCCTGCGTCGAGGTAGACGGCGCAGGTTGGGCCTCAGCCACAGCATCAGCTGAGCGAACACCTGATTGTTCAATGGCGGACAGCTCCGCCGAGAGCTTGTCGACCCGGCTGCACAATTCGGTTATTCGTTTTGAATACGCCGTAGGACGTTCCATCCTACGAAGTCTATGGAAAATGTGGTTGTGCAGTGCGGTAGACCTCCTAGCTAGGTTCGCGTCGTAAGAAATGGTTAATAAATTCACTCGCTTGGCCAGCTCAGAGACGGCCTCGCCAGCGCCCTCGAAGTCCACCGCTATGGCTAGACCCGACTCCAAAATGTCATCATTTGGAATGGCTTCCAGTAATTTAGGGAGCTGCTTCCGCAGACCTAGGACAGAGGTAGCCGGCTCCTCACCTCTAATCGCGACCTCGTAAGCTAACTCGTTCTTATTTAAAAGAAAGTATTTTATGGGGTGTGAGCCCATTGTGTATGAATAAACCGCGTAAGTATAAACTACACACTACACTTAGTGCGCAAGCGTTCCGCCCTTACAAATGGCCTACTTTACGATTAGGCGTAAAAGTTCGACCGTTAGGACTAATTAGAAAAAACGTTAGATTCAAATTTGCGAACTATTACGTAGTAGGTAGTTACACTAAAAGGTAGACAATTAGTATGAAAATACGTACCGGTTCGCTGTAGCCGCACCTGCTCGCTTACAATAATGGAGACCTGCTAGAAGAGATCTCGAGCACGGAAAGCGAGACAATAACCCACGTAGGCGCCACTGTAGCGGGTTCTGGTAGAAAAACGCAGAAAAGGTTCTATGCGTTTATTTGCCGAGTATTGTCTCACTCCCCTTGCCACGAGTATGACCGACCAACAACACGACACTGGCCTGAACACTAAGGGCTGCAGTCTCCCACGCTGTTCCCTCCGGTAGTGTGTAGGCAGGCTGCTCGAAGGCTGCGCGTAGCGGTAGATCCTCGCAGGCCGTTGGTTCAGCTGGCAGACGCCGGCGGTGCGAGTACGATGAGCAGGGCAGGCCAGACTCTTCGGCAGAGGTGACGCTGATGGCGATGCAGGAAAGTGTAGCGGTCTAGGAGCGTAGCCCGGAGCTTAAGGTAAACCTGGAACCCACAGCTGGGACCAGGATACGCGTATGAAGTAGTAGTAGCACGTAGTTAGGCACGGTAACAATAATTAGGGATGCCGGTCTCTCTGTCGGCCCCTATATATACTGGGCCCTCCATCAGAGTTCGTGTCGGCGCGTAACCAAATATGGGCAAAACTTACGAGCGCGGACGATGGCCTTCTCTGATTGGCCGAGCGTATGGGCGGTACTGTGACGCAACGCGGTAATTACCGGACATACGTTACAGTCATAAAGCTATAAATCAGAGGCAGGCATAGGTAATATCATCCATCAATCATTGGACGAAGGAGCAATAATGAAAGCCTAGTAAGTATAATACGGGCAGGTCCTCATTCACTTATACTCACGTAATGATGTTTTGACCGCTATGACCAAGGAAGCCTACAAATTTAAACACATATATACATCTATACCTGCGTACATGTGTACTACTGAAATGAAGGCCGATTTCGTTGTCGGGTCCATATTCCCGAAGCCACAGGACTATTAAAGGATTAATTATTTAGGCTCGTTGGTCCGGTGTCATAAATTCACCGATTGTAACGTCTATAGGTTTAATATTCGAGTGGAACTTGTCCAAAGGCAAATATTCTGATGTTGTTGAAAACATTATGTGATGTTAAAAACATTGTTTGCATCAACTTCCGAAACCACCTGCGGGATATTTCAAAATCTGTTTATTGTGAAATATCAAAAGCATTCACCAGGCTATCACAAATAGGAGCAAATAAGTAAATACAAATGTCGAGAAACCTAGCTTAGTTCCATAATGCACAATATTTTATCAAACAGCACAAGCAAATGCTAATGAGAAAATAAGCGCAATTATATTTATAGTGTTTGTATCTATGCAATAGATACACTACACCAGTAGAGGAAGTGGCGTCACTGTGCACCTGTCACTACTAGTATATCTGTATGGTCTGTGGCTGTCACTGTCACTACGGACAGTCAGTCGATAGATAGACGCGGTGCGCGCTAGACGTGCTCTCTCTGATCTGTGTGTAGTGGTGAGCCAGTGTTACATCGATTCGTGTAGTGGTTATTTTGCTGTGATAGCAAATACTACAATATTCATAGCCGTAACATATCTATAATGTTATTGGGCATTCCTGTCAGAAAATGATCAGCAGAAAATTATAAATTCGACAGGACACAATAGATAAAACCAATATTATTTAGCAGTGACATTCATGAACTTGACCAATCCGTATCGATGAGATAATCTCAACCTAATACAGTATGCATGCGGATACACTGGCTTAGTTCATAAATAAATAATTAATGGGATAATTGATATCATTATACATCCCACTCTGATCTGAATTGTTAATTATCGCTTGTCCCGTGCCTCGGAGAGCACGTTAAGCCGTCGGTCCCGGTTGTCATGAAGATCTTTGACAGTCGTTACAGGGCGTCAGTACCTTCTAAATAAACTGACACTAGTCTAAACCATGGAATATCGCTATCCCTTCGGGTTGCGGAGGTCAGACAGGCAGTCGCTCCGTGGAAAAGCTAATATTCAGCCAAATCCGGTTAGACTAGAAAGCGGACCCCAGACTGAAACTGGGATAACGCTAAGAGAAAGAAGATACATCCCACTCAGCTCGTTAATTCTAAATTATCACTTGTCAACTTGTGTGCTCCGTAATCAATATATAAGAGACACCGGTGTCAATGTGTCTTCATACTAATCATTCGGCGCTAATATGACTATGTAGGCACCTTCATTTTAGCCACATTGTGATAGCAATATTAATGCGAATGTGTTTGCTATGAATATAGATTTATTTATTTCTTTATTTCAATTAATAAACATAGAATACACTCCATATTACAGATCAAAACACAAAACTGTGTTAAACAGTTTGACTGTGGGCTCAGTCGAGTCTCATTCTAGTGCTTAAGTAATAGAAAAATAGTAATGGTTTTATGTAATTATTATTATGTGTATATATATTTTATTTATTTAATGATAGGCATAACTACAGAAAACAAATTACAATATTGAATAGTTACAGTAGCAAGATAGTAAACATGTAAATTTGAAGTCCGATTATGGTTGAGAACAGCATTTGTAATTAAGATGGAAAGTAATTAAGGGCTAACTAGAATATACGAATAGGGAATAGTCAAATAAATTGTGAAAATAAATGAGATTATACAAAATAAATTTAAATATAAGAATAAACAAATTAAAATAAAATTAAACAGTATAAATTATTATTGATTATAGATATATACTATCTAATAAGATTTTTTTTTACTTTTTTTTAATTTATTTTTATTTTGTTCTCTCCTGATGTCCACAATCAAACATATTTAATACGTAAGGTAAACGTTTTCTAAAGTCCTATCGCCGTAATAATTACTGATTCTAGGAACATCATATTTACAATTTGTAACAGATCTCGTAACATGAATGTGAGATATATGTGACATGTTATGCTCTTCATTGCCATGTTGATTAGTCAATAGTAGGTATTTGTTTTAGGCTGGCCCGAAGAATTTTGTAGTTATCTTTACAATCTTTACTTTTATAATTTCTGAGGTACTTTTGGATTACTATAGCTGCCGTGTGATGAATAATATTCAAAATAATCTCCATCAATGTCGCTGCAACTCCATCGTACTCGGGCAGTGTCTTCTCTAACTCCATGTCATCGGGTCGGGCAGTGTTATTGGGTTTTTCTGTCACGAAATTCTCAGTAGCAGCACGGAGTCTGGAAATGTGCCCGGTACGGCAATAGGCTCGCCCCTTATTACGTGGGACTAAAGTATATCTGGCGAAAAGTGGGTGTAGAAATACACCTCTGCCTACCCCTTCGGGGATAAAAGGCGTGACCATATGTATGTATGTATGTATGTATGTATATTTGAGGACACAAAAGGCACTCAAGACCCTAATAAACCCAAGAACCTCTATAAGTTCGAGTAGAAACACAAAGCAAATATGTGCATGACCTATAAATAGAATTCCCCGGTCGCTTTTTCTTTGTATCCATTTTCTGCAAAGTGAAGTTCGCACCGACACAGGCGTGTCTACTGTCAAGTGCGAAAAATATATTAAAAAATAAAATCATAAAGCGCGAACAACTTTTCCCAGGGAAGGCAAACTGATGTAGGAATTGAGCTGTAAGAACATTTTTGTTCGTAGTACGCCACGTAGAACTATGTCCGACAAGCAGAAGCATATTCCCTTTCGCCTACTCTACATAATATATAACTCCGTACTATTATCATAAAAACGTGTTTATTTGTATATTATTTGTTTATCCTTATTTGACGTGGCAACGATTTTTGTCGGTGGAGATAGTAAGCTGGTGAGTGACATAGGTTACATTTTTTTCCGCGATAACCGCAGGCAAAGCCGCAGGCGAAATTTTGTGAGATTATAACTGCCATTCAAATTTAAATTATAAACACGTCATATAGTTTTCCACTCTCGAGATATATAGCTAGCGGGTATTGTTCATATTGTCGTATCAAGAAAACTTTCAATTCTACCCACTTTGAGGTAGTATAAAAATAAATCTTTTCTCAGTAGAGTTCTAAAAGAACCAACTGTCTAAATTACAATATTTCGAGCTTTAGTTGTTTAGGATCAGCATTGTTAACTTGATATGTCAGTAGGTCAAGTGATTTTACATAATTCCTGTTTTAATCTGTAATTTGTAGACTTTATGTTAACCTCTCCGCTAGGAAGCCCGGCGGCTTGAGAAATAAAAATTGTCCGATAGTGCGGGTGCTTTACCTAGTTTAAGTATCTCAGTTACTTTTAAACGTATCACAAAAATAGTGACGGTTGTTTTTATTAAATAAAAAAATATATAATGTATAAATACCTTTTCTTTGCAGTTCGTTGAAATAAAACTTGAAAATACGACAAAATCATCTTCAATAAAACTTTCAACACACACAATTTCACACAATTTTTATAATGTATAAATACCTTTTCTTTGCAGTTCGTTGAAATAAAACTTGAAAATACGACAAAATCATCTTCAATAAAACTTTCAACACACACAATTTCACAAATATTTAGCATTTCAGCAATTGTTCACAGCACTTTATATAGCGTACTTAATTAATTATTGAATTTAATCTTAAGCTTACTATTTTATTATTGTTTACAGAATAGTTTGTGATAAATAAGAAAGGTTATGAATTATAGTACCAAAGTTTAACTACCTAATCTTACAAAACTGAAACGCGCATGGTTGTATTTACAACTTGCCGCCATTTTTGGTAATTATATTTTGAAAATCGTTTTTTTTAATAATTGGAACAATGATTATATCTAAACTATATTTTATAGCAAACTAGATTTGTTCCCGAGTATAATGACATATAATACATATAGTGAAGTTACGAGACTGCGTCGCTACACGTTTTTCAAAGCAGAGCTGTCGTCACTCTAACGCGCGTAGTCGAACTTGTGGTAAACAATTTTCAGTCGCTATTATTGCAATAAACGTCTTTAAAAATGCCAACCTATTACAATGCAGAATTAAAAAGAGTACTCATACTTTGCAATAGTGGGGTATAATCTTATTGGTAGTGCTTTTCTTTCTTCGCTTCATCATCACCAATTCTGCTTTAACCCAGATTTGCTTACAATGTCTCTTTATCTAACCAAGAATAGATATTGTGTTTACAGTGCGCCGCATATATTCGTCCTCATGAGACCGGTCCCTGCAGTGCTTGAAAAGAAAAATAAGATCTGTATTTCAAGGCGTATATCAAGGAAGCGGTTGTTTTAAAATTTTGAAGTGAGCCACTATCTACGCTGAAGCCATTGTATTAAAAATTGTGGCTACAATGATATTGTTAACCGTCGCATCCCAAGTGCTTTGCTTTATATTTATAAGGCATCGGTAGAGATAAAGATAGCGGTAATAGTAAATACAAGTGATAATACTAAAGAAAAACTACCGCAACGCTATTGTGACGTAGTACCGTTTTCACAACGTCCAGATTAAAAATTATAACGTAAATTATGGCTATAATAGTGCTATTTACATTAGTTTTAAAATAATGCAAGTATATATAACATTATTTTTCAAGACAACTCCCGCTTAAGAAATACATATACAACCAACGGACACGAAATACAATTTTATTTCATCTCGGTAATAAATTAACTATCTGTGACATATTTCACCCAAATGTAAATTAATTGTAAATAAGCAGGGTCTTTGTAATAAAATAAATTAATCATAAAATATAGAAATTATAATTATACAAAGATAACACTATCAAAATGTAATATACTCTTTAGATTTAGTAGACTGTGGCAGAGTCGAACTTGACGAAATTTGCGCTAAATTGTGCTCCTGCCAACTGCAGACCAAACATACAGTTTGATACAACCTACTTAAACTGTGTCCTTTCTTTTAATTTTCTTCTTTTGTAGTTCATTCAATTTAATAGTAGAGCATTTTTGAGACTGAATTTGCTAGGTATTTGTAATGGGGTACTTGCCCTACTTAGAATCTAGTTATTGTAATTATTATTTCCTTTACTAGATGATCTATGAAAATAGCTTTGAGAAATTATTTTATGTCTCAGTGGGTTGTATGTGGAGCTCATGAATACTAGATTATATTTATGAGTAATCAGATATATTCAGTCATATCTGGTTAGACTAGTAAGGGCTCCAAGGCATTGTAGTAGTACTATTAGTAAGTCTTGGATGCAACTGAGATAACGCTAGAACGATTATGACTAGGTACATTTACGACATATTTATAGATAAATATATAGATTACATTTATGACTTGAGGTATTATAGTTTCCCCGACGCAAAGATGAGTGTACGTTGGACGCGTATGTGTGGTTGTCTGTGGAATCGTAGAATTTAAAAAAAATATGATGCAGATTTTCTGTCTTAAGAAGCTGACAATATCGAGAAGGTTGTTAGCTACAATTTATGAAGAACTATGTCGGGTGGAAATTAAAATTATATTTTATTTTATGTGTTTTGCTATTACACTAGTAAAAATCATTTTAAAATAAATTAGCCAGGTTGTAGATCAGTTGGCAAACTTTATTACAACACAAGCTCAAGAAGTAGAACAGTTAGTCCATGCAATACTGAAATCGATATCGGCTATACGTAATGTAATAATGACTGTATCACTGTAATGGTACACCTCATATTTCACGTCAATTGTATCATAGAGCGGTCAAAGGCGTTGAGGAAATGTGTCACACACAGTTTTGTTTAGCGGGACTTACATCCGTATTTACAAACTTGAGACTGTGAGACCCCTATAGTGGCTGTGGACGCACAGGGTTAGCGAAACCATTTCACAAACAATACTCGAGTGCCGAAGCGCACTCTGCGTTCGTCAAAATGAACGCACATCTAAGCAACCTCGTTAGCTATATTAGACAACGCACAGTGCCTTTGTGTTCCAAAAACTGTAAACGTGTACAAAGCAAAGGAGGTCTTAAATTGTTTCGATAATTTATTTTTACGTACCTTGCTATATATGTATAGCAAAATAATAACATAATAATTTATAATTTGTGAAGATTATAAAAAAAATGTTTAAATTTTTTTAATTTTTACTTAAGTACCACATTGCCTCGATAATGTTATTTGTATTTGTGGGTTTTAAATGCTTTGTTGTTTTATGTCCCAATAAAGTTATAAGTATGACTATTGGATTCAATAAAAAAATACCACGATTAATACACAAAGTTTGTACGTAACAGATTGATTGATGTTTAGGATAGATGAGATTTGATTGTCATTATTCCTTCTGTCAAACTAGCAATACAAACGGACCTATCACAAGTCAGTATTCTGCGCAGTGCGTTTGCTTATCCAAGCATAGTCAAAGTTTTCTTTATGAATAGAAAGGTTTGCCAAAAGCAACGCACTGACAAGTGTCGCCCTTAGCGCAGTGTTAAGGCTTTACTTACGGAAGTGCTGTTTGTGTATACGGGTGAAAATCACTTTAGGTACCTAACTAAGTTAAGGTATAAATAATATATTTATAGCTACTTACCTCAAATGATTTGTTGATTTTTATCTGTTTTCTCCGGCTTACAACAGTCGTGGTCGTGGAGGGTGAGAGTAGAGATATTATAAATATCTAAATGTAATGTTTATAAATGGCGAAAGTTTAAAATCGATTAAAGAAATGTGATCAATTACATAATATCTCCTTTGGTTGCGTTAAAAACTTGATAATGTCTCTGAGGGTCTGTTTAAGCTCAATGCAATGTTGCGTTTAGAGCCTTACGACGTATGTATACATAAAACCACCTGTATCCTCGACTCTTCTCGTTGCCGGCACGAATCTACCTCGATGCGGTATAGTAGGTGCGACACCTCCTACATTCCCCAACGCCAACTCCGCGAGAGTAGGTGCAATTTACTATCAAATACTTCGGTAGGTAGTACCTACACATATTTGCAAAACAAATATTATGTTGCAGCATAGATGCTAAAAAATGTGCTTTGTTCTTAGAGGCAATAAAACCGCTACTGTTATTTCAGTGCCTAAAACAGACGAAATGTGGGTATAACACCTACTTAGTACATACATCCTCTTCGAGAATACGGTCAGGAGTCTCTAAATTAATATTTATTCGTCTAATAACTTCACATTAATACAGCAATTCTGAAAGTACAATAAACGTAAAACATTTTACTAAGAATATATCAGAAACGGAATGATGTAATGAGCATTATATTAGGCGTAGATGAATCTGCCGGGCGAATTGGTTCGTTTATCACTCGTCCGCTGCGATAAGATACGTAGATGGTATTTACCTTCCTTGAATGTATTAGGGAAGGGTATTGTACGTACTGCTCGGGGTCAAATTGTCAAACAGATCCTATATATACGTAGTAGAGGAAAGGCGAAAATGCACCTTATCGCACCTATTTTATGGTTTGGTGCAATAAATGATACTAGTAAAAAGGCAGGCACTCATTCAAATAACTTGCAACGTAAATAATAAAAGTGCGGTTGAAAGTAGTGGTCATTTAATATTGGAAACCCTTTTTAACCGACTTCAAAAAAGGAGGACAAATATTTGCGGCGCACTGTAAACACAATACCTATTCTTGGTTAGATAAAGAGACATTGTAAGTAAATCTGGGTTAAAGCAGAATTGATGATGATCCCCCCCGTGGGATCTCCACCTTGTCCTGGTGGGGGGCTCAGTAACCGTGGATTGGTTACCCGCGGTGAAGCTAAGAGGGATCCAGGAGGGGACGCTCCGCGTGGGCTTGACGGGCCTGCGCAGGATGCGTCCAACGGTGCGGGTGCGGGGGACAGTTCTGTCTGTCCCTCGCAGTCGGGTGCGGTCGCGGGAGGAGCGGCGTGTCGGTGTTGCGTTGCCGCGCGCCCTATCTCCCGCGACCAAATGGGGGCGCACCATTCGATGCGTCGCGGTGGGCCGCAGAGGAAGAGGAGATGCGGTGTTGCGTTACCGTCCTCCCTATCCTCTGCAGCCGCTAGGTGTTTTGGCGGCGGAGCCCAACACCTTAATCCGCCGCCAAGGGGGCTTTGTTCGCCTAACCATCTGCCGGGCCAATGCCCGTCGGAGGGTGGCGATGAATACTTCGGCGATGTCCTACTCTCCGACACACGGGTACATGAGAAAGTCGAGGTGGCTTTTAGTGGAATCACCACATACTCCGGCTCTCATTTCCCCCAAGAGTCGGAGATCCGAAGGGATTTTCCACCTCGTAAAACAAAAAAAAAAGTATTGGTGATGATGAAACGAAGAAAGTGAAGTTGCAGAATTGTATGGTGTATGTAAAAACAAGCGTCAAGTTCTGCTACATGTTGAAAATTTGTACTATGTTCACAGCTGTTTTTTTAGGTAGATACATTGGCGCATGCGATATTTCACCGTTTCAGCACATTCTCAGATGGAAGCTTATTGCAACGTTAGTTTTCAAGCTCATAATTTAAGGTCGGCTGAACAGTTATGACAATTACTTTCTTAATTGCTGTATTATTATGAAAGGATTTGTGGGAACAGTTGCAAAGAAAATGAGGCAATACTGGAGATGCTCTATCTATATTTGAATAGTAAAGTAGAGGGAGTTAGTTTTATATTTTACTAGTTTCCACCCGCGCTTCCGCCGATCGTGGATGTTGGCGTCGGCTATCGCGAGGAAAGGATAGAAGGACTAGTCTATACATATGTTATTCTTATGTTGCTGATACACCTGAGCATTCACTTGTAACAGAACAGCGAGCATTCGCCATATTTTGTTTTGTCGGACTGAACAACGAAGAGATCCGAACATTACTAAGAACACAATCATCTTTCTAGAAAACACTCCAATCAGCAAAAAGGTCGAAGCAAATATAGTGTCAATTCGCTAGAATGCTCGTCAGAACGTTTGTAATAATGTTCGTTAAACACACACTTGTTTGTTTTTCTTGCTTTGTAACATTCGCAAGAACGCTCATTACAGGTGGATGCTCCAATGTATCAACACCATATGTATAAACTACATCAGTAGTTTTAGTAAAGAAGGACAAACGAACAAATAATCACACTTTCGCATCTGAAACCCTAGTGAGTAGACTAGCTCAACAACACCATACTTTAATTCTAAATCTAAATATTCTTTTTAATAATTTACTCAGCCCAAATACCCGCAATGAACTTAATCAAAGTCGCTCTATGTATATATTTGCCTAGCAACTGTGCTAAGCATATATACATAGGCAAAGATATATATATATATGTGTGTGTGATGATGATGATGTAATCCTCTTATCCCTCATTAGGGACATAGGGCTCGCAGAAGAGTCTTCCATTTTTGGCGGTCGTGGGCGGCCTCCTCCAGTTCTTTCCAGCCGAGATTAGTTGAAGTAGCCTCCTTTTCGACTGAGCGTCTCCATATGGTAAGTGGGCGCCCCTGCCGTCTCTTGCCATTTGTCCGCCATCATAGACCTTGCTTGGATAGGTGGTTGTTCGGTCTTCTAAGCGTGTGTCCAATCCAACGCCATTTTCTTAGCAGGATTTCTTTGTGGATGGGCTTTTGGTCTGTCATTTGCCACAGTCTAGCATTAGAGATGGTTTGTGGCCAGTAGATGCTGAGAATACGCCGCAAACATTTGTTTAGGAACACTTGTAACTGACTGGTTATACTACTTTTAACGAGCCATGTCTTGCATCCGTATAGCAGTACTGACTTGACGTTGGAGTTGAAGATTCTGATTTTTGTTCGCCAGGTTATTACGTTAGACGTCCAAACAGGTTTGAGTTGCGCGTATTCTGCTTGCGCTTTATCTACATCGTCATCTGCTCCTCCTGTTGGGTCAACTACACTACCCAGGTATGTAAACCACTCAACTTGTTCAACTGCCTCGCCGTTAATGTATATTGGCACTGCGTCGGAGCTGTTAAGGCGCATGTCCTTCGTTTTCGAGCAATTTATGCGCAATCCTTCCTCTGCAGCGAACTTAGCGAGGTCGTTGGTCTTGGACTGGAGATGGTCTCGTGATGTCGCGAATAGACAGAGATCGTCAGCAAAGTCTTTATCTTCGAGAGTTTTCTCATTCACCCATGGTAGTCCTCTCATCTCTTGTCTTGTCACTCTGCGCATCACGTCATCCAAAACAATCAGAAACAAAAGTGGCGACAGCAAGCAACCCTGTTTTACACCGGCCGTAACATGTATCGGATCCGATAATTGGCCCTTGTGCATGACTCTGCAAGAGGAACCCACGTAAAGATGATGTATTATTTGGATAATCTTGTCTGGTATGCCTCTTCTACTCAGTGAACGACATATGCTTGTCCATTCGACGCTATCGAATGCTTTTTCGAAGTCCACAAACAGAGTGAACAGTTCTTTCTGCATTTCGTTGCACTGTTCCAATATCAACCGTAGAACGATTTGGGAATCAGAAAGAGTACCAGAAAGCTGGAAGGAAGGAATACTTATTAAACTACCCAAGAAAGGAAATCTAGCTGAGTGTTCCAACTGGAGAGGAATAAACCTGCTTCCGGCGTGCTCGAAAGTGCTTTGCAAGATTTTACTGCACCGGATGACGAGTTCTGTCGAATGCACCTTAAGGGATGAGCAGAGTGGATTTAGAGCAGGGCGATCTTGTATTGACCAGCATGTTGCCATTCTCGCTACGGTTTCCCAGTGCGTGTTTGCCTACCCATGGTTCTATACCTTGGTTGTTGCTACCAATTTGTTTGTTATAGTCCCCCATACAGATAACTATATCACCTCTGTTTATGCCTCTCAGTGTGCCAGTAAGTTGATTGTAGAAAGATTATTTCAAGTCTAGGTCTGCTGCATTAGTAGGAGCGTAGCATTGTACTACTGTGACGTTTCTCACACTACTCTTGAAGCTGGCTGTGATTATCCGATCTGTCACTGGCTTCCATTCAAGGAGACTACTACGGGCTTTTTTGGAAAGCAGGATACCAACACCATATTCATGCTTCTTTGTCTGTCCCGAAATTAACAAGGTGTGATCCTCGAGTTTTTCTTCGCCATGGTCCTTCCATCTTGTTTCGGAAAAACCCATGATATCCAGTTGGTATTCTTCCATGTACCTGAGAATCTGAAGCGGTACTACTTTCTTCACGCATAGTACGAACATTCTAGCATCCAATCAGTGTCCTTATTTTCGCGCCAAAGGTCCATTTATTTGTATCGGTCCGTTTTCTTCTTTGAGTTTCTTTAATAAATTTACATTTCAAATATACAGTGAGTCTATGTATGTATGTATGTATGTAGTGGCGCGAAGGAGGAGAGTAGGTTGATTGAGATATTGATGTCCTTATTCAGCGACAGAAAAGCATACCGAAACAGTATGAACATGAACATACACTGTTACTACAAGCCATACAAAAGAACATTTTAGACATATCTTAACTTCTAAATTACCATAATAGAGTTTCTATATAATAACAGGTAGCAAGTAGGTACCTTACAAAGATACACCCTATTTTTTTATTTGTGCATTCTTTAAAAAATATATATCTACTTAGAAGTTCCGCACATTGTTTTAATTAAGTATTACCCAAGTTAATAGATTTATTTATCATTATTCTCTCATTAATATGCTACAGAATTGCCTTCATAGTTCAGATACAGGATGTGACGTTGCTGTGACGTCGCGATGATACCGTCCGCCCGCTCCTCTTGGCCGGCTGCCTGCACCTCCGCCCCTCATCTCAGACACCACACCTCGGGCTCCAATAAATACCGAGTCGTTGGAGCGCTCGCCCCTTTTGGATCCGTTGAACAGCGGCGAACAGAATCTAAGTACATCTATGCTATCCTGAGCGACGCCGGAAGCGGATCCCCAACAAGATTCCCTACTATCATCGAATTAGGGTCGTAGCACACGTATCAACTCGGAAAGGGATCGGCACCGTATCAACTTGAGCCGTTCAGTATTATTTGTATGGAACTCCCTACTGCAACACACACTAATCGGAATCGTAACGTAATCGCCTCGCCTCGGGACAGGCTTACGAATGCGGTGCGGTGCGTGGTCGACTTACAGTTCCCGCGCTTACGGCTCTCCGTACGCTAGCTTACGGCTCTCCGTGCGCTATAGCTTGCGGCTCTCCGTAGTCTAGCTTACGTCTCTTCGTCCACGCCCCTCCCGTGGTCTGCGTTCGGATTCAAAATGATTGAAGTAGTGCTGCCTAGCCGTCAACCAGCGGTCGGCGAGCCGTAAGCACGGCGTCGCCTAGCCGTAGCCGAGTCGACGTGCCGGAGCTTCCAATCCGCTTACGTTACGTGGTTACGTCAGGTTGACGCCTGTTTGACGACGAGGCGAAAGGCGATACGGTACCGATCCCTTTCCGAGTTGATATGTGTGCTACGACCTTTACGCGACCCTGGTTTTATCTCTGTAACTAGCATAAATACTTTATTTTTCAATTAAATTCATTTGCTAAAGGATGTGTTACATTTTTTAATGAATTAAACCGATTTTTAATTGTAACAGCAATTACGATTTTCATTTAACCACACCCAAGTAGTACAACGTTACAGTGGTGCCCACGGGAATATATGTATAAGTAGGGTTTCGTTGGGAATCCGTTTTCGCTAAGTCTTTTTAATTTTTTTTTACTGTGTATTTGTGAAATCGTTTCAAAGCAGTGTTACATTGTTTTAGTGGTATGTGTTTTTTTCTTACTACGCTTGGTAAGCCTTTTTTATATTATAACTGTTTTCTGTTGCCGCGTGTGATAATTAATTGTGTATCAACCGCATAAGTAACAAGTTATAATCGTTCGACTGCGGCCACGTGTCCTCTAAAGACGTGCTATGGTCACATTCGTCGATCGCATTCTTTGTCTTGCAATTTAAGGCCTGGCGTCCTTTAAAGACGTACTAAGGTCACTTTCGTTGATCGTATGCTTCGCGACTAGTTTTTTTTAATTGCCTTCTACGGTAATTAATTGCTTTTGGTAATTATTGCTAATAACTACCGCTTTGGCTGACTTAACACTTTGAAAGACAGTAAACGCCTATAGACGTGATAATAATAAAACTTCAATTGTGTCTCGTTTACTGTCCGTGAAAGTGTTAAGGAACGAATTCACACCCTTCTCTTTTCAATTTCTTTTCCTCTTTCTACTATAACCTTCTGCTAGTGATTTTGTACAGCGATACAATTATATTTCTATATAGTAGATATTATTAAATACTTTTACCGCCTACTACGGTGATTATGTTTTGAAATTAAACATTATTTTCTTTCTTACTAAGAAAGTTGCATCTTTATTATACCACGTGTACCTACCATAGTTGGATTGATTGAAAATCAACGTACCTAAAGATGCCAGCGTATTACATACTAGGTATTTAGCTAGAATTCCGCGGTCGTTTGTTAATCAAACGTACACGTGTCACATGCAGGTTGCTCACTGACAATAATGAATGAATGTAATCTTTGTCTATTTTGCATAAAATACGAATATTATCGTAGAAGAACAACCAATAATTTATTTTTGTCAAATGTTCATTTTTCTACAATCGTTGTTTTTGGTCTTCGATTTTATCTTCTTGTTACTACCTATCGGTATGTTATTGGCAAATGCATCTATTTATGCATTTACTGTTCCTTGTGAACTCAAACGTTTTAAATTCCTGCGTCGCTGTTGTTGAATTTTTTTTGTAACTTTTTGTTTAGTTGGGATCGTTTTTGCAATGTCTGGCTTCTATTAATATATAAAAGATATGTAAAGGTAAATCAGTGATAAAATTAAACCGCTGACGGCCGTAAAAATACTTAATTATCAATATGTAACATTAAACTTTTCTCAAAATGCCTTAAATCAGGTTATACATAACCGTTTTAAGTAGTGCTGGCTTATTATAATTAAGTTCTTGTATTTACACAAATATTGTATCAAACTCAATTGCTTATTGGAAACATTTATTTACAGTTGAATTGAAACTAACTATAACAAAGTGGCTGTTTACTAGTCGACCAAGCCAACTAGACGAATGTCAACGTGACAAAATTCAACATAATTCAACAATTATAATCCAGAAATTATTTATCGTAACGTGCGAACGCGGCGTGTGAACGTACAATGCACCTGCAATCGGTACTAGGAATTTCTGGATTATAAATATTGAATTATGTTGAATTTTGTCACGTTGACATTCGTCTAGTTGGCTTGGTCGACTAGTACACACACATTAAATCAATAATTTCAATACTTAAATAACTAATGTGGGTATTTATCCATAAATCAATAATTTATATACTTTAATAACTAAAGCAAATTAATTGATGTACAAGTTTGAGAAAATCCCCTTTCGTATTTCACCATCGTCTATTTAAACCCAAAAAGCTGAATAAAATAATTAAATCTTATTCTATTACAGCAAAAACATGTTTATAAACAATTGGGTACAGTTTCATTAACAACAGTGTAAGACGCATATCTATACAAAGTTATAATTACCTACATATTTGTAAAAACCAACAATAGTCCTATTGTTTCTGAGTTGGAGCTCACAAGATGACGCATTGTGTTGTGTTAACGATTTATATAAACATGCTAACATAAAACATGAATAAATATTTCAGTAAAAAATTGTCGCAGAAGTTCATTAATTGTGATATTGTTGCGAAAGAATCTGTTATTTATCTCACTATCTAAATATCAGATAACTATCTAAATATCAGATAACTATTTAAATATCAAATTTGCTTGGCAAACACCTTGATTATTTCCATATAAAAGATCTTAAATTAACTCAGTACAAAGTTTAAAAATGAAATGATTAATGCTCATCACTAATGAACTAATAACAAAAATAACTTAATATTTTGTTTCAAATATTACAAAAATCTTTAACTCAAAATTACAGCTTAAATATGTATGCAAATATCTTGTTACATATAGCTTTAGTAATGACTAATCGTAATGTAAAAAATATTTATTCCCTTATGGCTCAGTGGTTAAAAGGTTGTTGTCTGATCAGTCTGGGGTTCGATTCTCGCCTGTGTTTTTTTTGTTATTGTTTAGCTATGGTTGTGTTTACTATATCATCGATTGTCTCCTGCGGTGATATATTATTCATTACAACCTATTCCGAATTGTGTATTTGCCGTAAATGACTTTGTATCATGTTCGGAAACTAGTTAGTTGTCGCTGATCTGCGACAATAGAATGCGGTGCGGCACCACGCGCGCGATTGTGACTCACGTGTTTACCTGAGCCGCTCGCTCGGCACAAAACTTTCCATCGCCATAAATATTGTTTATTTTAATTATAATGAACACATTTTGCCCTTGCAATTCGCATCAAGCGTGTTAATGAGCAATTTGCTTGTGATATTGCCAACTGATCGTAATATTATTAGTTTACAATATATACATTTTCAATTTACTTTTCACTTATCGAACCCGGGTTGGGGCTTAGGCTTGGTGGCAACTTACTCTAAACCTCACGTCTAATACCTCTTCGCGCGTCCTATATTATTTAGAATACGACTCGCATCGGGTATGAATGTAGGTCTTCTTTTTCACACGTATGAATGTGTGTGAGGTTTTTTATATGGGATGAATTTCAGGTAATGGGAACGTTCAATGCTTGGTGACGTATGAATGGTCGAGAGTTATACCTTGATTTTTTTTTCAGGGTTAGTAGTTGCCTTGTACTTAGCCTACTGACACCACCACTCCTCTGTTTCAGGGTCCCGGAATGCAGTTGCCGCCTACCAGCCACAGAATTTTCCCTCAGAGAAAATTCTGGCCTAATGGGGGGAGTGTGTGACGTCGCTGTGACGTCGCGATGACACCGTCTGCCCGCTCCTCTTGGCCGGCCGCCTGCACCTCCGCCCCTCACCTCTGACACCACACCTCGGGCTCCAATAAATACCGAGTCGTTAGAGCGCTCACCCTTTTTGAATCGGCTGAACAGCGGCGAACAGAATCTAAGTACACCTCTGCTATCCTGAGCGACGCTGGAAGCGGATCCCCAACAAGATTCCCTACTATCGTCGAATCACGCGACCCTGGTTCTATCTCTGCAACTAGCATAAATACTTTATTTTTCAATTAAATTCATTTGCTAAAGGATGTGTTAAATTACGATTTTCATTTAACCACATCCAAGTAGTAACAACGTTACAAGGACTTATTAAAAATTGATTCTAAATAATTTTTAAATAAATCCTAGATTAGACATTTTCTTTCACTTCGTAGACTTGTAATATGTCACAGGCAATTTGTATGATTCGGCTTTTTATAATCGACGTCGACCGTAATTTTGTATTATGCTGAAGGAAAATTAGTTACTGGATCAATTGCTATGATTTCAACATTGATTAATACGAAGGAATTATTATTTATTATTTTAAGCCCGTAACGTCCTATAGGATAAAGACCTCCTCTTGTTATATCAATTTCTATTTTCAGCGTTTGGGATCTGCCCGTACCAAAAGGAAAAAGCTCGTCCCGCCATCTTCGTCTAGGTCTGCCGCGATGCCGCTTGCCAATTAAAGGAGGATTCTCGGTGGTTATTTTAGCCAATTAGCCGCTTGACATGCGACAGATTGATGCCTAATTAGTTTTATAAGTTTGGCTGCCGCAAACCTCGCAGAGTGCTTATTTTTCTTAATAATTTTTTGGATGGATGAGAGTATCTTACGCACTTTGACTTTTTACAAGAATTGTAATAAACCTTGGCATCTAGATGTAGATAATACGAAGTTTATAGGGTTATATTACAATTATAAGCTAAATCTTTTGATGAAACATTCTCTTGTAGTTTCGTATCTTGAAGTATCTTCACATATACCTATGTGTACAAGATTAATATATAGATGTGAAGGTACCTTATGGATTATGTATATAATTATTCGCGTGTGTTTCCTTAACCGCTTTCATAATGATGCTGAGTTGCCGGTGTAATTACTAGCTGTGTTTAGTTCGGCCACCGTGTAGAAAATTAGCGATTTCTCAGATTGATATACGTCGTGTCTCCTACAAAATTAGTGGTATATTATGTATTGATGTATGTTTACCTGGGGCAAGTAATACAGTTGGGTAGACACAGCATTGAGAAGGAATTCGATAGAAGATTATGTTGGCATGGGCAGCATTCGGTAAGCTACGTCGGGTCTTCTCGTCGCTTATTTCGCAAAGCCTCAAGACAAAAGTCTTCGACCAATGCTTCTTACCAGTAATGACATACGGTGGCGAAACCTGGATACTCACGGTCGGACTGGTTCTTAAAGTCACTTAGCGTGCAATGGAACTAGCTATGCTTGAAGTCTCTCTAAATGATAGAATTTGCAACGAGGTCATCCAGAAAAGAACGAGAGTTACCGACCCAGCTTGTCGTAAAAGCAGCCTGAAGTGGCAATGGTCTGACTACGTCTGCCAAAGAACCGACGACTGATGGAGCAGACGAGGGGAGACCACGTTTCGCCAAATGAAGTGTGGGATGCCCCCTGTCTAAGTAGTCCGACAACACAATTCTATTTACTTACTTTAAGCATTTTCCTTGCATGTTGGTGAGGTAAACTTATATGTGACATAGCCACCGACTTTGATGCTACTGGCGTGCTTATATCACGATATAACTTAAATATATATTTTAACTATAATTACCTATATCAAATCTGTTTGGCGTTTCCGGCATGCGGGCACAAACACAGGTACATTTAGAAAAAGTGTATGTATCAACTAAAGCGCGATTTGCCCGAAAATGCAGCAAGCGATAGCAGTAACAGACGATTTCAATAGTTTTATAAGAATTTGCCTACGACTGAACCTCTTATTACGCGACCTAACTCACCAAGAATGCATGTCGTAAAACAAGCAAGTTAATTGTACTTATACCAGCCCGTGCAGCGGTTTCTAGCTCTTGTTTTTACTTGCTCCAAATCTCAGCAAAAAGCATCTCAGCGAACAAGTAACACAATGCAAGTAGCCGATATAACTAACTTGCGCCACTTACTTCTAACGTGCACACTTTAAGAGAAAACTTTATTTTTCAAAGAAGATGCTCTAGCGAAACTATTTGATGAAAAGCCACTATTATCGTGTACTTAAAATGGCGTGTCTCGACTACAAATTGAAGGTCCCTCAGCTACTATAATTACATCAGGTAGTTTGGCTTTCACCTGCTCCGATTAGATTGTATTGCATATCCCATTTCAAGCGGGAAGGCCGACCGTATTTGTATCGTGGATTGGATGGATACTACGTATATAGGTACACTACGGCCGACGAATCATGGCGGGTCTGAAGCTAGCCTTTGCGAATTACCGCGCATGTATACTCGTGTAGAAAACTTTTACTGCCAGACTTTATATAATTCATATACAAGTAGTGTTTTATGATGAATGCACCTCACCTGACAATAGTGGCAGATGCTTTAACCGGAACATACATAATATTAAAATAAGGTCTACAAACAGTACTGGATACGACGGTGTATCAACTACGATACTGAACACCGTGTCTAATAAAATATCAAATCCAATGAGCCACATATTTTTTGGTATTATGCAGGGAGTAGTTCCCACGGAATTAAAAAGGACTATAATAAAACGGCTCTTTAAGAAACATGATAAACATAGTATGACTCGTTACAGACCTATAGCATTGATTCCAGTCATATCAAAAATATTTGAGAAGGTTATCCATAAGCCTGTTGAACAATCGGAAACAAAAGAAACATACCTGAATGCTGCAGTATTTTTTTTTCGATAATTGCGTTGACAAACATAGATCGAACGGATTTTTCTTTAGGTGGACACATCTTTTAAGCCGCAATTAAGAATGCGCTCGTGTTGTATTCCAAATAAATAGTTATTTGGAACATGGAACGCATGGTATGCACCCATGATTCCCATGAATAAGTATCCATGGGTGCAAGGGACCTCTTTAGATCATTATCTAAAGATATATGTTTTATATATATGCATTATGATTAAAGTTTCATGACTAAAGTTGTAGAGAATTTAATTTGCAACAAAAATCTTATTCAGATATTCTTTGTGCGGCCAATAGTTTACCAGATAATCAAGAAAAACTATCTGCATCTGCACTCTTTCCAAGATGGCGACTGAGGGACAAGAGGACGTCCCCATAAATTTGAATCAAGCTTTACAATAGCCCTTCCCACACATTTGTAAAATAAAATTGCATCGTCTGTTAAATGCAACCCCAAATGTAACTTTTCAATGCACTATAAATACTTTTGTCATCGTCTGTACTCAAGACAGAGATAGTAAAACGAATACTAAGGTGTGACAGAGACACATTATATCGCACCAAAAACTTCAAAAGTAGAAAAGAGATGTCCAATGTACGTGTTTGAGGCTCAATTTAATCGACTTTTATTGGTATCGATTAAAATTAATTAGAAAGAATATACTTGTATTCAATTACATATTATAAAGATTTTAAATGTGTTCCAACTCTTTTCATTTTTTTTTATGTCATCATTAATAGATAACTGATATAAGAAAAGCTGGTCTTTAAACCTAGAAAATAAATTTTATTACATTTGTTTTTTTACTAAAAAGAAAATCTCACTATATTGCTTGGTTTAATAAATCTATTTCATTTTATATCTTATAGTACTTTTATTATTATAACAAAAATAAATTAATTCAAAATAAATTATAGAACTAATCGATTAAAATTTTTGATTGAATAAACTATAAATTTGTATTTACATAACGTGCGCGCACCCCGCTTCTTGCCACCGCGTTGTTCCTAAAAAGCATTACAGCGCCGCCTTCTGCGCAAACTTCAGACACGCCATCGTTAAACGGCCGTACCTACATCGCTAAGGCCGGCCTAACCCAAGGTTATTATGATAAATCTCTCGTAATTGAAAATGAGCTTGTTTTCAAGGACACGGTTGCTCATAAGTGATTAAGTACTTAAATTCTTGGAAAACATAATCGTGATGAGTGAGTTCCATGTTTACAGAACGCTATTGAAAGCATATTCTCAAATTCACGTTTCTCTAAATCAGGTCACCCTCTTAATGTTATATGCGAGAAGCTCAATACTTTCGTATTAAAGCAAGATCGAGCTAATTAACCCTAGAATACTAATCATCGCCTAAGAGGCCGCCGTGTATAGAAGCCTAAAAAATTATGTGAAGTTGATAATCAGGAACAAAATTTTGGTGAAGTTCCGAGTAGAATGAATGACCCTAATAAGTCTATAACAGCTTCCGAAATTATCTTTATTTGGCTTTCGGTTCTCAACTTTTTATTCCGTTAGTATCCTCATTTTTATTCTAGATTCCTTTTTAAATATGGCGCCGATTCAACGTTTCATCGTGGAGTAGCTTTCAATTGTGAGCCTTATTTACTCATTATTTCATCTTGGATTAAATTACTTAAAAACATTTTTACGGCTCATTCATAGTACTATGTATAGGCCGTTTATGGTCAATGCCCGATATAATCGAGTTGAGTAACTGTGTTAAATGTTTTTTATTTATAATGTTCATATAAGCTTACCTGATTTGAACGTATGCGATAAATGTGGGACTACATGAACATTATCAACCCCTCAACTGCAATATTAACCTCATGCAATATTAATAACGGGTCGGGTATCAATGGTCGTTGATATTTAACGGTTTTTGCACTTGTAACACGATCTTGTTCTATCATTCGATTTATCGATTTCCGCTTGACCAATTTTAATACTTTTATAAACTGGAAACGAGCAGGAATGAACGAAAATTAATTAAACAAAATACGTATGCCATTGGCCATTTTGATATTGAAATAAGTGTGCACGAGAAACGAAAAAATTTTTGTAATTGAGTAATCTTATAAGTATTATATACAGAACTACTGGAAAATAAGTGTAGATTTCACATTGAGTTATAGTTTGTCGAAAAGTGATAAATATTGCAGTGAAAAAGTAACGAAACTTTTGTAACGCACTTATTACGTTCCCATAGAATGGCGGCAAAAACGTTTTATGGTGAAATTATGATTCTAAAGTAAAATGAGTTGAGTTATCTTTGCACATTGTATATTGTTTTAACGTAATAAAGTGCTCGTTTGGTGATTATGTGTGGATATTCGATAAATTGTGATAAAGTTTACAATTTATACCAATGAAATTTCTCAAAATCAAAATATATTACATCGCTGCGAGAACAGGTCAGTTTTATTTACATATTAAAATATAAAACTAGTTAGATAAACTCGTAACGAAACCAGGAAGGTATAATTCATGCCATATTATTATATTTTTGTAGACGAATTTTTCGTTTTTCTGCAAGTCTACATAAAAATTAAAAATTATTTGAAATGACGTTGCATTTCGTGCGTTGGGCAAAGTGGGCCTTGCGCAGGATAGGGGTTAAAAGTTATTTAGGTTTTGAGATTTGCGTTTTACTTTAAGCATTTGTTGTTTTATAAAGCGTTCCTGAATCGCAGGCTGCCTACAGAACAAAACGTTTTATAAACTGGGCACGTTTGCAGAATAGTGAAGTCGGTTTGGTCTAAAACCAACAACTAGCCTTTAACTGCTAATCGCAACGTGGCGGGCGGCGGCGGTGGTGAAACCGTTTAGACATTTATACGAGAAACTGCTCTAATTTAACGCAATACAGGCAATTTTTGAAGTAAGAGATGGAGTCCTGAGAATATGAATGCTTATGTGTAAGGCTTAACATTTGTAACCGCGTCGAGACGACTACTACATTCTCAATATATTACACGTGCACCTAATGCAACAAACAGTTATATATACTTTTAGGATCAGAAGATTGATTTTATTAAAAAAAAACAAACGAGTGTAGAAAACGGACCCACGGTATAGTCTCTCGGACTATACAATAAATAAAACTCCAGCACGTTAGGTAATTACACTTCGATATATTATCTCACACACTTGTACAAGAACCAAATTTACACCACCGTAAAAATATCACTTTTCACTTGTTTCTCTATTGGCGACCTGCGGTCAACTAACTCAATACCTTATCTTTCTTTTTCCACGTTAACTCTACCCCACTCCAACCATCGCTTCCTTCGACAGTGTTGCCATAACATTTTTTAAATGATCTTAAATAAATCGTTTAATGGATGTCGAAGGAATCGATTACTTGAAATGTCAGAATTGTTTTATAAATACATGTTAATGCAATAGTATTTTTATTCAATATAAATAACTTATAGAATTACAATTTGTATTTAATTATCTTACAACTATAACCTTACATTCGACCGTCCTGACAACGTGTATGCCCTCATACACGAATCAGTGATAACTGATAACCTTACATTTGGCCTTAAAATACCATAAACTAGTCAATGATGTCTATTGATCTCTATGTCCATACATAAAATATACTATAACAATTATAAGGTTTGCCTTGGATCAATCACTTCTCAAGGATGTTCAATCTAAACAATCAATTCTTAGTAATAATTGCCTTGAACCAAACACTTCTCAGGGACTTAAAATCTAATCAATCAATAATTCAGTTATAATTCCCTTGAACCAAACACTTCTCAAGGACTTAAAATCTAATCAATCAATTTTCAGTTATAATTGCTCGAACCAATCACTTATCAAGGACTTAAAATCTAATCACTCAATTTTCAGTTATAATTGCTCAAACCAATCAATTCTCATGGACTGTTACTAATTACTACACCTGAATCAATCAATTCTCAGTTGTAGTTACGTTGAACCAATCACTTCTAAAGGACTTAAAATCTAATCAATCAATTTTCAGTTACAATTGCCTTGAACCAATCAATTCTCAAGGACCTGTATTAATAACTACACCTGAACCAATCAATTCTCAGTTGTAGTTGCCTTGAACCAATCACTTCTCAAGGGCTTCGATCGTCTAAGAACGATCAATCAATCAATCATCAGATCAGGGGGCGAACCAATCAATTCTCGCTCCTGACCCGAACCAATCAATTCTCAGTTGTAGTTGCCTTGAACCAATCACTTCTCAAGGGCTTCGATCGTCTAAGAACGATCAATCAATCAATCATCAGGTCAGGGCCGAACCAATCAATTCTCGCTCCTGACCCGAACCAATCAATTCTCAGTTGTAGTTGCCTTGAACCAATCACTTCTCAAGGACTTCGATCGTCTAAGAACGATCAATCAATCAATCAGCAGATCAGGGGGCGAACCAATCAATTCTCGCTCCTGACCCGAACCAATCAATTCTCAGTTGTAGTTGCCTTGAACCAATCACTTCTCAAGGACTTCGATCGTCTAAGAACGATCAATCAATCAATCAGCAGATCAGGGGGCGAACCAATCAATTCTCGCTCCTGACCTGCAAAGCAGAAAATAATACTGCAGCAAAAATTATAAATTCAACAAGTAAATGTAATCTTCTTACAATCAACACCAAAAAAACTTCTTTCATGATATTCAGTGCAAAAAATAAAAAGATCATAGATTTTACACCTTTAACTATTGATAATGAGATACTTCAGAGATCACACCAGGAAAAATATTTAGGACTGATTTTAGATGACAAACTAACTTGGAAGCCGCAAATAGATAAAGTAAAAAATAAAATGATATCTCTTATTAGTGTTTTGCGTAAAATGTCATCTTGTATCCCGCACAAAACGAGGCAAATGGTATATAATGCTATAATTAAGTCGAACATGGAATACCTAATAGAAATATGGGGCTGTGCCGCAAAAACAAATCTAATGCCGTTACAAATCGTTCAAAATAAAATAATTAAAATATTATTTCGATATGACAAATTAACACATACACCTGTAATCTATAAAGAAACCAAATTGTTTAACATTAAGCAAACTTATACGTATACCATATGCATTTTAATTAAAAAAATATTATTAGGACTCATTCATACCAACATTACTTTAACTAAAAGGTATTTTACTCATAGTCTAAGAAATACAAATAAAATAACTCAATATCTACCTAGAACAGAATATGGGAAACGAATTATTCTTCATGCAGGTGTAAAAATATTTAATAATTTACCGAAAGAAATAAAAGATTTCAAAAGTATATCTCTTTTTAAGTCTAAACTAAAACATTTCATAAGTGAAAATATTTACGAATAAGTAACGCACATTTTGCTCATCAACCTATCCACTTCTTCTTGGGGTCACTGTCATTGTCATGTCATTCTATCGATTGTTTATTGTTATCACGTCGAACTACCTACCTAAAAGTTGCTATGTGTATATAAAAATGTATTGCTCAATATTTTAAGTGAACTGTAAAGTTTGTTTTGAGTAATAAAGATCTCTCTAAAACTCAAATAGATATATTAATAAATTACCAAGCATAATATGTATAATATGATAAATCGCTATCATTTAGTTTTATTAACGATTTGTAAATCAATAACAAGTTACTTTAAACATTTGTTAAAATAAGTTATATAAAGGTACCTAACATCATTCGCTATGAGTTGCATCATTACCAGAGTCGGATTCATCATTATTAACACGATACACCTCGAGTGACACGATGTGTATCCACGGTTGCAAGTGATCCGCGACCACAGTAATGTTACGTTTATTTTTCATGGCCTTAACCCAGGAATCGGTGCGATCCTATAACGTTCATTTCCTAGCGCTTTTGTTATTTTGTAGAGGCCTTCAAAAGAAGGAATTAATTTTGTGCTTTTACCATCATTTTTGTAGGATGACTTTAATACTCTATCCAGATCACCGCTACTATAATGTTTGATACCCTTACCGAGGACAGAAACGTTTGAAAAGGTGAAATGTAAAACAAGTACCTCAGTCGTTAATTAGCCTATCAGGGTTATGGAATGTGTAAAAGACCTCCAACCTATCCAAACATTGCTCCGGAGTTTTACCGTAAATTAATAGGCCAACCATATACTCAGTAGCTTTACGCATTATCTAAACCGAACGACATACGGTTGAATTCATATTGAACGTCCGGGGTAACGAAGGCTGTGAAGCGTTTACTATTCTCAGCTATTGGGACTTGGTAATAACCAGACATGAGATCCAGGGTAATAAACCATGCCTGAACTGACAACCTTGCAATTTCTTCCTCAATAACATGTATAGAGTATGTCTCTTTTAAGGTTACAGAATTTAGCATTCTTTAATCAATGCATATTCTGGTATTGCCGTTTTTCTTACGCACAGGAATAATTGGACTTGCGTAGTCCGACGAAGACCAATTATTCCGGCTTCCAATATTTTCTTGGTCATGGCACAAACTTTTTCTCTTTCTGAATGAGAAAGCCTGTATGGCCTATAGACAACGGGTTTCCGAGTACCTATTTAATTTAATATTCATCACAGTAACGTTACTACAACCTAGGTCGAGAAGACACGTTACAAACAATGATTAAAACGATTTAACAGTTCGATAAGTTTGCGTTTAGCCTCCTCAGTTACTTTTGAATTTCACGAATTGCTTTATCTCCTAGCTCCTCATGATCTTTATCAGGCATTGTCTCTGAAGCTACTTTGATCAGCCTATTTACGACCTTAATCTTTTCGGCTCGGCATATGATGGAGTCGTCGCAAAGTGAACCGGTACAGTGACTGGTGAGACAACCACGTGTGCCTGTCGCTGGGTATATACCTCCACAAATAAGATGCTGGTTATTTAATTTACCCACTAACTTAGTCATTACTAATATTTCACCATCATACCCCGAGCCAGTAAATACCCTAACGCTTGCAGTACCAAACAGTTGAACGGGACCAGCTACTTAATACTCAAGGGATCGGTCACAGTCGGTGCAAAGATCTATTTTAGTTCATTCTGAACCAAAGTCTAGAAATCGTAAACTAGTAGAGTCCTTGTACACTGTAATGTGAGGCTGCTCAGTGAAAGACTGACCGATAAAAATGGTTTATCAAAAAAAAGGGATCATTTACGACTTTACACACTACCCTTGCCCAGACACCATTAATCTCAAGATCAAGAACTACACAACCAGGGGACTGCACCGGACGATTGCTAAAACCCCTCATAACGCAACGGTTGGTATATTGTCATGGGCCTGACCTATTTTACGAGCTATTGATTCTTTGCACTTGGATTGGAGATAGAGATACTATATCCGTCCTGGCAGATGAAGTCCCTGATCTATTGAAATAGTTTTCTGTTTTATGCCCTATCTTATGACATGTATTACACTTTACCAGGGGTTTCGAGCATTGCAGATATGGATGCCCCCGTTCCTTGCAATTGAAACAATAAACGCCTAGACTAGTACTTTTTTTAGAATTTGCCGCCGAACCATCACTTTTATCTGTTATATTCCTATTTTTTAAATTATTAGATTGTAGAAAGCTCATTGTGTCCCTACTGCTCATTAGAAATTGTAAAAGTTGTTCTGGATAAGCACATCGTAACGCTAGCGCACTAGACTTCATGGTTTTATCACTTATTCCGTGAATGATGCAATCGACCGCGCGTTTACCGGTAATATCACACAAATTTAGTAATGCCAACTTTTCATAATCATATGTCTCTATAGGTTCATTGAATCTACTTTTTCTCAGCAACATGTCTTCAAGCATTGGCCATAGTTATGTTCGTGGGGAAACGCATTTGTTAGCTTCTCTTGCCACTCTTGCCAAGTATACCTACATAATGGTGTCTAAACTTTCGAACCATGTTTTGGCCAATCCTTGGAGCATGCAAAAATGTAATGTAGTTCTATCGTCCCAACCATATACTGCTGCACATGCATTGACTTTCTTTAACCAAATATCTATCCTCTGGTTTTTAATAGCCGGGTCAAAATTTGGAAGGATATTCTTGTGATTTTTATTGAGTAGAGGTTGTTGTTGCTTTACTGGTTGAGACTCATTTTAGCCACATCATTAGTAGATAAAGAAGGAGTACGTGACCTGGTATGTGATGCGGAACGTCCAGGATGCTGGCTATCATGACGCTCGCAGTCCTCCCGACGCTCCGCCAATCGTGGGTAACTCGTCCGTGACGAGCTTCTCTCTCGCTGGCGTAGAAGTTCCCGTTCGCGTTGCAGCTCTCGTTCTAGACGCAGGACTCGTTCCCGGTCAAAGTCCAGCTCTCGGTCTCGATTCTGCCCAAAACGACTTCGGCTGCGAGTGCGCGATCGGCTGGGACCCGCGTCACCACCACCTCGTTGTCGGCTTCGCGACGGTGTCTCTAATTTGCGTCGTTCACCATCTTCATCCATGTTGTAGAACTCGAAAACAAAAAGAAATGTTATTTTATGACTATATAATCATAAATATAGGACGTAGAAGATCAAATCCAATTAGTTATAGCTGTGATAATATTGTGAATCATAACCTCTATTAAAACATTAGCAATTAAATAAAATAAAACATGAAAATACATTTAACTTCTTTTGAAGTTTATTAGATAATCATGTTATTTATTTTCTATGATAGTTACTATCACCACATGAGTAAATAATTGATCTACTCATGTGCTATCACTGTGGCAGGGTGCAATCGATAATATAATAAACTACGTACCAACTAAACATTGTACCTATAATAATACACTAAATACTTATTATGGATATAAGTTGAAAGTTGTGAAGGTAGTGGACTCATAAATCTGACTGTTTAACAAGCGTGCCTCAAAACCAATGGTTGTAATAATTAGAGTGGTTAAGGTAAATAAAAAAAAATCCTATAATAGCAAAACAACACATGTTGAATTTGCAAGGTTATCTAAACTTTTACTATATTCTCTTTGTAGTGAAACAATTTAACATTATTAACAGCTGTATAACATTATTTGAATACGTTACAATCTAATAAAATGCTAGAATATTTCATGTCACTGCTACCGTCAGTAATGTTAGTTTAAAACATATCCGATGGCCGTTAACAATTTAAATAAAATATGTTTTACTTACGTGCGTTATCCCACTTCTGACATGTAGAAAACGGACCCACGGTATAGTCTCTCGGACTATACAATAAATAAAACTCCAGCACGTTAGGTAATTACACTTCGATATATTATCTCACACACTTGTACAAGAACCAAATTTACACCACCGTAAAAATATCACTTTTCACTTGTTTCTCTATTGGCGACCTGCGGTCAACTAACTCAATACCTTATCTTTCTTTTTCCACGTTAACTCTACCCCACTCCAACCATCGCTTCCTTCGACAGTGTTGCCATAACATTTTTTAAATGATCTTAAATAAATCGTTTAATGGATGTCGAAGGAATCGATTACTTGAAATGTCAGAATTGTTTTATAAATACATGTTAATGCAATAGTATTTTTATTCAATATAAATAACTTATAGAATTACAATTTGTATTTAATTATCTTACAACTATAACCTTACACGAGCGACACTAACTAATTATAATCATGTATTTTAACCTTTTAATTTTAAACAGATTTTGACGGTAACAAATAATCAACACAAGATTAATAATCTTAACAGAAAAACAGCCATTAATTACACACGATTAAATAATAATCCAAAAGTAGGTAGTCACTATAAAAATGACTCACCGCAAATAGCGCCGACACCTCACGACAACCTTTCCGTACGAAAGCCAACCAGCAAATGACCTGACAGGCGAACGATCCCCACTTTTATAGGATTCGTGAGATGACGTCACTAAATGCATGAAACGAAACTTAATTATCCTAATACGGCCTCTCCTGACCGTGCACCGTCCGCGGGCACGTTCTCAGCGACATCCTCTACAACGTCTTCAGCAATATCTTCGGTGGCAGGCGAAGGGTCTGTAGGCGCTGCAGGGTCCTGCAATCTCATCGTCATCATTTCCGTCATCTGTGCCTAAAAACATAAGTTAGTTTTATAATTTGTTAACTCGCCAAGTATGGCCTATTCTTTCATACTTCACGCAACCAAGGCCCTCTGTCAAAGGATCATACGAGTTAATAAGAATCGTCAGTCACTTTTTCACAACCATCCAACACAGGCATCTCCATTTTCGTCACATACTCGCATTCTCATACATCACACACAAACTACACATATCACATGATATGTCTGCCGGACCGAAGTCCACACGCGTAACAACGTGTCTGCCGGGACAAAGCCCACACACATATAGTGTGTCTGCCGGGACTACGCCCACACACATATAGTGTGTCTGCCGGGACTACGCCCACACACATATAGTGTGTCTGCCGGGACTACGCCCACACACATATAGTGTGTCTGCCGGGACAACGCCCACACACATATAGTGTGTCTGCCGGGACTACGCCCACACACACATAGTGTGTCTGCTGGGACAACGCCCACACGTTACTTATATATCAGCCAGGACTGCCACCAGATCCTCTCCCCGAGTGCTCTGACCTTTCATAACCAGGCAAGTCCTCGTACGTTCCGTACATTCACACGTTTTGGAACGTACCTGAAAGCTGTAACATAAGACACTTATTATGCACACGATAAATAGCAGCAGGTGCTCACTTTCAAAGCAAGCCGCACAACTCTCGGAACACCACTCATACTAGCCGTTCGGTCATTCCTGGCCCAAGTCCGTGTGAAATAAAAGGTACTCTGATCAAAATCATTACAGGTTTTCATGAAAATCAAAACTAACTTTTTCCCTCAAAGCTGACATGTTGAACCACACCCATGCTCATTTGAAATAATAGGTAACTCATTAAAATATTGCAGTGCTCATACTCCGACACCCATTTGGTCTTCATCACGATATGTTACCTACATCCGGTTACACAACGCAAGAGGCAACCTCCATCCGGTCACCTACACACGTTACCTCTATCCGGTTACACAACGCAAGAGGCAACCTCCATCCGGTCACCTACACACGTTACCTCTATCTGGTTACACAACACCAGAGGCAACCTACATACGGTCACATCCACACGTAACCGCCATCTGGTTACACAACACCAGAGGCAACCTCCATCCGGTCACCTCCGCTCGTACCTCCATCTGGTTACACAATACTGCCCAGATAATCTTTTCGAGTCCTTTTCAAAGTAATCTGAAACAGACTAAGAAAATCTCATTAGCTGATATTCTAGGTCGTAAGTTTACTAACAAGCAACCAGTCTTTTCAGCGTTATGATTTTTTGTCATGGCTAGTCTTAATACAAAGTACTTATCCCAACCCAATCATTAGCGATCAGCAATCGATTTTTCCTGTTCAAAGCAATGGACAATGTTTTCGATACTATGCACTGGTGCAGTGTGCACCAACGTATTGTTTATCGTCATCATAATCATCACTATCAGCCCCATTGACTGTCCCACTGCTGTGCACGGGCCTCTCACTATGGGAAAGGTTAGGCCATAGTCCACCACGCTGGCCAAGTGTGGGTTGGCGGACTTCACATGTCTTTCGAGAACATTATGGAGAACTCTCAGATATGCAGGTTTCCTCATGATGTTTTCCTTCACCGATGCGCAAGCGATAATTAACAATTTAATACGCACCTAACTTCGAAAAGTCCTTGGTGGGTGCCGTGGATTCGAACCCAAGACCTGCGTAGCAGTCTTACGGTCTCTCCACTCGGCTAACCGAAGCTATGCCTAACACAGAAGCACCAGCGTAAACTAGGCTAACCATAAGAGCATGTTGGCGGTTCAACCAACAGCAACGCATGGTTTTAAACATGCAGCCGCATTATCGGCTTGATACGTTTCTGAAAACCTGCACCAACGGAAACGAGGGTACTACAAGACCATCACAATATCAACTAACAAAGTTCCTATCTCAATAGGAATAAAGATAAGCAGACAATCATCACTAACCTGGTTCTACCTACAATGAAAACGAAAATCGCTTAAACTGATTATCATAATGAACCACAATGATAACTCAATTACTTGCTTCTACATCTGATAATCGAGTTCAACAGCTTCTACTACAAACCTAGTAGCGAAGGTATTTTCTGTTTACTGTATCACTCTTAAACGACCTAAACATAACTGGGAACTAGCCAAAGAAATCAGGGGCACTTAAAACGTACCTAGCGTATCACATGAATTTTAAAAACACACAGTAGGTAATTTTACGCGTAAAATCATAAAATTTACTTTAATTTTACTAATGGTGCCATCTATTAAGCACAGTAAGGTAACACACCAAACATTTTTATTAGTGCCATCTATTAACATGTAAAAAACATGTGTAGGAGCGACATCTATTTGCACGCAATAAAAAGCGGGTTTAATGATTCTACTTGAAATAACGGTTCCAAAAATATCGAGATTCGTCTGTACAAAACAGAACTATAACGAGTTAAAGTGCTACATTTTCTTAAGCTGTAATCACGTTCAAACGAAAACGGCAAGGTATTTTAAACACCTCGAGTCGTTAAAATAATGGCGCTAGTAATATCACAGTCTATACTGTGGTAATATAAAACGAATTTCGAATACGGTGATCTATACGGTGGTTAACTACACACAACACACTAACCAACCAACTGCACACATCAAAACAGCACTGAAGTCACACGTCTAAGAAATAAAAGCAATAGAATGTGCCACAAAAATCAGCACGGATACCTGCGATAGCTCAGCACAGTCTTACACCATGAAACTAGTATGTACGATTCGATTAGTCTAACAAACCGCTGCCCTGCAAAGGACAATCTGAACCGGAGTTATTGTTCTAGGTTTAGCAGAAAACCAACTCAACTGTACTAGAACAATAACTAGCACATTTCACCCTAACGCACTTGCTTGGAATAGTAGCTCACTATTACATACCATGTCCATAAAAGGCTGCACGCGAGACCAGATGATACATTTGCCCTTATAGACAGGCAAACATAATTATGATCATAACGTTCGTACTTGGAGTCACTCTCACATAATAACACGGTTGCAATTGAAAACTCAGCTGTTTCACCAACATAGCAGCGTTAGCAGTCGCCTCTCTCGCGCCTTGTCTCAAAGTCACGAATCGCGGATCGACATTTGACACGTAATAGTTGTGGTTTTACTTTAGTTTATCACGGCGTTGAGGGCGTCCGCTAACGTATCGGCCGCGGAGGGTACATCACTACTACAGTGAGGACTGGTATTATGTTCGACCTGTGGAGGCATTCGTAATGCAGTAGCCGGGCTACCCTCTATAGCGTCTAATCGCGTCATTATGGCTGCTAGTGCCTGGCCAACCGTGCCATCGCGGCTGCGGGAGCGCGTGTGTCGCGACCGGTAATCACGTCGGGAACGTGGCAGAGAACTCGATCGTGAATGTGAAACGGAGTCGCGGCGGGAAAGCGAACGAGAATCGCGACGGTGCCGGCGCGATTTGCTACGCTTACGCTTTGTTTTATAACTTGGTGACACATCAGAGTTATCACGAGATGAACGAGGCATTTGAACTACGAATTAACGGCTATTTTTCAAAGCTAATCTAAAAATTTTTTTGTGGGTATGTAGGTGAATCCCAATTCTGATTTTAGGATCAGAAGATGGATTTTATTAAAAAAAAACAAACGAGCGACACTAACTAATTATAATCATGTATTTTAACCTTTTAATTTTAAACAGATTTTGACGGTAACAAATAATCAACACAAGATTCATAATCTTAACAGAAAAACAGCCATTAATTACACACGATTAAATAATAATCCAAAAGTAGGTAGTCACTATAAAAATGACTCACTGCAAATAGCGCCGACACCTCACGACAACCTTTCCGTACGAAAGCCAACCAGCAAATGACCTGACAGGCGAACGATCCCCACTTTTATAGGATTCGTGAGATGACGTCACTAAATGCATGAAACGAAACTTAATTATCCTAATAATACATTATTACTGTAACTACGTAATAATACATTATTACTGTAAAGCAGCGATAGCCTAAAGCAGCGATAGCCTAGTGGAGAGACCGACAGACTGCTACGCAGAGGGTCCGGGTTCGAATCCACGGCACGCACCGATGACTTTTCGGAGTTATGTGCGTATTAAATTGTTAATTATCGCTTGCTAAACGGTGAAGGAAAACATCGTGAGGAAACCTGCATGTCTGAGAGTTCGCCATAATGTTCTCGAAAGACATGTGAAGTCTGCCAACTCGCACTTGGCCAGCGTGGTGGACTATGGCCTTACCCTTCTCATAATGGGAAGAGGCCCGTGCCCAGCAGTGGGACAGTATAAAGGGCTGATGATGATGATGTAACTACGTACAACGGTGGAAACTTGATTCAGCGGAGACGTAAATGCTTTACGAACTTCCCCATTGTACCATAGTCTTTGAACGACTCAGCTCTCTCCCTAAGGCCTAATATAACTAATTTTTTAAACCGAAAATTAGCAAAGTCTGAAAACTCGATTCAAGAGAAATAACTTTTTTGATTTATCATCGATCGTTTGTGTGGCAGACTATATTAATCTACATGGATTAGCACGCATATGTACCTGTATCAGCCATAAATACTTGGTCTGTTGACTAATCAATAGTAATCTATGGACGTGTTAATAAGATGTAAGATGGGCGATAAAGGAGTTGTGAAACGATATACACAGCTACAGGTAGGTAACACTCAATCACCGAGCGTCGCTTAAAGAAAATTCCGAGCGGCGTCTGTAATAGGGCTATAACGAAAATGCTAAAGTACGAGAGCGCGCCGAAGCGTTAATTTGATGTAATAGCGGCGCCTCTATTAATAAATACGTGTACGTAGTTACGTTCTACGTAGATGACTAGCTATTTGTACGTAATACATACATGAATAAAAGTACACACGACCAGACGAGACGGGCTCCGCTGCGAAAATGTATCCTCTAAGTTAGCAGAAAATTTTAGAAACGACAAGAATTTTAATGAATCTATTAGGATAGTTCGCGTTGTGTGTAGTTTATTAAAACGAAATTGCTATAATGTTGCCTTTGAGCATAATATAACATTGTAATAAATATTAATTTAGCCGTGTGGTTGACGGCATAGAATACAAGTGTCACCACCCCCTATCTTCCCGTGGGTGTCGTAAGAGGCGACTTTGGGATAACACGATGCAAATACCATCTTTGCGTAGAGACGGAAAACTCGACATCAAACCTTATACGACTGCCTCGTTGGTCTCGCGGCATAAATGTGCGCGTGGGATCGGGAGGTCCCGGGTTCGCTTCCTGGGTCGGGCAGTGTTATTGGGTTTTTCTATCACGAAATTCTCAGGGGCAGCACGGAGTCTGGAAATGTGCCCGGTACGGCAATAGGCTCGCCCCTTATTATGTGGGACTAAAGTATATCTGGCGAAAAGTGGGTGTAGAAATACACCTCTGCCTACCCTTTCGGGGATAAAAGGCGTGACGATATGTATGTATGTATGTATTAATTTAAGTAATAAATCGACAAAATAAACGCTTCAATGGTACAGTGCGGCGGTAAGACTGGATTACCGAGATTATTACTTAAAATAATAGGTGTCGTGACGTGTCGAAATAGTGGACTTGGCTGCCCCGAGAAATCCTCTTACAATCTAGTATTGTATGATCATTACTTACAAAATGGAGTTTGAAATTCCAGCGGCTTTGAGAGCTCGGTTTCCGCTAGTCTTTACTCGAATTTACCACTGCTTTGTGGCACAGGTTATCAACCTCTATTTTTACATACATACATACATAAACTCACGCCTTTTTCCCGTCGGGGTAGGCAGAGACAACGGAACACCACTTGCATCTATCCTTACAAACCTCACGCGCTTCCTCTACATTCATTACTCTGTTCATACATGCTCGCCGGTTCCGGGTGCTTAGGACCTTCCCGTTTTTCAGAACGTCACCAATTTGGTCGACGAATGTCCTACGAGGTCGGCCGCGACCGGCTTGCCCATACACGTTAGCCTCATATATTTGGTGCGTCATTCTTTCTTCACTCATTCGCTCCACGTGCCCAAACCATTTCAGCATTCCTCTCTCAATCCTTGTCACGACATCTTCTTTCAGGCCACATCGCTCTCGTATTACTGCATTCGGAATTCTATCAATCAGTCTTACCCCACACATACTACGCAGTGACCGCATCTCAACTGCGTTAATTCTGCTTTCATGCTTTTTCTGCCACACCCAACACTCACTACCGTACATTAACGTGGGCACAAGCACTCCATTATGAACCGCCAGCCGCGCCTGTTTTGGCACATTCTGGCCGTTCATAAAGGCATGCAGCGCTCCATTTACACAGTTTCCCGCAGTCACTCTCCTTTCAATATCTCTCTATTTTTGTAATAAAAAAAGTTTGTTTTGTTAAATCTGCTTTACGTTTATACACCTTTATTTTTTTATTAGTACAATAACTTTAAGGACAGATTAGCGAAGACATTATTATCATATATGTGACGTAAGAATTTTATAATATATATAAAAAGCAAAGTTATTATCATTAATTTATTGTAATAAAATCTCACTTTAATCATAGTCATATTTACAATCCATTCACTAATTCATTAGCAGTATTCCAACCTGCTCATTCGCATTCTCTCTGTCGCACTTATGATGTAAGTAACCTTAGACAATAAAATGAAACAAAATAATAAGTGATGTAGTTACTTACTAAATTAATTTTCAACAACCTCTCCTTCATACTTCATCCGGGCTTAGGACCGGCAAAATTTACCTTTATACAAGTAATTAAATACATGGGTATGTAATTAGAAAGCAAACAAATATCAAAATAAAAGAAGAGAGAGTTAGAATCAGCTGCTATTTACAAATATTATTTCATCATCATCATATCAGCCTAGAGACATCCACTGCTGGACATAGGCCTCCCCCAAGGTTCTCCACACAGACCGATTTTGAGCCGCCCGCATCAAATTATTATTTACGTAGGTAGGTAATTTTTACTTTACTTAAAAGTATTTAAATTGTCCTTCGAAATGTCCACCATCATTGTCAATACACAGACGGGCAAGTTTTATTAAATTGTTTTTAATTAGAAAAGTACGCTTCTCTGACTTTCCACTTCGTCATAAGCGTCCAATATGCGCTGTTTTAATTGTTCGTCACTAACCGGCTCACTTCTGTACACGCACAAAAAGAAGTCCATGGGCGAGAGGTCAAGTGAGCATGGAGGCCAAGCTACAGGCCCGTCGCGGCCGATCCACTGGCTTCCAAACTCTTTCCTGTACAAACGCACAGCTGCACTCGCGTGATGTGAACTGCTAAGCCATCACGTCGGGCAAACGTAAACAAACAATTAACTGTTGCAGCGAAAAAAGGATCCGCTCGCTTCCGCAAACAATTTAGCACTGCGGCGCGCGCGCAGAGGGACAGGGGGTGGCGAGCTTCGAGTTTGCCCGAATTTATCAATGGAGCAGTGCCGCGTAAAACTACTACTCATAGTATTTAGTTATGCATTTACCAATTATTACGTGTTTTTGTGGACAGTTTTGGGACTTAGTATTTTTATTTTTTACATACACAAATATGATTAGTTAAAGATACTTAGAGCCCCATTAAATTTTTTGTACTAATTAAAAAATAGTTGTGTATATTTTTCAAAATAAAATTAAGTAATTTGTTTATTAAGATTGTGGTATATTTTGTTATTATACGTTATTACTATAACGCATTTTACGTAAATGCAGCTCTCCTATGTTTCGCTTCATTCTTTCAAATCACATACCTAATAATAGCTTAATGGCCACCACATATGGGCGGAGTGCAGCGAATAGCATTATTTTTCACCGTAAATTCATTCGTAAGATTTAGATTTTAAAGTTTAAAAATCTCGGTGTATCGAAGAGGTATTCTTACAGCGACATACAAGTAAGCGATCGAGTATACAGGGGTAGCATGAACATGTATTCGACGACATGCCACGGCATACGACGGCATGCATCGGTATGCGCCGGTATACGCTAGCATGTGCCAAAGTATGCCCAAATGCGACGGCAAAGTACGCTAGTATATAATCATCGAGTGAGGCCATACAGCTCAAAAATTTACATAATGCTAAGAAATACAATGTAAAGGTGGGGTAATTTTTAATTGTATCTGTGGGATTTTTTATAAAGATGTGTGTGCGATAAAAATAAGTTTTTCATATACAAATATAAACTCACACATTATCTCGACCTAATTATAAGAGTATGGGTAAGCGAGTGCTGTGCCAACCTAATAAAGCAATGCACCTTGTATAAAGACTTAAGCGTCAGCAACCGCTACAGCAACAGCAGTCTAAAAATATAGGCTTGATATGTTGACTGCCTCCGTGTTCCAGTGGACAGCGTATGCGACTGCTGATCGGAGGTTCCGGGTTCGATTCCCGGGTCGGGCAAAAGTGTTACTGGGTTTTTCCGAATACTCAGTAGCAGCCCGGAGTCTGGTGATGTGCCCGGTAACGGCAATAGGCTCGCCCCCTATTACGTCGGACCTAAAAATTCATGGCGAAATGTGGGTGTAATATTTACACCTCTGCCTACCCTGTACACGTATGGTCGTGTAGCTTAATTGGGTGAGTATCAATGAAACTGCAGATGTCCAATGTACGTGCGTTTATTGTAGTGCACCAATTGATACTAATTATATTCATTACAGACATTGTTTATGTAGGTAAAGATACCATACAAGGTAGGCACAGTACACCCCCCTTTATAAAAAAAGGTTAAGTATATAAAATAAAAGTAATTATTCATCTACGCAATACATAAAATAAAAACATTTACATAAAATGAAAATCATTAGTATCTAATCCTAGCTCGGTTACACAGCTTACCTACATTGTTATTATAAGGTGTTCGGTTACATAATATTACACGGTCTATGTTGTAAACATACAGCTAAGTACTAACACTATAAATGCTATTCATATTCCGATAAACTATTCGATACCGTGTAGCGACCGTTATCACTTTATCACTCTTTGTTTGGTTTTACACTATCACTACACCATGACGCGCTGTGGTGGGCGGCTGTCAGAGCCCGGCTCACCAGCACGCGGATCCATGCTTGGCAACTCCAGCAGTTCCCGACGCAGGTATCGAGCGTACCCGGTCTTACAATAACACCACATAACGTATAATATAGCCACCAGGATACATGCTATTATAATTAGCAGGCATGTCTCGTGTCGCATATATACTGATGAATGCGACTCTGTTTGCGTAGTGGCGGCACTATTTCCAGCGCCGTTTTGGGCAATAACTATTTCCTCAGTGTTTCTACTAGGCGAAAAACCCATTGTATTTTCTTCGACTGATCTTATTCACTTGGACATGTATTCAATTGTAAATTACATTGGTAAAGCGCACCACAGGTTTAATAACTCGTCCAAATCTCGATACCTTAGTGTCATTGTTTACATTCGCCGTTGCCTTTTTAGGAACATCTCTGCATTCATGTGTCACTATCGAATAGGCTGGTTTTAATCGATCAATACTAACTACTTTCGGCGTATCTGCTTGCATGATTTTAATTTTTTTTTCTGACTTTTTAATGACCTTAAAAGGCCCCATATACGGTTGAGTTATTGGTTTAGACACTTTGTCCACGCGCACAAATACATGGGTTCAATCTTTTAATTCAGGGTGAATAAATTTTTTTCCTTGGTGTAACTCCTTTCTTGGAACGGAACCTAAATCTGATATTTTTCTGCGTAATTCTTGCACAATCAAAACATTTTCGGAGGTTTCTTGCCTTAGCGGCTGGAAAAAAATTCCAGGCAATCGCAGTGCATCACCGTCTCTCAGACACGCTCTTAATCCCAATAAAACTGTTGGTAACTCTGAGACCCATTGTTCAGTTTTGCCTCTGCACATAAGTGCAGCCTTGAGGGATCGGTGCCATCTTTCCACGATGCCATTCGACTGCGGGTGATACGCTGTTGTCCTAAATTTATTTATGCCCATCCTCTTGGCTAAATGCATGAACAATTGCGATAAGAAAGTAGAGCCTTAATCCGTGGTTAAGTTCAAAGGACATCCGAATCGCGATATCCGTCCGGATTACAAAATAAAATATCCGCTACTGTTTCGGCTGTGATATCCTTAGCCGGGTAAGCTTCCGGCCATCCCGTTTTCCTATCCACCATAGTCACTAAATAACGATAGCCATTGCAATAGGTAAGTGGTCCAACGATATCCACATGCAGATGGTCAAATCGGTCGCTGTATACAAAATGTCCGTTGGGTGATACTGTGTGCCTCTGTATTTTTGATTTTTGACAATCTACGCAACCTTTGACCCATTCCGTCACGTCTTTGTTCATACCTCGCCATATATATCTGTCTTGCATCATCCTTCTAGTCGTACGTGTGCCCGGGTAATTAATTCCGTGTACCGCGTTGAAAGCTGATACACGAAATTCTTTGGGCAAATATGGGCGCGCTCGATTCAATGATACTTCGTATTGTATTGGTTTGCTACAATTAGGTATGAATATTTTCTTAAATGTTAATGATTTCGACTTCATAATGTTTTGTAGGCAGCGATAGCCGAGTGGATATACCAACAGACTGCCATGCAGAGGGTATCAGGTTCGAATCCACGGCGCGCACCAATGACTTTTCGGAGTTATGTGCATATTGAATTGTTAATTATCGCTTGTCCCGTGCCTCGGAGAGCACGTTAAGCCGTCGTTCCCGGTTGTCATGAAGATCTTTGACAATCGTTACAGGGCGTCAGTACCTTCTAAATAAACTGACACTAGTCTAAACCATGGAATATCGCTATCCCTTCGGGTTGCGGAGGTCAGACAAAGAGATGACTGTCCAAAATACATTAAGCTAATAATTAAACCCTATACTAATCCTGGCCAAATGGCTAGTGTGGTAGATACACTAGGGAAATCCTCTTATTAACAATGTGATTATGATTCAAGTTAGAAGACCTACGTTGCACAGTGGACTATTAGAGTGAATAATAATGATTACACTGCACTATCTTTGAGTTGCAATCACTTCGATATACAATGGGACATGTGTGCGATAAAATTTAAATGTGTGTTCTGGAACAATTGCAATTCTGTCTGCTAAATTAGCAGATAGTTGCAGCTAAGATAAAGAATTAAACTCAACAATGAGAATTCCCAGTGGAGCTGACAGAAGTTCATACGTGCGTGCTGTATAGCAGTGTGCAGTATCTCAATTTACTCTAATAGTAATCTGGAGACGATTTTCTAAACTTTTTTTAAATTCTATTTTATGCCAGTTTTATTATTATTTTTGTAATTATTTGAGAAACATTCGTTAATCGTACGCACGTTCTTAAAAATATGTGAATAGATTACACGTGAGTACCGGTGTAGTGCAATTCGGCAGCATTTCTTTTGTAATCAAAAGCGTTTTCAGAAATTGCTGAACTGTATAAGAAGAACGTGTGCTCAGAATATAGCAAAGGATTTAAGTAAATATTTTTACCTCCTCAAGCTTTGTAGTTAAAAAATTTCGTGACAAGTCAGTTTATTTCGCTTTTGTTGACGGTAAGAATCAATTTCTAAACGGCCTTTTACAACTTCCGTGAGAATACAAGTACGTGATGAGTTTTTATACAACGAATAAAAGCGAACGGAGTAATAACCATCACGAGGCTATAAGTTAAAAGATTTTGCAAATAATCTTCTGTTGGAAATTCTTTACAAATTCAGGCATAATATGGTCTGCAGTGTCGGCGTGTAAAGCATGGTCTGTAAATGTTTCACTAAGTAAAGTCGTAAAATGCAAAGGCACATGAGTATATCTAAAAGTATTGCCACGTATAGTTGAGAAGCCAACTCTAGCGTACATGGTGCTGTTACGTGCATTCGACTTATTTTGCTTACCAGATAGCGGAATTTGCATAGGTTAGCTTACATCAAACCTCAACATTTTACCCACACAAAGCGAATGTAGGCTATTGTTATCTTCGGCACATCGCTTAGATATACACCCTGTAATCGCTTTCATAAATAATTCTTAGTAGTAAATTATCCTTTACAAAGCTGTAAGTATTGATTATTATTGTATGTGCTCGTTCACAGCTGGACGCTACCTTTCTGAGCGATAAATTGAAGCTACAATCTTGTGGAATATTTCGAATACCGCCTTATTTGTTACAGAGCGGTGAGCGCCTTAAATATAAATGTAGATACAGATAAAGGTTATTTTTCTTTATGCGTTGATACAGCTTTACCACTGAGTAAGGATTTTAAGATATTTTAAAGTGGTTGAATGTAATAATTTCTACTTGTACCTCTACTACTGTATCACTTGCGTTATCAGTTTCAGTTGCGAGATCTCCAGAAACAAGTTACTATTGGACTACTTTGGCACCTCCACAAATTAAATCTTTTTTTTACTATTTATGTATCGGATTTTATTGCGTAATAGCTACAAAACATATATATATATATATATATATATATATATATATATATATATATATACACGCTGATTTTTTATTGGTTTAGGAAAAAAAAACCTCACGTTGGAAAAAATATCTGCTATTCATATTCAAAATCAAAATTTACCTACCACGTAAAATAAAAAAGTTATAAAAGTTAATAACTCTAGGAAATAAGTAGTAACGTGCGACTCGATCGTCGATCGACTCGTCGGCGCGCTGTAGGTACCTAAAACAGCTGTTGACGTCGCGCGGCGAGGTCAACAGCTGTTTTAGGTACAGTACACGGCGTGTAACAGTAGGTAACTAACTACACATAAAACACGTATGAGGCAGCAAAGCACTTCTGCTAGAGCCATACTAACGATAAATGCCATTAATTATTTCGGTAATGTACGTTAACCGTGTAATAATTTCACAACGGCATTAACATTGGCGTTTGGCGTTTTTATCTCCAATGATGGGCATTCACGTTGATGTTTCAAGTGTGGCCATCTACTTTAGCGCGTTAAAAATTATCGCAATAATTATCGCGCTAGCAGACATTGACGTTAGCCGCTAGTGAGGCCCCGGCATAAGATGTACGGATGGATAGTGATACCTAATTTACGTACTTACGAAACACAAATTAATTACGATGACAACTTCAATAATTTTAAGCACATATCATCATCATCAGCCTTTAATAGTCCACTGCTGGACTAGGCCTCTCCTTTGATAGGAGGAATTGGCCTACTATACCACGCTGGCCAAGCGGGTTGGTATAGGGTTTGTATTAAGTTTTCCTTCTCTTACAGTGCTGTTCTCTGCATGATATACTCCCTCTGTCGGCTCTTACGACACCCATGGGATGATATGGGGTGGTGACAATTCGTATTCTTAATCCGTCACCAGCACATAATAATGATTAAAATAATAAACACATGTAACTAAATAGCTGTACCTACCTATTCCTTCGTAAGTCACAGAAATAAGCTGTGGGTTCACGCAATCATAATAAACTAGTAGACGAAAAGAAGAACTTATTATTATTTACGTATTAATCGTTGGTACATAGTCATTTTCAATAACTAGTAAAAGCCGAATTTAGGCCGAATAATGCCGTTGTGAAATTATTACACGGTTAACGTACATTACCGAAATAATTAATGGCATTTATCGTTAGTATGGCTCTAGCAGAAGTGCTCGATCGACGATCGAGTCGCACGTTACTACTTATTTCCTAGAGTTATTAACTTTTATAACTTTTTTATTTTACGTGGTAGGTAAATTTTGATTTTGAATATGAATAGCAGATATTTTTTCCAACGTGAGGTTTTTTTTTCCTAAACCAATAAAAAATCAGCGTGTATATATATATATATATATATATATATATATATATATATATATATATATATATATGTTTTGTAGCTATTACGCAATAAAATCCGATACATAAATAGTAAAAAAAAGATTTAATTTGTGGAGGTGCCAAAGTAGTCCAATAGTAACTTGTTTCTGGAGATCTCGCAACTGAAACTGATAACGCAAGTGATACAGTAGTAGAGGTACAAGTAGAAATTATTACATTCAACCACTTTAAAATATCTTAAAATCCTTACTCAGTGGTAAAGCTGTATCAACGCATAAAGAAAAATAACCTTTATCTGTATCTACATTTATATTTAAGGCGCTCACCGCTCTGTAACAAATAAGGCGGTATTCGAAATATTCCACAAGATTGTAGCTTCAATTTATCGCTCAGAAAGGTAGCGTCCAGCTGTGAACGAGCACATACAATAATAATCAATGCTTACAGCTTTGTAAAGGATAATTTACTACTAAGAATTATTTATGAAAGCGATTACAGGGTGTATATCTAAGCGATGTGCCGAAGATAACAATAGCCTACATTCGCTTTGTGTGGGTAAAATGTTGAGGTTTGATGTAAGCTAACCTATGCAAATTCCGCTATCTGGTAAGCAAAATAAGTCGAATGCACGTAACAGCACCATGTACGCTAGAGTTGGCTTCTCAACTATACGTGGCAATACTTTTAGATATACTCATGTGCCTTTGCATTTTACGACTTTACTTAGTGAAACATTTACAGACCATGCTTTACACGCCGACACTGCAGACCATATTATGCCTGAATTTGTAAAGAATTTCCAACAGAAGATTATTTGCAAAATCTTTTAACTTATAGCCTCGTGATGGTTATTACTCCGTTCGCTTTTATTCGTTGTATAAAAACTCATCACGTACTTGTATTCTCACGGAAGTTGTAAAAGGCCGTTTAGAAATTGATTCTTACCGTCAACAAAAGCGAAATAAACTGACTTGTCACGAAATTTTTTAACTACAAAGCTTGAGGAGGTAAAAATATTTACTTAAATCCTTTGCTATATTCTGAGCACACGTTCTTCTTATACAGTTCAGCAATTTCTGAAAACGCTTTTGATTACAAAAGAAATGCTGCCGAATTGCACTACACCGGTACTCACGTGTAATCTATTCACATATTTTTAAGAACGTGCGTACGATTAACGAATGTTTCTCAAATAATTACAAAAATAATAATAAAACTGGCATAAAATAGAATTTAAAAAAAGTTTAGAAAATCGTCTCCAGATTACTATTAGAGTAAATTGAGATACTGCACACTGCTATACAGCACGCACGTATGAACTTCTGTCAGCTCCACTGGGAATTCTCATTGTTGAGTTTAATTCTTTATCTTAGCTGCAACTATCTGCTAATTTAGCAGACAGAATTGCAATTGTTCCAGAACACACATTTAAATTTTATCGCACACATGTCCCATTGTATATCGAAGTGATTGCAACTCAAAGATAGTGCAGTGTAATCATTATTATTCACTCTAATAGTCCACTGTGCAACGTAGGTCTTCTAACTTGAATCATAATCACATTGTTAATAAGAGGATTTCCCTAGTGTATCTACCACACTAGCCATTTGGCCAGGATTAGTATAGGGTTTAATTATTAGCTTAATGTATTTTGGACAGTCATCTCTTTGTCTGACCTCCGCAACCCGAAGGGATAGCGATATTCCATGGTTTAGACTAGTGTCAGTTTATTTAGAAGGTACTGACGCCCTGTAACGATTGTCAAAGATCTTCATGACAACCGGGAACGACGGCTTAACGTGCTCTCCGAGGCACGGGACAAGCGATAATTAACAATTCAATATGCACATAACTCCGAAAAGTCATTGGTGCGCGCCGTGGATTCGAACCTGATACCCTCTGCATGGCAGTCTGTTGGTATATCCACTCGGCTATCGCTGCCTACAAAACATTATGAAGTCGAAATCATTAACATTTAAGAAAATATTCATACCTAATTGTAGCAAACCAATACAATACGAAGTATCATTGAATCGAGCGCGCCCATATTTGCCCAAAGAATTTCGTGTATCAGCTTTCAACGCGGTACACGGAATTAATTACCCGGGCACACGTACGACTAGAAGGATGATGCAAGACAGATATATATGGCGAGGTATGAACAAAGACGTGACGGAATGGGTCAAAGGTTGCGTAGATTGTCAAAAATCAAAAATACAGAGGCACACAGTATCACCCAACGGACATTTTGTATACAGCGACCGATTTGACCATCTGCATGTGGATATCGTTGGACCACTTACCTATTGCAATGGCTATCGTTATTTAGTGACTATGGTGGATAGGAAAACGGGATGGCCGGAAGCTTACCCGGCTAAGGATATCACAGCCGAAACAGTAGCGGATATTTTATTTTGTAATCCGGACGGATATCGCGATTCGGATGTCCTTTGAACTTAACCACGGATTAAGGCTCTACTTTCTTATCGCAATTGTTCATGCATTTAGCCAAGAGGATGGGCATAAATAAATTTAGGACAACAGCGTATCACCCGCAGTCGAATGGCATCGTGGAAAGATGGCACCGATCCCTCAAGGCTGCACTTATGTGCAGAGGCAAAACTGAACAATGGGTCTCAGAGTTACCAACAGTTTTATTGGGATTAAGAGCGAGTCTGAGAGACGGTGATGCACTGCGATTGCCTGGAATTTTTTTCCAGCCGCTAAGGCAAGAAACCTCCGAAAATGTTTTGATTGTGCAAGAATTACGCAGAAAAATATCAGATTTAGGTTCCGTTCCAAGAAAGGAGTTACACCAAGGAAAAAAATTTATTCACCCTGAATTAAAAGATTGAACCCATGTATTTGTGCGCGTGGACAAAGTGTCTAAACCAATAACTCAACCGTATATGGGGCCTTTTAAGGTCATTGAAAAGTCAGAAAAAAAAATTAAAATCATGCAAGCAGATACGCCGAAAGTAGTTAGTATTGATCGATTAAAACCAGCCTATTCGATAGTGACACATGAATGCAGAGATGTTCCTAAAAAGGCAACGGCGAATGTAAACAATGACACTAAGGTATCGAGATTTGGACGAGTTATTAAACCTGTGGTGCGCTTTACCAATGTAATTTACAATTGAATACATGTCCAAGTGAATAAGATCAGTCGAAGAAAATACAATGGGTTTTTCGCCTAGTAGAAACACTGAGGAAATAGTTATTGCCCAAAACGGCGCTGGAAATAGTGCCGCCACTACGCAAACAGAGTCGCATTCATCAGTATATATGCGACACGAGACATGCCTGCTAATTATAATAGCATGTATCCTGGTGGCTATATTATACGTTATGTGGTGTTATTGTAAGACCGGGTACGCTCGATACCTGCGTCGGGAACTGCTGGAGTTGCCAAGCATGGATCCGCGTGCTGGTGAGCCGGGCTCTGACAGCCGCCCACCACAGCGCGTCATGGTGTAGTGATAGTGTAAAACCAAACAAAGAGTGATAAAGTGATAACGGTCGCTACACGGTATCGAATAGTTTATCGGAATATGAATAGCATTTATAGTGTTAGTACTTAGCTGTATGTTTACAACATAGACCGTGTAATGCAATAATCACTTGTTGTTTTAACTCTTCTGGGGTTAAAGTACAGTCATCATCGCTAGTTTCACTCATCCTTTTAGATTAAGTATTTATATTAATATAATTTAACACGTTACGCTATACGCTATCAGCATCAGCGAAACTTTTACATTATTCCCGCTATCTTTTTAAATCGCGTTTTGATACCGCGTCCCTGATGTTTATTTTTCAAATGTATCATTGCTTAAATTCCAAATAAAAATGTATTGGTTAAATACCAATTTTATACTATTAATAATAATATTATTGGATTTTAATAAATTTTTATTAAAATCCAATAATATATTAAACATATAAACAATGACATTAAAGAAACAACATTTTTCTTTATATATAAAGATATTTGTATATCTTTAAATTTTAGGGTATAACGCGTTTCCGAACGTGTTTTCTTTGAGGTCGAATTCCAAAATCGAATTTCGAAGGAGTTTGTTTTTTCCCTCGCTTTTTTATATGCATGTGAAAGAGACAGAGCACAGTAAAATTAGAATGTTTTAAATTTGTGGCTGAACAATGTCAATTCGTGGCACTGAAGATTGAAAAATTAAAAAGCTACTTTGCCTCACGCTCGAATCAAAATCGCGTTTTGTTCACTGTTGTCTCGCAGCAAAAGCGGCATGTTTGAGGTGCTGTGGTGAAAAAAATGTTATATCTTCCAAGTGATACACATATACGATCAAAGTACTCGTCAATACGAATCAAACAAGCCCGAACTCAACGGGATTGTGTCATTTTATTGCGGCTTTCCTATGGCCAACATCCAGCTCCATCATCAGATTAGCTCAAAAATAGCATTATAATGCATTGTCATGCGATATACACATGCATGCAACATTTCAGCTCAATAGAAACCCGGCGAAATGGCCCAAATTGATCCTGCAAAATTTCATTACAGACGCCAGATCAGGTGAAAGTAAATAAAAGCGTGTAAAAATGTAAAATTTATTCTTTACAAGACCACATTACATTGAGACATTGAGATTATAAGGTCTCTTTGTTACGTTATTAAACTAATCACGTAGCACAGAGACTAACCTATAGTAATAAAATATAATCGTTCGGGGACCAATTATGATGTCCTCCCGACCGATTTCGGCCACGGCGGCTTGTCTATATATGAGACTTGCCAACAGCGCGGGACATATTATAGTGCACAAGCGTGTGCACGTACACAAGTGCACTCTCTATTCCCTCACTCTCATAGTCCGATGGGACGCCACATGCGACACGACGGGAGAGAGATTGGGCGCAGGACCAACGGCTTAACGTGCTTTCCGAGGCACGGGGGTGTGACACCGCCAACTCCCTAACTCCGAACTTTTATTGGATAATTCCTAACAGAAAAACCCAATATCACTTTTTGTTCGACCCGGGAATCGAACCCGAGCCCTCATGATCCGCATCGCTTACACTACCGCAGGACCACAGAGGCAGTCAACGAAAAATAATGTTGGCAGAAAAAAAGCGTTGGCTTAAAAAAAATGTCAATATAAAAAAGTTGGAGTTATAAAATATTATAGTGCACAAGCGTGTGCACGTACACAAGTGCACTCTCTATTCTCTCACTCTCATAGTCCGATGGAACGCCACATGCGACACGACCGGAGAGAGATTAGGCGCTGGACCAACAGTTTAACATGCTTTCCGAGGCACAGGAGTGTGACACCGCGAACTCGCTGATCCCGAACTTCTATTGGATAATTCCTAACAGAAAAACCCAATATCACTTTTTGTTCGACCCGGGAATCGAACCCGAGATGATCATGATCCGCAGTCGCTAACTCTACCACAGGACCACAGAGGCAGTCAAAGGACCAATTATAGTAATATTGTATAGTCAGTTACTTCGCCTGGCCTAAATTATTTTTATGTTAAAGTCTTGTTTACAAAAAGTTTTACTTTAATATTTTGACAGTTATCAACTTTTCGATGACATTTGTATTAACATAAGAGAATGCGTTCGGAAACGCGCTAAAAATGTCTTTAAAATTGCCTATTGTTATTTGCGTTTTGTTTCATCACTTCACTTTTATTATGTTTTGTGTATGAGTCTGCTGGCAGGTGGTGCAGCAATAAAGGACAGCATATAAACGTATGCGTGCTCTTTTCCATATAGTAGGTTTATAAACTATTTTATTTGCATATTAGTTAGGTATATATCTATATATATTTTATTATCTATTTTTATTATTTATTTTATATTATTTTTATTATATGTTATCTGATGATGATTCTTTCCTTTCAGCTCATGAATCCATTAGTTCCTCAACTAACGATAGTTTTTGTTCAATTACAGAGTCTCTTGGTGATTTTGTCAGGCGTACATTTGATCAACCTATAAGTGAAGTTCTTGAATGTCTGTCATATCAATGCGCAGAGTGTACCTAGTCACTACAGTGACTTGTATGACACTTTCAGTTATGCTAACGTTCATGCCATTCTGATTTCAGAGAGCTGGCTGAAACCTCGTCTTCTTTCTACCACCTACCCCCTCCCTGGTTTTGTTCTTATTCGTATTGACAGGGTAGACAGAAGAGGCGGTGGTGTGGCTATTTATCTTCACAGCTCGCTACCTTTCAAAATTCTTTTGTCTACTCCACCTAATTATTCTGCTTCAGCGGAGTATCTTTTTCTCGAGGTTTCAGTCAATGGAGCCAAAACCCTCCTTGGTGTCGTTTACTGTCCTCCCACTGTTAATTATTTCTCCAGTCTCGAATCGATTCTGGAATCTTTAGGGTCTGAATACGCACATCATATCATCATGGGAGATTTCAACACTGACCTCGCCCTCGATTTCCCACGTTCCCTTCGACTCCTCAAATTAATTGAGTCTGCCAGTTTTCACACTCTTCCTCTTAGCCCTACTCACCATAATATTGAAGGTGTGGACACTTGGCTAGACTTAATTATTACCTCAGACCCCTCCTTAGTCCATTCCCATGGCCAATTCCCTGCTCCCGGTTTTTCTCAACATGATCTCCTCTTCCTTTCCTATAACCTTAAACCACCTAAACCCCGTCCTAAGGTACTGCACTTGCGTTGTTTTGGACGTATAGATCGTGACTGTTTGGAAAAGGATGCCTCTGAAGTCAATTGGAATCAGGTGACGGCGGCTGCCACTGTGGATGAGAAGGTAGATACGTTCAATAACATAGTTCTGAATTTATTCGACAAACATGCCCCCGTCAGGAAAATAAAAATAAAACGTCCTCCGGCTCCGTGGATGACTAGAGGTATACAGATGGCAATGAGGCGCAGGGATCGAGCATTTCGGCAGTTCCGACGGGATCGGTCTGACGAAAACTGGAACCTCTTCAAGGCTGCAAGAAATCGGTGTAACCAGATGGTGCGGAACGCTAAACGCCGCCATATTCTAGACAACATAAGTTCCTCATCCCCTGCTAATATCTGGAAGTTCCTCGGGACTCTAGGTATTGGCAAGCAACGTCACACAGATTTTCAGATGACGGTTTGGAGGATTTAAACCAACATTTCTCCTCTTCTATTCAATTGGATCTCCAAACCAGACGTCGTACGATTGATTGTGTGGCTGGCCTGCGTCGGCCTGACACAACTCCCTTTAGTTTTTCTCCAGTGACACCGAGTGAGATCAAGAAGATTGTCCTTTCCATTAAGTCCAACGCGGTGGGATACGATGGCATTAGCCGTCGTATGATCACCCTTATCCTTGATCACCTCACCTTTCCTATATCCCACATCGTCAACTTTTCACTAGCCAGTGGTACCTTCCCTTCCTTGTGGCGCAAAGCATTTGTAATCCCATTGCCTAAAATCCAGAGTCCTTCTCTCCCAAAACACTATCGTCCTATCTCTATACTTCCCTTCCTATCCAAAGTGCTAGAAGCTAGTGTGCATAAGCAACTATCCAGTTTTGTACATCAAAACAAGCTTTTGAGTCCTTTGCAATCTGGCTTCAGACCTAGCTATAGCACTACCTCCGCACTCCTTAAAGTGACTGGCGACATTAGGGCGGGTATGGAGGAGACTAAGGTCACTGTGTTGGCCTTGGTTGACTTCTCGAACGCCTTTAATACCGTTAGTCACGACATCCTTCTATCAATCCTTTCCCATCTTCTGATCTCGCCTGGTTCACTGGGATGGTTCTCAACGTATCTTCAGGGACGACAGCAGGCGGTCCGCGTTGATGAAATTTCATCAAGTTGGCGTGATCTTAGCTCTGGTGTCCCTCAAGGTGGCATACTCTCTCCTTTACTTTTCTCTATTTTTATTAACCTCTTGACCCTTAGACTTCAATGTTCGTATCATCTTTACGCCGACGACTTGCAGCTGTACTTCCAGGCGAGAGTGGATAACGTGGCTTTGGCGATTGCAGAGGTGAACAGAGATCTGGACACGATTTTGGCATGGTCCAAAGATTTCGGCCTCGAGTTCAATCCTGCCAAATGTCAAGCCATAATCGTAGGCAGTCAATGCATGATACGCAGACTTGACTTAACTACCCTGCCTCCTGTTACGTTTAATGGGCTAATAATTCCGTTTAGTCCTGTCGTCAAAGACCTAGGATTGCATATTGATTCCACTCTCGACTGGCAAGCCCAGGTTACTAGTGTTAGTCAGAGAGTCACCGGTACTCTCCGCGCCTTATATCGCCTCAAGAATTTTCTGCCTCCCAAAACCAAGACAATGCTTGTGCAGACCTTAATCTTTCCCTTTATCGACTATGGTGATATGTGCTATTATGACCTGAATGCAGAACATCTCAACAAATATGACGGACTTCTAAATAACTGCATTCGATTCATTTATAATCTTCGCAAGTATGATCACGTACCTGCTTTCCGTTCCGAACTCAAGTGGTTACCCATACGTCAACGCCGGAGTTTGCGTGCCCTTACTACTCTCTTTTCTATTCTTACTGCCCCTTCTCCTCCTGATTACCTAAAAACATACTTTCAATATCTCTCTTCTACTCATGAAAGGGAACTTCGTTCTTCTCATAATTTACTTCTTGCTTGTCCTACTCACACTTCTGGTTTTGTCAATTCCTCCTTCATAGTTAAAGCTGTACTGCTTTGGAATAGGCTCCCTCCTGAAGTCAGAATGTCCACCAACCGTTATGCATTCAAAATGAAAGTCCGAGAGCTCCTATTTAGTAGATTGAGGGAATCAGCACATCATTCGCATCAGTTATATTATATTATATATATGTGTATATATATGATATATTTATGTATTTTTATATGTATAGTACTTATTTAGATATCTATAATATGTATTTATTATATATACTCATATGTTGCAGTATTTATCTGACCACTATAAGTATAAATATAATTATGTATTACCTAATAAATTAGGTATCTGGTTTATATATTATATTTATTTTTTCAGTATTCGACTTTCTACACTGCTTCCAATGCACCTACCACATTTATTTCTGCACCACCTAAAGGTCGACTGTTAGAGAATGCCTAATGGCATTAAGTCCACCCATGTACACTTTAGTGCATAAAGATTAAAATAAAAATAAATAAAATAAATTTTACTACACACAGAAAAAAAATATCATACGATAAAATGTTAAGGTTTCTTTCATGGCCACTAGTTGGTTTAGATTTTAGAAAGAACAGCTAAATTTTGTTCAAAATATATTAAATGATATGCCAAAGAAGTGGTTTACATGAGAATGTTATCGAGCGAATATCTTCAAATCATGTATCTGCCTTATCAGTCGACAGACAAAGACCTAACTAATCGAATGCTAAAGTTTTACCTTACTAGTATCTGTTGCTATTTCAGGATATATTTACATAACCCAACATTACTTCACGCCTTTATCCCCGAAGGAGTAGGCAGAGGTGTATTACACACCCACAGTTCGCCAATTATGTTTTGATCCCAATGTAATAGAAGGCGAGCCTATTGCCATCTACCGGGCACATTGTTAAGCGTGCGAAAATTTACATTTTTAATATACACATAACTTCAAAAAGTCAGAGTTGTGTGCCCGGGGTAACTGGGGATCGAATCCGAGACCATCGTCTCGGCAGTCCGTTACCTACACCACTGGACCGCCACCGCTTTTATAAAAAATAGTATAACATTTGAAGTGCCTGCTCTTAATACTGATCACCACAAAATACTTGGAAAACCTGCCTACGAACGCACAGTGCCAACACATACAAAAGTACTCTGTGGTACCAACTATAGAAGTTATTTCTGTTTTACATACAGCCGTTAGACTGTTTCCACATAAAAATCCGCACTGATCCAATGCTATGCTTTGACGTGTAAGATTAATAACAATATTTTACCAAATCTACCACGAACACACAACATCATTCTAGTACAAAACAAACAATAGATAGACATACCTAATTTTATACTACTTTGTTAAAATTGTGCCGTGTGGATGGGCCTTAAAACACAATCCTACCGGGTTGTCGAGAAGACCAAACCAATAAACAAACTTTCGCATCTACTATAAATAAACTAGAAGTGTCTGTCTGTGATTTTTATAATAACTATGATTTTCAAGTGGATAAGTTTATAATACGATACCAAGTCATAAACAACCTAATAATAAAAACTTTTGTATGTCTGTGTATCTGAGTTTGTAGGGCAACATATCGGCTATAATTTGATCCGAAAGGTAAGGCTTTTGACGGGCTGGCGAAAATATCGCGGGTGATTCGCTGCCAACAGTAATTTATAATATTATTATCAGTATGGAAATAACATATTATTTATTTAACTGTATTGGTTTATTTAAGAGGTTTAAATAAAGTATGATTTAATCAATGCAAACTTACTATAGATTTATGATGATTTGTTTTAATGTTTATTTTATATGCATGTAAAATAATGAATCATGGATTAGTTAGTTCCATTAATATTTTAATAAACATAATATTGATATATTTTACAGAAGATTTCAATAGCTGTCGCATTGTTTCAATAAATTAAACATAATAGTTATTTACATATTAAGAGACTATTAGAGACTGGATATAAAATGTATAGTGAGCTCCGACCCCATAATTTATGCAAAAAAAAATATATTTTTATCTGGCCATACTCGGATACGCTCCGGATAGATATTTTCAAATTTTTTCCTACATTTGTGAACGTGATACAACTTTTAAAAATGCCATTCTTTTCATTTATTTTTTATTTGTAGCACCGAGCTTCGACTTACGCATTGAATGTCTGACCCATATATATTTAAATAAGACTTAAGTTATTTTAAATTGAATACCATAGCCATTTATCCTGAAGATAAATTGAAATCAAGCGACGCCACAAAACCTCTCGTCCAAAAAATTATCAGTCCTGAGCAGATGAAGCTTCACGTACGCGGCCTACATAAGATAAAAAACGGCGGTGTTATAATCAGCACTGACACTAAAGACGATATACAGAAGCTCAAACAGTCAGTGCAGCTCACGAACTCAGGTCTTAAAATCGACGAGCCTCATAAGCGCAAACCAAGGGTGGTAGTTATAGGAGTGCCCACATCAATGCAAGAAAAGGAAGTATTTACTTGCCTGTACCACCAAAATCTAGCCGATGTATTGCCGAGTTGCAATCTCGAGACCTTTTTCGATTCGGTAAGATTAAGCCACAAGTCGGGCAAGAAAGACGGTGAGACCTGCAACTACATAATAGAGGTTCTAGGTAAGCTCTCATTACTAAAGATAGAGTATTCGTGAACTGGTCTTCATGCCCTGTAAAAGACTTTACATTGGTTACGCGATGTTTTAAGCGCAAGCAATATGGCCATGCCGCTAAGACTTGTCGGGAGGCTACATACATCTGTGGACATTGCGGTGATCGAGGCCACTCTATAAAGGATTGCGGACATGCTTGCACTACAAAAAGCCGAGCAAACATATTACAGGATACATTGACTGTCCAGCGAAAATAATGGCCGAGAGGAGATACATCAATACCATTGATTATGGAGATACCTAAGTTCTCAGTATAGAATACACCAAACTCATTTTAATATGACATTACGTATATTTCATCTACTATTTTATAAAGTTAACACCTCATTAGAATATTGACCTACTAACATAACATTGTTTCATCTAGTTTATAAGTGCACGTAACTATTACATAACGTTATAAATAAATGCTAAATTGTCTAACACTGACACTATTCGCGATTCTGCTGACCCGCAGTTTTCCAAGTCGATTACAGTTTTGTTTATCATGCACAACATGTAATATATCGATTCTACTGTAATATACGATCAATGATTATTAATAGGTACCTAATAATTAGTAACTTAGTTTTATTTATTGATTATATTGTATACTGCCAAATTATGTAATTATATTGCTGTATTGATAAAATACAAATCAACAAATTTGTTAAGAGGGACCAACTGCCTGTGATACAGTTTTTAACGAGTACAGGAGTCTGGTGTTCTTCCCAATTCTTTGAACACTATTAGCCGTAAGTTTAATATAATATTATAAGACTAATATTTGTATCTGTGTTTTCTGAGAAATAAATTTATTATTATTTATTTATTTTTTTATTTTTACGGAAATATCGTATTTCAAGTTCAGTTGTATATAGGGTGTAAAAAGATCCTTAACGAAAACTGAAATCCCATGTTGTACCAATCACTACGAATATTTTTTACTTCGGCACCATACCTGAGAAATTACTGGTTCAGGAGATATTGAGGCTCAAAGTTAGTATGGAATTTTTCTAATTAGGTACAAAATCAATGCATTTGCCCTGCCAATATGTTCTTTAGATAGGTATATGACGTAGACGTATTTCGGGGATTGCACGCGCGCGCTTTTAATTGCGGTTTAAAAAAATGTGAAAACTTAAAAAGAAATTCGTTTCCCAGGTATTATTTTTGGTTAGTATGACTTGGCATGATGTCCACAACGAGTTGACTTTGGCTTGGTGATGGGTCTTGTGACACCTGCATATTTTTAATTTACACTGAAAATACAGTTTTTCATGTAGAGCCGCGTTTATCTGCAATGCAGATTAGAAACGTTAAAGTCTAAATGACGAAGGCTGCGTTGTATAGAATTTTCATATACCTATGGATAGAACTAAGCTTTAACAGTGTTTGTTCCAGACATATTTTTCTTACTGTACACCTTGTTTGTGACAGAATACGGCCGCAACTGTGCAGTGGAGTACATTTATTTGAAAACTCAACAGACCATCATCGTCTAAAGCATACTATTCCGCTGTACTCCGGTGAAGAAAGGCTCGTACTTTAGTATGATTTAACGCCCGCAAACTCGTGCCGACTGCAGTAATGATCCACCCAGACATTCATTTCACGTGACAAAGTGAGTGCCATGAATAAGTCTAGAAACTTCACAAGATGAGACTACTGGTTATATTCGTCTCAAAGCAAATTCGTGCGAGCATCATGTGCAAATACGGCAGGTCTTAAATATCACGCTATCCATCTCGGCAGGCTAAAATGTTCTTCGCCCATCGAATAATAATAAATTAACTATCTTTTTAGTTGTAATTACTTCGACGTATATATGGGCGCAAATTAATATATAATGATTATATTGTTACGAAAATGTTAATTATATTTAATATTGATAGTTATTTAACTATTTGTGAACACAGAACTGAGAACTTCACTACTTTAGAATATTAGACATTGTATTGACTGCTTCACTGTTTTATAAAGATTGGGTATTTAATTTATCGCTTAATTATTAAGATAACTCCAGAAACTTTCAAAGTAAAATCAATTAGTATTAAATAACATTATTCTGACACTTATTTTTATGTTTACGGTACTAAATAACATGTGCTTATATTTACATCCTGTTGATAGCGCCATCTGTTGACCGAATGTTGTAAAGCAGCGTTTGGTTATTAAAATAAATTTGTTATTCGTGTAAAATAAATCATTTGGTGTTGTGCAAAATTCATTACAATATTAATGTTGATTTTTTATTTATATTTTATAATTAATTGTACAGTAATTTCAATTATAATTATGTTGAAAAGGAAGTGGCAGTTGTTAAACATTAAGTGTAATGGCGTTTAGTTTATAAGAAGGGCTGTAGCTCACATTTTAATTCAATTCTGTGCTAGAAATCGTCTGAAAATAAACTAAGAAATATTACGTGAGTGTTTTTATTATAATGGAGTCTGGACACGATAACCCTGGTGTATCGCCGACAGCAGCGGTTGGATAAACGCCCCCTAAGAGACTTCGGGATCTACGGTTGGCGCGAGAGTGATGGGTCTCTTGGCTTGGCCGCCATTACCAATGATGACCTGAAGACTGATGCGACAAGCGCTTGGAAGCCGTGTTTGGCCTTAGTCAAACCTGATTGGAGACCACACGGTGTGTCGGAGTTATGGCGAGCACGTCTACACTTCACGTGAGGCCACGTGCGAGCGAGAGCGACAGAGCGACTACGACGGGGTGCACGCACCGGGGTGTGCTGTGGCGTGAACGCTGTTCTCCTCCGGGTTCTACCAGAGGTTGCAGATGCGGGTTGTTGATGCACTGACCAGAGGTATTTATCCAGAGCTGATTGATTAGAGTTTTTGAGAAACATCCTAATTTTATAAATTAGGGTGCTTACACGATTACCTACTGTCCCCGTAAGGATTACCAGATAAACATTATACAGTCAAAATTACGAAAGTTATACTCCAAATAGAACTTATAGGTAACTGTTGTTTATCCACGTTTGGTACATAGCAGTGCTACTGTGCTTATAGTCATGTTAAGCCGTCGCACTATGGGCCAGAACCGTGCGTACCGTCTCAAAAATAGGTTTTTATAATGTTCGATATTGAATATTTCGTCAATGCACACGTCTAACTAAATGTCCAATGTATATTATGTAGTAGTTTAAATCCATTCTTTCTAATTTTTTCCTGTTAGACTAAAGCTTGCAAGTTGACGTTTAAAATTATGAGAATTATGTAGAACACAATTCCTCCAGTTCGCATGGTCATATTTTCATTAATTCCACAGGAAATGTGTATGTGTGATGTATGGTTAGAATTGTTAGGAAGTATTCTAATTAAAAATAATTTAAGTGAAGCTTTTTGTGACAACTGGAAAGGTATAGAATTTGTTTTTTGGGGCCTGATATTTTAGCTCTATTAGAAACTTCAAATAGACTTTTGACAGTTAGCAGTGTCTACCCATGACGTAATTTTGGTACTGTTACATAGAGCAACTTATACAGAAGTCAGGGCAAAAAAAAATTCTGCCCGAATCTGCCCCCCTTGAAATGAATAAAAAAATCCCAGATGAGAGGAAAATACAAAATATTTCAGAAAATATTTTAAGTTGTGATTGACGAGATTTTTAAACAATTAGATTATTTTTGACCTCTAATTCCAATCATATTATCTATTTACCAAAAATTTAGTAAGGTAACTGGGTATAATATCTCTTTTTTTATCTGCAAGACAGATGTGGTTAATGTTTTATTATCACTGTGTGAATTATCAGGTGCATGGAGTTAATTTTACATATTTCATATAGCCTTTCATTTATAAAATGGGCTGCGAGAACTCCGGAAGATAAAAAAAGCAAAGAAGACAAGAAAAAGCTTGTACAAAGTTTATTTAGAAGCCGAATGGGATTGCACGTTGATAAACCCCGACAAGGAAGCGAAAACAGCAATGAGTGCAATACAGCTCGGCGTTTTTTTGTGAACTATTCTTGCGCATCCGAAATTACAGGAGTTGACGAGGAACTTATTAAAAGGTTCTATGTTATTCTCCAGACTTTGGCATTCGGTATTGCTGTGAATCCAGAAAATATTGGTGAATATACTCGCACAACCGCACAACTGTATATGTGGTATAATATGCCTTCTTCAGTACATAAAATCTTAATATATGGGGAAAGTATAATTAGACATTATGCTGTTCTGCCTATTGGTAATTTATTTGAAGATGACCAAGAATCCCGAAATAAAGATTACAAAAAAATCAGATTGTATCACGCAAGAAAATGCTCTAAATCAGCAACGAATCAAGACGTATTTCATGGTCTCTTATTTACATCAGATCCTTTTCTATCAAGTATCAGAAAACCATTCGTGACTATTTCCAAGGAATTGTTAGCCGAAGCCAAGAACCTCTTAGATATTTAAGTAGAAGTAGGTATTACATTAATTAAAAAATATATGTTTTTGGAATTAATTATTTTATTATATTTGCTATTTAATTAAATTTTAGATTTATATATAATAAAAAAATATATTAAATAGTAGTAATATCATAAAACTGTAAAATTATAATTGAATTAGCTAAGCAGACTATGGTTTAATATTAAAAAAATATATTTATATTTTTGTTTTATTTTTTAAATATTTTTAATTCAACATTTGACAAAACATGTTTAATAATTGTATTGTATATACATTCGAGACACTACGTGCCAAATTTGAGCTATTTATTTCAATTAACATAAAAGTTACAGATTTTTGAGACGATACGCACGGATCTGGCCCATAGTGCGTCGGCTGGGGCTCTTGTCTGTTTATTAATCGTTAGGCCATGTCGGAAACTCTCTGTAAAACTTACTTATCTACACAAGAAAGAGAAAAAAAGCTTTGTTGTTATGTGGTTCTACTAATATAATTATTAGTAAAGAACGGTATAACTGCCCTTTTCAAGTTGAAGCACTGATATAGATCCATTGTATAAATTACCTGATTTGCTTTCAGTTTAAATAAGCTAATCGATGTGCTGAATATGAATTCAATTGGTAGTCAATAGGTTATCCCAATAGTAAAACATTAAAGGAATCAAAACATTATTTATAGCCCTTGGTTACACATTACATAAGGCTAACTAACTGCATTACTTATGGCTAGTGCTCACGGCGCGATTATATGAAGCCTCTCTTGATAAATGACTGTCCACCACAAAATATATTTGTTTGCATAAAACCAGCAGTTTCACAGATAAGTGTATTCAACAAAACAAACTTCTGGGGGCTTATTCACTATAACCATTTTGAAGTCTTAACGTGTTTTAACGTGCTAGTTACCCACGTCGGCACGTTATTGGTTTGAACGGTATTCACTATGCTAACTTCAAGTTTGACAAGCACGGTAGCGCACGTTTCGGACACGGTTTTAGTTGTCAAAATTCCGTGAGCTAAGAGGTCACGTAACATGCACGTATTGCGTTTATTGTAAAACGATAGAGGATAAATAAGTACTAAGTTTATTTGTTTTATATTATTTTCAGTGTCCGTTAGTGGTTAAATGCTAAGTTTATTTGCTTTTTTATTTACCAGTGTCCGTGTCAAAGTTATTTAATTAAATATTATGTTTTATGAAAATTGACGCCTGTCGCTGGCGCCAGCGTCTCACTCGTCTTCGGATAAATAATAAATCCATTATGATTTATTAGATTCTGTTAGAATTGGGATATTTGCTGCACTAACCGCACTTACATTTTTTTATATTGTAGCGCGACTGCAACTGTCATGTCTGTCATCAAAGTCATCATTATGTTTTCGTTCAAAAATTGACTTAAGTACAAAAGATGAACTAAACTTTGAAGATCATTTTTTTATTTTGAGATTGTTCCTGGCGAAATTGAACTAAAATAATAAAATTTAAGTTTTATTAGCCTTTTCTATTTGTACTGAAGCTTTTAGTGAAAATTACAAGTAAGTAAAATGATATTTATAAAATCGAAATTGAGCTGGCAAACCGGCATTAAGATTTATGAACGAATGTTTTGAAATTGATAACTAGGCATAGACAAGCTGTCGTATGGCATACTGAATACAATATTTTGATTGTCGTGGTACGTCACGTTACTGAATCACGTTTACGTCTAGTGCACTTCACGACGACACACATCTTGAACATGGTATTTCAGTGGTCATAGTGAATAAGCCCCCAGTTTTATTATATTAGTACAGATATATATTCAGAAGGTAGATATAAAAATAAATTTGTGTTACACATTTTTAAAGCTAATATTTGTAAAGTTACAGAATAGGTTTTATTATATATTTGTGGACTCTGTAGGTGCCTACATGGTTTCATTTTAACATTATGTTGAAATTGTTACTGTCAACTTGCAGCTCAAGTTAAGGTTATAAGACAAGGGAACCCAAGATATCTTAATATTTGTCGTTTAATTTTATACCTGTATAGAATGATTTGTTCCGATCATGATACGTCCTTGCTTAACCCAAACAACTGAAGCTAGAAACATGAGATCTGGACAGTAGATTTCTTTATGCACTCACTTAGGTTTTATAAAAGTCCATCTCTAAGCATTTTAGGTTGAAAGTCTTAAGGCAGGTGACTGCTAATCTTTTATAAATAACAGTGTATGTGTGTATTGAGAGCCCACTTTTATTTTTGCGGATTTTTGCAGTTTAACTAACAATAGTGCTTAGTTAAAGTTGTGGAAATATTTGTAAAACGAATATTAGAGTTTGTAAAGACATAATTCAAAAGATATATCGCCTTAAGTGGGTCCCTCAGTTCACACACATAAGCTCCCAAATCTAGATATATAATGAGTTCACCAACAAATTTTGGTTCTAGACCTTTAGTAAAACATGAATAAACATCTACACAAAATAAAAAAGCCTAATGTGAATAGATAATAAAAAATTACCAACATCTTTCTGTGGTCCTTGAGGGACCACATAAATTTATCTCATAATTAATAGATTATAACATAAATATTTAATATTCATAAGCCAATCTTTAGTAAACATTACCAGAAAATTTTTAAAACTAAATAAAAGATCACAAATAGTGGTAAATATTGTAAACTTTATGATTTTGTTGGTGGGCCCTCAGTTCACACACTATGCAAATGCTAATTGTTTAAAATATAATTAAATACAACAATTACAAAAATGTTAAGGCTTTCAGTGCTTAGTAATTTTTTTATATTATCGATCTGTATTTATCATGTCACTGGTTTTTTTTTTGTTTTTGTCATTTTAACTTTTGTATTGATTTTCATACTAAGTCTGGTATAGGATGACCACACTTTAATAAAATCACTGTTCATTTATTTTTAAGGTCATTTATTACTTATTAGGGTATTGTACAAGTAATAGGTTAACGAAAACTGAAACCCCATATTGTAATAATCATTACGAACATTTATTACTTCGGCACCATACCTGGAAAATTACTGGTTCAGGCGATATTGAGGCTAAAAGTTACTATACAACTTTTGTAATTAGGTACAAAATCGATGTATTTACCGCGACAACCTGTTTTAAGGATGTCCTATGCACCCACGGATAAGTAGATATTTCGAAAACTGCACGCGGGCACTTTAAAAATGTGTCTATTTAAAAAAAAAGTCATTTCTCAAGTTTTATTTATACCTTTATGTATATATTATAATGGCATATTTATGCGTAAGTCGTATGTATGGATCTTGTATCTATTTATAGTATATATTATATCGGGTATACTATTTTATATTACTCTCTTTGTGTAAGTACACACCTGCCATGATCATCTCTGCATCATCTAAAGGTTGACTGGGAGAAAATGCATATAGGCATTAAGTCCGCCTTGTGCAATGTATTTAGCAAGGAGTATTAAATAAATAAATAAACTCTGTTCGTTAGTACCGTTTAAATCAAAGGATATGAATTCTGACAAGTCATCTTTAAAATATATTATATATTATAATTCTAAACTACCCACATACAACAACAACTGTTCATCTTTATCTCACACTTTACGACTATGCAGGCACTCTGAAACTTAATGTATGTAATGGTTCTTTAAACAATATTATATTCATAGTTCGAATCCGAGCTTGTGCGATAAACTGAAGAATCACTCTGGTGCGACATAAAGTCGCGCTTCACATGGCTCCTTTTTTCGCGAGCAGAGTCATAAGAAAACCTAAACATATCTTAATATCGATCTTCATCGTGTCGCACAAACGAGTGTGGAGGAAGAAAGGTATGGTGTTCCTCCAACTAGAGGGAGGAGCCTCTAACCAAGCTAGGCGGTCGTGCTTGGTGGCCTGCAGGCCGACGGACATACTTCGGAAGTTGTATATATACCGCTTGGCTTGCGAAAGTTTCTTGCGCGATTCAGAATTTTTGAATTTAGCGCGTCGGCTGCGATATTTGAGGTCGTTTAGTAGAAGTTCCGTCGTCATTGGGTATATGGCGCCGTATGTAGCTAGTCGCTACACGTGCAATCGAACTATTGTGAGTCGCAGTACTGTTTTGCAGCACGAGCGTTAATCGCACTTCCATTTGTTGAATTCACATTCACGTTCGTTGCAGGCAGTGCAAATTTTCCTCACCGTTCGGAACAGGAGATTTGTTTTGTTTCTAAAATACAAAAATATTCCAGGCATAAAAACAGTAGCAAAAACAATTATAACCAATTAGTGTAGTCAGCAAGGTTGTTCCGGAAAAGTTTACACGAGTATATCATGAAGCCTAGCAAAGTTGTTTAAAATTTCAGCCTGTTTCGAGTAAAAGTGTAGTTATCTCAATAATTACTGGTAACACTACAAAGAAACTTGATACACAGTCTTATTATAGAAGTGGAAAATCGTCTCTAGATTACAATTAAAGTAAATTGAGATATTGCACGCTGCGATACAGTACGCACGTATGAACTTCTGTCAGCTCCACCGGGAGGGTAGCGTTGAATCCTCATTGTTGAGTCTAACCCTTTGTCTTAGCTGCAACTATCTGCCTTCGAATATCAGACCGAATTGCAGTTGTTTAGGAACACACACCTAAATTTCATCCCATATACATACATATGTCAGATTGTATATCGAAGTGATTTCAACTCAAATATAGTGCAATCATTATTATTATGCATTACTCTAATAGTCCACTGTGCAACGTAGGTCTCCTAACTTGAATCACAATAACATTGTTAATAAGAGGATTTCCCTAGTATATCTACCACGTTATCCATCAGGCCAGGTTTGGTATAGGGTTTCATTATTAGCTTAATGTATTTGCACAGTCATCTCTTACGACGCCCACAGAATGAAATGGAGTCGTGACATTTTGTGTTAATAGTCACAAGAAGGAGAGGCCTAGTCCAGCAGTGGACTGTTAAAGGCTGATGATGATGATGAGTCACAACGCGTAGAGACAAGACACGTATATGTCGGCGATACACCAGGGTTATCGTGTCCAGACTCCATTATAATAAAAACACTCACGTAATATTTCTTAGTTTATTTTCAGACGATTTCTAGCACAGAATTGAATTAAAATGTGAGCTACAGTCCTTTTTATAAACTAACCGTTATTACACTTAATGTTTAACAACTGCCACTTCCTTTCCAACATAGAATTGAAATTACTGTACAATTAATTATAAAATATAAATCAATATATTGATGGGATGATATGGGGTGTTGACATTCCGTATTCTTAATCTGTCAACACACGTACAGTTATAAATAAATATCATAAGTTAAGGTAGATGCTAAAACTTGCACTTTCGTGCATGGCACTGAGGTTATACCAGTTTACCCGTCATCACGACCGTTGTAAGCCGATCGAAACGTCGGAGAACAGAAATGTCCTATCATAAGTATTTTAGTTAAAGATTAAGACTTGTGAAATAAACTTGTACAGTCAAATAAATGGAAGTACTTATTTGAAGATATAAAATTAAGTCTCATAGCGCAGAATTGGCACCCCGTCGGTTGATAACGGGCAGTTAGTTGATAATGACGGCTATAGCTGTTTACTGCAATAGGGGCTTGTGTACAGTTTTCAAAGATTAACAATCCAACTGGCCATGTTCCGCCATATTGTATACGGTACAATACCTACAACAGTGATTTGTACAAGTTTAAAGTATTAGTGGGAAAATCTGGTCTTGGTTTTACTGTAGCTTAATAAAAGCTCTGAATATACCAACATGAACATACATAGAGAAAATCATGACATCTACAGGTCATATTATAAAATATGTCCCAGCTGCATCCTGTCCGAAGCGAATGAACTTTTGCACGGCTTTCATCTATAGTTTGATTCCTGGGGATGATTTTGGTTTATAATTCACGCGGGTGGTGCCATGGGTGAGGTATAATATATTTGTGATTGTAAATACTCCTACACACAGTGCCGGCGGCACGGTCGCCGGCTTTGCCGCACGAAGGAGCCACCGGCATGGTATGCCGGCGTGCCGCGCTGGTTGCAATTTCTTACTTGTGTGTGGTCGTTCTATACAACTGGAATGATGCACGGCGGCAGGGGCCGCCGGCATTTGCCGCGCGGCCTGTGCCGCCGGCTTTTGCCGCGCAGCCCGTGCCGCCGGCTTTTGCCGCGCAGCCCGTGCCGCCGGCTTTTACCGGGCGTCGGTGCCGCTGGCATCTGCCGTAGAAAGCCGCCGGGCATCATTCCAGTTCTATAGAACGACCACACACAAGTAACAAGTTGCAACCCGTGCGGCACGCCGGCCTAACCGGCGGCTCCTTCGTGTGGCAGAGCCGGCGGCTTTCTATGCCGCTGGGTGCACGCGGCTTGGCCGGCGGCAATGCCGACGTGTGTAAGAGCCTTAAAACCAGCGCGGGACTTTTAATTTGCCAGTGCAAGTTATAATTTTATTATTTTGCGCGAAATCACTCAATTGTTATTTTGAAATATTGCCGGTAATATCTGTGTACATGAATTATCGTCAGAGCCTCAAGAGGGCAGGTGTTATTACTAGTAAATCCTAAAACAATTGATTTGTGAGGTTTTAAACCAACACAATTTTAGTTGTATTTTTTTTTTCTTATTTTTAACAGCAATTTTACCATTCGTCAATGTAAAAAGCCAGTTTTTAACACGATTAATGCCCGGTTTCTGAGGCTGTACTTTTATCGGTGGTTTATCTATCCGTTAGCGTTATTGGTTCGATAACTCAAAAAAATGCGTTTCTGAACAACGCGTCACAACATAAACTCCAGTTATCCTTAGTTTAACTTAACCGACCAATGTTCGCCGTTTATCGGTTCCATAACTTTATTTGAAGTTTAACTTCTGTCAAACGTGTTACCTTTTTTTAAGATTTTAAGGTTTTGATCATAGACTAATCTATAATAACTGGAAAGTTTTCATATGATAGGTTTGTGTTTACAACTTTTACATAACCGATACAAAATGTCGTATTCGAGCAGTTCTGCAGTGAGCAGAGAGTTTGATTTTGAAGTGCTGTAGTTTATTGCTAATAAATCAGTTCCTAGAAACCTAAGATCTAGGAGAAATCCTTTTGAAATGTTTACGGATGAAGAATTTAAAATGAGATATCGTTCTGATAAGGACACCGTGTTACACGTAAGTGCTTGATCAGCATTAGTTTAGCTCCAGTTATGTATCGCAAATATACATTGTCATGTTGGAACAAATTTTCATCATATTACGATTTTACGCCACAGGCACATTTCAAGTAGTGATTGGTGATGATATTAATGTTCATAAAACCACTGTGTCAAGAGTGGTTTATAAAGTAAGTAGAGATAGCAAAACTAGCTAGAAGATATATACGAATGCCAAACTTTGAAAATCTGGGAGAAGTTAAAGCGCATTTTTTTAATATAACTAGTTTTCAATCTCAATCAATCTCAATCAATCAATCTCCTGGAGGAGAGCAACCAGAACTTTTTAGGAACAGAAAAGATTTCTCTTGTCAATGTATAAGTTGTATGTGATGCAAAATTCTCTCGCAAAAAAAAAAGTGATGCAAAACTCGTTGGCATGGATCTACTCATGACAGTACAGTACAGCTCGCCTGCATAACAATGAGATACCTAGATGGTCACATCCTAGGAGATAGTGCCTATCCTTGTGGCAAGTACATAAAGACACCATTTTTGAATCCTAATGCAACAGATACAACTGCAGAAAAGTTCTACATTGAAGTTTCCAGATATAATATATTAGTCTATGCATTGAAGCACAAATCATCATCATCTTAAAGTGTCAAATCTTCTGACAGCGAGGCCTGATTTGACATTTTATTTTTTTAAAGTATATAAGTTAGCAGGCGTACAGCCATTACGAATGAGGCATTATCATATTTTTTTAGTAAAATAACGAGCAACTAGTGGTTTACTCCTAAAAAAACAATATATGATTAAACAACTAGTTAAACAGACAAATTAAAATATTTAAATAAGTTTTCAACTCGTTTTTTTAAACAGAGTCATCTAGTGGCAGAAAAAAGAACAACGTATTGGTTCAATCACAGATAATATAATACTTTACAGTGTTCAATAGTTATTGAACGTTCCAGTGCGCATTCAGAAACGCAGTGTCAGTTAACCAAAGTTTATCCTTTCCATAACTTTAATGAATCAATAACTGTTGAGAGTATATCTGGTAACTTCAGAAACCGGGCATAAGACTTGTTATATAAACTTGCATACAACTTTATTTAAATCGTGTAAGTTTAAAATCACCGTCATTATTAACATAACGGAAACATCACTTCAATTGCTTCACTAGAGTTCAATAGTGAAAACATTCCATGTTTTAATACCAGAATTCACGTTCAAATAATCCTGTGGAATCTTCTTCCGAATATATACACCGCTATTTTTTAATTAGTACAAAAACTTTAAGGACAGTTTTGCGAACATATTATTATCATATATGTGACGTAAGAATTTCATTATATCAATAAAGAGCAAAGTTATTATCATTTGTTTATTGTAGAAAATCTCACTTAAATCATAGTCATATTTTACAATCCATTCACTAATTCATTGATAATATTCCATCCTGCTCATTCGCATTCTCTCTGTCGCACTTATGATGTAGGTAGCCATAGAAAATAAAATGAAGAAAAATAATAAATGTAGGTAGTTATTTTTAATTTTGTCAATTCTACCCTCTCCTTCATACTTCATTCGGGTTTAGGACCGGTAAAATTTATCGTTTAACAAGTAATTAAATACGGAGGTATGTAATTAGAAAGCAAACAAATATCAAAATAAAAGAAGGTGTTGTGGACTAAAAAAAAAATAGTAATTTTAGCGTATTTATGAAGTTAGAATCATCTGCTATTTACAAATATTATTTTTTCATCATCATGTCAGCCTAGAGACGTCCACTGCTGGACATAGGCCTTCCTCAAGGTCTGTGGAGAACACAGACCGATTTTGAGCCGCCCGCATCAAATTATTATTTACTTAAGTACGTATTATTTACCAAACTTACAAGTATTTCCATTGTACTTCGAAATGTCCACCACCGTTGTCAAAAGCATCCAATATGCACTGTTTTAATTGTTTGACACTGACCGGATCACTTTTGTACACTCACAATAAGATGTCCATGGGTACACAGCTGCACTCGCAATTTTTCCACTCAAAAAGTACGCACAAAGCATAGCTACATACTCCCGTGATATGAACTGATATGATAGGCCATCGCGTCGGGCAAACGTAGACAAACAATTAACTTTTGCAACGAAATTAGATACGCTCACTTTTGCTTGCAATTTAGTACTGTTTGTCGCATCGTCGGGGCGTGGCGCAGGCGCAGAGTTGGGGAATTTATCAATGGTTCATTTTACTATGATACTCGTAGTACTCGGGTCGGTCATAGTATTAGTATTGCATTTACCAATTATCACGTATTTTTGTGGACAGTTTTGAGACAATTTTGGGACATTTTTTTTTATTTTTTAACTACATAAATATGATCAGTTAAAGATGCTTAGTGCTGTGTTAAATTTTTTGTACTAATAAAAATAGCGGTGTATAATCAAAAAACGTTATGTTTTTTTTACAAATAGACAAAGCTGCAAAATGTAAATACTTGTTAGTGTAAGGAAACCTTTTTCACAAAAAACAGTTCTAAGCGATTCTATATTGTACATGTTATAGATAATGCGTAAACATCTCTTTTGTAAGACAAATGTAGATTGGATTTCACATGATTTACCCCAGTATATAATTCCATAAGTTAACAGTGGATAAACGTAACCGAAGTAAGCTGTTTTAGCAATATTTGGGGAAGTCGTTTCAACAAGTATGTACAAAGTGTAACAGTAAGATGATAGTTTTTTATTGACTTTCTCTATATGACCTTTCCAATTTAAGTGGTGGTCTATAGTGACCCCAAGGAAGTTTATTTGTTCTACTTCTTCAATCGAAGTATTTGAAGGAAGTATATTTAATAGTGGCGGTTTATATTTATAATTCCTGAATTGCATTAGCTTAGTTTTTGTAAGGTTAACTTTCAAATTGATGGATGCTAGCCAGCTGGTGACTGTCTCTAGCGTATTGCTTATTTCAATATTGTATCTTGTTCACTCAAATTGTCATTACAAATAAAAATAGTTGCGTCATCCGCGTACATTACGCACAAATATTTTTTGTGTTAGGGAGATTGTTTACATAGACCAAAAATAACAATGGTCCCAATATGCTGCTATGCGGTACCCCTAATAGAACATTTTCAAAGCTTGTTTGTGTAGAAAGTAGCGACTTGGATTTTTTCTCATAGTGCTCAATAACTGTAGCTTGCTTTCTATTTCTTAAATATGATCCTATTAAATTATTTGCAACTCCCCTGATGCCGGTATTTTCTAACTGGTGTAAGAGAATTTCGAAATCTACGAAGTCGAATGCTTTAGACATATCTAGGAATAAAGCGGTACACCTTTTCTTTCTATTTATCCCATCCCATATGCTTTGGAAAATGTAGGTGCTAACCAAAGATTTGAATTCAAAACTTCATTGAGACACGTACACACGTTCCTGGCAAAGTTGCCAAGTAGCTTCATAGAGAGTTAAACAAGCCCGCTGTGTGGAAACTTACTAACTTGCTTTATATGTTGGCACTTGTCTCAATGAAATAGTTCATCCCCACATATTCAGTTAAGGATTATTGTCCCCGCCAATTAAACCGTCAAGCCGTTCAGGCTAATTATGATTACGCCTCCAAATTGCCGACTATATAACTTACGTGTGATACGCCTGTGTTCAATGTAGTTGTCAAACTTCAGTCATTCATAGGCTTTGAATTTTGAAGTAGACCGTCGGCACACACACCCAAAGGAGCTACAACAGTCTCCCCTTATAGAAATAAAAAAAAATTGATACGCAATAACCTCACGTCAAAAAGCAAGCTATCACAACAGACGAAGAACATCATAAGTATATTAGGAACCAAGTAAGTCCTAGAAGCTTAAAGTTTAGCCTACAGATACGAAAAAGTATTATATTCTGAATGAATTAGTGAGTATAGTCGCTTTCAGCAGACAATTTCCTTTATATGACATTTAGATGAACTGAGATAAGAACCGGCTCTCGTAGTAGGAACAGGCTGTGCCTAGGCCAACTCAGACAGTCTGAGTTAATTCTACAAGCGTAAGTACTAGAAAACAGCGGCGAAGCTATTGAATAAAATACTTATAAACAATGATTTTTTCGGGATTTTAGCCGTTACTCATTTTGATTCATTACAATAATATTTTTATTATGGATATAGCAGATAACGAAAAATATGCACTGTGATATCATAATGAATGAGAATTGAGTAGTACCTACCACTATAACAAAATAACGTACAATAGCAGACTTGTAAGTTATCCCTATGACATACCTACTCTTTATGCTCCATAATGAAAATATATTTTAATCGAAATAATGACTTCATCATCATCCTAGCGCTGATCCGGTCGTGATCGGCGACAGGTTGTGATGCAAGGCACTTTACTTTTTTAGACCATTTTTAGATCAGTTTCTATAAAGGCTAAAAAGGCTCCTTCAAATAAAAAACAAAAAAACTCTTAAATAAAAATTTCTCTTAAAAATATGAAAATGGAATAGAAAAAGGGCTCTCTTCTGTCAGCCAATATCCCAATGTAGGACAAAATTTTATACGCGATATTCAGCTATGCATTTTTGAAAAGAGTTCTATGTGAAAACTGGATTTTGAGGCGTATAGACGCAACTGTTTTAAATGGCACCAGCCAATTTTTCCTGTTCTAATTTGCATACTGGGTTTTCGTAATATACGTTAGTTTTGAAATATTTTAGGGGTCTTGCCGCTTCATGTATAAAATAAAGTGGTTTATCCGTTGTTTTCCTCACACGTAGCAGCAATGGAATCCATTTGCGCTAGAAGCGACAAGTGAAAAATCTTACTAATGCCTTACAGGCCGCAGAAATCGAACTCAATGATTAATTAAATGAAACCTGTACCTAGGTAATATCGTAACACTGTAAACAACTTATGCAGTCTTCATACAGCCTGTCGCAGACCACTGCTGGTCATGGGCCTCTCCTAAGTTGCGTCACCATAGCCTGTTAGTCAATATGAAGATTTGCCTTGCAGGGTTGTCTAGCAGGGTTGATGTCGAGGTTGCCACCTCTGCACAAAAATACTACCTACTTGCTTCGCGTATTTTTCTAAGTCATCTCTCATGACTCACAAAATGAGTTAGTGATAGAGTAGATAAAGTATTCACAATCCGTCACCTCACTGAACCATATTTTAACTTGCACTATGAATTCCAAACTTCATAATTATTATCACACAACTTTCAGACAGAGATGGCTATCTACATTACCGGCGCAGGATAGAATGTATAATAAAATGTATTAAACAATCAGAATTTACCTCATTTTCATCGACCTTAAATTACGTTTATTGTTACTGCTTGACTCCTTTCGGCCGTAGGCAGGGATTAAATTGTCTACGGTAGATGTAATCTTGTCGATAAATAGATTATATAACGCAAAATGCTTTCTCCTGATCGGATTCGCAATTTGAGAGATTAGCGCGTTCAAACAAACTTATTTATCTGGTTAGCTTTATTGAATTACTAGCTGTTTCCCGCGATTTCACCCGCGTCCTGAGGTAACTGAAATGAAATGAAATGAATATTTATTTAGTGTAAACTTTTTTAAAGTGCTTACGAAAAGTCAAATTAAAATTGTTCAGTTTATACATCATTTATATTTTTGTGTTGAATTAGAGCAGCTCAATCCCAAGCATTTTTATCGCCTATATAATCAGTAATTTTATAATATGCTTTTAAACACAGTGTAGTTTTAACAATAATTTTGAATTTATTTGTAGATAAATTTCTTATATTAAGAGGGAGTTTGTTATAAAAGCGTATACACTGCCCCATAAAACAGCTACTTATTTTGTGGAGGCGGGTGCTATGAACTATAAGATTATTCTTATGTCTAGTATTAACAGTGTGTAGATCACTTTTTTTACTAAATGTGTCAATGTTCTTGTGGACATATAACAGATTCTCGTATATGTATTGCGAAGCAACAGTTAGAATGCCTATCTCACTGAACTTTTTTCTTAGAGAAACACGAGGACCGAGGTTGTAAATACCCCTTATTGCTCTTTTCTGCAGAACGAATATTGTGTCAAGGTCTGCAGCATTCCCCCAGAGAAGAATCCCATATGGCATAATACTATGAAAGTAGCTGAAATAGACCATTCTAGCTGTTTCTATATCTGTGAGGCGTCTAATTGTCTTAACCGCATAAGCTGCAGAACTAAGTTTGCCCGAAAGTCTGTCTATATGCGGACCCCATTGAAGTTTGGAATCATGCATAATACCTAGAAATAAGGTTGTCCCGACGGGCTCAATTCTGGTTTCCTTCAGTTGTACATTGGTTTCCATCTGTTTAACATTGGGCATGGAGAATTTTAAGAGTTTAGTTTTCTTATCATTGAGTAATAAATTATTTACATTAAACCAATTAACAACTTTAGAGAGTGCGTTGTTTACTTCGTCAAAATTACTCTGTTGTCTTTTAATATTAAAAATTAAAGAGGTGTCATCCGCGAACAACACAATCTCACGATCGTTCTTTACGTAATAGGGTAAATCGTTGATATAGATCAAAAATAGAAATGGTCCGAGTATTGAACCCTGCGGGACGCCCATTTTTAAGGCAGAACCTGGCGATGTCTTATCATTAATCTGAACCTTCTGGATTCTGTTGCCCAAATAAGAAACCAGGAGATTAAGAGCTTTGTTCCTAATGCCATAATGATATAATTTCCTGACCAGAGTATCATGATGTACACAATCAAAGGCTTTGGACAAGTCGCAAAAAAATCCTAAAGCATCTTGCGACTTCTCCCAAGCTGTAAATATACTTTTGAGTAACTCTACTCCTGCGTCAGTAGTTGAACGACCCCTCGTAAATCCGAACTGTTTCTTGTGAAGAAGATTATGTTTGTTAAAATAACTAAGCAATTGACTAAGTATTAATTTTTCAAAAATTTTACTAAGCGTTGGCAATACAGAAATAGGTCGAAAATTAGAAGGGTCTGATGTGTCGCCAGATTTAAATAAAGGTATAACTTTACTATATTTCATTAAATCAGGAAATATTCCAGAAGCGACGCAACCATTGAACACTGTTGCAAGATGTGGAGCTATTATGGTAATAATAGATGAAACAGTCTTCACTGACAATCCCCACAAATCCATTGTCTTTTTCATATTTATAGTTTTAAATTGATAAATAACATCTTTAGTAGTCACAACGGTAAATTCAAAGGCTGCACCACATTCTGGCACGCAGTCCCTAAGAAGCATTTCAGCAGACATGGAAGATGAGTCGAGCGACCCTGTAGTTATTATAGGTATATTAGAAAAAAACTTCTCAAATTCTGTCGCTACTTCCAGGTCCTCTGCAACACTCACATTATTGATATTTAATAAGAAGTCACGGCTGCGTGCTTTGGCTCTGCCAGTTTCATTGTTGATGACATTCCAGGTAGCCTTTATAGTGTTTTCTGATAATTTTATTTTATTTCTCAAATAAATAGATTTTGCTGTACTACAAGCTTGTCTAAATATTTTGGAATATTTTTTTACATAATTAATAAAGTTCTGACTATTATTATAAGTTTTTTCATCACACAGTTCATATAACCTAATCCGGCTTTTATGAATACCTTCAGTTGCCCAATCACTAAACATCAGACGGTCAGTTACATTTAATTTTTTGGATGTAAATACAGTCTGAAATTCGTCATTAATCAAGTCAAATAAAGAGCTATATAACTGATCCGGATGGTCATGATGAGGCAACCAACGCATTTTTCGAGATAAATTGTCTTTAAAAGTTTTAAGTCGATTTTCATTTATTGGTATATATTTAATAATTTTTCTCTGGACTTTTGGGCATTTTCTTGGACAACAGATTAACTGCCCACTGTGATCTGACTGAAGCATATTAATCAAAGATTTGTGTAATGGTTTTATATTAGTAAATATATTATCAATACAAGTACCACTTGTGGCAGTCACTCTAGTTGGTTCATAAAAATTATGACATAAATTGTATGACTTAAATAAATTTAAAAATTTGATAGTCGAAGAGCATTTTTCTAATATGTTAACGTTAAAATCTCCACAAATAGCAACAGTTTTACGGCAATTACAAACTTTGCTAAGGGCATCCTCCATAATAACTAAAAAACTTTCAAATGGTGCACATGGAGGTTTGTATACACTCATAACAATGAACTGCTCAAACTCAACACATGTGATTTCTACTACTCGCTCAACAGAGAGGCTCACAATGTCAGTCCTTTCTTTAAATTTTAGAAATTTGCTAACTATGATTAACGAGCCACCATGGATAAAGTTTTCTCTACTGAACGAGCTTGCAACCTGGTGGTTATTGAAATTGAATATGAACTGGTGGCTTCTTAGCCAATGTTCTGTAATGCATAAAATATCAATATTGTTACAGTTCATAAACAATTCCAATTCTAACTCCTTACCCATCAACCCTTGTATATTTTGATGCACCAGGCTGATACAATTTTTTAAATTATTTTTTGTAGGTAAGGTTGATGGAGTTGTATTTTTGTCACTTAAACTAGGTACAGAATTCAATGTCTTATTAAATATATTGCCAGAGATTGACTCTATTGTCTCAGAATTCAATTTAAAGAATTTGGAACGGATTCCAAGCTTATATTGCATGTCAAATTTGACTGCTCAATAAAAGCAGTGTGGTTAGCCAAAACCTTGGCTGTGTTATTAATACAATAAGCTAGCGAGGATGCTATTTGTCTTTTATAAAATTGTGATATATAATAATTATCATATGTCAAATAAAAATTTCTAATTAGAGCATTAGAGTCAATAATGTCAATTAAATTATTATAACATGTCATGGTATGTAATTTGGAATTAATCTTAAATCTATAATCATTTTCAGCTTGTGGCAACAGCTTCCTGTAAGGAAAAGCAAGTAACAGAATTTTTTTAACTTTTAAATTCAGTAATTGGTCAAAATATCTCTGTATTAAATTAATATTTGCATTTCCTCTTCTCCCAATAAATATAATTATTGTTGATTCAGGACAGTATGATTTAGATAAAATTGATTGCATAATCTGAGAAAAGCTTGCTCCAGGCATACATAAGTTAGTAATAGTCATACCTGTCCTTTGCCTCAACAATTGGCTCATGTTTTTACCTATCTCATCGCTGAACATTAATAGCTTGTCGGTGTTTGTGATGTGGGGTGAGAAAGAAGTGCCAGAATTAATGGTGCTGTCATCCACTGCAGCAGAGAGTGACAGCAAATCAGAGCAATAATTCAAAGTAGTTGACTGTGAATGACTCTGTGGCGCCTGGCTAAGTTCATTGCCATGACTATTATTAGTCAAAGATTGAAGCCTCTCTTCATTGTACTTACACAAGTCCACTAACTCATCCATTGCCAAGATATGCTCGTTAATTTGTTTTTGTGATAGATTATATTTTTTTGTCATATTAGCCAAAGAATCTTGTAAACTATCAATCTCCATCTGCAGACAATGAATATCAGCATCATATTTCACTAGATTTGAATCTAATTTAGTTAGACATACTGACATTTGTTCTTTTACATTAACATATTTTTTGCAATAATCTAGATTTATGTTTGATTTCCTGTACATTCTTAATAATTTTTCCTTTTTCCTAATAAATTTATTTATTTTAATATACTTATTCAATTTATTACAAGCTTTTATGTTTCTAAATGACTGAATAGTTGAATTAGAATCTGTAAGATCAATAGTCACTATATTCTTACTGTCATCATCGGAGATAGCAGAAACCATACCTGGAGCGCTGCCAACCAGCTCATCAAATAATGACTGTGTGGTTACTGATTTTATAGACCGGTTTGCACTTTCTAATCTGTTAATATGATCATTGGCCTCGCTTAGGAGACCCTCTAACTCAGTGATGCGTTTTAGAGCGTTCTCAAACTCATCACTGCACCTGTCAAATTGTGTTACAATCTTATGCAATCTATCCCGTTCATCAAGGGTAGTGAGTAAATTAGAGTGTATTTCTGCCATCTCACTCCTAAGCTGAGAGTTTTTACCTAAAATCTCTAGCATTTCTTTCTCATTGTCATCATGTTCACTTTGTAGTGACTGACACAAATCCTTATATTTCTTTAGTTCTACAAGGGTCACCTGTAATTTCTCATCATCTAAGCGTGCCCTTCTGGTCATCATCTTGACAAAATTAAGTAAACAAAGCAAGAAAGGTTCACTGAGGTTTGTGTAAGACACAACAAAGTTTTTTGTATAGATTGAGGTATGCTGACTTAGTATTATCGCTAGTGTAGGGTGTAAGAATGTCAAATAACAAGTAAACTCACCTCAAATTGTCTCAAAGTCAGCTATGATTGTAAAAATAATGCAAATTCTTTTAAATAAAATTGTTCGTTACTTTGACAGTTGACTTACTTGACTTTGCAAAACTTTTACAACTTGATAAACACCACTTATCACTGTTATTATACAACAATTATAATTATCACAGATTATTACGTAAGAAATTAGCAAGTTAGGCACATTATTATTAATTAAATAGATTTAAGAATAATAAATTATTGGGAGAAGTACAGTTTTACGTTATACCGCCAGTGTTGCCAGAAGCATAAAACTACTTCGCGTACCTGGTTAATTTATAGCCTAAGTTACTTCTTGGTACATCAGCTATCTGCCAGTGAACGTTCCATCAAAACCGGTCCAATGATTAGCGAAAACAAACAGGCAGACAGAAGGACAAAAATTAAAAAAAAATCATTTTGGTATATTTAACGTGTCATCCATTTAGTAAAAAGCGGTTATTTTTATATTACAAACAGACACTCCAATTTTATTTATATGTATAGATGTATACATATTTAAGGAACCGATAGGAGTACTTGCATGTATTCGGCCAGTATACCCTTTTAATACAAGTGGTAGTATACTTTACTAAATGTCGAGGTCAACATTCTTATAAATATAATCCTTTAAAACCAATAAATATGCCACACGCGTAGTTTTAAAAATGTAGAACCTAGAAATTTTATTATTAAAGTATTTAATTGCGTTTCTTCCTCTTGTACCTACTAGTATAAATAGAAACTTAGGTGTTTTGTGCAGGGTTCTTTGAGTTTAGATCAAGGTTTTAAAGGATTATATTTATAAGAATGTTGACCTCGACATTTAGTAAAGTACACTACCACTTGTATTAAAAGGGTATACTGGCCGAATACATGCAAGTACTCCTTTTGGTTCCTTAAATATCTATACATATAAATTAAATTGGAGTGTCTGTTTGTAATATAAAAATAACCGCTTTTTACTAAATGGATGACACGTTAAATATAGCAAAATGTCATTTTTTTTAATTTTTGTCTTTCTGTCTGTCTGTCTGTTTGTTTTCGCTAATCTCTGGACCGGTTTTGATGAGACGTTCACTGGCAGATAGCTGATGTACCAAAAAGTAATTTAGGCTATAAATTAACCAGGTACGCGAAGTAGTTACCTCAGAACACGGGTGAAATCGCGGGAAACAGCTAGTAATTCAATAAAGCTAACCAGATAAATAAGTTTGTTTGAACGCGCTAATCTCTCAAATTGCGAATCCGATCAGGAGAAAGCATTTTGCGTTATATAATCTATTTATCGACAAGATTACATCTACCGTAGACAATTTAACCCCTGCCTACGGCCGAAAGGAGTCAAGCAGTAACCATAAACGTCATTTAAGCTCGATGAAAATGAGGTAAATTCTGATTGTTTAATACATTTTATTATACATTCTATCCTGCGCCGGTAATGTAGATAGCCATCTCTGTCTGGAAGTTGTGTGATAATAATTATGAAGATTGGAATTTATAGTGCAAGTTAAAATATGGTTCAGTGAGGTGACGGATTGTGAATACTCTATCTACTCTATCACTAACTTATTTTGTGAGTCATAAGAGACGACTTAGAAAAATACGCGAAGCAAGTAGGTAGTATTTTTGTGCAGAGGTGGCAACCTCGACATCAACCCTGCTAGACAACCCTGCAAGGCAAATCTTCATATTGACTAACAGGCTACGGTGAAGCGACTTAGGAGAGGCCCATGACCAGCAGTGGTCTGCGACAGGCTGTATGAAGACTGCATAAGTTGTTTATTGTGCTACGATATTACCTAGGTACAGGTTTCATTTAATTAATCATCGAGTTCGATTTCTGCGGCCTGTAAGGCATTAGTAAGATTTTTCACTCGTCGCTTCTAGCGCAAATGGATTCCATCGCTGCTACGTGTGAGGAAAACAACGGTTAAACCACTTTATTTTATACATGAAGCGGCAAAACCCCTAAAATATTTCAAAACTAACGTATATTACGAAAACCCAGTATGCAAATTAGAACAGGAAAAATTGGCTGGTGCCATTTAAAACAGTTGCGTCTATACGCCTCATATTCCAGTTTTCACATAGAACTCTTTTCAAAAATGCATAGCTGAATATCGCGTAGAAAATTTTGTCCTTCATTGGGATATTGGCTGACAGAAGAGAGCCCTTTTTCTATTCTATTTTCATATTTTTTAAGAGAAATTTTTATTTAAGAGTTTTTTTGTTTTTTATTTGAAGGAGCCTTTTTAGCCTTTATAGAAACTGATCTAAAAATGGTCTAAAAAAGTAAAGTGCCTTGCATCACAACCTGTCGCCGATCACGACCGGATCAGCGCTAGGATGATGATGAAGTCATAATTTCGATTAAAATATATTTTCATTATGGAGCATAAAGAGTAGGTATGTCATAGGGATAACTTACAAGTCTGCTATTGTACGTTATTTTGTTATAGTGGTAGGTACTACTCAATTCTCATTCATTATGATATCACAGTGCATATTTTTCGTTATCTGCTAAATCCATAATAAAAATATTATTGAAATGAATCAAAATGAGTAACGGCTAAAATCCCAAAAAAATCATTGTTTATAAGTATTTTATTCAATAGCTTCGCCGCTGTTTTCTAGTACTAACGCTTGTAGAATTAACTCAGATTGTCTGAGTTGGCCTAGGCACAGCCTGTTCCTACTACGAGAGCCGGTTCTTTTCTCAGTTCATCTAAATGTCATATAAAATGTACTGCCACTGGTATTATCCGTCTGTTTCCTCACGTCCCGTCCGTCACTTTAGTTAGGCGGACCGGGAAAACAACCGGTCCGTCTAAGTGGGAACGGGTTCTCAGCATCGTCGCAATTAGCTGATTTCCAGAACTGTCAAAGCCAGGTTATCGACCATTATTAAGCCATTACGACATCATTATAATTGCAAATCAATTGGCACTAAAAGGAAATTGTCTGCTGAAAGCGACTATACTCACTAATTCATTCAAAATATAATACTTTTTCGTATCTGTAGGCTAAACTTTAAGCTTCTAGGACTTACTTGGTTCCTAATATACTTATGATGTTCTTCGTCTGTTGTGATAGCTTGCTTTTTGACGTGAGGTTATTGCGTATCAATTTTTTTTTATTTCTATAAGGGGAGACTGTTGTAGCTCCTTTGAGTGTGTGTGCCGACGGTCTACTTCAAAATTCAAAGCCTATGCATGACTGAAGTTTGACAACTACATTAAACACAGGCGTATTACACGTAAGTTATATAGTCGGCAATTTGGAGGCGTAATCATAATTAGCCTGAACGGCTTGACGGTTTAATTGGCGGGGACAATAATCCTTAACTGAATATGTGGGGATGAACTATTTCATTGAGACAAGTGCCAACATATAAAGCAAGTTAGTAAGTTTCCACACAGCGGGCTTGTATAACTCTCTATGAAGCTACTTGGCAACTTTGCCAGGAACGTGTGTACGTGTCTCAATGAAGTTTTGAATTCAAATCTTTGGTTAGCACCTACATTTTCCAAAGCATATGGGATGGGATAAATAGAAAGAAAAGGTGTACCGCTTTATTCCTAGATATGTCTAAAGCATTCGACTGCGTAGATTTCGAAATTCTCTTACACCAGTTAGAAAACACCGGCATCAGGGGAGTTGCAAATAATTTAATAGGATCATATTTAAGAAATAGAAAGCAAGCTACAGTTATTGAGCACTATGAGAAAAAATCCAATTTGCTACTTTATACACAAACAAGCTTTGAAAATGTTCTATTAGGGGTACCGCAGGGCAGCATATTGGGACCATCGTTATTTTTGGTCTATGTTAACAATCTCCCTAACACAATAAAACATTTGTGCGTAATGTACGCGGATGACGCAACTATTTTTATTTGTAATGACAATTTGAGTGAACAAGAATACAATATTGAAATAAGCAATACGCTAGAGACAGTAACCAGCTGGCTAGCATCCATCAATTTGAAAGTTAACCTTACAAAAACTAAGCTAATGCAATTTAGGAATTATAAATATAAACCGCCACTATTAAATATACTTCATTCAAATACTTCGATTGAAGAAGTAGAACAAATAAATTTCCTTGGGGTCACTATAGACCACCACTTAAATTGGAAAGGTCATATAGAGAAAGTCAATAAAAAATTATGACCTTACTGTTACACTTTGTCCATACTTGTTGAAACGGCTTCCCTAAATATTGCTAAAACAGTTTACTTCGGTTACGTTTATCCACTGTTAACTTATGGAATTATATACTGGGGCAAATCATGTGAAATCCAATCTACATTTGTCTTACAAAAGAGATGTTTACGCATTATCTATAACATGTACAATATAGAATCGCTTAGAACTGTTTTTTGTGAAAAAGGTTTCCTTACACTAACAAGTATTTACATTTTGCAGCTTTGTCTGCTTGTAAAAAATAACATAACGTTTTTTTAACTTAAGTGCAATTCCAAATCTAATATACGCAGTAAATATAAAAATAACTTAACTTTACCAAATATAAAAAAACAATATTTGTTATAAAAGCGCATATATAACAGCGATTGGAGTTTTCAACCATCTACCTGTAGAAATAAAAAAAATAGAAGGCAAATTGTTTAAAACTGTCTTAAAAAATGGTTAATTAAATCCGCTTTTTACGATATGCAAGAGTATTTTGCTTCCAAGTGATACAATTTTGTTAAATTAAGATAATATTGTTATGTCCATAATTATAAAATTTACTATTATTTGTGCTATTGCAATGCCCGACAGGGTAGACTGTTGAAATATAATATCTAATTTTAAGAACATATTTCATGTACCTACACTGTTTAAGCAATAAATGTCTTTGTCTTTGTCTGCATGAATTTTAAATAGACTGACGACGGTATACACTTAAATGAAGTGTACCGTCTTCATTGCGTTATAAACTTGCATTTTTTAAATATGTATGGATGGCACGTATGGCGTAGAGATTTCAGCGGTCGCCCTGCTATTTAAAACTACGCCAAGTTTTTGTGGGAGCGATCCCTACACGAGATAACACTTTCTGTGATTCACAAATTGTTGTTTCGTGTCTAAGTATTCTTTGTCTCCGTCGTTTAAATGTTAGTTGAGCTCTCCTCCAGACAGACATTACGCCTAGTGCGGGAGACTGCGGGAGCCGTAATTATATAAAAAAATATGAAGGGCGAATATTTTGAAAGAAGACGATCTTATATTTGTATGATTACGTATTCCGCCGTGGGATCAATCGTCATTGATTTATTCTGATCATAATCGAATATTCAAAGCAGGTTTAAATGACGTATTGATGCAATTTTTCGATTTGATTTGGGCGATGGTGTTTATTATTTGATTTTGGTCGGCAGTCCTTGGGCCTACTGTTTTGTTGTTTATTTCATTGTGGAAGAAACTGGAATGAACTCACTGACTTACGGCCGTTTCAAATATTCTATCTAGCCATGGATATAAATTCTCATTCTTGTATTCTCATTTTTGTATGCATCTTATGTAAAATATACGTATATCTCTAGTAGTAGAATAAGTTGTAGACTTTAGGCTCTGGTATGTAAGTACACAACCTTTGTAATAATGAGTACAATGTAAAGGAAAAGAAGATTTTTTGTGCGATGACAAGACATATTGTAACTAACTAACTTAAGCCCTAATTTCACACTACAATCTAACTGTGGTTATGTAAGAGGAGGAGGGGTTACACGCTTTTCTAGCCATTTGAATTTTTGTCATTAATACCAATAACTTTACATTGTCTTTCTTCTTACATATATCACGTAAGTACATCTACTCATGGCGCTTACAACTGTGCCGAAATACAACATACTCGAAACAAAATTTTACGCTACTCATCCTGAAATACAATTTAAAATTAACATACTCTTTTAAGCCCGTAACACTTGGTGTAACGTTGAGATGACTACTTTAATAATCCCGGCATTAGTTCACTCAAATTATCTACTTAATAAATGTGAAATTCTTCAGCGAACTGCATTTTATCTTAAACCTTTCGCACCAGTGAGACTGTTAAATTCTCATACTTTACGATAATGAGTCTATTCTTGGCTCCAATTTTATATAAATCATATTTAGTAGAAAGGACTTGTGCTATTGATAAAAATGATAATAATAATTAAGTGCAGTCCTTATCTGGGACAGTCATTATCTCACTATGAGACTAACGCAATCTCAGAGGGCAGAGTAACAGCTTTCAAATACCATCATCATCTTGTGACATAAACAAAAAATGTATTACAAGATGATAAGAAAGCTGACAAACCGCAGGGCAGCTTTGTGGCGAGCTGAATGTGTGTGGCAACACTGCGGTCCCGAATGCTTCAGAGAGTCTGTCAGGGCCTCGTCTCCTGCTTGCCTTTATTGGCTAGTTGGAGTGGATGTCTAAGAGCGCCCGCATGACTCTCAACTCTGGCTTGCCTTGGTCGCCCGGCCAGAGGGAAGCCGCAAGAGCTACTAGCTCAGGGGTGGAAGTGTCATTGTCAAGGGCGTAACTACGGGGAAACCCGCGCCGGGTCTCCGTTGTCACGAGACCCGCGATGGCGAAACCGGTGCCTCAGCGCTCAACACCCTTAGCCACTCGCACCAGTGTTGCCCCCTGGCTGCCTTTATGGCAGACTTCGCTTACCTTGGCGGCTATTTAGAGAGGGCCCATCTAGTGAGCTGGCGAGTCACCATAGTTTCCATATTCACTTATCAATTGAACACCCATAACAATAGCCCAGAGTAATTAGTTTCCATACAAGTAGCAATAGTCCTACCTACACCTGCTGTGGCTAATCCGTGGCTGTACTTCATAGTGCAGTTATGGATGCTCCACAGTAGGTGTCCCATCACATCCTAGATCAAAACTCTCAAAGGGCCTCTGCGCGTTGGACCTATGTCTCCGTGTACGCCTGCCAAAAGGCCGGGTATTGTTCTAACAAATACCCGTAAAAGAGAAATGAACAATAATAATATACAGGGTGTCACAAGACCCATCACCAAGCCGAAGTCTAATCGTTGTGGACATAATGCCAAGTCATACTAACCAAAAATAACTAACCTGGGAACTGGGAAACGATTTTTTTTTTATGTTTTCACATTTTTTTAACCGCAATTAATAGCGCGCGCGTGCAATGCTCGAAATACCTACTTATCCATGGATTCATAGGGCATCTAAAGAACATATTGGCGGGGTAAATGCCTCGATTTTGTACCTAATTAGAAAACATCCATACTAACTTTGAGCCTCAATATCTCCTGAACCAGTTATTTCCCATGTATGGTGCCCAAATGAAAAATCTTCGTAGTGATTGGTACAACATAGGATTTCAGTTTTTGTTAAGGGTCTTACACCCTGTATAAAACATTTAATAGGCATCAAAACACGTATTTTTTTAAATGATCTTTTATGTAACTGTGTTTTATTTAGTACCATCATCATTATCAAGGGTTGATGAGGTAGGTATATAAACTGTCCCATTGCTGGGCACGGGGCCTCTTCCCATTATGAGAAGGGTAAGGCCATAGTCTACCACACTGGCCAAGTGCGGGTTGGCAGACTTCACATGTCTTTCTAGAACATTATGAAGAACACTCAGACATGCAGGTTTCCTCATGACTTTTCCTTCACGGTTTAGCAAGCGATAATTAACATTTTAATACGCACTTAACTTCGAAAAGTCACTGGTGAACGCCATGCATTTGAACCCAAGACTCTCTGCGCAGCAGTCTATCGGTCTCTCCACTAGGTTTTCGTAACAGCGTTTTTTTAAATACATACTGAGGTATAATTATATTGAATAATAAGTATGTTTATTTCATTATTCTTACCTTAGTTCCAATATTCATGACACATAAGTATATACATATTATTACTACGAACCTTAACGTATGTGTATACGACGACAGTATATGAAATTATTCCTGTGTACAAAAATCGTACAGCAATAGGATATATTTCCGGTTTTCTGACCTGACACTCGAGATAATCTGCACCGCGAGACGTCGGCAAACGAGACACATTATTGACAACACCTACGACAAACAACTCTATGATAAATGTAACTTACACCTACGTACACACACACACACACACACCTAAAGCCTAAAAATACACTTCGAATACATTTAAATAATGAAATAAACTCACGTTCACATCATCTAATTATTGTTACCACAACCTTGCTTATCCCATTTTCCATTTATGTATATTCATAATAAAACAGAAAACCGATAAATATTGCCTACTCTGTGGAGTTTTTCATCTACATAAGTACATAAATCTCATTTTGCAAATTGAAAAAATATTTGAACATCGGATAAATTCGAAACTGTGATTATGGCCGCAGTATTTTGGCGAGTGACTTCATTTACCAAGAAAGAGGGATACTAAAACGGTTTCATTTTTTAAATTCATCACAGAATATAATTATTTTATAATATTCTACCCCATACACACATCATCTTCTAGTTCCAAACTTTGCAGAGCTTGTACTATGGGTACTAAATAATGGATAAATATACATATATACTTTTTTTTTGCAAATACATACAAATTATACATAAAAACACCCAGACCAAGACAAACATCTATGTTCATGCACACAAATGTTTGACTGGAGCGGGAATCAAACCCGCAACCTTCGGCGTAGCAGTCGCTTACACTCCCGCTGCGCCAACCGGTCGTGTCCCCTGCGAGTGCCTAGGGCATAATGAACACATGTGATCTTTGAAAAAATACATATATGATATTACTTAAAGGCAAATAATTGTTAACGTCAAGAACGATCCACAAGCGATTGAACACAATAAACTAAATGTTTGAACGATTTCCGATAATATTCAATAGAGTCGGGCTCAGGCAGTTGTACAAATTAACTAGCCAAAAACGTATCATAGGTATGGTGCGGCAATCTCGGCGCCCGCCCGCCATTCTGTTCATCAATCATTTTCCGATTACCCAGATGTTTCAGCTTCTATAGAAGAGATTGAACGAAGCTAATCACAACACACTCCATTACAATCTTTGTAATTACTAACGGCTATTTGTATGGATACTATTTGCTCGGAACTTTTTGGCCGCAACATTAGTGTAAATAAAACAAAGGGAAGGGGCACAAATTGTAATTTTATTGTAATCTAGCACAACATACACGAGTTTGGAATCGTATATTAAGAGATCAGCCTCCTTTGCCTGCACCCATTCATGGTCTTTACCTATGAAATTGCCGTTCTGCCGTACTGGCTATTTCAAGTCAAAATATTTATTTTTTGGTTGATATTTCAAATTTTTCTTTAAGTTTATTTAAAAAACATGTTCTAGAGCAAGATCTTGGGGCACTTCAAGCTGGTGATTGGCGAGAAGTGGCCAAAGATCGGGTAAAGTGGCGTTTTCTCGTATTGGAGGCCAAGGTACACTTTGGGTCGATGAGCCATTGGAGTAAGTAAGTAAAAAACATGGAATTCTTTTTTCTAAAACCGTCATTTATTTAATTGTTAGTGTTCGTTTTCGTTTGTCCGTGTGGTGATGGATTAAAAATACGAATTGTCACCACCCCATATCATCCCATGGGTGTCGTAAGAGCCGACAGAGGGAGCATATTATGCAGTAAACAGCACTGTAAGAGAAGGAAAACTTGATACAAACCCTATACCAACCCGCTTGGCCAGCGTGGTATAGTAGGCCAATTCCTCCTTTCAAAGGAGAGGCCTAGTCCAGCAGTGGACTATTAAAGGCTGATGATGGTCATGGTTACATCGCATTCAAACATTTTTCGCCATCATGGATACGTTGAAAAATCGAATAATTATTGAGTATAAGTACCGTCGTGGCAGCAAAGAGGCACGCAACTTCAACGACGTTTACGGAGTGAACACTACAAAAGAACGCACCACCCGTTATTGGTTTGCCCGCTTCCGTTCTGGAAATTTTAACCTGAAAAATGAACCCCGTGGTCGTCCAAAAACTTTGGTCGACTATGATGAATTAAAGGCGATTGTGGAAGCTGATCATTCTCAATGTACGGCTGAATTAGCAGCAGCTTTCGACGTTAGCATCAAGTAATATTGGTCCATTTGCGTCAAATTGGCAAGGTAAAAATGCTTGTCAAATGGGTACTCCACGAACTCAATTATCGCTAGCGCGAAGTACGCGTCGAGACGTACCTTGCATTGCTCAACAGGCATACAAATGAAGGATTTTGATCCGCATTGTTACTTGTGAGGAGATATGGATCCTGTTCAACAATCGTAAGCGCTCAGTAAAATACGCTTAATTTATTTAATGAAAAACGGAAATTGCATAGGTAAAGATCTAATATACCCGATAAAAGCAATAAAGTTAAAATGAAATTAAAATGAGGCTATCTCATTTATATCGCTTTTAGCATTTTGACTTCATAACAAATATGTTATAACTTTGCCCTTGAGTTTAATTCAAAATCTAGTAGAATGGAGTTAATTAAAACAAAGTAACAGTTGTTTAACGGGTGGAACGTGACTGCAAATATGGGAATATTGGTAATAAAAACTGTACATTTGTTTTGTTAATAAGGTAAATCACTAATAAATTCATATGTTGTATGCTAATTTGACTGCAATAGTAGCGCAATGGCTTATAACATAATTTTATTTTTTGTTCTGAACTTTTTTGTGTTCGGCTTGAATGTTTATAAAATTTTACCAAAGATTTTCGTTGGATTATTATCATTTGTACTTTTAATTTCATTGAAAATAAAATGAATAATAAAAACATATATTCATATTTTATACGTCATTTCATATTTGGTAACCTTAGTGTTTCGGCGAACCGAATGTTCCTAGTCGATTTGGGAAAACTATTAATATTGTGGACTGTAGGATTTCGGTTCTTATCGACTAGGAAACGAGGAACTGAAAAGGTAATGTGGATAGGAGCCTACTACCTGGCACGGCAGTCTTCTTCGTCTCAGAAGGGCAGTCTCCTGGTATCTTCAAATATATTGAAGCTGCATGAATCACTCCACTACACAAATCGCTTCACTCGCGAGCGGTTTTGTTACGTTTTTTGGTATAAGCGGTAATAATTATATATGGCGGTGCGGACTGCGGTATGCGGCGGACACGAGTTCGGCGCGTCTCGAATCTTCTAGTATGTTCTTCGTCGCCGTTGAGCAGGGCGGCCAATAGCGAGGCGTTTTGGGAGGGGATTCATGAAAGGATCGCTCGGATTGTCCGAGCAGCGACGAACCATTGACGTTGACATAATTAACTAGCAAAGGAAAAGATAGATGGCGCTACCACTTAGTTTTCCGAATATCATACGTTATCCTTTTATGAAGTGGAACTGATACTTATGATGTTTATCTTAATATATAAAATCCTTGCGTTACTTACTGACTGACAGACACGCTACAGCCAAAACTATTAGGCGTAGGAAGCTGAAACTTGGCATGTATGTTCCTTGGGGACCATAGGGGTGCACTAAGAAGGGATTTCTCGAAATTCCCACGGGATCCGCCAAAACGGGTAAATTTAAAGAATTTCAGGCGTAGCTGCTGGCGCCCTCTAGTTCATAAATAAGATCATACATGGAGTGCAACATCACCCTCATAAATATATACCTTTATTTGAAGGTAACAGATACAGCTATTTATATACAACGTGTAAATGAAATAACGCACATCCTCGGACACCCCAATTAGAATAACTTGTTACAATCATAATGCATGCATTGAATTTTGTTTTTTATTTGCGTAAATATTGTTTTTTGAAGAAAGTATAAACTCGATCAAAAGTAAAAAGCGTGTTCACAATAAATTTGCGCACGCACACAAACACACGAAACGGTTGCTATGGTAAACAGACGACAGCGATCTGATAGGAACGAAATACGATACGATATAAACAAAATGTTTCAAATTTAGTCTTTATACAACACTCTGATAGAGTGGGGTTTACAAGAATGATGTTTGAGTAATTTGTCAGCTACTATTGATATTTCCAAAGATATGACTACCTATTTCTTTCCATCACACTTTTCGGCTTTGGAGTGGACAGTCGACTTTGTATAAAATTATTTATTGTTTGTTAATAACATGCACACGATCCATTGCTTCATAATATTGTAAATGACTATTTAGTTACCTAGCATTATTGATAGATAAAGTAAAAGAATATCAATGAGAGAATAAAGCAAGATCGACGTGTTTAAAGTTGTAAATTAATAGTTACATTAATAGAATAATCAAATAACTTACAGGATAAAATCACATTATTTTAGTCCACTTAACACTTCACTGTTCACGCATCGCATCTTTTCACTGTTTCAAAAGCAGCTAATATGTATCAACTTAACTTCTAGGCACTTGTTGTCTCCTCACAATAAACTAGTGATTTAACATTTTCCCACGACAAGCGACGAGCGACAAGTTAACATCAAGATGATGCAGAACGTTCCACACCAGCACCGTCATGTTGTTATTTACAATTTTATTCACACAATTAAAATATTTTTTCGCAACTCTCGCTGACAGATTTCCGATGGATGACTAGATACTTGTCATAACTTGTCAAAGCGCATCGCCAGCGCTTGTCATTGGCCAGCGCGGGCGACACATTACGTCTCGCTCTTGCCTGTTGATTATTACGTAAGCGAAAGATAGATGATAGATATTTTCGTGGTAAATTGTGTGTATTGTCTTTTGCCGCTATTGTGTTGTACTAATGTGTGCGTTCGTGTGACCGAACGTCGAACCATTAAACAAATGCATTTTAAAAGAAGACGTTCTGCTTTGACTTAAGGTTTATTTTCGTATATTTCAACTTTTGAAATAAATGAGTGACTATAATTTACGTTATTTTTATTACTTTAGAAGAAAAAATGAACAATATTAAAAATGACAGTAATGGATTCAGTAGCCGATTCTGAACAAACTACTTTCAGGAAGTGCATTTAAATTTGTTACATGTTGTACACCTTTGAACAAGTCGCCTCATTTCAGTAGATTTAACCTGACCTTTTGTAATACCATTCAATATTATCTAAATATTCCCTTACTTTAACAAATATTCTTTCTTCTCGCCAAAAATGTTAATGTACCTATATCTATCATTGTATCTACCTATATATACCATACATCAGTATTTTTATTCTCTGCTTATTTGATCGTGGCTATTTCTGTTAGTTTCTTGTCCGCTAACGGGTAAGGTTGTGCTTCATCGGTCTTATTAATTTGATATCTATATTTTGTAGTATCCTCCTATGGTGCTGTTAGGTACATTAATCTCATATCATCCCTAAAAAAGCTAAGACTGATTAAGCCGTCAGTATGAGATAATTTTCTAATACTTAATAACATATTCACTTAGAAAATGTGTAGATGCCTCTACTCTACTCCTTTACTCTAGATATGTTATTCGAAACTGTATCTAAACGGTTCCGATTTCTAAGGAACCGTGCAGATTAATATCCGTTAGAATCCAAATAGCCATTATCCGATATACGCATCCAACGATGTCAGTTTATGGAGGTCAACAGATGTCGGTATTTTTAAGGCTCTGGCGCCGTCTGTTGATAATAGTTAATTATGCTGGGCAACAACTTTGTACCCAGTATAAAGGGTATAGGGCGTGAATGAAGTTGACATTTTTCTTAGTGCTTAATTATTTATGAGCAAAAGGGAGGAAAAGTTGGATAACCTCACAAATCGATCGCTTAAGCGTCGACTACTGTGCCGCAGGCACTTCTGATTTGGTTTGTACACACGAATTTTGTAATTGTGTATGTAGAAATAAGTAACGTAAAAAGAAAGATCCTCAAATTCATGCTATGCTATTTTTAATACATTTTCTCCACTTGAAATTATTTAATACATTAGAAAACATCACTATTTATTTGGTCTGCAGACCGAATGTTTGATTTGTAAGAAAATTGAATTGTTTGGAACCCTGGCAGAAAGTTTAAAGTCACACTGCTAACGAAAGACACCCAAGGACGCGAACGCGTATACAAAATAGGGCTTTGCAGGCAGGTAAGTATCGATCAAGAGTACTAATAGTCCAAGGTCCCAGAGCCGCCAGATCTACGTCATTTTAGCAAAGCTGAAATTTTGAGGATTGTTAGTATAAAATCTTGTTAAGAAGTATGCCGACCCACTACGTTGAAAGCCGGGCCATTTCACAGGTAGCGCGAAGTAAAGGTACCAAAAAAACATACTCACCCACGTTAAAGTAGCAAAGCTGGTATTCAAATATGTGTTTAAAAATACTGTCTTAAATTGAAATTCATTATTGCCAGACACCTCCCGTGGACCATTACTTCTGCCAGACGTTTTAAAGGTTACTTAAAAATGAAGCAAACTACGTCATATTAGCAAACCTACATTAGATATATGTTACTTAAGATACTATTTTAAGACCCTTCGTACGCAGCCAGACCAATCTGAAGGGCCATTCGTCCAGTCAGACGCCATGAAACATTCCCTGTGAGTGCGAGCGTACGGTCATTATTCATACGCATGAATGCGTGTGAGTACACTACATTGTCCCAAAAGACTGTAGGAATATGATTTTGGGTATTATTACAAGAATAAAAGTGTAAAATATTCATACGCATGATACGCATGAATATGCTCCAAAAGTGTGTGGCCTTTTTTCTATTTAGTCTATAGTCTTGCAGCTGCTGTGCAGTTTGATCTACTGATTTTGGAAAAGAATTGAAAACTCAACATTTAAACAGGCACTCGTAAATTTCTTCATACCTTTTATTGGCAATAAATTGATTAAAGTTAATTTCATATAATGTCATTCTTATACTGTCATTAATATAAAATACAGTTATATCGAGTATTGATGAAAATTTATCGTGTCCAGAGCATGAAGAAGCAGACACAAAAATTATAATTTATCATGTATCGATACTCAAGCAAACATTGTCATCAGATGTTCTGTTACTGTTGTATCAGTTATAATGCTGGGCAATATGCATCATTTAAAAGATAGTGCCCAAGGTACTTACAGTACAGGCACCGGAAACAATAAAAGATATGTTGATTTATCCTAAATCTATGGCTACTTGGGACAGTCTTGATGTAGAAGTTTAATAGACTTTCATGCTATCACAGGATGTGACTATACCCTACTTTCTTTAGAAAAGGAAAGCAAAGGCCTTTTAAAATACTTTATTACAAGGATAAAAATGAATTGAAATTCATTATTGCCAGACGGCAATAATGAATTTCAATTTAAGACAGTATTTTTAAACACATATTTGAATACCAGCTTTGCTACTTTAACGTAGGTGAGTATGTTTTTTTGGTACCTTTACTTCGCGCTACCTGTGAAATGGCCCGGCTTTCAAGCTAGTGGGTCGGCATACCTCTTAACAAGATTATATACTAATAATCCTCAAAATTTCAGCTTTGCTAAAATGACGTAGGTCTGGCGGCTCCGGGATCTTACTCTATAACATATTTACTTAAATTTCAAATATGAGTGGACAGTAACAACCTATTGAAAGACTAATGGACTACAATGGGCATATATTATTTTAATAAATAGGAGGATTTACCGTATTTTTTTTACATTTTTAGGCCTGTCTGCCCTGTGTCTTGAGTGACGACGGCGACGCATAATCATCATTTTGAACACACATTAGTGGACACGTACCCCGTTCCCACGTTCTCAGAAGGTTAATAATAGTTGACAAAGATAAAACAATGCTAAGACTTTCTATTTTAAAAGAAAAGAAAAATCTTTCATATTCTGTGAAATTACCTAAGCACACCAATATCGCACGCCGTGAACCTTACCTCGTTCTAAATACCGTTACGCCTGTGTCCATCTGTTTACAAACAATGCCTTATTAAATACTTTGGACCAACATTTAGGTATGTGCCCACAAGTAAATAGCGTGCCAAGGATAGATCACTGGAGAATTGATGTTAGGTAGCAATTGCCGATATCATCTAAATGCAGAAAATGAAAAAGAGTTGTAATTCTAGCATGCGTTATTACCGCCACCTCGACCGACGAGAAATATAACAAATAAATTTGTAGGTATATCTGAAAACAGAAACAAGGACAAACACACGGGCACAGGCCATGCAATGCCAATTTAAGCAGTGCTTGTACTACTGTTACCTGATTACTGATTAAACATAGTCATAAAATATTATCTTAAATAATAATATGTTATAATTTGTCCTGTTAAATGTTGATTTAAACGAAAATGCTTCATTGTGACAATAATATTTTTTACTGTATTTTATTATGAATAGTTTTCGGGAAAACTCTAATTTATAGTGTATCATGTCAGCCTAGAGACGTCCACTGCTGGACATAGGCCTCCCCCAAGGTTCTCCACACAGACCGATTTTGAGCCGCCCGCATACACCCGCTTCCCGCGATCTTAACCAGATCGTCGGTCCACCTTGCGGGAGGCCTACCCCTGCTGCGTCGTCCGGTACGTGGTCGCCACTCCAAAACCCGCCTGCCCCAACGGCCGTCGGTTCTTCGCGCTATGTGCTCTGCCCATTGCCACTTCAGCCTGGCTATTCGGAGAGCTATGTCAATGACTTTGGATCTCCTCATTTCTGATTCGATCTCGCAGGGAAACTCCGAGCATAGCTCTCTCCATCGCCCTCTGGGTGACGCTGAGTTTCCAGATGAGGCCCATAGTTAGCGACCACGTCTCAGCACCGTAGATGCAACACACACTGGTCAAAGACTTTCGTCTTGAGACACTGCAGGATATCGGACGTGAAGATATGCCGTAACTTCCCGAACGCCGCCCAACCGAGATGGATTCGACGAATGACCTCTTTCTCGAAGTTGAACCTACCCAATTGGATCATTTGTCCCAGGTAGACCTACTTGTCGACAACTTCGAGTGTAGAGTTCCCAACCTGGATAGGAGTACATAGGACATGGACGCTAGACATGATTTTCGTCTTGTCCATGTTCATCTTAATACCTACTTGTTGGGAGACTCTACAGAGGCCATTTATAGTGTATGGTGTAGAATAAACATACCTTTAATCTCTTACCTCTCTCACTACACTTCCGGAGGAAAGATGAGGAATTAAATCCACCCGTTAGTTTAATAAATTAATACTACACAATTTTCTCAACAACATATCACTATACGATCTCATGTTTCACGAACTCCAAACCTTCATACTGTAGCGGCTGCTGACGCTACAATATCTTGTGATTACTGAATGGATAGTCCCCTATTATCTCAGATTCGCTCTCCATGTCGAACTGTTTCATTTGCTATTCGGCTTGTTTCATTCGACATGCATATTATTATTTGTTCCGAATGAAAAGCAGATTAGCTGTGCATGTTTCCTCTTTCCCTTTATGTTCGGAAGCAATTTGGCGGTATTCCCGTTACAATGCATTTGTAATGGCAGGCGAACACAGCTATGTATATCGTTCGTCACTAGAGGTTTCTGCTTGTCAATCTGTGCCGTCCCAAGCCCAAATTTTGGTTGGAAAGAAATATTTTTTCGGCGTGTCACCTCTAATTTCACCTAACAAAACAAGTATTGCACTCTGCGCGCGACTTTATCGCCCTATGACCCCCGGCGTCTGGAGTGGCTGCTTATTCTCACGGGACGATCCTGTTGCTATCTGCTTGCTATTCAGCTAAGAAATAACCTTGCGTGCAGCATTGTGGGACCACTATCATGCGGCGTTCGGCGCACTGTTTGGTTGCCGCCAAGGTCTACGACGATCTGATTTTTTAGCGGGCCAATCAGTGGAAGGCTGTTTCAATGATAAGTTGAGAGAATAGGATTCCTGGTAAATTAGCTCGCTTGTAACTAATAATAGCATAATTGTTAGAATATTTTTCAGTATCACAGACTAGAGATTATTGCAAAACTTGTGGACAATTGAAAGTAAAATCCAGACAAGTGCGAATCGGACTTGTACACACGAAGGGCTGTATAGCCTAGAATAAAAGTACCTCGTTTGAGTCAGCTTTATTTTTATTAAATATTTCTATACTTGTGTAGCTGTTTTAAAATTCTGCCTCTTGATTTTCATGTATGTACAATGTTAATGTTACCGAACATGTATATTTCACATCAGCTATATTGAAGGTGTTCTAATTCCTACGACGATCGTTTTGATATAATATGCTATCTGATTATTTATCATATTATTATAATGGGGTCCCATTGAGATCAAACGGGTACGGAACCCTAAAAAGTATGTCAGCAGTTCGCTGAATAATGACCTAAAACAGCAATATCCGTATATCCATAATGATCCCTAATTTTGATTTTCATCCGGCGCTTAAGAGCACTAGAGGCCCAATCACCGCCTCACCTTACTGTTTCCTCGTTTTTTGTCGCGAGGAGCGTCGAACATATCCTTGAAATTAATTGTCTCTGTAATGCCGAGAGAATATAACTATGGCTATACAAGAGGGTTACTACGAACAACAATAGAGACCTCTACCAAGTGCGGTTTGAAAGCTATAGAAAAATATCAATTTGAGGAATTTTAGTTTTATTGCCGCCCTGACAAAACTATCACTGGCTAATTATTGTTTTATGCTATAACAGTTAGATAGCAAAATAAGCCTTGCCTCGTATTACAAGTTTTTTTTTGGAAATTCCTCTCGCGCACTAGGAATAAATCCTGTACCGCGGGGGACTTTACAAACATATAACCAACGGACACAAGGGACACCAAGACTCGAAACAACAATTTATGGATCACATTAAGTATTGTCTCGTGTGGAAATCGAACCCACAACACTCGGCGCAGTGTCGAGTGGCGAGGCGGCCGCTTAAACCACTACGCCAACCGTGAAGTAATATACAAAAAAGAAGCTCAATTAGGGTAGAATAAGGCTGGTACCAATCAATTACGGTGATATGTACTACAAGCGTCTACATATCAGTCTGGTTCATTGTGAAGGTGGCTTGCCAATAGTAAACAATTCTTGGCGAACCAAATAAGATAACAAGAGTTTCCTCCTCATAGCACCAGTATGGTAATCGGCACGGTTTAGTACTTGTTTGTTGTCCGAAAACGCCTGTGCCTTATGATGCTGATACATTTGAGCATTCACTTGTAACAGAACATCGAACGTTCGCAGTATTTCGAACTGAACAATGAACAGAACAGGCAAACATTGCTACGAACATTTTGACTATCTTTCTAGAGATAACTTTAATCAGCAAAACCTTGAAGCAGTTTATGTAAAATCCAGGTATTAATACTCGTTTTAATTGATGCATGCTTTTCAGACAGATGTACAAGGATACACCACACATATTGTAACAATACATTATAATACCTGCATTCATGGCAAATAAATATATCTATTCTACGAGTATCTACACTTGTCCATGTGGTGACGGATTAAGAATACGGATTGTCACCACCCCATATCATCCCATGGGTATCGTAAGAGCCGACAGAGGGAGCATATTATGCAGAGAACATTACTGTAAGAGAAGGAAAACTTGATACAAACCCTATATTAGCCCGTTTGGCCAGCGTGATATAGTAGGCCAATTCCTCCTTTCAAAGGAGAGGCCTAGTTCAGCAGTGGGCCGTTAAAGGCTGATGATGTGTACTGTCGGTACTCCGCTAATGATATCTACACACTGTTGTGCCATGTCATTGTAGCAGTATTTAAACTACTTCATGATCGGTTCCAAGGTTGCGATAATCTGTATCCATCCTTCTGATTGTAATTGTCATGCTTTTTTCTATTCAACCGCTTCACTTTTCTGGAATAATGGTGATAATCGGTTGATTAGACCTGTAACCACACCTTTTATCAACCGATCCTACACTTCCACCTTTTATGAACTGCAATAACAGCACAGACGCAAATTTCATCAACCATGTCTTATCCACTACAAATCCAGGTATTAATACTCGTTTTAATTGATGCATGCTTTTAAGGCGTCGGGACGTGACGACCCCACCGCCCACTGGGGGAGTTACTCTGACGAGTAGATACTCGTCATAATATCTCCCCCAGTGCAAGCAGTCAACCGAAAGATGGCGGTCAAACCATCCGAACCTGGCGGAAGGAAATCCCGAGATGCTAGATGGGCAGCAGCGTCCAGCACTAAGAACTTCCGCCACTGCGATCGCCAATACGCCTGCCAAGCGTGGCGATTATGGCATATCCCCCCAATTATGAATCACACCATTAAAAACCGGCCCCTAGTCCCCGGCAGCCCCGCTAGTCCTGGTTATGGTAGCGGCCATGGTAACGGCGGGGCAAGGGGTGCGAAGAATCTCCGGAAGAGATCGGGCTACCACCACCAACGACAATTGGCCCTGGCAACACTGAACACGCGCACACTGCGGACCGACGAGAAGATTATCGAGCTGGAAGAAGAATTGAGCAAGTTGCGATGGGATATCATAGGCCTATCTGAAGTCCGAAGACAGGGGGAGGACTCGATAGTTCTCAATTCCGGTAACTTGCTCTTCTACCGGGAGGGCGACCAACAGTCCCAAGGTGGTGTCGGGTTCATCGTCCACAAATCTCTCGTGACCAACGTGGTAAATATCGGGAGTGTGTCGAGCAGGGTAGCGTACCTTATACTCAGAATATCCAAGCGGTATTCGCTGAAGGTCATACAGGTATACGCTCCGACCTCGTCGCACCCCGATGAGGAGGTGGAAGCCATGTACGAGGATATATCTCGGGCTATACATGGCTACAAAACCCATTACACCGTGGTCATGGGAGATTTTAACGCGAAACTGGGCAAACGCGACGGTGATGAGCTGAGAGCGGGGCCATTTGGTTATGGGCATCGGAATTCCCGGGGTCACTTGCTGGCTAGCTTTATGGAGAAGGAAGGACTCTACATGATGAATTCCTTCTTCAAGAAGCGAGAATGCCGCAAGTGGACCTGGGTAAGTCCAGACGGTGCAACCAAAAATGAGATCGACTTTATCATGTCGACGAAGAGGCAGATATTCAATGATGTCTCCGTGATCAATTCACTTAAAGTGGGGAGCGATCACCGAATGGTAAGAGGCACATTGAATATCTGTACAAGCCTCGAACGGTCGAGGTTGATAAAGTCCACGCTCCGACCGGCACCGGTTCATATCCAAAACCCCGAGAGCTTTCAGCTCGAACTCAAGAACCGTTTCGAATGCCTGGGTGAATGCGTAGATGTGGACGTGTACAGTAACGGGTTCGTGGATGCTGTCCATACAACAGGGGCTAAATTTTTTAAGCCCCAGAAAAGCCAGAGAACCAAAAAGATCTCGGATCCAACCCTCGAGCTGTTAGAGGAAAGGCGCAAGATGGTTCTGCTATCCTCCGACGACATGCCGAAATATCGGCACCTCAACAGACAGATCTCTAAGTCTCTGACTCGCGATCTCCGCCAATACAACACAAAATGTGTTCGTGAGGCGATCGAGCGGAATAAGGGATCCAAAGTGTTCCAAAGGGATCTGTCTGTTGGGCAGAGTCAGCTGACAAAGCTGAAGACGGAGGATGGCAGAATCGTATCGTCCAAGCCTGAGCTCTTGGAGGAGATCGAAAGGTTCTATGGACAGCTATACACGACAACGCAACAACCCGCAAGCACTCCAGCGTCAGACCCTAGAGCTGGATTGACCCGACACTATACAGAAGATATCCCGAACGTCAGCATGCACGAGATTAGTGTGGCTCTCAAACAGCTTAAAAACAACAAGGCGCCGGGTGATGACGGAATTACGAGTGAGCTTCTGAAGGCCGGCGGTGCACCCGCTAGAGAAACCCTCCGGAAGCTATTTAATTCCGTCATTCTCGAGGGTAAAACGCCACAGGCGTGGCACAGAGGTGTGGTGGTGCTTTTCTTTAAGAAAGGGGATAAAACCCTCTTGAAGAACTACAGACCCATCACACTTCTGAGCCACGTCTACAAGCTGTTTTCGAGGGTCATCACGAATCGTCTCGAGAGCAAACTAGACGACTTCCAGCCTCCCAAACAAGCCGGTTTCCGTAAAGGCTATAGTACCATAGACCACATACATACGCTGCGGCAGGTTATACAGAAGTCCGAGGAGTATAACCAGCCCCTATGCTTGGCGTTTGTGGACTATGAGAAAGCCTTCGATTCGATCGAAACCTGGGCGGTGCTACAGTCTCTCCAACGGTGCCGGATTGACTACCGATATATCGAAGTGCTGAAGTGTTTGTATGAAAACGCCACTATGTCAGTCCGCCTCCAGGACCAGAGTTCGAAACCTATTCAACTCCAGCGAGGGGTGAGACAGGGGGATGTCATATCCCCGAAACTGTTTACCACTGCGCTGGAGGATGTTTTCAAGCTTCTGGACTGGAATGGACTCGGCATCAACATCAACGGCGAGTACATCACTCACCTTCGATTCGCAGACGATATCGTAGTCATGGCTGAGACCATGGAAGACCTAGGCACAATGCTCGATGGCCTCTGTAGAGTCTCCCAACAAGTAGGTCTTAAGATGAACATGGACAAGACGAAAATCATGTCGAACGTCCATGTTGTACCTGCTCCTATTCAGGTTGGGAACTCTACGCTCGAAGTTGTCGACAAGTATATCTACCTGGGACAAGTAGTCCAATTAGGTAGGTCCAACTTCGAGAAGGAGGTCAATCGTCGAATCCAACTCGGTTGGGCAGCGTTCGGGAAGCTACGACATATCTTCTCGTCCGATATCCCGCAGTGTCTCAAGCCGAAAGTCTTTGACCAGTGTGTGTTGCCAGTGATGACTTACGGATCAGAGACGTGGTCGCTCACTATGGGCCTTATCAGAAGGCTCAAGGTCACTCAGAGGGCGATGGAGAGAGCTATGCTTGGAGTTTCCCTGCGAGATCGAATCAGAAATGAGGAGATCCGCAGTAGAACCAAAGTCGCCGACATAGCTCTCCGGATAGCCAAGCTGAAGTGGCAGTGGGCAGGGCACATAGCTCGAAGAACCGATGGCCGTTGGGGCAGAAAGGTTCTGGAGTGGCGGCCACGTACCGGACGACGCAGCAGAGGTAGGCCCCCCGCAAGGTGGACCGACGATCTTGTCAAGATCGCGGGAGGAGGTTGGATGCGGGCGGCTCAAGACCGGTCTGTGTGGAGAACCTTGGGGGAGGCCTATGTCCAGCAGTGGACGTCGTTTGGCTGATATGATGATGATGCTTTTCAGGCAGATGTACAAGGATACACCATACATATTGTAACAATACATTATAATACCTACATTCATGGCAAATAAATATATCTATTCTATTCTATCTACACTTGTCCGTGTGGTGACGGATTAAGAATACGGATTGTCACCACCCCATATCATCCCATGGGTATCGTAAGAGCCGACAGAGGGAACATATTATGCAGAGAACAACACTATAAGAGAAGGAAAACTTGATACACACCCTATACAAACCCGTTTGGCCAGCGTGGTATAGTAGGCCAATTCCTCCTTTCAAAGGAGAGGCCTAGTCCAGCAGTGGACTGTTAAAGGCTGATGATGATGATTCTATCTACTCTCCTTGTGCTAGAATTCTCGCCAGATGGCTCGATAGAATGCTCGCTAAATCTCCCGTTAGTTTTCTGTTATGTAAAATTTGCAAAAATGTTTATTAAAGATGAATGCTCAAGTGTATCAGCACCATTATGGAGGCGATCTATGACTGATCCGACTGCTCCAAATACGTATGACGTTTACTTTATTTATGTTGATGTTTTTCTACATGCAATACGTGGACAGATTTATTTGAAACCCAGGCTTTTAAGATGGGTAGCTTTATACATTTTATACATGTTTGTATTAGGCAGCATTATGAAGTACCTAATTGGCTATGCAATTTATTTTTATCTATACTATATATAAAATTAGGTCACCTTTTCGTCTCGTCTGTCTGTCTATATGATCGCGATAAACTCAAAAATGTCTGAACAGATTTTTGTACGGTTTCACCGATAGATAGTGTAGATGTCTGAGGAAGGTTTAAGTGCAGAATTCATGCGGTCTATAAACTTGAATTAAAATGTGAATTTTGTCTTGTTTTAGTTTAATATTAAAAGGCAGTGATAGATAGTGGATGGTCTCGTAGACTGCTACGCAGACTTTCGGCGCGCAACGCTAACTTTTAGTAGTTATGTGCATCTTACATTTTAATTGTCTCTTGCTAAAGGGTGGAGCAAAACTTCGTGCAGAAACCTGCATGTTTTATAGTTCTACATAAGAATCTCAAAACATAAGTGAAATCTCCCAAACCGCAGTAGGCTATCATAGTAGACTGTGATCAAACCGTGCCCACAGTTTAAATGGGTGAATTTCCCGGGACCAAAAATTACGTGGCATCAATGAAATCGGTACTATTAAACATAATTAGAATGTTCTAACATTTTTTTTCTGGTTAGGTGAAATAGTAATCTATGTGTAGCACTAAATATTTAATTAAATAGGATTAATAAATATTCAAAAAAAAAAATTAAACCTCGAAATCTTTCATTGCCGTGTTTGTCCACACATCACCTTGATGTGTATTATACGTTATTGATAAAAATCTATTGGTTATTTATATAAAAACCTAGTTTTATTTGATGCGAATAGTTAAAGTACTGTTACGCAATACATTTATTTAAATATTTAAACAATACGACGAATGGTTAGTAAAAATGCATTTGTCCTAGAACTAGCTTTCATCGCCGTGTCTTAAATATATTCAAGAATATTGTTTTATCTAAGGACTTGAGTCCCCTATCCCTGTGCGCTAAACGTTGCATAATAGTGTCGCTTGGTGCTCGACGTGGAACGACGTGTATACGTGCCTGCGTTTTTGCGCAATAAATGTAAGTATTCGGTTTTTATATTACTGGACATTTTTTCTTTCATCGCCGTGGATAGGTCTAACTTCTATTTGAATAAGTTTGTCCTTTTGATTAAGCATTCGATAGAATGCCATTTATCTTATGTTTATTTGTAACGTGTTAATAACTGTGAAGTATTAATAGATTTTTGGTTACTTGATGTTTTTGTGTTGATTTTCATCACCGGGCTCTCATTGCCGTGGTTTCCATGGGCAAAATTTGCTATGGCAATGAAAAAAAGAAACGGCGATGAAACAAAATTTCATTGCCATGCCTTTTAAAACAATTTAGTTTCATTGCCATGACCAGTTGTTTCATTTCCGTGACTTTGGTTTTCATCGCCACGGCATGATTAAGAAAAAGAAAACAATCTGTACTGTACAGTCAACTACAAAAAGATATTTCTACGTTAACCTTACAAAATGATATATGTATATTTGGGACTCCATCTTCACACGATAGACATTCAAACATACGCACACACACACGCACACAGACTCATACACACACACACAACACAATCACACGCACTCACTCACTCACATATATTATACTACAGTCTAATTGTAAACATAAAAATGTATTGTTTATTTTTAGAAAGCCAAGATGCCTAAACCGAAACTATCGGAAGAGGAGAGAAAGGATAGAAAAGATTGGCCGAACAAAAGCGACGAAAAATTAAGAAGCGACGCTGTTATATTATATAAAGTTAAGAATATATTGTTGGCAATAGCTATTGCATACTTTAGAAAAGTATCTTATTATTTGTTAATTTTTATACTGTTAATTTTTGTGTGAAGGAACTTAAATGAATTATTGTTTTGCTTTGATTCTATTAACATTTTGTTTAATTTTACTCCAATGCGAGAAGCTTATTGAGAAGAGGGTATAAGAGCGTATGTGTGTGTTGTGTATGCCTCTCTCTCAGAGCCAGGGATATATCTATTTCAGCCAAGTATATTATATAAAAATATCATGTGCTGTTGGATTTTTTCATTACCGTGGATTGATTCTATAATTCCCGTGGCACAGTTCTTTCATTGCCGTGGACGCATGTTTCATTGCCGTGCATGCATGTTTCATCGCCATGGCACGAAATTTTTAATCTTGTATATCTCGTTAGTTTTCTTAAGCTATCTGCAAGATATTAAGCAAGATTATATATGTTATCAAAAACTTGAGTAAACACTATTTTTTATTGTTCTGAACAATAAAAAATCCTCGGAAATGAAGATTTTATTAGACCTGTTGAAATTCACCCAAATATGAATAATATGATATTATCATATTTATATCTGTATACTATACAAAATGCTTGTGATACTGACTAACTCACAGACAAGGAACAGCCAAAACTATTGGACGCAAGGAACTGAAATTTAGCATGTATGTATGTTTCTTAGCAACTATAGGGGTACACTAAGAAGGGATTGCCTGAAAGTCCCGCGGGATCGGGAAATAACGGTTAAAGTGAAATAAAGTGTGCGGGCGACTAAGAAACAATATTGTAACATAAGAGACCAATTGATCATCATCAATTCACTAGAAGCCAAATCTTTGCGCAAAGCCCGTCCCTGGCGACTTGGCGAGTAGTATCATAAATTACAATCCAATAAGCACTAATTTGGAGTTCAACTATCTAAATAGAAAATCTCGTGCAAAGAAGTGCGATAAATATTTACTCAGCTACCACTTTGAACAAATAAGGATGTAAAGTCAACAAAGTTGAGCTGTCCCCGGTTTTAATTTGAGAGAAAACAATACCTTCTGTAAACCGAACCGACAACATCACTCCTTCCCTAGGGGAGGCTTGACCGCCGAAATGTAAATTATTCAACAACGGGCAAACAAAAATGTCATAAAAATTACCATAAATGCATTTTTATTCCAATGTATTCGTACCCATTTATTCATTCAAAACTTATTTATATACAGTATGTTACTGAAGTATATTGATTAATGTTAATGCTTAATAAAAAACGCAAAATTCATGAAAATTTTGATGGAAAATTCTCATAATCCTCAGTACTGAATCACTAGTATCGGTTTTCGGTACACCACGCCGTTCCTTACACCCAGCATATATACAATTCTTCCGTCACTGACTGACAGACAACACACAGTCAAAACGTCAAAACTATTTGGCGCGAGAAACTGTTTAGCACGTGTGTTCCTTGGGGAGTGTAGGGGAGATGACTGATGGAGATGATTTTAGGAAATCATCAACCTAACGGAATAGAGCGAAGTTTAGTCTATATATCTTGTCGATTGTTTCAAGGTACAAAACTCCCTTTTTTCCAAATCCGTTGATTGCTCCAAGGGACAAAAGTCCCTTTTTTTCTGAAGCCGTAGACTGCGACAAGTAACTAGTGTTCGTTTTATTAAAACTTAACGGATTGCGCTATATTATATATCAATAGACGCGTAATGAAATGACCTTTTGAATGATACTAAATACCACCAAATAATATACATGTAGTCAACGCAAGAGCAGTATAAAGTGAAAATTAGAAATATTTTACCGCCATTTTTGAGCGCGATTTTATATTTCTGACATATTCCTTTTTTTCGTCGTTTTTTATTAAGGTAGGTTTATAAGTATTATACACAGTTAGAAATGTTATTTAATTTACTTATAATTAGAAGAAATACATATAATTAAAAGAAACATTTTAATTTTAAACATAAAAAAATAAAACAAAGAATTGATTGTTAATTGCCGCCAATTTCCATATTTTATTTTTTCAAATACCCTTTTATGTTATACATATATCTGATTCAAACCTACATAAGTTTTTATCAATTAAATTTCCAAGTAAAAGAACCATTTCCGATAAGAATCCAATAAGAATTACTCTTACTGGAGTGTGCACAGTTATGTATATACTTTTTCCCGCTAAAAATAACCTGAATATCCGCAAAAATTTTTGATAATCAATATCTCATGAATAATATGAGTATTATACATCATATGATAGGTTTATTTATATACTCATAATAAAAAAATAACACAGAGCATAAATGTAACCTTATCAACATACATAATGTATTTACATTCAATAAAAAGAAATGCCGTTTTTTTAGATAATTGTTTGTAAAAATCTCTTAAATTAAAGTAATACTCAATATTTATTACTTTTTTGCTGTAACTTCATAATTAATTAGTTTACTCACAATTAAATCATAAAAGTATGATATATAATTATAATATTTATTTACAATTATGTTTTAAATCCATAATTACGCTCCGCGCGCAAAATGCAAAGTCAGCGAAATAATATTGTTTTCACATGCTAATATCTAAATAACTTTTCAAGCAAGTATTGCTATAATTTTATATATTTGGTAAGATAATATTACCAGGTATATAACAAATCAAAAAGAACCAAGGTTCAACTCGTATTGTTATCACGATAAGCAATTGTTTCGACTAAGTCATAATTGTTTACATAGCATCCGGTTCGGCCCCTCGCATAAAGTAAACACTTCATTCAAACGTAGTGTATTTGGGATCATATGAAAGAATAACTCCTAAAGTTGAAGAAAAACATCACTTCAGCACCCTCACGCTACAAACAAATAAACAGTGACTGATTTATTGAGCTCGCCCGTCAAGTGCTTGGCGGTGCGTTAACCGCTTGACCGCGCACAAGTGACTATTCTCCCTTTTTCGAAATGCCGTAGACCGCGCACAAGTGACTATTTTCCCTTTTTGGTTACAGCGCTATACTCGGTCTGAATTTACTGTTTCTTTCTATTACGTAATGTTTTAAATTATTTTTCTCTGTTCTATTCAAATCATTGAACATTTCTTCATGCTAAAAATACGAAGCGGGTCTTAAAATCGTTAACCCGGAACGAAAAAATAATGTCAAATGCCACTCTTTGTTTCGCGCGCTCCGTGATTACGTGCTTATCGTATGCGTGTAATTAAATATTTTTATACTATGATACATGTTCTTTTTTATTTAATTCGGTGTAGCTAGAATCCCTCTAGAGTTAAAACTCATAACATATGTATGTCATCGATTTACTTTTTAAAATAATCCTGTTTAAAATACACAAAGTGTTTTTTTCAACGATAGTCAATGTTCGCTGCTAAGTAATTACGTGCTTATCGTATGCGTGTAATTAAATATTTTTATACTATGATACATGTTTTTTTTTATTTAATTCGGTGTAGCTAGAATCCCCCTACAGTTAAAACTCATAAAATATGTATGTCATCGATTTACTTTTTAAAATAATCCTGTTTAAAATACACAAAGTGTTTTTTTCAACGATAGTCAATGTTCGCTGCTAAGTAATTACGTGCTTATCGTATGCGTGTAATTAAATATTTTTATGCTATGATACATGTTTTTATTTATTTAATTCGGTGTAGATAGAATCCCTCTACAGTTAAAACTCATAAAATATGTATGTCATCGATTTACTTTTTAAAATAATCCTGTTTAAAATACACGAAGTGTTTTTTCAACGATAGTCAATGTTCGCTGCTAAGTATAATAAATAAGAAAGTAAATATCAACAAAGAATTTATACGACTTGAAAGAGTAATTTATAAGGTTGAAGAAAAACATTACTTCAACTTACTCATGTTACCGACTTATCAACAATAAATGTTTATGTTAGCGCGCCCATCTGGCGAGCGGCGGCGCGAAATTTTGGTTAGAACGTGAGCGGTCAAGTGAATTCGGCGAATTGGCGCTAGCGGTCAAGCGGTTAAGAGCTGTAAGCACTTGGGATTTTTTTAGGTACGAGTACCTACGCGAAACGACGCAGCGGATATATAAAATTCTCGTGTCATGGTGATAGTTAAAATACTCCTCCGAAACGGCTGGACCGATTTGTATGAAATTTTGTATGTATATTTGGTAGGCCTGAGAATCGGTCGTAATCTATTTTTCAAACCCCCAAGTCATAAGGGTGACCAGCCCAAAAAAATATTTCTTTATTTTTTGGACATAATTTTTTTTTGTGGCATTCAAAATGCATACAACTATTAGGCTGATTTTAGTCTCACGCTCACCGTCAGGGCTCACAGCTCGGCACGTAGTTTGTCAGCGCTGAGGCTCAGCGTGGCTCGTTTTAATGTCGTACTGACCGCCTTACTGTACAGTCGATGATCAAAATACGGAGTGTATTAATTATTGCTGCTTTGTATTATCTATCCCAAAAAAATAGAAATCGGCGACCATGTTCATCCATTGATTGAGCAGAGAGCCGTTGCAGGAGACTTTGCCTTGTTATATGACTCTTTGAGGGCTGACAAGAGTAAATTCTTTAATTACTTTCGAATGTCAAATAGAACTTTTGACAAATTACTGGCAAAGATACAGGATAAACTGGTCCATTGCAGCCTACGAAACGTGCCTATACCACCGATTGAACGACTCATCGATAACTCGACCTGTATCCACTTCGCGATTCGCCATGACTGTACGCGCTGATGACATCCGCTCCGCTCGACACTAAAACGCTCACTGAAAGCAGAGGCGCTCGAGCGATCGTAAGCGCTGACAGCTACGCGGGGCCGATGCGCGACGCGTACGTCTGCGTAGCTATCAGCGCTGACCACCGTGCGCGCTGATAGCTACGCGTCATTCAAAAACGCTTCCTAGAAATTCATATATCTCGGCCATCAGCGGTGACGGTGCGCGTGCCGTCAGCGTAAGACTAAAACCAGCCTAAATTTTCAGCCTTTTAGCATAAACCCTAATTTTTAATAGCCATATTAGTAATTTATTCATATCACTAGATCAATTCTGTTGTCCAGGCCATCGCCACGAGCATACCGGAGTCAAAAAATTCGTTTCTCAGTGTCAGTTACAATACTCCTCCAAAACGGCTGGACCGAGTTGTATGAAATTTTAAACGTCTAATTCTGTAGGTCTGAGAATCGGCCGCAATTTAGTTTTTAAGCCCTGGGCCAACCCAAACATATATTTTTGAAGTTATACTTCTTTATGAAAAAATATGTGAGTCACATTTAACGATGCGCGCGCATGTGTGACACAAAATTCTCACGGAAGAAGTTTTTAGTTTCTACATTTTTATTACATTAATATGGATATAATTTTCGGGGTTTTCGTGCATTCTGATCACGAAAATGACATCTATTTGGGAATCCAAGATGGCAGACGGGATATTTTTAATAAAATTAATATGGCTATCATTTTCGAAGTTATCATGCATTCTGATAACTAAAGTGACATATATTTGGGATCTAAGATGGCGGACGGGACATTTTTAGTAAAATTGATATCTTAAACATCATAATATAATTGGTCCAATTATCATTTGGCATCGTTTTACTGTGTCAAATTTTTTGAAGTTATACTTCTTTAGCCGCGTTATGAAAAAAAAAATAAGAGTGAAATTTTACAACACGTGTTTTAGTTTTGTACAAGTGCGAATTATAAATGTGCTGATAAATTATATGCAGTAGTAATTTAAACTGAATATTTTGATTAATATTATTTACTATTTGTTAATATTAGTGAAAAAGTTGTGCTTATATACTTGAAAAATCAAGTGCTCCAATATAAATGAGGTTCACTATCCGCATGGATTATTTTCTTTTATTTATTTAAATAACATGGAAGACTTACAGCTAAGCAATCAAAACAAAAAGAGTAGTAAAGAAATCAGTAAGCCAATTACAAGTCCTCACGTATAAAACATTTCTTAAATATAAAAAGTGAACAAACTCATAACATAACACTGCAATAATAATATCAGAGTGTCACCCATTTCTATAATTAAATATTAACAGTACATTGATATTACATTTTCTTTTTACATAATTTTTGTTTTTATCAATTGAAAAAGTCAAGAGTCAAGCGCCTCCTGGCCGTTTCCACACTTATAAAATAAGGATCCAAGTCGCACTGTTTACATAGCCCATTGTAATTTCTACTTGCACGCACCATATAAGAGTTCTGTCTGTAGAAATGAAGCAAAAGGTACGCTTAAAGGTGGGTTATAAGGAACTTTCTGATGGTAACATAAATATCGAATAAACCGTCTTTGAATGTTTTCAATCCGCTCTATATACTTCTGATAGCACGGATTCCATACTTGAGATGCGTATTCAAGATGGCTTCTGACGTATGTACAATATAGGATCTTTAACGTCTTAGCTTTCGTAAAATATTTTGATAAACGCATGATGAATCCTAGTGATTTTGATGCTTTAGCGACAACTGCATTAAAATGTGATTCAAATATTAATTTCGAATCATGATAAACCCCCAAATCGCGAATGCAGTCGACCCGGGGCAGTAATTGATTGCCCAAAGTGTATGTTGTGGCAATAATTGTACGTTTGCGGGAATACGTAACCACTGAGCATTTTGTGGGATTTAGGTCAAGCTTTCTCAGCCGACAGTATTCCTCCAGTCGCCGCAGATCAGCTTGTAGTGCAATCATGTCTCCAATGGATGATATAGTGCTGAATATTTTCATATCATCAGCAAAACACAACAGCTTAGATGACTTGAGACATGATTCTATGTCATTAATGTAAATCGTGAATAACAAAGGCCCAAGCAAAGAACCTTGAGGATAACCACTTGGCACAGGAACCCAACTGGATATGTAGTTATTTAATACTACAGCTTGAGATCTGTTGTCCAAATAGGAGGAAAACCATTTGAGCAGATCGCCACGGATACCAACGCTATTTAGCCGGAAAAGAAGGATATCGTGGGGTATTCGATCAAAAGCTTTACTGTAGTCTGTGTAGACTACATCAACCTGTGCATCTTTATCCATGGCTTCAGTTATAAAGTCATTTAACTCAACAAGATTTGTGACAGGGATCTTCCCTTCATAAAGCCATGTTGATAAGAACTTATTGAGTTACTGACGGCCAAATAGACTTGTTTGTAAACAACTCTTTCGAAAATCTTGGCTATAATGCATAATTTAGAAATGGGTCGGTAATTAACAAGCTCAACTTATCTTAATATATAAAATCCTTGCGTTACTGACTGACTGACAGACACGCTACAGCCGAAACTATTGGGCGCAGGAAGCTGAAATTTGGCATGTATGTTCCTTGGGGACCGTAGAGGTGCACTAAGAAGGGATTTCCCGAAATTCCCACGGGATCGGCCAAAACGGGTGAATTTAAAAAAAATGCAGGCGTAGCTGCTGGCGTCCTCTAGTTTATTGATATAAATTAAAATAATATGATTTAATATTATTAACACTAAGTATTATTAAATTATTAATGTTAAATATTTATTATTGGTTATTTACTATCTAAGTACAAAATAAAGAAATAAAATTAATAAATAAATGAACTAATAGAATGATTTTTTTTTATAGAAATAAAAGCTGAATATTTTTAATGATGCCAAGGAAGTGTAATTTCTCACGCGCGAACATAAGTACACGCATTTTAATTAATTTATTTTTTCGACATTTTATTTATTTCTCTTTCTTTATGATGTGGCATTGAAAATACAAGCAACTCTTAATTTTCACCCCTTTAACACCAACCCCTATTTTTAATAGCCATCTTAGTAAGTTAATCATATCACTAGATCAGTCATACGCGCCAGACGCATACTGCAGCTAAAAATCGTTTCACAGCGTTAGGGAAACAAATCAGCAATTTCACAGTGTTAGTGTTACAATACTCCTCCGAAACTTTTGTACTGAATTGTATGAAATTTTATATATATTTAGGAGATCTGAAAATCGGTCGTAATCTATTTTTCAAACCCCTAAGTCATAAGGGTGGTCCAACCAAAATATATACTTACTTTTTATTTTTTTGGTCAATTTCTTAAGCCCAGATGGATGGATAGACGGAAAAAATGGAATAAGAAAAAATACCTTAAAAAGGCGCTACGGAGTTCGCCGGGTCAGCTAGTCATATATAAAAATAAACTAAGTATTAGGTATTTGTTATTTAAAAGGACAGATCATCGTACTGAAATCTCGCTTTAACAGTGTTTAATGGTGCTTTTAGCAGTGTTCAACGATGTTTTTATCCATACAACATTTATGAGATGAGATTTACTAATCTAAATCTCATATCATTAATTTTGTTAATTTACGAGTTCAGACGCAAGTGTCGCAAGTAATTTGTTTTCGTAACTATGATTGATAGGTTTACAAGATATTACATTAAAATTAATGGATAGATACCGCAGTATTACGTTAACATCTTATGTCTATGCTTATTACCATGTCATAATTATGTGCCTATTGTTTACTACTGCAACTAAACATTGAAAGTATTACAAAGGCACATAAAATAATAATCTAACTTTTGATTGCATTGATTGCCTCGGAGAACATGTTTTTTTAGTGTTACGAAAGACTGAATATTAGTTTTTTTAATGAAACGACTGGCATCTCACCATCGCAGCCTGGTAGGATAGCCATATTCTATTATTAGGACGATTGTCAAGATACACTTGTGAGTACTGAAAACACAATTCTTTAACTCGTAGAAGGAGTCACATGAACACTTTAGGTATTTTTTGGTTTAGGATTTTTGAATGCGTATAGCAAAATCTATTGATAAGGATATAACACCAAGCTGCCTAAACTTGATGGCGCGGCTAACTTCAAGTTGAGGCAGCGTACACAGCTTTACAATTAATAAGGTCTTCAACTCGTCTTAGTTTATGTTTGAGTTATGGAAGATTCAAAAAGTTGATCTCTGTAAATATCCGTCTCTCAAAAAACTTTTGAAATCTTCAAGAAGAAAAGAATAAGTGTAAGATGTAAGTTCAAGTAAATTCAAATAAATAGATAACCTTAATGATAATTTGAGGCTATGGAAATCAATACACGCGAAAGAATACACACGCGTGCTTAGACTACTTTGTTGTGGTGAAACTATTGAAAAACTAGTGGTGTCTCAATTATACTGAGGAAAAAGAAGAAAGACGTTAGGCCAATCCATATATACTTGCGAATTTGAGGTCACTTTGAATTAAATGAAAAAAATTTAACGTCCAATATACAATTATCTCGGCCCAATACAAAATTAATGCTTACAAGGAAATATAAGGAAATCAAAATTACAAAAGCTTCATATCATTATACAATTCTGTGAAAAAATGTGCGTGTAAACATTTTTAATACGGATTTATTAAGGTATAGCAACTTGAGAGTATCAAAATACCGGAAGGCGAAAAGCTTTTTAATATCTGAAGATGATAATCAGTATAAAATTAATTGCTACAAGAGCGGTTCGACTAATTATGCAATACTCACGCCGTGGTGCGTTTAAGGTAACGAAACCGTGCTATCGTCGAGTTTATTATTGAACTGAGGGTTGTGCATTTGAACGTCGTATAACAGTTTGACATAACTTCTACATTTAAGACAAATGTCCTTCAGTCTGAGACCGCGGTTCCTGTAAAGTACCGAAACGTCGGAAATAGTAAATAATGTAGTTTCTAGTTCATTTGGTTTAAATGTAATCTAAATTATACCAATTAATCGATGTATTTTAATTTCGATGTATTATAACTCTTGTGCGATCTTCTGTAAAATGTTTTAACGAGTGCGGGTGTTCCTTATGTTTATTGGTTTGAGATTTTTGTGTTTCCACTGCGACGTGCAGGGATTATTCGTTGTGTGAGAAATGTTCCTTACAGTAGAATAAAAAATACAGGCAGCCTGCTTTTCGTGTTGTATTTTGATGATCTGCCTATCTTTTGTTTTCTTAACACCTTATTAAAAAAAATGCAGTTAGCATTATATGGTAAATGGGAAATATTTGTGACAAATACTGCTAAAAATGTCAGGTAGTTTGTTACCAGTTTGAATATACATAATGCACTCACAATCACAAATATTTATGAGTTGTTCCCATGAATGCGGGCAAAGACCCGAAAATCATTCAGACTAAGTAAAATAATGAAGCTGAATACAGTTTAACTTCTTATGCGTCATATTTCATATTGCCATAACGTAAATTGCAAAAACAAATACTAAAAAATAGTAATAAATTCACATCTGCACTATAATTTTGTATAAAATAACTATTAAATAAAGTAATAGGCCATGAATTTTCTGTTCACACTGTACAGGCAGCGCGCGTCTTGTATAACAAGCTACGGCACAAACTGCAGGGATCTTGAGTGCGAACTTATGTACAATAAGATATTTATATAAATTAATAATAAGTTATGCTCTGCTCCATCTTCGCTGCGAATACCTTACCAAGATGCAGGTAAAGTAACATAATGTTGTGAAATATATTATGGCTATTAACGCGGATTAAGAAAGCCAATATTTGAATAAAGAATTTTTTAAACGCGTTATTTGCTATATTATACTGTAGCGCGCTGCCAAGAAATTATTTCTAAGAATTGCTAGATATTTGTCATGGTTTTGCGCCGTTGCATTTCAAACGCGGGATAATTATAACTGTGGCAATTTCTTTTATACGATTTTTTTTCTTTCAATCTTATTACTAAGTATTATAAACGCGATAATTTGTGAAGATAGTTCATTTGAGATAACATCCAGATTGGTGGAGCCACGAGGAGTATCAAGTGCAATGCTTTTCAAGAATTTTAGAAAACTGCTCATTGATTTCAACGGGCCTTCCAAGCACGTTCCAAAAACAAATTTATAGTGAAGCAACTGTAAAATTTTAAGCATAATAAAAAGAGTCGACAAATGCGTATCATAATGATAATAATGACCTCGGAGTACACGGTTAAAATATATTTGAATTGTTTTCCCATAAATTCATTTTGAAAATGATACCGTAATTATTATTAAGTTTATTTTTGGCAACATTTCAGATTATGTTTATAGTCAAAGGTCTTTTATTCTTTCTAATATGAAGTAATCCGTGTTCGTCATTTACCTTTGTAGCTCACTGGTAATTAGTCTTCTTTGTTCTTAAAGAAAAGTGTGGGCGGCCATATTGCCGACCAAGTTATATGTTAGATATTATTTAAGATTTCATGTTACGCCTAAAAGCCCCAAAATAACGTTGAGGAAAACTGTTTTGAAAATACCTCTGTTTTTATTTGTATTTTTTTAATTCCAGCTATAAGAATTAATCCGACATCGCGGGCACTTTATGAAGATTCCATCAATGGACACAGCGAACGTTCAGATTCGAAACAGCAATTTATGGGTCACACAAAGTACCTACTTTTCCGTGTGTGGATCTAATACACAACACTTAGCGTAATGTAAATCGGGACTTTACGAACTTTCAATCAACGAACACAAAGAACACCGAAACTCGTAACAAGTGTTTATGGATCATTCGAAGATTTGTAAACTGCGGGGATCGAACCTACAACACGCGGTGCAATGCAAAAGTTTAGATAGTATCTGGGCAACTATAAGGGTCTCAATGAGGAACACTTTGTACGATATACTAAGTTTCATTTAAACTAGCTTCAGCAAGCAACTTTGACCGCAAGAAAGACGCTTAATCTATTGCCTTCATACAAACTTCGAGCCCTTAATATACTTCCGAGTTGAAATTGCAAAGATGTACTTAGAGTGGAAAATGTGCATTATTTCATGATTCGAATTCCTGTATCAAAGATACATACATACATACATAGACTCACGCCTGTTTCCCCGAAGGGGTAGGCAGAGGCATATTAAACGCCCACTTTTCGCCAGTGTTTTGATCCCACGTAATAGGTGGCGAGCCTATTGCCGCTTATTGGGACATTTTGTTTGCCAGAGCCTCGTCCGTTGATCGGCAGGTGCACCACTTGCAGGTGAGGTTGGCTTGGGACCCTAAGTTCTTGGTGGGAACCCTATGCACTCATACACTCACACACCATACCAAAGATATTTATGATGATTTCTGGAGATAGTGACGGAGATTTAAATTTATCTACGATTTATCTATAGTCAACTGAATTGTCTATATCCATCGCATATGATTTGTTCCGTTTACATCAGAAATAGTCTTATTGAAGTATTCATGAACCATTATAGCATGACGCCTGGGCTGGGCTCCGCTTTCTAGTCTAACCGGATTTGGCGGCATATTAGCTTTTCCACGGAGCGACTGCCTGTCTGACTGTCAACCCGAAAGGATAGCGATATTCCATGGTTAAAACTAGTGTCAGCTTATTTTAGAGGTACTGATGCCCTATAACGACTGTCAAAGATCTTCATGATAGCCGGGACCGACGACTTAACGTGCTCTCCGAGACACGAGAAAAGCGATAATTAACAATTCAATACGCACATAACTCCGAAAAGTCAGTGGTGTGCGTCGTGGGTTCGAACCCGATACCCTCTGCATGGCAGTCCGTTGGTATCTCCACTAGGCTATCGCTGCCTTAAAACTGCCTGCTCAGTCAAATAATTACGCAAAATATAGTCGCAAAACATAACAAAAAAAGGAACACTCTTGAAAATGTTACATTTTCAATTTCTATAATGCAGAGACACAACGTTTTTATCACAAACTTGTAATAGTAGAGACAAATTTATTCATACAATTCGTTCCACGTACATACTAATGGCCGTATCCAGCAAATATATCATAACGTAGTAGTGGAATAATTTATATTACAGTAGAACCCGTTTAAGACGATCACGCTTAATACGATTTCTCTCAAAATATGCCACTTTACGCCAGTCCCTGCAACTTGAGACATATTTTCATACATTTCTTAACGCTTAATACGATTCGTTATCCCGTTTAATATGCTCGAGCCCGAGCCGAGAGGTCTAACCGAGCGCTCAGACGCGAGCCCAGAAAGGCCGCCCCTACCCGCACGTTTGTCGTTTGTCGATCGTCATTTGTTGACTTGACAATCTTGACATGTTGTGTCGCGCGCGCGCTCTGATTCTTATGTAATAGTGCATCATTTGTTTGTAACAATATGACTACAATTAAGCAAAAGGCATTGCCACTCCAAGATAAAATAGAGATATTGAAAGATTTCGATAAACAATCACAAACAACAAATCAAACTCAGTTAGCTGCTGAGCTTCCAGTACCATTTTAAAGAATAGAGAAAAAATTAAAGAAAAATACAGTTTGGGAGATGTGAAGAGAAGAAAGCTAAAGGTTGATAAATTAGAAAAAGAACAAATACATAAATCAGAACGTTTAATATTTTTTTTAAATATTATTTTGTAGTATTGTAACAAACGGTACATACTTACCTAATAATATTAATGATGTTACAGAACTGCGGTGAAGACAACGTAGCTTCGTCCGTAACATCGTCATAATAGACGTACACACATTTAGGTAATAAACATTATCTCATTTTCAATATTATATTACATGAACATGAACTCCATTTGGGCGTATATCTAATAACAATGTGTTAATATTTAATATAAGTAAGATGTATTCTCCGTTAACAGCATTATCATTAAGGAGAGAGAATATCACAACAATACTAATTAGGGGTGCATAGGGTTCCCACCAAGAACTTAGGGTCCCAAGCCAACCTCACCTGCAAGTGGTGCACCTGCCGATCAACGGACGAGGCTCTGGCCAACAAAATATCCCGATAAACGGCAATAGGCTCGCCACCTATTACGTGGGATCAAAACACTGGCGAAAAGTGGGCGTTTAATATGCCTCTGCCTACCCCTTCGGGGAAACAGGCGTGAGTCTATGTATGTATGTATGTATGTATGTACTAATTAGGAAAAATAAGATTTATATCTTGAAACAGATATGTTTTGCTTTTTTGATGTATATGGAAATTGCTTATATTCGCACAGAATATAAATTAGATAACTAAACCGCGGGACCATTTAAAGTTTAATTCGGCTCGCCGAGTATTAACGGCCACTGCTTTAAGCGATCATTTCTAGAGATTTTAAGTACCTACTTCGTATTAGCTGATTGGTGTGTTTGAAGTTTAAGTTTACTTCATAATATACAGAGATGACTACTAAGACGAATCTCGACCGAGTACCTACTACTAATTAATGCCATAATTGCCTCTTTACAACTAAGTATATAAAGAACTTTCAGACCTATATTATACGGAAAATGTTCTAAAATTAAAATACCTAGACGATTGATACAAATTTTGTCATAAGCTTTGGTAAAAAAGTCTCGCGAAAGCCTATTTGGTTTTGTCGATAAATGATGACAGCTCACGTTCTTATGAATTTAAGTACCTAAATGAGTTAGTACAAGGAGATGAAATTGGCATGCCGTTACTACCCGTCTACGTAACTGGTATGTAGGTATGTTACCAAATGTTCGTTCACAAACTTTTACCTGGCGTGGTAAAAGTTGTCAAACTCCGCTATCCCAAATGTGAAAATAATTTACCTACGTCTGGGCTTAGCCTAGAGCTGTTTTGAGAGGCAGAGCGTCGTTGTTTAGTAAACAAATACCCAGAATTAAAGACCGGCGGTCGTTTCCCGTAAAAATCGCAACTTGTTTTATTACGGTTATTTATAGGGTAGGATGTAAAGATCATTCTTATTATTGACCCTACTGACTCATCTTAATGGCTCATTCAATATATTTTCTAGTTACGCTCTCTAGTTGGTCATTTTGTTTATGCAGCTACAAGTCTTAGAGCGGTAGCAGGAGATCGCTGTAGCAACTGAACTAAATAATATTTGAATAAATATTTATTCATTTTTATAACCATTTTGCTGCTGGCTATATCTATTACGTTATGAATATAGAATACGATATGTATAAAAGTCGAAAAGCGTTATATCGAAACATGAAATCCGAAAGTCAGACATCCAAATTTCGCTGCATTTGGTTGCTATATCAAACTAAAAAGATATCAAAGAGTTTCAGTTTTATTAGGCTATAAACTTAATATTGATTTATCGTCAGATTTGGCTCGATAGGAATAATTATTAAAATTCTACCGGCAGTATAACAGACAGGTTTGGAAAATTTTGCAATAACTAGTAATAAAAAGCACACGGAGATTTTATTCGAGCGCTTAAATTGATGCCATTCATATATCAATTTATGATGAACCACAGACATGGTGCGTTTATGAGGTACCTGGGAGCCATCACTATATTTACTGTACGGTAACATACTGAACGGGCGGTTGGCAACGTTTTGTTTTGTACTGCATGGCTCTCATATAATTTTCAAAGAGTTCCTTATTATGCATAACCGTGTTTGAATGAATTCAAAGAGGTACACAAATATTTATACTTACTTACATTTTAGGCGCCTCTTCTCCTCCAGTAAGTACCTTTCATTATAGCGGCCGCCTCGCCACTTGACACTGCGCCGAGTGTCGTGGGTTCAATTTAGCGATGCCCGATACGTATCGATATTTTGGTGTATCGATTCAATGGAATGCGATATAACGATATTTTGTATCGATACACATCAATACGATATTTGGCTGTATCGTATCGCTTCGCCCGAATATCGTATCAAAAACATCGTATCATACCGGGATTGAATCTATGAAATATTTAGACCGTACATTCAAATCGGCGGCGGCCAATTTCTATGAAGCTAGCTTACTAAGACTAACAATAACAAGGATTAAAAATGTAAACAAACTTTTTTTTTGTAATGCGCTTGCTGCCACACTTGTAGGTGCGGCCGGCTCGATTTTTGTGTAATACGATGCGGGTAGATCGAAATATGACTTTGATGTTTTTTATTAATGTAAGGTGTAGGTACTCGAATAATGTTTTTAAACACTGTGTTGTGGGTGTTTAGTTAATCTTGATTCATTAAGTCGCCATGGCTCCGCCAAAGAAATCAAGTGTGTGGTCATTTTTTATTAAGAGTGATTTGGTTGCGAAATGTAAGTTATGTTTGTCGGAGGTGAAAACTAAAGGCAATACAACAAATTTGCAAATACATTTAACCGATTAAATTTACTAAATTTGAATTACTTATGAGTTTTATTTTAAAAATCAAATGCGATATTTTCGATACGATATTTACCATATCGATACAAAGGCATACGATATACATATATCGTGTATCGATACAATCAGTTGCGATACATTACGATACGATATATCGATGCAAATCGACGTATCGGGCATCGCTAGTTCAATTCCCACATGAGACAACACTTTGTGTGATCCATAAATTGTTGTTTCGAGTCTGGGTGTTCATTGTGTCCGTTGGTTGTATATTTGTAAAGTTCCCCGCGTCACAGATAAATTCTGTGTCGCGAGGGACACAGAAACTACTACTACTCTACTCCTAGGGCGGGAGTTGTCTTTTTAAAACAAAAATAAAACAATAATATTAAACCAACGAATTGAAATAACCATTTGTCCAAATATTTCTGCAAAGCAAAAATGTTATGACGTTGACGATTAACAGCGCTTTCAAATTTGGCGGTTAATACGATGACTGCTCAATTTTTTGTTCATTCTGCCGTACGTAACTGATACGATTTATTTACAAACGAAGCTTCCTTATTATTACCGCAGTAACACGTAGTTATCACTCATGCAAAATAAAATAGCCGGTCTATTTATATCAATATCTTGTAATAAGCGCCGTATATGTACATACGGCTGTTATCATTGCAACTGAATGGAAACAAATTAATACAGTTTCCTTATTATAAATGCCGCAAGCGGTGATTAAAGCGCTTAGGTTAAGGAAAACGTTTCCCCATAATAGAGAATTCCTTTGTATCAGAGCAGCGTTAACAGATACCGCGGTTATATTAAGCACTACATGATTAATAATCTGGGGCTTGAGAAAGCTACAGCAGTATCCAGCACTTGCGGCTAAGATATTAAGGAAAATTTGTTTTTTTTTGTAGTTACTGCGCTTATAAATACCTAAAATGTATGATACAAGCATATTTTTTATAAACTATCAAAGACAAAGTTATAGATCTTGATACGGCGATTCCGAATATGTAACTAACTCAATATCGTCAAAAATGTTGGATACGGCGGTTATCATAAGCACGGCAGTATACAAAATTGACTTTTTTTGTTTTATTTCCCGTTGTCATGGATGTGTTGTAGCACGTGGCAATAAATCGAATAAATTGCAAATTTATAAGCAACACACTGTGACCTAAGTGAATAAGATGTTTTTACTTTCTATCGTGATTAAACGTGTGCGCGACCCATTAGTAGAAGACACGTCCTAAGAAGTTCTCAAGTGCTGAGTGAAACACCCAATATTAAGTTGGCCGATACTGTAGTGACAAGCATCGAGAAAGGCATGTTAAGATGATTTAGCAAATGGAGAGAATGGATGACGAAAGACTGACAAAGAAAATATATAAGGCAAGTGTGAATGGGACAGGACGAAGGGGAAGACCAATGCGTACGTTCTCTGACCAGATTGGAGAGATCCTAAAAGAGGACAGGTCAGAAATACTCTTAACAGAAGAGCATGCCTGAGAAACTTGATGGAGTGAATAAAACAAGGGAGATATGTTAGGATCGTTGCCAATGGCGATCCGTAGTCTCTGCCTACCCCTCCGGAAAACAGGAGTGAGTCTATGTATATATGTATTTTGTATGTACATTCTAATCGTTTCCTCGTTTCCTCTTTCCCTTTTATGTTCGGAAGCAATTTTTATTTATGGTATTCTCGTTACAATGCACTTGTAATGGCAGGCGAACACAGCTATGTACTTTGTTCGTAACTAGCGGTTACTGCTTGTCATTCCGTGCCGTCAAGTCCAAATTTTGTTTGGAGTGAAACAATTCTTGGGCGCTCTTAAAAAAACTGAGGGATGAGAGAGAAACAGTTCCCTGGTCGGGCCGACCCATTCATAACTTTTAACCTGCTCCTGTTCCTGCTCAAAGTGTCTGCTCATTCACCATATGGATAGGACGGTCCTGTTATAATATCAAAAAATAACCTTGCGCAGCTCTATCGCCGCGAAGTAAGGTCTATCATGCGGCGTTCGGCGCACTGATTGGTTACCGAAGAGGTCTACGACAACTGACTGTTTAGTGGGCCAATCAGTGGAAGGTACAACTCTAGGTAATTTATTTTTGTAAAATATTTCTATACTTGTATAGCTATTACCTATAAAATTTTACCACTTGATTTTATTTTTGTTCAATGGTTTTGTTACTGAATATGGGTATTTTACATCAGCTACATTGAAGGTGTGTTCTAATTATTATGGCAATCATTTTGATATAATATGCTATCTCATGGGGCCCCGTTGGTATCCTTCGGGTACGGTACCCTAAAAAGTATGTCTGCAGTTCGCAGAATAATGATCTAAAACAGCAATATCCGTAATGTTCCCTAATTTTGAGTTTCATCCGGCGCTTAAGAGCACTAGAGGCACAATCACTGCCTCACCTTACTGTTTCCTCGCTCTTTTGTCTTTTGTCGAATACTTCCTTGAAATTAATTGTCTCTTTATTGCCGAGAAAATATAACTATGGCTATACACAAGGATTACCGCTTACTAGCTATAATTGTGAGCGCTGCCACAACTCTCCACTTTCGACAGCAATAAAAGTTATTGTATTGAGGAAAGAAAAATGCCCATTTCTGGCCCAGTTTGCAACCCATGAACAGCACAATAAAGTTTCAATTAGTTGTTGAATAATCCTTTTTATTTATAACTTAATTTATAGGCATTACTAAAGGTGTGCCGACAAACTTATTCAATAAATAGGTTTAAAAAGATGTGTTAACGTCTAAATAGCCAACACGTAATAGATCAGAAATTGCCAGTAAAAAAATCATAATATTAAATCGATTATCACCTCTTCTTTATCGATTTTACATTTTCTCTACTCAAAATGATTTGAGTTAATAGCAAATCTCTACTTGGTCCTTAAACATTTAAAATGTGTGTATTTTTAAGGTATATATGCGATTAACTACAAATAAGTTCGATTTTGAACCAAATATATAGATAACCTATGTCCGAAATCCATATCGATTAATCAATAAATATCATTTAAAAACTGTAAAATGGCAACACTTTTTTGACTCTTAAGTATCTGTCAATTTTTTGCTCGTGCACATTGTGAATGCTTTTTATGTTTTTGGATCTTTTACGACTTCTGGCTTTTTCTTTCGGATTTCTACCCTTACCAAATGATTAACTCATTCCTTTCTACTCAAAACTACGAAATACTTTAACTATCCTAAAAAAGTGGGTACACACACTAATGTTTTGTGAGCATATAAAAGTACTTCTTGTAATAAAACTATGAATGTGATGGACCTCTAATCAATCTCAAAAGTCTACTTTAACACTATTTTATCGAATGCAATAACAAATACTACGATTTTTGACTGTCCACATCTGGGCCTCTAAGAAAAATGGGCATTGTTCTTCCGTTTTAATTCACCTGTGGAAGCTATCACTGGCTAGCCATAACAGTGTTATATTAAATAATCTTGTATCAAATTGCCAGTAATTTACAAAAAAAGGATTTTCTATTCTGGTAGAATAAGGCCAATTACGGTGATATGTTGTAGTTGTAGTAAAGAATTCGTGGCGAACCAAACAAGATAACAAAAGTTTCCTCCTCATAGCACCACTATGGTAATCGGCACGGTTTAGTACTTGTTTGTTGTCCGACAACGCCTGTGCCTTATGGTGCTGATATATTTGAGCATTCACTTGTAACAGAACATCGAACGTTCGCAGTATTTCGAACTGAACAATGAACAGAACAGGCAAACATTGCTACGAAAATGTTGACGATCTTTCTAGCGATCACTTTAATCAGCAAAACCTTGAAGCAGTTTATGTAAAATCCAGGTATTAATACTCGTTTTAATTGATGCATGCTTTTCAGGCAGATGTCCAAGGATACACCATGATGGATGCATTCATGGCAAATAAATATATCTATTCTATTCTATCTACACTTGTCCGTGTGGTGACGGATTAAGAATACGGATTGTCACCACCTCATATCATCCCATGGGTGTCGTAAGAGCCGACAGAGGGAGCATATTATGCAGAGAACAGCACTGTAAGAAAACGAAAACTTGATACAAACCCTATACAAACCCGTTTGGCCAGCGTGGTATAATAGTAGGCCAATTCCTCCTTTCAAAGGAGAGGCCTAGTCCAGCAGTGGACTGTTAAAGGCTGATGATGATGATTCTATCTACTCTCCTTGTGCTAGAATGCTCGCCAGATGGCTCGATAGAATGCTCGCTAAATCTCCCGTTAGTTTTCTGTTATGTAAAATTTGCAAAAATGTTTATTAAAGATGAATGCTCAAGTGTATCAGCACCATTATGGAGGCGATCTATGACTGATCCGACTGCTCCAAATACGTATGACGTTTACTTTATTTATGTTGATGTTTTTCTACATGCAATACGTGGACAGATTTATTTGAAACCCAGGCTTTTAAGATGGGTAGCTTTATACATTTTATACATGTTTGTATTAGGCAGCATTATGAAGTACCTAATTGGCTATGCAATTTATTTTTATCTATACTATATATAAAATTAGGTCACCTTTTCGTCTCGTCTGTCTGTCTATATGATCGCGATAAACTCAAAAATGTCTGAACAGATTTTTGTACGGTTTCACCGATAGATAGTGTAGATGTCTGAGGAAGGTTTAAGTGCAGAAATCATGCGGTCTATAAACTTGAATTAAAATGTGAATTTTGTCTTGTTTTAGTTTAATATTAAAAGGCAGTGATAGATAGTGGATAGTCTCGTAGACTGCTACGCAGACTTTCGGCGCGCAACGCTAACCAACGCTGGTTAGGTGAAATAGTAATCTATGTGTAGCACTAAATATTTAATTAAATAGGATTAATAAATATTCAAAAAAAAAAATTAAACCTCGAAATCTTTCATTGCCGTGTTTGTCCACACATGACCTTGATGTGTATTATACGTTATTGATAAAAATCTATTGGTTATTTATATAAAAACCTAGTTTTATTTGATGCGAATAGTTAAAGTACCGCTACGCAATACATTTATTCATATATTTAAACAATACGACGAATGGTTAGTAAAAATGCATTTGTCCTAGAACTAGCTTTCATCGCCGTGTCTTAAATATATTCAAGAATATTGTTTTATCTAAGGACTTGAGTCCCCTATCCCTGTGCGCTAAACGTTGCATAATAGTGTCGCTTGGTGCTCGACGTGGAACGACGTGTATACGTGCCTGCGTTTTTGCGCAATAAATGTAAGTATTCGGTTTTTATATTACTGGACATTTTTTCTTTCATCGCCGTGGATAGGTCTAACTTCTATTTGAATAAGTTTGTCCTTTTGATTAAGCATTCGATAGAATGCCATTTATCTTATGTTTATTTGTAACGTGTTAATAACTGTGAAGTATTAATAGATTTTTGGTTACTTGATGTTTTTGTGTTGATTTTCATCACCGGGCTCTCATTGCCGTGGTTTCCATGGGCAAAATTTGCTATGGCAATGAAAAAAAGAAACGGCGATGAAACAAAATTTCATTGCCATGCCTTTTAAAACAATTTAGTTTCATTGCCATGACCAGTTGTTTCATTTCCGTGACTTTGGTTTTCATCGCCACGGCATGATTAAGAAAAAGAAAACAATCTGTACTGTACAGTCAACTACAAAAAGATATTTCTACGTTAACCTTACAAAATGATATATGTATATTTGGGACTCCATCTTCACACGATAGACATTCAAACATACGCACACACACACGCACACAGACTCATACACACACACACAACACAATCACACGCACTCACTCACTCACATATATTATACTACAGTCTAATTGTAAACATAAAAATGTATTGTTTATTTTTAGAAAGCCAAGATGCCTAAACCGAAACTATCGGAAGAGGAGAGAAAGGATAGAAAAGATTGGCCGAACAAAAGCGACGAAAAATTAAGAAGCGACGCTGTTATATTATATAAAGTTAAGAATATATTGTTGGCAATAGCTATTGCATACTTTAGAAAAGTATCTTATTATTTGTTAATTTTTATACTGTTAATTTTTGTGTGAAGGAACTTAAATGAATTATTGTTTTGCTTTGATTCTATTAACATTTTGTTTAATTTTACTCCAATGCGAGAAGCTTATTGAGAAGAGGGTATAAGAGCGTATGTGTGTGTTGTGTATGCCTCTCTCTCAGAGCCAGGGATATATCTATTTCAGCCAAGTATATTATATAAAAATATCATGTGCTGTTGGATTTTTTCATTACCGTGGATTGATTCTATAATTCCCGTGGCACAGTTCTTTCATTGCCGTGGACGCATGTTTCATTGCCGTGCATGCATGTTTCATCGCCATGGCACGAAATTTTTAATCTTGTATATCTCGTTAGTTTTCTTAAGCTATCTGCAAGATATTAAGCAAGATTATATATGTTATCAAAAACTTGAGTAAACACTATTTTTTATTGTTCTGAACAATAAAAAATCCTCGGAAATGAAGATTTTATTAGACCTGTTGAAATTCACCCAAATATGAATAATATGATATTATCATATTTATATCTGTATACTATACAAAATGCTTGTGATACTGACTAACTCACAGACAAGGAACAGCCAAAACTATTGGACGCAAGGAACTGAAATTTAGCATGTATGTATGTTTCTTAGCAACTATAGGGGTACACTAAGAAGGGATTGCCTGAAAGTCCCGCGGGATCGGGAAATAACGGTTAAAGTGAAATAAAGTGTGCGGGCGACTAAGAAACAATATTGTAACATAAGAGACCAATTGATCATCATCAATTCACTAGAAGCCAAATCTTTGCGCAAAGCCCGTCCCTGGCGACTTGGCGAGTAGTATCATAAATTACAATCCAATAAGCACTAATTTGGAGTTCAACTATCTAAATAGAAAATCTCGTGCAAAGAAGTGCGATAAATATTTACTCAGCTACCACTTTGAACAAATAAGGATGTAAAGTCAACAAAGTTGAGCTGTCCCCGGTTTTAATTTGAGAGAAAACAATACCTTCTGTAAACCGAACCGACAACATCACTCCTTCCCTAGGGGAGGCTTGACCGCCGAAATGTAAATTATTCAACAACGGGCAAACAAAAATGTCATAAAAATTACCATAAATGCATTTTTATTCCAATGTATTCGTACCCATTTATTCATTCAAAACTTATTTATATACAGTATGTTACTGAAGTATATTGATTAATGTTAATGCTTAATAAAAAACGCAAAATTCATGAAAATTTTGATGGAAAATTCTCATAATCCTCAGTACTGAATCACTAGTATCGGTTTTCGGTACACCACGCCGTTCCTTACACCCAGCATATATACAATTCTTCCGTCACTGACTGACAGACAACACACAGTCAAAACGTCAAAACTATTTGGCGCGAGAAACTGTTTAGCACGTGTGTTCCTTGGGGAGTGTAGGGGAGATGACTGATGGAGATGATTTTAGGAAATCATCAACCTAACGGAATAGAGCGAAGTTTAGTCTATATATCTTGTCGATTGTTTCAAGGTACAAAACTCCCTTTTTTCCAAATCCGTTGATTGCTCCAAGGGACAAAAGTCCCTTTTTTTCTGAAGCCGTAGACTGCGACAAGTAACTAGTGTTCGTTTTATTAAAACTTAACGGATTGCGCTATATTATATATCAATAGACGCGTAATGAAATGACCTTTCGAATGATACTAAATACCACCAAATAATATACATGTAGTCAACGCAAGAGCAGTATAAAGTGAAAATTAGAAATATTTTACCGCCATTTTTGAGCGCGATTTTATATTTCTGACATATTCCTTTTTTTGGTCGTTTTTTATTAAGGTAGGTTTATAAGTATTATACACAGTTAGAAATGTTATTTAATTTACTTATAATTAGAAGAAATACATATAATTAAAAGAAACATTTTAATTTTAAACATAAAAAAATAAAACAAAGAATTGATTGTTAATTGCCGCCAATTTCCATATTTTATTTTTTCAAATACCCTTTTATGTTATACATATATCTGATTCAAACCTACATAAGTTTTTATCAATTAAATTTCCAAGTAAAAGAACCATTTCCGATAAGAATCCAATAAGAATTACTCTTACTGGAGTGTGCACAGTTATGTATATACTTTTTCCCGCTAAAAATAACCTGAATATCCGCAAAAATTTTTGATAATCAATATCTCATGAATAATATGAGTATTATACATCATATGATAGGTTTATTTATATACTCATAATAAAAAAATAACACAGAGCATAAATGTAACCTTATCAACATACATAATGTATTTACATTCAATAAAAAGAAATGCCGTTTTTTAGATAATTGTTTGTAAAAATCTCTTAAATTAAAGTAATACTCAATATTTATTACTTTTTTGCTGTAACTTCATAATTAATTAGTTTACTCACAATTAAATCATAAAAGTATGATATATAATTATAATATTTATTTACAATTATGTTTTAAATCCATAATTACGCTCCGCGCGCAAAATGCAAAGTCAGCGAAATAATATTGTTTTCACATGCTAATATCTAAATAACTTTTCAAGCAAGTATTGCTATAATTTTATATATTTGGTAAGATAATATTACCAGGTATATAACAAATCAAAAAGAACCAAGGTTCAACTCGTATTGTTATCACGATAAGCAATTGTTTCGACTAAGTCATAATTGTTTACATAGCATCCGGTTCGGCCCCTCGCATAAAGTAAACACTTCATTCAAACGTAGTGTATTTGGGATCATATGAAAGAATAACTCATAAAGTTGAAGAAAAACATCACTTCAGCACCCTCACGCTACAAACAAATAAACAGTGACTGATTTATTGAGCTCGCCCGTCAAGTGCTTGGCGGTGCGTTAACCGCTTGACCGCGCACAAGTGACTATTCTCCCTTTTTCGAAATGCCGTAGACCGCGCACAAGTGACTATTTTCCCTTTTTGGTTACAGCGCTATACTCGGTCTGAATTTACTGTTTCTTTCTATTACGTAATGTTTTAAATTATTTTTCTCTGTTCTATTCAAATCATTGAACATTTCTTCATGCTAAAAATACGAAGCGGGTCTTAAAATCGTTAACCCGGAACGAAAAAATAATGTCAAATGCCACTCTTTGTTTCGCGCGCTCCGTGATTACGTGCTTATCGTATGCGTGTAATTAAATATTTTTATACTATGATACATGTTCTTTTTTATTTAATTCGGTGTAGCTAGAATCCCTCTACAGTTAAAACTCATAACATATGTATGTCATCGATTTACTTTTTAAAATAATCCTGTTTAAAATACACAAAGTGTTTTTTTCAACGATAGTCAATGTTCGCTGCTAAGTAATTACGTGCTTATCGTATGCGTGTAATTAAATATTTTTATACTATGATACATGTTTTTTTTTTATTTAATTCGGTGTAGCTAGAATCCCTCTACAGTTAAAACTCATAAAATATGTATGTCATCGATTTACTTTTTAAAATAATCCTGTTTAAAATACACAAAGTGTTTTTTTCAACGATAGTCAATGTTCGCTGCTAAGTAATTACGTGCTTATCGTATGCGTGTAATTAAATATTTTTATGCTATGATACATGTTTTTATTTATTTAATTCGGTGTAGATAGAATCCCTCTACAGTTAAAACTCATAAAATATGTATGTCATCGATTTACTTTTTAAAATAATCCTGTTTAAAATACACGAAGTGTTTTTTCAACGATAGTCAATGTTCGCTGCTAAGTATAATAAATAAGAAAGTAAATATCAACAAAGAATTTATACGACTTGAAAGAGTAATTTATAAGGTTGAAGAAAAACATTACTTCAACTTACTCATGTTACCGACTTATCAACAATAAATGTTTATGTTAGCGCGCCCATCTGGCGAGCGGCGGCGCGAAATTTTGGTTAGAACGTGAGCGGTCAAGTGAATTCGGCGAATTGGCGCTAGCGGTCAAGCGGTTAAGAGCTGTAAGCACTTGGGATTTTTTTAGGTACGAGTACCTACGCGAAACGACGCAGCGGATATATAAAATTCTCGTGTCATGGTGATAGTTAAAATACTCCTCCGAAACGGCTGGACCGATTTGTATGAAATTTTGTATGTATATTTGGTAGGCCTGAGAATCGGTCGTAATCTATTTTTCAAACCCCCAAGTCATAAGGGTGACCAGCCCAAAAAAATATTTCTTTATTTTTTGGACATAATTTTTTTTTGTGGCATTCAAAATGCATACAACTATTAGGCTGATTTTAGTCTCACGCTCACCGTCAGGGCTCACAGCTCGGCACGTAGTTTGTCAGCGCTGAGGCTCAGCGTGGCTCGTTTTAATGTCGTACTGACCGCCTTACTGTACAGTCGATGATCAAAATACGGAGTGTATTAATTATTGCTGCTTTGTATTATCTATCCCAAAAAAATAGAAATCGGCGACCATGTTCATCCATTGATTGAGCAGAGAGCCGTTGCAGGAGACTTTGCCTTGTTATATGACTCTTTGAGGGCTGACAAGAGTAAATTCTTTAATTACTTTCGAATGTCAAATAGAACTTTTGACAAATTACTGGCAAAGATACAGGATAAACTGGTCCATTGCAGCCTACGAAACGTGCCTATACCACCGATTGAACGACTCATCGATAACTCGACCTGTATCCACTTCGCGATTCGCCATGACTGTACGCGCTGATGACATCCGCTCCGCTCGACACTAAAACGCTCACTGAAAGCAGAGGCGCTCGAGCGATCGTAAGCGCTGACAGCTACGCAGGGCCGATGCGCGACGCGTACGTCTGCGTAGCTATCAGCGCTGACCACCGTGCGCGCTGATAGCTACGCGTCATTCAAAAACGCTTCCTAGAAATTCATATATCTCGGCCATCAGCGGTGACGGTGCGCGTGCCGTCAGCGTAAGACTAAAACCAGCCTAAATTTTCAGCCTTTTAGCATAAACCCTAATTTTTAATAGCCATATTAGTAATTTATTCATATCACTAGATCAATTCTGTTGTCCAGGCCATCGCCACGAGCATACCGGAGTCAAAAAATTCGTTTCTCAGTGTCAGTTACAATACTCCTCCAAAACGGCTGGACCGAGTTGTATGAAATTTTAAACGTCTAATTCTGTAGGTCTGAGAATCGGCCGCAATTTAGTTTTTAAGCCCTGGGCCAACCCAAACATATATTTTTGAAGTTATACTTCTTTATGAAAAAATATGTGAGTCACATTTAACGATGCGCGCGCATGTGTGACACAAAATTCTCACGGAAGAAGTTTTTAGTTTCTACATTTTTATTACATTAATATGGATATAATTTTCGGGGTTTTCGTGCATTCTGATCACGAAAATGACATCTATTTGGGAATCCAAGATGGCAGACGGGATATTTTTAATAAAATTAATATGGCTATCATTTTCGAAGTTATCATGCATTCTGATAACTAAAGTGACATATATTTGGGATCTAAGATGGCGGACGGGACATTTTTAGTAAAATTGATATCTTAAACATCATAATATAATTGGTCCAATTATCATTTGGCATCGTTTTACTGTGTCAAATTTTTTGAAGTTATACTTCTTTAGCCGCATTATGAAAAAAAAAATAAGAGTGAAATTTTACAACACGTGTTTTAGTTTCGTACAAGTGCGAATTATAAATGTGCTGATAAATTATATGCAGTAGTAATTTAAACTGAATATTTTGATTAATATTATTTACTATTTGTTAATATTAGTGAAAAAGTTGTGCTTATATACTTGAAAAATCAAGTGCTCCAATATAAATGAGGTTCACTATCCGCATGGATTATTTTCTTTTATTTATTTAAATAACATGGAAGACTTACAGCTAAGCAATCAAAACAAAAAGAGTAGTAAAGAAATCAGTAAGCCAATTACAAGTCCTCACGTATAAAACATTTCTTAAATATAAGAAGTGAACAAACTCATAACATAACACTGCAATAATAATATCAGAGTGTCACCCATTTCTATAATTAAATATTAACAGTACATTGATATTACATTTTCTTTTTACATAATTTTTGTTTTTATCAATTGAAAAAGTCAAGAGTCAAGCGCCTCCTGGCCGTTTCCACACTTATAAAATAAGGATCCAAGTCGCACTGTTTACATAGCCCATTGTAATTTCTACTTGCACGCACCATATAAGAGTTTTGTCTGTAGAAATGAAGCAAAAGGTACGCTTAAAGGTGGGTTATAAGGAACTTTCTGATGGTAACATAAATATCGAATAAACCGTCTTTGAATGTTTTCAATCCGCTCTATATACTTCTGATAGCACGGATTCCATACTTGAGATGCGTATTCAAGATGGCTTCTGACGTATGTACAATATAGGATCTTTAACGTCTTAGCTTTCGTAAAATATTTTGATAAACGCATGATGAATCCTAGTGATTTTGATGCTTTAGCGACAACTGCATTAAAATGTGATTCAAATATTAATTTCGAATCATGATAAACCCCCAAATCGCGAATGCAGTCGACCCGGGGCAGTAATTGATTGCCCAAAGTGTATGTTGTGGCAATAATTGTACGTTTGCGGGAATACGTAACCACTGAGCATTTTGTGGGATTTAGGTCAAGCTTTCTCAGCCGACAGTATTCCTCCAGTCGCCGCAGATCAGCTTGTAGTGCAATCATGTCTCCAATGGATGATATAGTGCTGAATATTTTCATATCATCAGCAAAACACAACAGCTTAGATGACTTGAGACATGATTCTATGTCATTAATGTAAATCGTGAATAACAAAGGCCCAAGCAAAGAACCTTGAGGATAACCACTTGGCACAGGAACCCAACTGGATATGTAGTTATTTAATACTACAGCTTGAGATCTGTTGTCCAAATAGGAGGAAAACCATTTGAGCAGATCGCCACGGATACCAACGCTATTTAGCCGGAAAAGAAGGATATCGTGGGGTATTCGATCAAAAGCTTTACTGTAGTCTGTGTAGACTACATCAACCTGTGCATCTTTATCCATGGCTTCAGTTATAAAGTCATTTAACTCAACAAGATTTGTGACAGGGATCTTCCCTTCATAAAGCCATGTTGATAAGAACTTATTGAGTTACTGACGGCCGAATAGACTTGTTTGTAAACAACTCTTTCGAAAATCTTGGCTATAATGCATAATTTAGAAATGGGTCGGTAATTAACAAGCTCATCTTATCTTAATATATAAAATCCTTGCGTTACTGACTGACTGACAGACACGCTACAGCCGAAACTATTGGGCGCAGGAAGCTGAAATTTGGCATGTATGTTCCTTGGGGACCGTAGAGGTGCACTAAGAAGGGATTTCCCGAAATTCCCACGGGAACGGCCAAAACGGGTGAATTTAAAAAAAATGCAGGCGTAGCTGCTGGCGTCCTCTAGTTTATTGATATAAATTAAAATAATATGATTTAATATTATTAACACTAAGTATTATTAAATTATTAATGTTAAATATTTATTATTGGTTATTTACTATCTAAGTACAAAATAAAGAAATAAAATTAATAAATAAATGAACTAATAGAATGATTTTTTTTTATAGAAATAAAAGCTGAATATTTTTAATGATGCCAAGGAAGTGTAATTTCTCACGCGCGAACATAAGTACACGCATTTTAATTAATTTATTTTTTCGACATTTTATTTATTTCTCTTTCTTTATGATGTGGCATTGAAAATACAAGCAACTCTTAATTTTCACCCCTTTAACACCAACCCCTATTTTTAATAGCCATCTTAGTAAGTTAATCATATCACTAGATCAGTCATACGCGCCAGACGCATACTGCAGCTAAAAATCGTTTCACAGCGTTAGGGAAACAAATCAGCAATTTCACAGTGTTAGTGTTACAATACTCCTCCGAAACTTTTGTACTGAATTGTATGAAATTTTATATATATTTAGGAGATCTGAAAATCGGTCGTAATCTATTTTTCAAACCCCTAAGTCATAAGGGTGGTCCAACCAAAATATATACTTACTTTTTATTTTTTTGGTCAATTTCTTAAGCCCAGATGGATGGATAGACGGAAAAAATGGAATAAGAAAAAATACCTTAAAAAGGCGCTACGGAGTTCGCCGGGTCAGCTAGTCATATATAAAAATAAACTAAGTATTAGGTATTTGTTATTTAAAAGGACAGATCATCGTACTGAAATCTCGCTTTAACAGTGTTTAATGGTGCTTTTAGCAGTGTTCAACGATGTTTTTATCCATACAACATTTATGAGATGAGATTTACTAATCTAAATCTCATATCATTAATTTTGTTAATTTACGAGTTCAGACGCAAGTGTCGCAAGTAATTTGTTTTCGTAACTATGATTGATAGGTTTACAAGATATTACATTAAAATTAATGGATAGATACCGCAGTATTACGTTAACATCTTATGTCTATGCTTATTACCATGTCATAATTATGTGCCTATTGTTTACTACTGCAACTAAACATTGAAAGTATTACAAAGGCACATAAAATAATAATCTAACTTTTGATTGCATTGATTGCCTCGGAGAACATGTTTTTTTAGTGTTACGAAAGACTGAATATTAGTTTTTTTAATGAAACGACTGGCATCTCACCATCGCAGCCTGGTAGGATAGCCATATTCTATTATTAGGACGATTGTCAAGATACACTTGTGAGTACTGAAAACACAATTCTTTAACTCGTAGAAGGAGTCACATGAACACTTTAGGTATTTTTTGGTTTAGGATTTTTGAATGCGTATAGCAAAATCTATTGATAAGGATATAACACCAAGCTGCCTAAACTTGATGGCGCGGCTAACTTCAAGTTGAGGCAGCGTACACAGCTTTACAATTAATAAGGTCTTCAACTCGTCTTAGTTTATGTTTGAGTTATGGAAGATTCAAAAAGTTGATCTCTGTAAATATCCGTCTCTCAAAAAACTTTTGAAATCTTCAAGAAGAAAAGAATAAGTGTAAGATGTAAGTTCAAGTAAATTCAAATAAATAGATAACCTTAATGATAATTTGAGGCTATGGAAATCAATACACGCGAAAGAATACACACGCGTGCTTAGACTACTTTGTTGTGGTGAAACTATTGAAAAACTAGTGGTGTCTCAATTATACTGAGGAAAAAGAAGAAAGACGTTAGGCCAATCCATATATACTTGCGAATTTGAGGTCACTTTGAATTAAATGAAAAAAATTTAACGTCCAATATACAATTATCTCGGCCCAATACAAAATTAATGCTTACAAGGAAATATAAGGAAATCAAAATTACAAAAGCTTCATATCATTATACAATTCTGTGAAAAAATGTGCGTGTAAACATTTTTAATACGGATTTATTAAGGTATAGCAACTTGAGAGTATCAAAATACCGGAAGGCGAAAAGCTTTTTAATATCTGAAGATGATAATCAGTATAAAATTAATTGCTACAAGAGCGGTTCGACTAATTATGCAATACTCACGCCGTGGTGCGTTTAAGGTAACGAAACCGTGCTATCGTCGAGTTTATTATTGAACTGAGGGTTGTGCATTTGAACGTCGTATAACAGTTTGACATAACTTCTACATTTAAGACAAATGTCCTTCAGTCTGAGACCGCGGTTCCTGTAAAGTACCGAAACGTCGGAAATAGTAAATAATGTAGTTTCTAGTTCATTTGGTTTAAATGTAATCTAAATTATACCAATTAATCGATGTATTTTAATTTCGATGTATTATAACTCTTGTGCGATCTTCTGTAAAATGTTTTAACGAGTGCGGGTGTTCCTTATGTTTATTGGTTTGAGATTTTTGTGTTTCCACTGCGACGTGCAGGGATTATTCGTTGTGTGAGAAATGTTCCTTACAGTAGAATAAAAAATACAGGCAGCCTGCTTTTCGTGTTGTATTTTGATGATCTGCCTATCTTTTGTTTTCTTAACACCTTATTAAAAAAAATGCAGTTAGCATTATATGGTAAATGGGAAATATTTGTGACAAATACTGCTAAAAATGTCAGGTAGTTTGTTACCAGTTTGAATATACATAATGCACTCACAATCACAAATATTTATGAGTTGTTCCCATGAATGCGGGCAAAGACCCGAAAATCATTCAGACTAAGTAAAATAATGAAGCTGAATACAGTTTAACTTCTTATGCGTCATATTTCATATTGCCATAACGTAAATTGCAAAAACAAATACTAAAAAATAGTAATAAATTCACATCTGCACTATAATTTTGTATAAAATAACTATTAAATAAAGTAATAGGCCATGAATTTTCTGTTCACACTGTACAGGCAGCGCGCGTCTTGTATAACAAGCTACGGCACAAACTGCAGGGATCTTGAGTGCGAACTTATGTACAATAAGATATTTATATAAATTAATAATAAGTTATGCTCTGCTCCATCTTCGCTGCGAATACCTTACCAAGATGCAGGTAAAGTAACATAATGTTGTGAAATATATTATGGCTATTAACGCGGATTAAGAAAGCCAATATTTGAATAAAGAATTTTTTAAACGCGTTATTTGCTATATTATACTGTAGCGCGCTGCCAAGAAATTATTTCTAAGAATTGCTAGATATTTGTCATGGTTTTGCGCCCTTGCATTTCAAACGCGGGATAATTATAACTGTGGCAATTTCTTTTATACGATTTTTTTTCTTTCAATCTTATTACTAAGTATTATAAACGCGATAATTTGTGAAGATAGGTCATTTGAGATAACATCCAGATTGGTGGAGCCACGAGGAGTATCAAGTGCAATGCTTTTCAAGAATTTTAGAAAACTGCTCATTGATTTCAACGGGCCTTCCAAGCACGTTCCAAAAACAAATTTATAGTGAAGCAACTGTAAAATTTTAAGCATAATAAAAAGAGTCGACAAATGCGTATCATAATGATAATAATGACCTCGGAGTACACGGTTAAAATATATTTGAATTGTTTTCCCATAAATTCATTTTGAAAATGATACCGTAATTATTATTAAGTTTATTTTTGGCAACATTTCAGATTATGTTTATAGTCAAAGGTCTTTTATTCTTTCTAATATGAAGTAATCCGTGTTCGTCATTTACCTTTGTAGCTCACTGGTAATTAGTCTTCTTTGTTCTTAAAGAAAAGTGTGGGCGGCCATATTGCCGACCAAGTTATATGTTAGATATTATTTAAGATTTCATGTTACGCCTAAAAGCCCCAAAATAACGTTGAGGAAAACTGTTTTGAAAATACCTCTGTTTTTATTTGTATTTTTTTAATTCCAGCTATAAGAATTAATCCGACATCGCGGGCACTTTATGAAGATTCCATCAATGGACACAGCGAACGTTCAGATTCGAAACAGCAATTTATGGGTCACACAAAGTACCTACTTTTCCGTGTGTGGATCTAATACACAACACTTAGCGTAATGTAAATCGGGACTTTACGAACTTTCAATCAACGAACACAAAGAACACCGAAACTCGTAACAAGTGTTTATGGATCATTCGAAGATTTGTAAACTGCGGGGATCGAACCTACAACACGCGGTGCAATGCAAAAGTTTAGATAGTATCTGGGCAACTATAAGGGTCTCAATGAGGAACACTTTGTACGATATACTAAGTTTCATTTAAACTAGCTTCAGCAAGCAACTTTGACCGCAAGAAAGACGCTTAATCTATTGCCTTCATACAAACTTCGAGCCCTTAATATACTTCCGAGTTGAAATTGCAAAGATGTACTTAGAGTGGAAAATGTGCATTATTTCATGATTCGAATTCCTGTATCAAAGATACATACATACATACATAGACTCACGCCTGTTTCCCCGAAGGGGTAGGCAGAGGCATATTAAACGCCCACTTTTCGCCAGTGTTTTGATCCCACGTAATAGGTGGCGAGCCTATTGCCGCTTATTGGGACATTTTGTTTGCCAGAGCCTCGTCCGTTGATCGGCAGGTGCACCACTTGCAGGTGAGGTTGGCTTGGGACCCTAAGTTCTTGGTGGGAACCCTATGCACTCATACACTCACACACCATACCAAAGATATTTATGATGATTTCTGGAGATAGTGACGGAGATTTAAATTTATCTACGATTTATCTATAGTCAACTGAATTGTCTATATCCATCGCATATGATTTGTTCCGTTTACATCAGAAATAGTCTTATTGAAGTATTCATGAACCATTATAGCATGACGCCTGGGCTGGGCTCCGCTTTCTAGTCTAACCGGATTTGGCGGCATATTAGCTTTTCCACGGAGCGACTGCCTGTCTGACTGTCAACCCGAAAGGATAGCGATATTCCATGGTTAAAACTAGTGTCAGCTTATTTTAGAGGTACTGATGCCCTATAACGACTGTCAAAGATCTTCATGATAGCCGGGACCGACGACTTAACGTGCTCTCCGAGACACGAGAAAAGCGATAATTAACAATTCAATACGCACATAACTCCGAAAAGTCAGTGGTGTGCGTCGTGGGTTCGAACCCGATACCCTCTGCATGGCAGTCCGTTGGTATCTCCACTAGGCTATCGCTGCCTTAAAACTGCCTGCTCAGTCAAATAATTACGCAAAATATAGTCGCAAAACATAACAAAAAAAGGAACACTCTTGAAAATGTTACATTTTCAATTTCTATAATGCAGAGACACAACGTTTTTATCACAAACTTGTAATAGTAGAGACAAATTTATTCATACAATTCGTTCCACGTACATACTAATGGCCGTATCCAGCAAATATATCATAACGTAGTAGTGGAATAATTTATATTACAGTAGAACCCGTTTAAGACGATCACGCTTAATACGATTTCTCTCAAAATATGCCACTTTACGCCAGTCCCTGCAACTTGAGACATATTTTCATACATTTCTTAACGCTTAATACGATTCGTTATCCCGTTTAATATGCTCGAGCCCGAGCCGAGAGGTCTAACCGAGCGCTCAGACGCGAGCCCAGAAAGGCCGCCCCTACCCGCACGTTTGTCGTTTGTCGATCGTCATTTGTTGACTTGACAATCTTGACATGTTGTGTCGCGCGCGCGCTCTGATTCTTATGTAATAGTGCATCATTTGTTTGTAACAATATGACTACAATTAAGCAAAAGGCATTGCCACTCCAAGATAAAATAGAGATATTGAAAGATTTCGATAAACAATCACAAACAACAAATCAAACTCAGTTAGCTGCTGAGCTTCCAGTACCATTTTAAAGAATAGAGAAAAAATTAAAGAAAAATACAGTTTGGGAGATGTGAAGAGAAGAAAGCTAAAGGTTGATAAATTAGAAAAAGAACAAATACATAAATCAGAACGTTTAATATTTTTTTTAAATATTATTTTGTAGTATTGTAACAAACGGTACATACTTACCTAATAATATTAATGATGTTACAGAACTGCGGTGAAGACAACGTAGCTTCGTCCGTAACATCGTCATAATAGACGTCCACACATTTAGGTAATAAACATTATCTCATTTTCAATATTATATTACATGAACATGAACTCCATTTGGGCGTATATCTAATAACAATGTGTTAATATTTAATATAAGTAAGATGTATTCTCCGTTAACAGCATTATCATTAAGGAGAGAGAATATCACAACAATACTAATTAGGGGTGCATAGGGTTCCCACCAAGAACTTAGGGTCCCAAGCCAACCTCACCTGCAAGTGGTGCACCTGCCGATCAACGGACGAGGCTCTGGCCAACAAAATATCCCGATAAACGGCAATAGGCTCGCCACCTATTACGTGGGATCAAAACACTGGCGAAAAGTGGGCGTTTAATATGCCTCTGCCTACCCCTTCGGGGAAACAGGCGTGAGTCTATGTATGTATGTATGTATGTATGTACTAATTAGGAAAAATAAGATTTATATCTTGAAACAGATATGTTTTGCTTTTTTGATGTATATGGAAATTGCTTATATTCGCACAGAATATAAATTAGATAACTAAACCGCGGGACCATTTAAAGTTTAATTCGGCTCGCCGAGTATTAACGGCCACTGCTTTAAGCGATCATTTCTAGAGATTTTAAGTACCTACTTCGTATTAGCTGATTGGTGTGTTTGAAGTTTAAGTTTACTTCATAATATACAGAGATGACTACTAAGACGAATCTCGACCGAGTACCTACTACTAATTAATGCCATAATTGCCTCTTTACAACTAAGTATATAAAGAACTTTCAGACCTATATTATACGGAAAATGTTCTAAAATTAAAATACCTAGACGATTGATACAAATTTTGTCATAAGCTTTGGTAAAAAAGTCTCGCGAAAGCCTATTTGGTTTTGTCGATAAATGATGACAGCTCACGTTCTTATGAATTTAAGTACCTAAATGAGTTAGTACAAGGAGATGAAATTGGCATGCCGTTACTACCCGTCTACGTAACTGGTATGTAGGTATGTTACCAAATGTTCGTTCACAAACTTTTACCTGGCGTGGTAAAAGTTGTCAAACTCCGCTATCCCAAATGTGAAAATAATTTACCTACGTCTGGGCTTAGCCTAGAGCTGTTTTGAGAGGCAGAGCGTCGTTGTTTAGTAAACAAATACCCAGAATTAAAGACCGGCGGTCGTTTCCCGTAAAAATCGCAACTTGTTTTATTACGGTTATTTATAGGGTAGGATGTAAAGATCATTCTTATTATTGACCCTACTGACTCATCTTAATGGCTCATTCAATATATTTTCTAGTTACGCTCTCTAGTTGGTCATTTTGTTTATGCAGCTACAAGTCTTAGAGCGGTAGCAGGAGATCGCTGTAGCAACTGAACTAAATAATATTTGAATAAATATTTATTCATTTTTATAACCATTTTGCTGCTGGCTATATCTATTACGTTATGAATATAGAATACGATATGTATAAAAGTCGAAAAGCGTTATATCGAAACATGAAATCCGAAAGTCAGACATCCAAATTTCGCTGCATTTGGTTGCTATATCAAACTAAAAAGATATCAAAGAGTTTCAGTTTTATTAGGCTATAAACTTAATATTGATTTATCGTCAGATTTGGCTCGATAGGAATAATTATTAAAATTCTACCGGCAGTATAACAGACAGGTTTGGAAAATTTTGCAATAACTAGTAATAAAAAGCACACGGAGATTTTATTCGAGCGCTTAAATTGATGCCATTCATATATCAATTTATGATGAACCACAGACATGGTGCGTTTATGAGGTACCTGGGAGCCATCACTATATTTACTGTACGGTAACATACTGAACGGGCGGTTGGCAACGTTTTGTTTTGTACTGCATGGCTCTCATATAATTTTCAAAGAGTTCCTTATTATGCATAACCGTGTTTGAATGAATTCAAAGAGGTACACAAATATTTATACTTACTTACATTTTAGGCGCCTCTTCTCCTCCAGTAAGTACCTTTCATTATAGCGGCCGCCTCGCCACTTGACACTGCGCCGAGTGTCGTGGGTTCAATTTAGCGATGCCCGATACGTATCGATATTTTGGTGTATCGATTCAATGGAATGCGATATAACGATATTTTGTATCGATACACATCAATACGATATTTGGCTGTATCGTATCGCTTCGCCCGAATATCGTATCAAAAACATCGTATCATACCGGGATTGAATCTATGAAATATTTAGACCGTACATTCAAATCGGCGGCGGCCAATTTCTATGAAGCTAGCTTACTAAGACTAACAATAACAAGGATTAAAAATGTAAACAAACTTTTTTTTTGTAATGCGCTTGCTGCCACACTTGTAGGTGCGGCCGGCTCGATTTTTGTGTAATACGATGCGGGTAGATCGAAATATGACTTTGATGTTTTTTATTAATGTAATGTGTAGGTACTCGAATAATGTTTTTAAACACTGTGTTGTGGGTGTTTAGTTAATCTTGATTCATTAAGTCGCCATGGCTCCGCCAAAGAAATCAAGTGTGTGGTCATTTTTTATTAAGAGTGATTTGGTTGCGAAATGTAAGTTATGTTTGTCGGAGGTGAAAACTAAAGGCAATACAACAAATTTGCAAATACATTTAACCGATTAAATTTACTAAATTTGAATTACTTATGAGTTTTATTTTAAAAATCAAATGTGATATTTTCGATACGATATTTACCATATCGATACAAAGGCATACGATATACATATATCGTGTATCGATACAATCAGTTGCGATACATTACGATACGATATATCGATGCAAATCGACGTATCGGGCATCGCTAGTTCAATTCCCACATGAGACAACACTTTGTGTGATCCATAAATTGTTGTTTCGAGTCTGGGTGTTCATTGTGTCCGTTGGTTGTATATTTGTAAAGTTCCCCGCGTCACAGATAAATTCTGTGTCGCGAGGGACACAGAAACTACTACTACTCTACTCCTAGGGCGGGAGTTGTCTTTTTAAAACAAAAATAAAACAATAATATTAAACCAACGAATTGAAATAACCATTTGTCCAAATATTTCTGCAAAGCAAAAATGTTATGACGTTGACGATTAACAGCGCTTTCAAGTTGGCGGTTAATACGATGACTGCTCAATTTTTTGTTCATTCTGCCGTACGTAACTGATACGATTTATTTACAAACGAAGCTTCCTTATTATTACCGCAGTAACACGTAGTTATCACTCATGCAAAATAAAATAGCCTGTCTATTTATATCAATATCTTGTAATAAGCGCCGTATATGTACATACGGCTGTTATCATTGCAACTGAATGGAAACAAATTAATACAGTTTCCTTATTATAAATGCCGCAAGCGGTGATTAAAGCGCTTAGGTTAAGGAAAACGTTTCCCCACAATAGAGAATTCCTTTGTATCAGAGCAGCGTTAACAGATACCGCGGTTATATTAAGCACTACATGATTAATAATCTGGGGCTTGAGAAAGCTACAGCAGTATCCAGCACTTGCGGCTAAGATATTAAGGAAAATTTGTTTTTTTTTGTAGTTACTGCGCTTATAAATACCTAAAATGTATGATACAAGCATATTTTTTATAAACTATCAAAGACAAAGTTATAGATCTTGATACGGCAATTCCGAATATGTAACTAACTCAATATCGTCAAAAATGTTGGATACGGCGGTTATCATAAGCACGGCAGTATACAAAATTGACTTTTTTTGTTTTATTTCCCGTTGTCATGGATGTGTTGTAGCACGTGGCAATAAATCGAATAAATTGCAAATTTATAAGCAACACACTGTGACCTAAGTGAATAAGATGTTTTTACTTTCTATCGTGATTAAACGTGTGCGCGACCCATTAGTAGAAGACACGTCCTAAGAAGTTCTCAAGTGCTGAGTGAAACACCCAATATTAAGTTGGCCGATACTGTAGTGACAAGCATCGAGAAAGGCATGTTAAGATGATTTAGCAAATGGAGAGAATGGATGACGAAAGACTGACAAAGAAAATATATAAGGCAAGTGTGAATGGGACAGGACGAAGGGGAAGACCAATGCGTACGTTCTCTGACCAGATTGGAGAGATCCTAAAAGAGGACAGGTCAGAAATACTCTTAACAGAAGAGCATGCCTGAGAAACTTGATGGAGTGAATGAAACAAGGGAGATATGTTAGGATCGTTGCCAATGGCGATCCGTAGTCTCTGCCTACCCCTCCGGAAAACAGGAGTGAGTCTATGTATATATGTATTTTGTATGTACATTCTAATCGTTTCCTCGTTTCCTCTTTCCCTTTTATGTTCGGAAGCAATTTTTATTTATGGTATTCTCGTTACAATGCACTTGTAATGGCAGGCGAACACAGCTATGTACATTGTTCGTAACTAGCGGTTACTGCTTGTCATTCCGTGCCGTCAAGTCCAAATTTTGTTTGGAGTGAAACAATTCTTGGGCGCTCTTAAAAAAACTGAGGGATGAGAGAGAAACAGTTCCCTGGTCGGGCCGACCCATTCATAACTTTTAACCTGCTCCTGTTCCTGCTCAAAGTGTCTGCTCATTCACCATATGGATAGGACGGTCCTGTTATAATATCAAAAAATAACCTTGCGCAGCTCTATCGCCGCGAAGTAAGGTCTATCATGCGGCGTTCGGCGCACTGATTGGTTACCGAAGAGGTCTACGACAACTGACTGTTTAGTGGGCCAATCAGTGGAAGGTACAACTCTAGGTAATTTACTTTTGTAAAATATTTCTATACTTGTATAGCTATTACCTATAAAATTTTACCACTTGATTTTATTTTTGTTCAATGGTTTTGTTACTGAATATGGGTATTTTACATCAGCTACATTGAAGGTGTGTTCTAATTATTATGGCAATCATTTTGATATAATATGCTATCTCATGGGGCCCCGTTGGTATCCTTCGGGTACGGTACCCTAAAAAGTATGTCTGCAGTTCGCAGAATATTGATCTAAAACAGCAATATCCGTAATGTTCCCTAATTTTGAGTTTCATCCGGCGCTTAAGAGCACTAGAGGCACAATCACTGCCTCACCTTACTGTTTCCTCGCTCTTTTGTCTTTTGTCGAATACTTCCTTGAAATTAATTGTCTCTTTATTGCCGAGAAAATATAACTATGGCTATACACAAGGATTACCGCTTACTAGCTATAATTGTGAGCGCTGCCACAACTCTCCACTTTCGACAGCAATAAAAGTTATTGTATTGAGGAAAGAAAAATGCCCATTTCTGGCCCAGTTTGCAACCCATGAACAGCACAATAAAGTTTCAATTAGTTGTTGAATAATCCTTTTTATTTATAACTTAATTTATAGGCATTACTAAAGGTGTGCCGACAAACTTATTCAATAAATAGGTTTAAAAAGATGTGTTAACGTCTAAATAGCCAACACGTAATAGATCAGAAATTGCCAGTAAAAAAATCATAATATTAAATCGATTATCACCTCTTCTTTATCGATTTTACATTTTCTCTACTCAAAATGATTTGAGTTAATAGCAAATCTCTACTTGGTCCTTAAACATTTAAAATGTGTGTATTTTTAAGGTATATATGCGATTAACTACAAATAAGTTCGATTTTGAACCAAATATATAGATAACCTATGTCCGAAATCCATATCGATTAATCAATAAATATCATTTAAAAACTGTAAAATGGCAACACTTTTTTGACTCTTAAGTATCTGTCAATTTTTTGCTCGTGCACATTGTGAATGCTTTTTATGTTTTTGGATCTTTTACGACTTCTGGCTTTTTCTTTCGGATTTCTACCCTTACCAAATGATTAACTCATTCCTTTCTACTCAAAACTACGAAATACTTTAACTATCCTAAAAAAGTGGGTACACACACTAATGTTTTGTGAGCATATAAAAGTACTTCTTGTAATAAAACTATGAATGTGATGGACCTCTAATCAATCTCAAAAGTCTACTTTAACACTATTTTATCGAATGCAATAACAAATACTACGATTTTTGACTGTCCACATCTGGGCCGGCGTCTCTAAGAAAAATGGGCATTGTTCTTCCGTTTTAATTCACCTGTGGAAGCTATCACTGGCTAGCCATAACAGTGTTATATTAAATAATCTTGTATCAAATTGCCAGTAATTTACAAAACAAGGATTTTCTACTCTGGTAGAATAAGGCCAATTACATGATATGTTGTAGTTGTAGTAAAGAATTCGTGGCGAACCAAACAAGATAACAAAAGTTTCCTCCTCATAGCACCACTATGGTAATCGGCACGGTTTAGTACTTGTTTGTTGTCCGACAACGCCTGTGCCTTATGGTGCTGATATATTTGAGCATTCACTTGTAACAGAACATCGAACGTTCGCAGTATTTCGAACTGAACAATGAACAGAACAGGCAAACATTGCTACGAAAATGTTGACGATCTTTCTAGCAATCACTTTAATCAGCAAAACCTTGAAGCAGTTTATGTAAAATCCACGTATTAATACTCGTTTTAATTGATGCATGCTTTTCAGGCAGATGTACAAGGATACACCATGATGGATGCATTCATGGCAAATAAATATATCTATTCTATTCTATCTACACTTGTCCGTGTGGTGACGGATTAAGAATACGGATTGTCACCACCTCATATCATCCCATGGGTGTCGTAAGAGCCGACAGAGGGAGCATATTATGCAGAGAACAGCACTGTAAGAAAACGAAAACTTGATACAAACCCTATACAAACCCGTTTGGCCAGCGTGGTATAATAGTAGGCCAATTCCTCCTTTCAAAGGAGAGGCCTAGTCCAGCAGTGGACTGTTAAAGGCTGATGATGATGATTCTATCTACTCTCCTTGTGCTAGAATGCTCGCCAGATGGCTCGATAGAATGCTCGCTAAATACTCCCGTTAGTTTTCTGTTATGTAAAATTTGCAAAAATGTTTATTAAAGGTGAATGCTCAAGTGTATCAGCACCATTATGGAGGCGATCTATGACTGATCCGACTGCTCCAAATACGTATGACGTTTACTCTATTTATGTTGATGTTTTTCTACCTGCAATACGTGGACAGATTTATTTGAAACCCAGGCTTTTAAGATGGGAAGCTTTATACATTTTATACATGTTTGTATTAGGCAGCACTATGAAGTACCTAATTGGCTATGCAATTTATTTTTATCTATACTATATATAAAATGAGGTCACCTTTTCGTCTCGTCTGTCTGTATGTATGAGTGCGATAAACTCAAAAATGTCTGAACAGATTTTTGTACGGTTTCACCGATAGATAGTGTAGATGTCTGAGGAAGGTTTAAGTGCAGAATTCATGCGGTCTATAAACTTGAATTAAAATGTGAATTTTGTCTTTTTTTAGTTTAATATTAAAAGGCAGTGATAGATAGTGGATGGTCTCATAGACTGCTACGCAGAGTTGCAGACTCTCGGCGCGCAACGCTAACTTTTAGTAGTTATGTGCATCTTACATTTTAATTGTCTCTTGCTAAAGGGTGGAGCAAAACTTCGTGCAGAAACCTGCATGTTTTATAGTTCTACATAAGAATCTCAAAATATAAGTGAAATCTCCCAAACCGCACTAGACGATCATAGTAGACTGTGATCAAACCGTGCCCACAGTTAAATATGAATAATTTGATATTATCATATTTATATCTGTATTCTATACAAAATGCTTGTGATACTGACTAACTGACAGACAAGGCACAGCCAAAATTATTGGACGCAAGAAACTGAAATTTTGCATGTATGTATGTTTCTTAGCAACTATAGGGGTGCACTAGGAAGGGATTGCCCGAAAGTCCCACGGGATCGGGAAATAACTGTTAAAGTGAAATTAAGTTTGCGGGCGACTTAGAAACAATATTGTAACATAAGAGACCAATCAACATCACTAGAAGCCAAATCTTTGCGCTAAGCCCGTCCCTGGCGACTTGGCGAGTAGTATCATAAATTACAATCCAATAAGCACTAATTTGGAGTTTAACTATTTGAATAGAAAATCTCGTGCAAAGAAGCGCGATAAATATTTATTCAGCTACCGCTTTGAACAAATAAGGATGTAAAGTGAACAAAGTTGAGCTATCCCCGGTTTTAATTTGAGAGAAAACAATACCTTCTGTAATCCGAACCGACAACATCACTCCTTCCTTAGGGGAGGCTTGACCGCCGAAATGTAAATTATTCAACAACGGACAAACAAAAATGTCATAAAAATTACCATAAATGCATTTTTATTCCAATGTATTCGTACCCATTTATTCATTCGAAACTTATATACAGTATCTTACTGAAGTATATTGATGAATTTTAATGCTTAATAAAAAACGCAAAATTCATGAAAATTTTGATGGAAAATTCTCATAATCCTCAGTACTGAATCACTAGTATCGGTTTTCGGTACACCACGCCGTTCCTTACACCCAGCATATACAATTCTTCTGTCACTGACTGACAGACACACAGTTAAAACTGTTTGGCGCGAGAAGCTGTTTAGCACGTGTGTTCCTTGGGGAGTATAGGGGAGATAAGATAACTGATGGAGATGATTTTAGGAAGTCATCGACCTAACGGTGCGAAATAGAGCGAAGTTTAGTCATATATTAAAATAAACTAAGTATCAGGTATTTGTTATTTAAAAGGACAGATCATCGTACTGAAATCTCGCTTTAACAGTGTTTAATGGTGCTTTCAACAGTTTTTAACGATGCTTTTATCCATACAACATTGATGAGATGAGATTTACTAATCTAAATCTCATATCATTAATTTTGTTAATTTACGAGTTCAGACGCAAGTGTCACAAGTAACTTGTTTTCGTTACTATGATTGATAGGATTACAAGATATTACATTAAAATTAATGGATAGATACCGCAGTATTACGTTAACATCTTATGTCTATGCTTATTACCATGTCATAATTATGTGCCTATTGTTTACTACTGCAATTAAACATTGAAAGTACTACAAAGGCACAGATAATAATAATCTAACTTTTGATTGCATTGATTGCCTCGGAGAACATGTTTTTTTAGTCTTACTAAAGACTGAATATTAGTTTTTCTAATAAAACGACTGGCATCTCACCATCGCAACCTAGTAGGATAGCCATATTCTATTATTAGGACGATTGTCAAGATACACTTGTGAGTACTGAAAACACATTTCTTTAACTCTTGGAAGGAGTCACATGACACTTTAGGTATTTTTAGGGTTCCGTACCTCACAAGGTAAAAAAAGGAACCCTTATAAGATCACTTTCTTGTCCGTCTGTCTCTCTGTCTGTCTGTCTGTCTGTCTGTCCGTGTGTCACCACCGATTTTCTCAGGAACGGGTGGACCTAGCCAATTGATTAATTTATGCCAGATACTGAGGTATGTGGTTCCTATTAGGTGTATAAAAACTAGGGTCCTGGGTCAACCCGATAAAAAGATATGGTCAAAATTAGATTTTTGCGAAAACTTGTAAGTACCAAAATTAACCTTAATTTTCAACTTTTTTTAATTTTCGGAATTTTTCCTTTACTTGTGCTGTAAGACCTTGATTTTGACCAAAATTGACAATTCTAGGTCAACCGTAAGTACCCTATAGGTTTTGGGTCGAAAACCTATATGGTAGTTCCCGTTGAACTAGAATCACGAAATTTGGCCAAAAGCAGGGTCTTACAGCACAAATAAAGGAAAAATTACAAAAATTTCAAAAAGTTGAAAATTAAGGTTAATTTTGGTACTTACAAGTTTTCGCAAAAATCTAATTTTGACCATATCTCCTATGTACCTCTACAAAAAAAAAGTGGAAATTTTAAGGGTGACCCCATACATATATAGTAGACTCCATTTAAAATAGTAGGTACTCTTTGTATGGGCGCTCGTACAGAGAGAGTTAAAGCGCCCCTTATGGAGAGAAGCGATCGATAGAGACCGCTAGGGGGCGCATTTAGAAAATGTATGAAAATTGTTCCTGTCATCTAGGCTATCGTCCACTGTGACGATCGAGTGCAAACTGGTACTAGACCCTCAGATTTGGAGGACTAGCGTAATTAGCATCTACCTCAAATAAGGTAAAATGCGTACGGAACCCTCGGTGCGCGAGTCAGACTCGCACTTGCCCGAATTTTTTGTTTAGGATTTTTGACTGCGTATAGCAAAATCTATTGATAAGGATATTACACCAAGCTGCCTAAACTTGATGGTGCGGCTAACTTCAAGTTGAGGCAGCGTAAACAGCTTTACAATTAATAAGGTCTTCAAATCGTCTTAGTTTAAGTTTGAGTTATGGAAGATTCAAAAAGTTGAGCTCTGTAAATATCCGTCTCTCAAAAAACTTATGAAATCTTCAAGAAGGAAAGAATAAAAGAATAAGTGTAAGATGTAAGTTCAAGTAAATTCAAATAATTAGTTAACCTTAATGATAATTTGAGGCTATGGAAATCAATACACACGAAAGAATACACACGCGTGCTAGACTACTTTGTTGTGGTGAGACTATTGAAAAACTAGTGGTGTCTCAGTTATACTGAGGAAAAAGAAGAAAGACGTTAGGCCAATCCATATATACTTGCGAATTTGAGGGCACTTTGAATTAAGTAAAAATTAAAAATATTAAACGTCCAATATACAATTATCTCGGCCCAATACAAAATTAATGCTTACAAGGAAATATAAGGAAATCAAAATTACAAAAGCTTCATATCATTATACGATTCTGTGAAAAAATGTGCGTGTAAACATTTTTAATACGGATTTATTAAAGAGCAACTTGAGAGTGTCAAAATACCGGAAGCCGAAAAGCTTTTGAATATCTGAAGATGATAATCAGTATAAAATTAATTGCTACAAGAGCGGTTCGACTAATTATGCAACACTCACGTCGTGGTGCGTTTAAGGTAACGAAACCGTGCTATCGTCGAGTTTAATATTGAACTGAGGTTTGTGCATTTGAACGTCGTATAACAGTTTGACATAACTTCTACATTTAAGACAAATGTCCTTAAGTCTGAGACCACTGTTCCTGTAAAGTACCGAAACGTCGGATAATAGTAAATAATGTAGTTTCTAGTTCATTTGGTTCAAATGTAATCTAAATTATACCAATTAATCAATGTATTTTAATTTCGATGTCTTATAACTCTTGTATGATCTTCTGTAAAATGTTTAACGAGTGCGGATCGGGTGTTCCTTATATTTATTGGTTTGAGATTTAGTTGTGTGATAAATGTGCTTTATAGTAGAATAAAAAATACAGGCAGCCTGCTTTTCGTGTTGTAGTTTTGATGATCTGACTATATTTTGTTTTCTTAACACCTTATTAAAAAAAAACGCAGTTAGCATTATGTGGTAAAAAAGAAATATTTGTGACATATGCTGGAAAAAATATAAGGTAGTTTGTAATCAGTTTGAATATACATAAATCACTCACAATCACAAATATTTATGAGTTGTTCCCATGATTGCGGGCAAAGACCCGAAAATCATTCAGACCAAGCAAAATGATGAAGCTGAATACAGTTAACATAATATTTTCTTGGGTTTACGCGAATGTTACACATTGAAATTAAACTACAGTTTACGGATTTTATCGCGTTGTATTACTTTCACTGGTTATTTGTTATTACATTTAAACCGAAAGATCTAGAAACTACATTTTTATTACTAGCCGACGTTTCGAATTCTTTACAGGATTCATGTTCACGGCAGACTGAGGTGATATTTGTCTTTGTCTTGAATTTAAAACTTATCTCAAAGTACCCGAACATTTTCCAACTATTGGTGTTACTATCTACGTAGGATGTGCTCACTGTGTCTTGATTTCTTCTGGTGACTTTGTCCTTTTTGGGTTTCATTAGCCTGATAACAGGGTCCCAAGCTGGAGGTACATTCCAACCATCTTCCCTATTGAAATTAGGATGTTTTTTAATTTCAATAGGGAAGATGGTTGGAATGTACCTCCAGCTTGAAAAAAGCAGAAACGTCGGCTAGTAATAAAAATGTAGTTTCTAGATCTTTCGGTTTAAAAGTAATAACAAATAACCAGTGAAAGTAATATAACGCGATAAAATCCGTAAACTGTAGTTTAATTTCAATCTGAATACAGTTTACCTTATTATGCGTCATATTTAATATTGCATATTATCACAACGTAAATTGCAAAAACAAATATAAAAAAATAGGAATAAATTCACTTCTGCACTATAACTAACTATTAAATAAAGTAATAGGCCATGAATTTTCTGTTTACACTGTACAGGCAGCGCTGGTATAATTGGTTGCATGATGACATGCACAATGTATATTGATACATTAACACGGCCGGTGAATAATATACAGCTCATTAAGCCGTGTTTTATAACAAGCTACGGCGCAAACGTCACGGATCTTGAGTGCGAACTTACGTACAAGAAGACTTTTATATAAATTAATAATAATATGTCCTGCATCACCTTCGCTGCGAATACCTTACCAAGATGCGGGTAAAGTAACGTGTTTGTTCCCCGATTCAACATAATGTTGTGCAATATATAACGGCTATTAACGCGTTTTAATAAAGTCAGTATTTTAATACAGAATTTTTAAAACGCCTTACTGGCTATAATACTGTAGCCCGCTTCCAAGAAATTGTTTCTAAGAATTGCTCTCTTTATCATGGTTTCACGTCCTTGCATTTCAAACGCGGCATACCGAAATATAACTGTAGCAAACAAAAATATTAGTTTTTCTTTCAGTCTTATTTCTATTCTAAACGCGATAATTTGTGAAGAGGATGGATGTAATCGTGAATGATTATTGATTATTAGGGTAAGTTCCCCAGTGGCAGACACCAAAGGTTTTTAGGAAATAAAATAAAAAAAATACTACGAGAAATGTAACTTTGCTTATGAATTTGTTGACTCAACAAATCATCAAATCTAAATCTATCAACAAAAATACGATTTCTGCATAAATACAATCAGGAATCTCGATTAAGTATTGGTAACAAAAATGTGTATTGTAAATACTGGCACCTAGTACCAGGCACACAATTGGTTTACAGTCAAGCGCCGAACATCTGCAAAACATCGAACATTAATCACATATTTATTCGTCTGCAGATTTAGAAACGTCTGCAAAAGCTTCAAGAGCGACCTATAGTATCTGGAGTACTGTACACAGTCTTCATCATGTTTTTTTTTTCTGCGTTGAATATTTGAGATAATTACATCATTTTGTTAGCGCACTTCCACTTGGCACTTTAGCGTTCATAAGTTTTATTTTTCTATACTTTTCACCTATTTCTATTTTATACTTAATGCCCTTTTCATTCCTTTTTTTACTGAGATTACATGACTTTTTTTCTCTTCAGCAACAATTAATTTAGGGTGACGATGTTAAAGTTTCCCTAATTTGACTTTTCGAAACATTATATTTATCGATATATATCGTGTGATACGAGAGAAGTGTGGTCTGAAAGAAGATGTAGTGACAAAGATTGAAAAAGGAATGTTGCGTTGGTTTGGACATTTGGAACGGATGAATGAAAGAAGGAATACGAAAGGACTGTATCGTACGAGAATGAATGGAAATGTCGGTAGGGGACGCCCTAGGCGGACGTACGCCGACCAAATAAGTGACGTACTGAAAAAGGGCCAAATTAAAAGTACCCATAACCGACGCGCATGCATGATGAGGATATTGAATGTCGAGGAAGCAAAAGAGGTATGTTTGAACCGAAGCATGTGGCGTTCTATAGTCTCTGCCTACCCCAATGGGAGACAGGCGTGACGATATAGATAGATAGATAGATATATTTATCGATCTGCTCATTGTGGAAGCAGGTAATGGTGACAATTTTAGAATAATCTGAACAACTGCTTAACCCAAACTAGTCGACGGCTTCATACTGCTGGTTAAAAGTTTTTTGATAGAACCTTTAGGAAATCGCACTTTGAAACCAGATCCCTAGACAAGTTTTCATCACAGGGCTAGTGTTTTAAACTTTCATTATTTAATACCCCAAAAAACACATAATTCTTATAACGCTATGTATAAATACTTAAAACTACAAATCATTCATAAACTCGCCGGTGCTACGGGACATCTTAGTATCCGGTGCTAGTGGCCCGGCAATCTTCAAAATTACGAGTATTATTAATCGATAATGGACATTAAGAAAATCTTTCATATTTTAAGAATCCCGATGGCACTTTATATTGATTGATAATTAAAAATAACTTGTTAATATAAAACCTTATATAGAGTACTTGCTTAAGAATAACGTGACGCAATGCTATGCCACCATAAATAGCAAAATACTGCTACTACTGTGCCCAGTCGCAGCACTGGAAAACCGCATCTCGTGATCCTGTACTGATATGTTCTGCCACACCTCTTTCACGTGTTTTAAAATCGTAAGTATTATTACTTTTCGAGATAGTGTTACGAAACTTCCCCTCTTTCACGAAAATTCTACTGTACAGATTTATACTTAACGAATATATATTTATGTAGGTTGCCTTTTGTTGCCTAAGCAACATCCACTTGGGTGAAGCCGCGAACTGTAGGTATCAAGTGCTATGCTTTTTAAGTATTTAAAAAAACTGTGCAATGATTTCAAAGACCCTTCCGAGCACGGTCTAAAACATATAGTAACATTTTAAGCATGGTACACAGAGTAAATGCGTATCACTGATCTCGTCATAATCGGTTATAATATATTGTGAATTGTATTTCTATAAATTCAGCTCGAACATCATGCTTATCGTAATTATAAAGTTTATTTTTGGCAACAATTCAGATTATGTTCATTATAAAAAGTCTTTTATCCTTACTAATATGTAGTTAACCGTGTTCATCATTGACCTTTGTAGCTCACGGGTAATTGGTCTTCTTTGTTCTTAAATCAAAAATGTGGGCGACCGTATTGCCGACCAAGTTACATGTTATTATTTAAGATTTCATGTTACGCCTAAAAGCCCCAAAAATAACGTTTAATTCCAGCTGTAAGAATAATGCCCGCATGTGTGGGCACTTTATGAAAATTCCATCAATGGACACAGCGAACGTTCAGACTCGAAACAACAATTTATGGGTCACACAACGTACTGTCGCGTGTGTGGATCGAACACACAACACTTAGCATAAAGTTAAGAGGAACTATACGAACTTGTCCGTGTGGTGACGGATTAAGAATATGGATTGTCACCACCCCATATCATCCCATGGGTGTCGTTAAAACCAACAGAGGGAGCTTATTATGTAGAGAACAGCACTGTAAGAGAAGGAAAACTTGATACAAACCCTATACCAACCCGTTTGGCCAGCGTGGTATAGTAGGCCAATTCCATCCTTTCAAAGGAGAGGCCTAGTCCAGCAGTGGACTGTTAAAGGCTGATGAAGTAAGTATACTAACTTTCAATCAACGAACACAAAAAAATCTTTAACTCGTAACAAGTGTTTATGGATCATGCCAAGATTTGTTAACTGTGGGGATCGAACCTACAACACGCGGTGCAATGTAAACTTTAGATGGTATCTGGGTCAACTACGTGGGTCTCAATGAGGAACACTTTGTACGATATATTGAGTTTCATTTAAACTAGCTTCTGTTAGGAACTTCGTCCGCGAGGAACATGCTTTATATAGTCTTCATACCAACTTTGAGCCCTTAGCTACGAAGTGATAATTTGGAGAGTATATTCTTAGTGAGTGCAAAATGTGCAATTATTACATGACTCTATTTCTTGCTATTTAACCTCTCGAGCGCCAGGCCACCGTTTTACGGTGGACACTCTTACCCCCGATAAGCGCCCGCCGACCGTTATACGGTGGTCTCGTACTTGTTCCATTCAATGTTCAAATGAAACGCCAAAACAATGTCTGTCTCTTTTCAATGTATACCATTTTGAAGCGTATGAAACGATTGACAGATCTATGCAATAAAAATGCTTATTTTCAACGTCAGTAAAAACAAACAGTCAGCTAAACTCATCAGCTGTTAGTACACTTCGAGGCGTGCTTACACTATTTCGCTTCCAAATCATTTTTTTTCCATATCTTTCTTATTTTACGTATTTCAATTAATAGAATAGCTCATAAATATTATTATTAGAAATTTCCTACCGCTATGAATGCCTCTAATTGGTCAATACATTCATTTTTCTACAATAACATCTATTTTACACATTTGTTTGATAAAACCGTTTGAATTACTTACGCTTGTTCACAAAGTTAGTTAATTCTATAAACACAATAAAGCAAATTTCATGTAGATTCTAAATATATATGTATTGATTAGTGTTCTGAAGTAAATAAACGTCGAAATCGGCATTTGAACGCTGCCCACCAACATTCACACATACGCTAAATTTGACGTGGGCGCTTATCGATTATATGACATTTGACGTTTGGGCGCTCGAGAGGTTAAGATGAATGTGATGATTTTGGTCACATTGACGGAGATTAAGTTATATCTACTTTTAATCTATACTCGACTGAATTATCTATATCGATTGAATATGATTTGTTCCGTTTACATCAGAACCAAAACATCAAACCAAACACGTCCACTACTGAACATAGGCATCCTCGAAGCACTCCTCACAGACTGATGTTGAGCCGCTTGCATCCAGCCTCTGAATGATCCAATCAAGACCGTTCGTCCATCTTGCCTTGGAAAGCCTGCCAGTGCTGAGTAACCAGGTATGTGCTGCCAGAAATTTCCCGCCCAACGAAGTAGTCTATTCATGACATATTCATTAACTATTGCATAAAGCCTGCAGAAACGAATAAATACACAAATAGTCGTGACGATAAAATCGAATAAAATAGCTGAATTTCTTTCTCTTTTAATTTATATAATGCAGAGACACAGCTTTCTTTATCACAAACTTGTAATAGTAGAGACAAAGTTATTCATTCAATTCGTTCCACGTACATACTAATGGCCGTATCCATCAAATATCTCATAACGTATTAGTGGAATAATTTATATTACTAAAAATAACGTCAGCTTATTGTTGTGGAATTCATACGCAAACTATTTTTATTTTGAGAAGTAAGGAAACTCACTCACAATCTATAGGTATACATTTTAACAAATATGAAAAATCATAACCTTGAATTTTTTTGTATTATTTTGTAGGATTGTAATAAACGGTACATACTTAGGTAAGTATGTACCGTTTGTTATTATTAGGTAATAATATTAATTCTTATTATGTTTCAGAACGGCCGCGAAGACCACGTAGCTTCGTCCGTAACATCGTCATATTAATGACGATGTTATGGACGAAGCTACGTGGTCTTCGCTGCCGTTCTGAAACATGTGTGTACGTCTAGTGACGTACACACAATTAGGTAATAAACATTATCTCATTTTCTATACTATACTAGCTGACCCGGCGGACTCCGTATCGCCTTTTTAAGGTATTTTTTTTATTCCTTTTTTTCCAAGAAATTTCTGAAAAAGTTACCAGGGCTTAATCTACAATATCAGAGTTTATAAAAGTATAAAAATAAACGACCATTGATGTTTATATGTATTTATGTATGTATAGATAGATGACCCAGAAAAAGTTGTTTTGGCATATAAATTATTTCTAGGGTTAAAAAATAACTAACTTATTGTAAGTGAAAATGTGGTAAATGAGTCAAAGAGGATATTAACTGATCTAAAGATGTGATAAATTTACTAATATGGCTATAACAAATTATGGTTAGTGTTAAAAGAGTGAAAATTAAGGGTTTTTTATATTTTTAATGTCACATCATAAAGAATTGGTAATAAAAAATATTGCAGAAGGAATAAAAATTACCTATATGTTTCGGTTACATCACCGTTATGACTTAAGAGGTTTGAAAAATAGATTACGACCGATTCTCAGACCTTTTTTTTTTTTTTTTTTTTTTTACGAGGTGGAAAATCCCTTCAGATCTCCGACTCTTGGGGGAAATAAGAGCCGGAGTATGTGGTGTTTCCACTAAAAACCACCTCGACTTCCGCCATGTACCCGTGTGTCGGAGGGTGGGGCATCAGCAAAGCACTCGTCGCCACCCTCCGACGGGTATTGGCCTACCAGATGGTCAGGCGGGCCCCAAAACCCCCTTGGCGACGGATTAAGGTGTTGGACTCCGCCGCCAAAACGCCCAGCGGCCGCAGAGGATAGGGAGGACGGCAACGCAACACCGCATCTCCTCTTCCTCTGCGGCCCCACCGCGACGCATCGAATGGTGCGCCCCCATTTGGTCGCGGGAGATAGGGCGCGCGGCAACGCAACACCGACACGCCTCTCCTCCCGCGACCGCACCCGACTGCGAGGGACAGACAGAACTGTCCCCCGCACCCGCACCGTTGGACGCATCCTGCGCAGGCCCCTCCAAGCCCACGCGGAGCGTCCCCTCCTGGATCCCTCTTAGCTTCACCGCGGGTGACCAATCCACGGTTACTGAGCCCCCCCACCACGACAAGGTGGAGATCCCACGGGGGGGACCCATTCTCAGACCTAAAGAATATACATAAAAAGGGGTTTGGGTAATTTTGTATGAACCAGTGGCATGATTTTTTTTGAGCGGCCACTTAATTTATTGTTGTTAACGTATAGTAATATGTATAATAATAATGACTCATAAAATAACTTAGCCCTAAGTAATATCGGAGCTGAAATATATGATATCGAAGTAGGAAGAATTTCAACATCATGTCGTCTAAATAAAGACGTAACCACGTATATGTATTGTGAAAAAATACAGCACGCATGGCACAATACATACATTCATAAAGCTACGCGTGTTATTGGAGGAGTATGTACGGCATTCATCATCATCATATCAGCCACATGACGTCCACTGCTGCTCCCCCAAGGTTCTCCACACAGACCGGTCTTGAGCCGCCCGCATCCAACCGCCTCCCGCGATCATGACGAGATCGTCGGTCCACCTTGCGGCGGGCCTACCTCTGCTGCGTCTAAATTTAAATGTTTTTATGATTTGTGTTTCCCACAAAGACTTTTTGTAATACATGTAAAATGCAAACCTCAATGGATATCGAGAGGCATTCGTGCCTGCAGTAAAAAGAAGAAGAATTTGTTATGGCAACTTAGACTGAACCCCACTACTGAAAATAAACAGAAATATAAAAATTATTGTAAAATATTTAAAAAAGTTATTTCACTAACAAAGCGTGCACAAAACAATTACCGAATAAAATCATCTAATAATAAAAGCAAAGCAGCATGGCGAATAATAAACAAAAGCATATTAAAAATGCCTAAAGAATCGATCGCTAATATTAAAATTAATGACAATTACATCAAAGATCCAATACAAATAGCTAATGAATTTAACAATTATTTTATACAAAAAGTCAAACCAATTCAGGGTGCTGGTAAAAACGCTAAAAGTTTAATTCATTCTCAAATAAATTCATTGTTTCTTGCACCAAGCATGCCCTGGCAAATAAATAAAATAATTAGAAATTTAAAAAGCACCAGTAGTGTGGGACATGACGGCATTACTACCAAAATCATTAAGTCAGTGAACGAAGAAATCTGTCATCACTTAAGTCATATTTTGAATCTCACTATCTCAACAGGAATATACCCAAAAGATCTTAAGTTAAGTGTCATAAAGCCCGTTTTTAAAAAGGAAAACAAACAATTATTGGAAAACTATAGACCCATTGCCTTAATACCCATATTTTCGAAGATTTTTGAGAAGTATCTTTATAATGAAATAAATGATTATTTTGAAAAAAGACAACTTCTTTGTAAGGAGAAAAAGGGTTTTCGTCAAAATAAAACTATTAATATGGCCATCTACGAATTCATAAAACATTTTATTACTCACGTCGACAAAACATCACCTGTCTGCGCTATATTCTGCGATATGTCACAAGCCTTTGACTACGTAGACCACAAAATATTAGCCAGTAAATTAGACGCGTATGGCATAAGAGGTAAAGTGCTAGATTTAATTAAATCCTATCTTGAAAACCGCCAACAAGTCACTGAAATCACTAGATTAAATCTAAAGACTAAAACTGAGGAAACATACACCTCAATGCAGCGCTATGTGCCATACGGCGTTCCCCAAGGCAGTGTACTCGGACCTCTATTGTTTATTATTTACATCAACGACTTGCCATGTGCAACGACTCACCAAATGACATTATTTGCTGATGATAGTACTGTGACAATTGCATGCAAGGACATTAATAACTATAATTTTGGCATTAACAATTCTTTGACATCTATAATCTCGTGGTTAAATAATAATAATTTGAAAATTAATATGAATAAAACTAATTTAATGCATTTTGGCCAAAGACTTCCTGATCCGACAAATATAATTTTAGCTTACGATAGTTATATTGTAAATAAAGTACATACTGCCCGTTTCCTAGGCTTAATAATAGACAGTAAACTTAATTGGAAAGTACAAATTGAAACACTTTGTAAGAAAATCAGCAGCCTGTCATATGCACTTTATAAACTAGCCCCCACTATCAACACTGATACACTACTCATGGCATATTATGGTCTTGTTGAGTCTGTACTCAGATATGGCATAATTTTTTGGGGAAATTCTACTAATAAAGATATGCCATTTAAAATGCAAAAACGATGCATACGCGCTATGTTTGGGATCCAAAGCACTGAGAGTTGTAAGCCACTATTTATTTATCATAAAATTTTAACACTACCATCACTCTATATATTAGGAGTGGCACTGTTTGTAAAAACTAATGCACATATGTTTCCTAAATTAGCAGATACTGTTAAACGTAATCGTCGCGACAACAACAGACTTTGTATCCATGCTGCTAAAACTGCGCTGTTGCATAAAAGCATAGTTTGTATGGGTCCAGTAATTTATAATAAAATTCCTAATAGCATTAAGCAGTTAAATAAAGACTTATTTAAGAAAGCATTAAAGCTTATGTTGACACAGAAATGTTACTACAATATTCATGATTTCCTAAATGACCAATCTCTGTAACTGTATGTATTATCAATTATTATTATTATTTTATTATTTTTTTATTATTGCTGTATCTAGTCATGTATAATAGTTATGAATTTTCTTTGTTATTTGATCATCAGTTTTTCTTTTTATATGACTGCTGGCATTTTGTACACCTGTAAAGGTCAAACATGCTGATACAAATTTATATTTAAGATCTAATATGCATTTCTCACAATGTACTATTTTTTCACACATGTTTCAGCAAATAAACAAATCTTTATCTTTATCTTTGCTATGCTCCTGATACGCGTCAATTAGCGCGTCAATTTAGGCGCTACGTAGATGTGGCCAACGTTTTAACGCGTTAAATAATTATTAATTCCCAACGCAATTTTTTAACGCGTAGTTTGCCATCGCCGTTAACGCTAACGCAGGTGCAAATGTCTAAGTAATATAGAAATTAATGTTTGGTTTGAACCACCCTTACGACTGAAAAATAGATTACGCCAGAATCTCTGACCTTCTGAAAATACGTATAAAACTACACACAAATTGGTCCAGCCGTTTCCGAGGAGTATTGTGACTATTTTTTGTCACCGGTATGCGCCTGGGTGGATAACTCTGTAGTGATATGATTAAATTACTAATGTGGCTATTTGAAAATAAGTGTTGGTGATAAAAGGGTGAAATTAGGGGTTTTTTGTATTTCCAATGTCACTTCATAAAAAAAAAAAGACCAACACAGAAAAGAAAAATATTGGGGTTAGACCATTCTTGTGACTTAAGGGTCAGAAAAATAGGTTAAAACCGATTCTTAGACCTACCAAATATGCATATAAAATTTCATACAAATCGGTCCAGCCGTTTTGGAGAAGTATTGTGACTAACAATGTGAAAATAATTTTTGACACCGACAGGCGCTAGGCGCATAGCGCTGATTACTGATCTAGCGATAAATTTAAATTCAATTCAAATTCAAAATCATTTATTCATATAGGTTACAAAAGCGACGCTTATGAACGTTAATTCTCTTTTTTTACAACCAGGTTCGGGATGGTAGGGCTATGAGTAGAGCCTGGAAGAAACTCATGCCACACTTTTAAAAACAGAATCTTAATTTTACAATTTGTGGTACCATGATTGCTGTCACAGCGAAAACACTTGGCGTCATTGATTGGAAATAAATGAAAGAAAAAATATAAAATAAAGCAAAACATGCAATTACTACAATAATAAAACACTATAGCTCTGTAGTATAGATGTATCAGCAACCAATAGGTTAAAGAATTTTGTGAAGGTGACAAGTAAACAATGATATGATCAGAGATAATTAATGATAAACTACATTCAACAAATCATAAAAATATACAAATCCTGCAAAATCATGTGTTCACGAGGCACCTCCACTTAACATGTCACTTATCAAAACGAGAATTTACAAAATTTTATAAGATTAAATTACCTACTAATATGGCTATAAAAATTTGGAGTTGGTGATAAAAGTGTGAAAAATAAGAGTTGCAACTATTATATATTGCGACATCATAAAAAAATAAAAATATAAAAAAAATACCAAAAAATAAAAAAATATTTTTTACGGTTGGCAGCCCTTATGATTTGGGGGTTCGCAAAATAGATTACGACCGATCCTCAGACCTACCAAATATACATACAAAATTTTGTCGCACGAGTAATTGATTTCCACGGGGTAGCCGGGATCGATCACTCGCCGAGCAATTAAAGAGAGATAATTAGGTTGTCTTACGGGAAATAAATAAAAAATATCACCAGGAAAGTTTAAACTCGCGTTATATTCCAGTTACACAATGGCTTTAATTACACAAAAAAACTGACACTTGAGATTAGCCGACGAGACAATTATCCAGGGCGTGGTGGTAGCTTGGCACTTCACAGGTCTTCAGATGGGGTACTCAGCTTTGGTCGTGTTGTCCCGGAGCAAAAAGGCCAAACCACGTGTGTCCCCGGTATATATAAGGCCGGCGAGCGGGAGTGGGCGAGCGGGGCTCCCCACTGCTGTGCGTCACTCGTAGCGAGGCTCGCGAGCGCCGGGGCACGACGTCACACACCCCCCCCGTTAGGCCGGGATTTTCCCTAAGGAAAATTCCCTAGCCCAACGGGCGTAGCAGCCCTGAAGATACTCCCTGAAATTAGAGAAAACAAGGGCATGAGTACCTTGAACAAGTGACAACCCTATACGCTAATTAGGATAACTAAATAATAATGACCCACGCTTGCATTCTTCACGCGTACAACGGCAGTCTGAATTTGAACATAAACATTTATCATTCATAATTCATCACACATACCTACATGTAAATGCCAAGGCCAGTGTAATAGCTTAATATTAAAGATAACAATCTATGGAGAAGCGCTTAGGGTAATTATTAGGTAATAATGATTTGTAGATATAAGAAACTTGATCTAGCCCTACGACTTAAAAATCTTGGGTTCGGCCTTTGCCACTAGATAAGTAAACTTTTTGAATATAGTTAGGTGTAACAACAGATTTTTCGTAACGATGAACAAAAATAATATAAGCCGCAGACACGACCGGACCGCTCAATGTCAAAGGAAAGAAATTAATAAATATTTTGCTCCAATTAATAACTACAACACGACCAGTAAACACCTTTTGAATGCAAACAATGGTGAATCATTAGTTTTTTTTTTATCGGCGCGTCGCTGAGTGAACGCGCGTGCGTCATAACGACAACTAGGTAGGTACGATCTAAATGGTAGGTACTATTCGACTGTTCCGAGCTCGCGACGCACTTTTAATCACCCTGAATGTTTATAAAGTACCTATAATATCAATTTGATTATGGAATTTATACAGAATTAAGAATAACAACAGAACTTCAGAACAAGGCACGGCGAAAAACAATACGCCAATCAAGATGCATTTCAACAGTTAGATTTGTGGAAAGAATATACACATGCGAGAATCGAACCAAAGACCGATCCGACAACAACTTTTTAACCACTGAGCCATAACTGATAGTTAGATAAACAACAGATTCTTTGTAACAATATTACATGTAATAAACTTTATTACAATTTATAACTGAAACATTTATTCATTTTATGTTAGCATGTTTACATAAATCATTAACACAACACAATGCTTTATCTTGTGAGCTTCGACTCGAAAACAAAAGAACCATTGTTGGCCTTCACAAATAATTATGTAGGTAATTATAACTTTGTATAGATATGCGTCTTACATTGTTGTTTTTATACTTTTATTATTCTTTGTAATTAATCAACTTTAAATCCTTGATGTGCCATTCGCCTAAAGGTTTTCCAGCCATGTCGTTAAGTTTGTATACTAGAGGTGACTTTTTTGAGGCAATCTTACATTTAATAAATTTAGGCGCCAATTTCTTGCTAAAGTATTTATCCTTGACACTAAGTAGAAACGTTCTGCGCCAAACTATATCACCGACATTGAATTCTGCCGGTTTACGGCGAAGATTATAAGATGAACAATTTCGTTGGTGGGCCGACAACAGAGCTGAATGTACCTTCTCGAAAATAAAGCCAAGCCAAAAAAGCCTAAGGTTTCGGCATAGCCGTCCCATGGTTCAAGCACCATATTGGAATTAAATTCCTTGTCAATATACTGAGAACCACATGTTATGACCTCCCTACCAAAACCAAGGAAATTAGGAGAATAACCAGTAACCTCACTAACTGCGCAGTTAAGGGCGAATTGAACTTTAGTGATTAGAGTGTCCCAGATTCGATGATCAGATTCTATGAAAGTTGAAATAGCTGTCATAATGGTCTTGTTGTAACGTTCAACTGAGTTAACGTGGGGAGTATACAACGGTGTAAAATGCAAATTTGGAATTTTATATTTTGACAACATACTTTTAAAGGTTGCGCTAATAAATTGTTTACCGTTATCCAAAACAATAGTAGATGGAATTCCATGCACCAAAAATACATTTTCCTCTAGAATTTTTGTTATCACTTCTGCAGTTGCCCGTTTAATGGGGAAAAGTAAACAATATTTAGAGAAACAACAACTGACCACAAATATAAAAGTGTTTTGTTTTCTGCTGGGAGGCAATGGACCAATCAAATCAATACTAATCGTCTGAAAGGGCTTTTGACATGATTTGGGTTTTCCCATTAGACCTAAATTTGGGTGATTTTGGTGTTTATGGGTGATACAAGGTTCACATGAACTGACGAACTTGACAACATCGGTGTACATACCAGGCCAAAAGTAATTAAGTGCGAGACGTTTGTATGTCTTAAAAATACCCAGATGTCCAGTAGTGGGCGAAGAATGATTCTCCCTTAGAATGTCATTTCTTTGGTCAGACGGAATAACCTCTTTCCATTGAAATTCTCTAGTGAGAGGGTTTAATGTTTTTTTAAAACAATACAATTTATTGTTTATTACTTGATAGTTAACAAAGGAAGTCGGAGAACTTAAACAGCCTTTATAGATATTTAAATACCAAGGATCATTAGTAGAAACTGGTAAATTCTGATTAGAATTAATATCTATATTTATATCATTAGCAATAGCAGAAACGGGTAAAGAGCGAGACAGAAAATCAGGTAAAACGTTATCGGAACCCCGACGATGACGTATTTCGAAATTATAGGAAGATAAGCGAACTCCCCATCTGGCTAACCGGCCAGTAGGGTTATTTAAGGTCAAGAACCATTTCAAAGCAGCGTGATCAGTGTAAACAATAAAATTTTTACCATTTTCAACATAACAACGCCAGTGTTCTATAGCAGATAGAACAGCCAGGGCCTCGCGCTCTGTGGCACTGTAAGTTTTTTCTTGCTTAGTGAGTGATTTGCTATAGTACGCTATGACTCTTTCCTCACCATTTAACCTTTGACAGAGGATCGCGCCAAGACCAAAATCGCTAGCATCTGAGTGTATTTCAAACGGTTGCGAGTAGTCAGGACAAGCCAACACCGAGGAGGAAATCAAACAATTCTTTAGGTTATTAAACGCCTCATTAGCCTCTGTCGTCCAGCAGAATGGAGGTGCGTTTTTACTTTGAGATGTTAACTTATTTAAGGGTGCAGCAATAGAGCTAAAATTCGGTATAAAACGCCTGTACCACGAGGCTGCGCCTAAAAATCGACGTACTTCTTTTCTATTAGAAGGAGTGGGATAATTTTTCATTGAATTTACTTTATCCGGATCGGGATGCAATCCACTAGAGTCGACAACATAGCCTAAATATTTTAGTTTATCTCTAAAAAATTGACATTTTTCGAGATTAATTGTTAAATTAGCGCTTTTTAGTTTATCAAGAATGCGTAATAAAAGAGTAATATGCTCGTTGAAGCTGGACGTGATACAGATTATGTCATCGATAAAACAGAAAACCTTATTTTCAAATTCTGGACCATAAAATAAAATATCAACTAATCGTTGTTGAGTAGCTGGCGCATTCGTAAGACCGAAGGGCATTCTTTTGAATTGAAATGTGCCACGCGTAGGAATATAAAAGACTGTTTTGCAACGGTCCTCTTCTTTAATTAATGTTTGCCAAAAAGATTTAGACAAATCTAAACTAGACAAGTATTTAGCATCTCTCAGATTATCTAAAATTTCCGAAATATAAGGCAAGCTATAAGCATCTTTTTTTGTAACGGAATTTAATTTACGACTGTCAAAACAGAAACGCAGTTCACCATTCTTCTTTGGGGTCAAAATTACCGGGTTTGACCACGGGCTTTCGGATCGTTCAACAACATCCTCTGAGAGCATGTCGTCAAGATGCTTTATTAAAATTCTTTGTTTATTGGGAGACATGCGATAAAATCTTTGCCGAATAGGGGGGCAATCACCTACCTGTATCAATTGAATGAGAAATAATATTTGTGCAACCGAGACCCCGCTTCTCGTATGAAATATCGGTAAATTTAGAAATAATGTTGTCAGCGGTAGCTCTCTGGTCGACTGTAAGATGATCGTAAGAAACAAGATGTGTAGGGGGAACTGCCTGCAACTCCATTACTTGAGCGTCAGACTTGTTCACAATCAAAACAGACTCTAATTTGTTAGGAATAGGCCGAAGCTTCGCCAAAAATCCATGCCAAGGATAAGGGAATTTTGAATCCCAGGTACAACATGAACTTCTAAGTTAATCAATTTATCCTGAAACTCAAAGGGTAGAAACACCGATTTCAAAGACTCAAATCGTTCGCCGCCTGCTGTTATTAACCTTAAAGGTTTCGATTTATCCAAAACATTGTCTTTCAAAAATAAGTTATGCAAATTATTACCTAAAATTGTAACGCAAGATCCAAAATCTAAAAGACCAGTGGTAGGTATTCCGTTTAATTTTAGAGTAACGTAAGGTAAATATTCTACTTTAGAATTACGGATTGAGGAAATATGATAGCTATTAAAGAATTTTTTTAAAAAGTCCAACCAATTATTCCACTCTGTTTTATTAAATTAGTTGTATAATTTGATTTTCCACAATCCTTGTTAACTAGTTTTTTGAAACTGTAGGGGTCGACTTAGATTTACAATTGGGGCAGTCTGACACCTTGAAACCCTTTGTGCCGCACTTAAAACAGATTAGGTAGTGTGGCTGACGGCAATTACGTAATGAGTGCGAATTGCATCTACAACGCACGCAAAAAGTTTTATTTATATTAGAAGTACTCGATACGGCGTTGACTTGTGGTACAGACTTGTATCTCGATGTATCGGCGACAGAGTTATATTTATTGAAGTGATTATGATTGTAAACATTTTTGTTTGAAGAAAAATTAGAAAACGGATAATTATACGCTAGATCGGGTGCTACAGTATTCTTTGAAACTTTAGGGGGTTCAGAAAATTGCTTACTGCGACTTTGGTAATTTTCGAAAAGACGACAAACTTCGACCAGACTATCAACATCAACAACCTTTGCAGTGAGCAGACAATTAGTGTAACAAGGTCTAATATTATTTAGTAAAATTTCTAGCTTCTCCGAATCAGCGATAGCAGAACTAAGTCGCGAAAACAGACCGTGCATTTTTGCCACGTAAATAGTTATTGATTCGTTCTCGCCCTGTGAGCGCTGACGGATCTCCGTCATAAGCCGATAATCGTAGTTATGCGGACTAAAATCTCGTTTCAAAAGTTCGCAAAGTTCTAACCAAGTCTTTACATTATTTTTAACAGAATGATACCAAACTAATGCGTCACCCGAAAATATTTCAAAAGCGAAAGACAACATCTTGTCGTGTGGAATAGATCTACAGGACATAAATTCATCAATTTTTTCAATAAAAGATCTTACACATGATTTACCGTTAAATTTGAATTTACCTAATTCCGAAAAAAGCTTACGGTCGTAATTATAGGAAGTGTTTCCCTCTGCCACTGAGCAATCCGACCGCGAACTACGCCTCGTGATTAATTGTAATTTCGCATATAAGTCATTAAATTTATTTCACACAGACTCAATTTTTTTAATATCAAGACTGCCGGTATCCACCCTATTCAGTCGATGAAAACAATGGTGTAGCACGGTTTCGACCTTCTGTTGAAGCTCGGAAGTATAGTTTGTTTCCAACATAGATAAGTGTTTATTTGATCTTAATAACGACTTTTCCACTTCAGCCACATCCTCCTCTGGTGGGAAGGGTGAAGATAATATATCCTCCGAGGGAATTTTAACTGAAAGTTTAGCGATTTGTTTGCGGGGATCGTCAGGCTTTGAAACGCCGCGTATTGTGGTCTCATATTCTAATTCCGCTTTAGTTAATAATGAGAAATTTATAATGTAAGCCATTATTACAAAACAATAATAGAAAATCTAAGTATTTACGCCGGTACTAGAAAAAAAATTAAATATCGCCAGAAAATCGAATACCGTGCTAAAAAAAAAGCTGAAATACACTAAATTATACAATGGTGTGATGATTGGTAAAGGATTAAAAAAAAAAAATTCCTAAAGGTCACTCAAAGGTTGAATCACAATATTTTTTTCGCGAACACGAGGCACGTTAGTTCAACGGCTAAGCGGTTAGAACCGGTTGGCGGCTCGACACGCTGCCCGCGGTGGAACGTGATTTTAGTCCGACGTTAATTAAATCACCGTTATGTTATTTACACAGTTAAATTGCTTATGGCCAACCAAAACAGATAGAAAACTGTACCTGTACGCAATTCACCACACCAGAATATATGCACACACAGGAGAAAAATATACAAGAGAAAAAGAAATTATTTCACTCACCTGTAAAGTGCCAACTTACGTTTTAAAAATATATTTAAAAATTCTATTGGGCGCCAATGTCGCACGAGTGATTGATTTCCACGGGGTAGCCGGGATCGATCACTCGCCGAGCAATTAAAGAGAGATAATTAGGTTGTCTTACGGGAAATAAATAAAAAATATCACCAGGAAAGTTAAAACTCGCGTTATATTCCAGTTACACAATGGCTTTAATTACACAAAAAAACTGACACTTGAGATTAGCCGACGAGACAATTATCCAGGGCGTGTTGGTAGCTTGGCACTTCACAGGTCTTCAAATGGGGTACTCAGCTTTGGTCGTGTTGTCCCGGAGCAAAAAGGCCAAACCACGTGTGTCCCCGGTATATAAGGCCGGCGAGCGGGAGGGGGCGAGCGGGGCTCCCCACTGCTGTGCGTCACTCGTAGCGAGGCTCGCGAGTGCCGGGGCACGACGTCACAATTTCATACAAATAGGTCCAGCCGTTTCGGAGGAGTATTCTAACTAACACTGTGACACGAGAATTTTATATATATTAGATTACGTGAACATGAATTCCAATTGGGTGTATATCTAATAAGAATATTGTGTTAAGGCGAGGATTTCCCAAAATACAATTTCTATTTGTTATCTAGCGTTTTCAAACGCGTTTTATTTGTTTAAAACAGAGATTTTTTCAGAAAAAATATGTTATTTTACAGCATTAGATCTATATTTGTCGGACATTCGAAACACGATTACTGACATTTTATACGATCGAAAATAATCGCGAATATAGGTCTGTTTAAAACATTTTTTACGTTTCATTTGAGTTGTATTAGGATTAGAATTTTCAAAAGCATACTTAAAGAAAAGTCATGTAAAAGCGGATGTTTGTCGGTCATAACATTACGAATTTTAATATAATACCGAAAATATGTAATTTCCTACTGCCGACGCGCTCTCTCCCGCGTCGTTCAGTCCTTTAGCTTTTGAGCGCACGGAAATCCTCGCCTTAATAGTTAATATTAGTAAGATGTATTCTCTGTTAACAGCATTATCATTAAGGAGAGAGAATATCACAACAATACTAATTAGGAAAAACAAGATTTATATCTTGAAACAGATATATTGTGCTTCTTTGATGTCTAAGAAAATTGCTTATTTAAATACGCAGAGAATATAAATTAGATAACTAAACCGCGGGACCATTTAGAGTTTAATTCGGCTCTCGCCGAGAAATAACGGTCACTGCTTTCAGCGATCAATTCTAAAGATTGAGATTTTAATCAGAAGGTACTAACCTACTTCGTATTAGCTGATTTACTTCATAATATATAGGGATGGCCACTGAGACGACTCTCAACCTAGTACCTACTACTAATTAATGCCATAATTGCCTTTTTAGAAATAAGTATATAATGAACCTTCAGTCCTACATTATTTGGAAATTGTCCAAAATGAAAATAGATGACTGATGCAGATACAAATTTTGTCATTAGCTTTGGTAAAACAGTCTCGGAAAGCCTATTTAGTTTTGTCGATAATTGATGTTAGCTGTTATATCTTATGAATTTAAGTACCTAAATGGGTTTGTACAACAAGATCAAATTGGCAGACCGTCACTACCCGTCTACGAAGCTGGTATGTAGGCATGTTATCAAATGTTCAGCACATGAGCCGAATTTTCTCAAACTTTTACCTGGTGTGGTAAAAGTTGCCAAATTCCGCTATCCCAAATGTGAAAACAATTTACCTATGTCTGGGCTTAGCCTACAGCTGTTTTGAGAGCCGGAGCGTCGTTGTTTAGTAAACAAATAACCAGAATTCAAGGCCGCCGGTCATTTCCCGTAAAAATCGCAACTTGTTTTATGACGGTTATTTATAAGTAAGTAAGTAATTCTTTATTGTACACCACAAAAATGCAAATACACGGAAAAAACAAATTTTAACAATAGATGCACAATTGGCGGCCTTATCGCAAACACCAATTTCTTCCAGGCAACCAGTCTATGATGGACATTACCGTAGAAGAAGACAAGGTAATTTGATGGTGTAGTGACAGATGACACATAACATTTGTTTTAACATATATACAAATAAAATACAATAAATACATATACTTATAATACATATCCATATATACATTGTAACGGGTTCTGGTAGTAAAAACGCAGTAGAGGTTTTAGATGCGTTTATTGCAGAGTATCGTCTCACTTCCCTTGCCCCGAGTATGACCGACCAACAACACGACACTGGCCTGAACACTAAGGGCTGCAGTCTCCCACGCTGTTCCCTCCGGTAGTGTGTAGGCAGGCTGCTCGAAGGCTGCGCGTAGCGGTAGATCCTCGCAGGCCGTTGGTTCAGCGGGCAGACGCCGGCGATGCAAGTACGAGGAGCAGGGCAGGCCAGACTCTTCGGCAGAAGTGACGCCGAAGGCGATGCAGGAAGTGTAGCGGTCTAGGAGCGTAGCCGAAGTCTTAAGGTGAACCTGGAACCCGTAGCTGGGACCAGGATACACGTAAATACGACGTAGGGTCAGTAGGTACGCTTAGTTATAGTAGAAGCGACGTTAGAGTAGCGGTGCCGGCCTCTCTGTCGGCCCCTTTATATACCGGGCCCTCCATCAGGCTGAGAGTCCGTTTATGACCATATTTGGTCAGGCTTTGCGAGTGCGGACGATGGCTTTCTCTGATTGGCCGAGCGTATGGGCGGTACTGTGACGCAACGCGGTAAGTACCGGACATACGTTACAATACCGCCCGCCTTAGGAGAGGATTTTACGTGGCTAACAAGGAAAATCCGACTAGCTGCGTTAGGTCTATGAGTCCGCTACTGTCCAAGCTAAGACGGCATATAGAGAGAAGGAAGGTAAAGTCTTCTACGGTTTGTAACAAATAGTTAGGCACCATAGTGTATAAGTTTTAGGTCCTTAATGTGCCAAAACCCAATAGAATTTCCAGACGCGTCCGACAACTCGTAAACGAGAGGCGACTTTTTATTAATCACTGTGCACTTCACGAATTTAGGGGCTAGTTTCTTACAGAAGGACTTATCCTTGTCGCTCTGATAAAAAGTCCGTTTCCACACAGTGTCTCCCACATTAAACTCAGCTGGTTTACGGCGTAAATTATACGTTTGGGAATTCCTAGCATGAGCTTGAATGAGGAGTGCCTGAACTTTGTCAAATATGCCTGATAAGTGACCTATGTTTTCTGCGTAATCGTCCCTAGGTATGTATACTATATCATCAGCGTCTGTGTCGACATAGTGTGAGCCGCATGGAACTAGTTCACGTCCATAGACTAAAAAACTAGGTGTATAGCCCGTGACTTCATTAACTGCAGTATTTAATGCAAACTGCACCTTAGGTACGAGAGTGTCCCATAATCTCTGGTCATTTCCTACAAACGCCGCTAAGGTAGAACCAATGGTTTTATTATAGCGTTCGACCGTATTGACATGTGGGGAATATTTAGGAGTATAATGAAGATTAGGGATTTTGTACTTGCGCAACATAGCTTTTAAAGTAGCACTGACAAACTGTTTACCATTGTCCAATACAATTGTAGATGGTATACCATGAACTAAAAAGATTTTTTCTTCCAAAATATTAGTTATTATTTCAGCAGTTGCGCGCCTGATAGGAAAAAGTAGACAGTATTTACTAAAACAACAAGTTACTACGAATATGTAGGCGTTTTGTTTTCTTGTGACGGATAGTGGCCCCACCAAATCTACACTAATGGTTTGGAAGGGTCGTGAACACACTTTGGGTCGTCCCATGGTTCCCAATGGTGCGTGGTTCTGATGTTTGTGCGCGATACAAGTGTCGCAAGAATTTATGAACTTAACTACGTCATCGCGCATTTTGGGCCAATAGTAACGCAGTGCTAAGCGCTTGTAAGTTTTAAATATACCGAAATGCCCCGAAGTGGGTTCGGCATGGTTCTCTAATATGGCATTATTTCGATCAGAAGAAGGTAGTACTTCTTTCCATTCGAACTCCTTACGTAGCATACACCTAGATTTAATCAAACGATATAATTTATTATTTTTAATAGAATAGTCTTGATAGTCATTAGGCGAAGATAAACAAACATTGTAGGTGGCTGAATACCAATGATCAGTGTTAACATTAGGGTCATTCACGTTATTATTATTCGCGTTAATTATATTTACAGATAGGGATCGTGATAACACATCGGCTATAATATTATCCGCACCGCGCCGATGCTTTATTTCGAAGTTGAAGGCTGACAGACGAACCGACCACCGAGCTAATCTACCAGTCGGGTTGCTCAAGTTTAGGAACCATTTCAGTGCGGAATGGTCAGTATACACAACAAACTTTAACCCGTTATCTAAATAACAACGCCAATATTCGAGGGCTGTTAGAACTGCTAATGTCTCCCGTTCTGTTATACTGTAGTTTTGTTCCTGTGCATTTAGTGACCTACTCATGTAAGCGATAGGTAGTTCCACGCCATCTATTTCTTGTGTAAGTAACCCACCGATGCCGCTCGCACTCGCATCTGTGTGAACTTGAAAAGGTTTCTCGTAATCGGGACACGATAATATTGGTGCGGAGCTTAACAATTGTTTTAGTTTACAAAACGAGTCATCAGCTTCCACCGACCACTGAAATGGTGCGGCTTTCTTACCGGTAGAGGTAAGTTTGTTCAGAGGACCGGCAATAGTACTAAAATTAGGTATAAATCGCCGATACCATGATGCAATGCCTAAGAACCTTTTGACTTCATTTTTATTCTTAGGCGTAGCATATTGAAGAATGGCTTCCACCTTACATGGGTCTACTTGTAATCCTTTAGAGTTTACTACGTAGCCCAAGTACTTCAATTCATCACGGAAGAATTTAGATTTTTCCAAGTTGATGGTAAGGTTGGCCGATTTTAATTTTTCGTATACTTTATTTAATAGTGACACATGAGCATTAAAGGATGGCGATATAAGCACGATATCATCTAAAAAAACGAATACAGAGTTTTCGAACTCAGGACTGTTCGTAAACAAGTGATCCACCAAACGCTGTTGTGTCGCAGGCGCATTCGTTAAACCAAACGGCATAGTCACAAATCTAAATGTTCCTCTAGTAGGCACATAGAACGCAGTCTTATCACGATCACATTCGCGAAGAGGCGTCTGCCAAAAGGACTTAGATAAGTCTATACTACTTAGATATCTAGCGTTCCTAAGGTTGTCTAAAATTTCGGATACGTAAGGTAGTTTGTACGCGTCTTTTTTAGTAATAGAATTAAGTTTCCGACTATCTAAACAAAACCTTAGTTTACCGTCTTTCTTAGGCGTTAGTAAAATCGGTGACGACCACGGACTTTCGCATTTTTCTACCACTCCCAATGCAAGCATTTCGTCTAATTCGTCAATAATTATTTTTAATTTCGCCGGCGGTAACCTATAATATCTTTGGCGTATCGGCGCAGAATCGCCAGTGTCTATTGCATGTTCTATTAAGTGAGTTCGTCCTAAACCGGTTTTTTCAGTAGAAATCGACTCGTATTGCTTTATAATTAACTTAGCCGTTCTCTGTTGTGACTCACTCAACTCACTAAAAGATTGCAATACGTTCGTGTTACTTAGCTTATTTTCACCTAACACACTACACGGCAATGTTTTAGACATGCATACGGATGCGATATGGTTAGGCAGTAATTTAAATAGTTTCCAGAAATCGATGCCTAAAATTAAATTACTTGTAACTTCTGGAATAATATAAGCTTTCAATAAGTGGGTTTGATTATTAAAAGTAGTGGGTAAGTTGATAAAACCGCGCGGCAACAATATATTTCCACCCGCGGACCGAATGGAATTAGTGTTGTGACACTGCTGTATTTCTAACCCGGTTTTAGTAATTACCTCCAGATGGGAGTTGTTACCTAGAATTGTAATGGCTGAACCGGAATCGAGCAATCCACAAATAGGTAAACTGTTAATCGTTACGTTAACATAGGGCCGTAGGTCACTTTTAGGTTTATTATCCAGGATCGAGGCGACGGAATAACTAGAGAAATACACTTTTAGAGTGTTTAGCCAATTTCTCCAATCATCTTTGTCAAAATTGGTTGAATAGGTTGTAGAACCTAATTTAGATTTTGACACGCCCCGACCCTGACCAACTAGTTTTTTGGTTTCGTCGATTTACAGTTCGGGCAGTTAGGGAATGTCACATCCCTACAGCCGCACTTGAAGCAAATTGCGAAGCGATCGCGTTTGCATTCATTCAAACTGTGATCATTGATTCGGCAGCGCGGGTAGTACTTGGACGTGACTAGAGCGACAGAGCTAGGTTTAGACTTAGGTTTGCTAGGTTCGTTGTTCACAGTGTATTCGGACGTACCCTCTATAGTAGCAACGGAATAATTATTGTAGGAATTATTACGCGCTCGGTTATTAGGTTTGTGACTGTAAGCTAGGTCTGGTGCCAACGTGTCGTTATTATAATACGGTTCGTGGAATTGAGAGTTCAAACATTTCATCCGTTCGTAGTTTAAACATAACGTCTGCAGTGTTGCTATACTGTCTATTGAAGATATTGACGGAGCTAGCACTAGTGAGTAGCATGGACGTATGTTATGCAATAGGATGTCTAACTTTTCGCGTTCGGACAATCGCTTTGACGGAGAAAGCCTAGCGAACAGCTGATTCATTATCGAGAGATAAATAATTATAGTTTCGGTAGCACCTTGAGTACGTCGGCGGATTTCATTTAATAACCGGTAGTCATAATCGTACGGTGTGAAATCGTCTATTAATTTAGTGGTGAGTTCTTCCCATGTAGTGAAATATTCTTTTAGGCTGCGGTACCAGTGAAGTGCGTTACCGGTGAAAATTTCGGAGGCATATGATAAAATTTTAGTGGAAGGTAGATTACGCGCGGTTTGGAATTCAGTTACGCGTTGTAGAAACGCTCGGACGCATCCCGTACCGTCGTATTTTAGCTTAGACAGTTCGCTAACTCTCAAATGCTCGCAATGCAATACTGGGGCTAACCCTGCCTGCGTCGAGGTAGACGGCGCAGGTTGGACCTCAGCCACAGCATCAGCTGAGCGAACACCTGATTGTTCAATGGCGGACAGCTCCGCCGAGAGCTTGTCGAACCGGCTGCACAATTCGGTTATCTGTTTTAAATACGCCGTAGGACGTTCCATCCTACGGAGTCTGTGGAATATGTGGTTGTGCAGTGCGGTAGACCTCCTAGCTAGGTTCGCGTCGTAAGAAACAGATAACGAATTTAGTCGCTTGGCCAGCTCAGAGACGGCCTCGCTAGCGCCCTCGAAGTCCACCGCTATGGCTAGACCCGACTCCAAAATGTCATCATTTGGAATGGCTTCCAGTAATTTAGGGAGCTGCTTCCGCAGACCTAGGACAGAGGTAGCCGGCTCCTCACCTCTAATCGCGACCTCGTAAGCTAACTCGTTCTTGTTTAGCAGGAAGTATTTTATGGGGTGTGAGCCCATGGTGTATGAATAACCGCGTAAGTATAGACTACACACTACACTTAGTGCGCAAGCGTTCCGCCCTTACAAATGGCCTACTTTACGATTAGGCGTAAAAGTTCGACCGTTAGGACTAATTAGAAAAAACGTTAGAATTCAAAATTGCGAACTAGTACGTAGTAGGTAGTTACACTAAAGGTAGACAATTAGTACAACAATACGTACCGGTTCGCTGTAGCCGCACCTGCTCGCTTACAATGATGGAGACCTGCTAGATGAGAACTCGAGCACGGAAAGCGAGACAATAACCCACGTAGGCGCCACTGTAACGGGTTCTGGTAGTAAAAACGCAGTAGAGGTTTTAGATGCGTTTATTGCAGAGTATCGTCTCACTTCCCTTGCCCCGAGTATGACCGACCAACAACACGACACTGGCCTGAACACTAAGGGCTGCAGTCTCCCACGCTGTTCCCTCCGGTAGTGTGTAGGCAGGCTGCTCGAAGGCTGCGCGTAGCGGTAGATCCTCGCAGGCCGTTGGTTCAGCGGGCAGACGCCGGCGATGCAAGTACGAGGAGCAGGGCAGGCCAGACTCTTCGGCAGAAGTGACGCCGAAGGCGATGCAGGAAGTGTAGCGGTCTAGGAGCGTAGCCGAAGTCTTAAGGTGAACCTGGAACCCGTAGCTGGGACCAGGATACACGTAAATACGACGTAGGGACAGTAGGTACGCTTAGTTATAGTAGAAGCGACGTTAGAGTAGCGGTGCCGGCCTCTCTGTCGGCCCCTTTATATACCGGGCCCTCCATCAGGCTGAGAGTCCGTTTATGACCATATTTGGTCAGGCTTTGCGAGTGCGGACGATGGCTTTCTCTGATTGGCCGAGCGTATGGGCGGTACTGTGACGCAACGCGGTAAGTACCGGACATACGTTACAACATATACACTATATATTTCAATATATATAAATATAATCACATATAATCATATAAGGAGTTGAGGGATAATGACGCAATTACATTGACAAGTAGTGTTGGTTCAATGCATTTTTGAAAATGTTTAGTGTTCTTGCTCGTCTAATTTCAACTGGCAGCGCATTCCACAAACGCACAGCCTGAACAGAGAATGATTTATCATAGAAGTTTGTGGAATGCGGTGGCATCTGCAATCTCAGATCCTCTGACGACCTCAGGCACTTTGAATGTGTGTCATGAAGGAACTTAAAATGTTCTTTGAGATACATGGGTGTGTTAGGATTGAACAATACATTGTATAGTAAGATTAAAATATGAGTATTCCTACGAAGACGAATCGGGAGCCACTTGAGTCTGCTACGAAATTCAGATACATGATCATATTTTCGTAAACCAAATATAAATCTTATACAAAAGTTTTGGAGGCGCTCAAGTTTATCAAGTTGCTCCTCATTAAGGTCAAGATAGCTGACATCGGCATAATCGAGTATTGGAAGAAGCAAACATTGTGCAAGCGCAGTTTTGGTGGATATGGGAAGAAAGTTCCGCAGCCTACGTAATGAACCTGCTGATGCAAATACTTTAGGGCTTGTCTCCCGCATCTGACGGCCCCAGGATAAAGTTCTATCCAGATAAATCCCCAGATTTTTTACATTATCTGCAACTGGTAAAATGTTGCCATCGAACAGAATCTGAGGCAGTAGTGACCAATAATTGATCTTAGAGATCATCCTGGAACTGCCAATCAGAATGATCTGAGTTTTGGTTGGATTAACCTTAAGTCCATAATTTTTACTCCACTCACAGATTTGCGCCAAGTCCGTATTAATAGTAGAAAACGCATTAGATATCGATTCTAATGGTGCCTGTGAGTATATTTGCAGGTCATCTGCGTAAAGGACAAAATTAAATGTTTGGAGATAGAATTTATGAAAATTGCGAAAAGTAATGGAGAGAGAACGCCACCTTGTGGTACACCGACAGTCGCATTACACCATGAAGAGTATGATTCTTCAACGCGTATACGCTGACGGCGTCCAAACAAGTAACTACGAAAATAGTCAATTACCGTTGGAGATATGTTAATAGAGCGGAGTATGCCAAGCAGTATGTGGAAATCCACGGTGTTAAAAGCATTGCTAAAGTCAAGTAAGGATAGAAGCGTGAGCTTTCCACAATCCATACCCAGCCTAATCTCATCGGTGATGTGAACCAATGCCGTGGTAGTACTATGACCAGGACGAAAACCGGATTGAAAGGGATTTAGGAGAGCATTTTTGTACAAAATTAAACTTTTACAAATAAAGCTTGCAGGTTTTCGGATACCGTTTTTAATTAAGCACGAACGCCGAAGTTGCGCAGACGCATCGCCATAAAATATTAACTTCTAGAGGAGGGGGGAAAGACGGCCCAGAGGAGTGGCGGGACCAGGGGAGGGGCTATGGTAAATTGCGGTTCCTCTCCCCCAACTAAGTAGTTGTGTATATACAAGACGTTCGACGACTTTTTGAAAGGAATGGCAGTATGGATATAGGTCGGAAGTCAGCGAAGGAACAGGGTTTGGGTTTCTTTGGCAACGGAATTATTTGTGCATCTTTCATCAAATTCGTCCATCAAAGTTGGACGAAGAGGTGAAATGTGCATTGAGTGCATCAAAATTTATGTCTTTGAGGATTGCGTCATTGCGCGACTTACCAACTCCCATCGTTCTAAGAAATTTCCAGACTTTTACTGGGTCTCCATTTTCAACAGAGTTGTGAATATGTTGGCGTTGTGCTTTCCTACACACCTTATTGCAGAGATTTCTTGCACTTATATATTTCTCCAAATTATAAGGGGTTGGACGACACTTATACCGCGCCTTAGCTGCAGCTTTTTTAGAAATAATGTTTTTGATATCGTCAGTCAGCCAAGGCGATGGAAGATGTTTTAACTTTATGGCTCTGATAGGCGCATGTATGTCGTACAACTGTATTCATTTTTCTGTAAATATTTGTACTTTGGTGTCTATGCAGTCTGAGACAAACAACGGACTCCAATCAAGCTTACTCGCATCTTCGCAGAGCTTCAAACGATCCATCCCACCGAAACTACGCTGCATAATAATCCTCGGTTTAGCCTTGGGTATTTTATAGGAAAGATAGGTCAAATCATGGTAGGAGAAAGCGTCGGCAGAGAATTGACCATGCTTGGAAACAAAGATAGGAGAGAGAGTCGAGGAGAGAAGGAACAGAGTGTGGAAAGTGATGTGTGGCATCAAGAGGAAGAACAGATAAATTACTAAAGTTTAAAATACTAATAAGAGTGGAAGATCTTGCATCCTGTTTTAAAATACAAGTGTTAAAATCGCCCATTATAATTGTGTGACTGTAAGAGGGAGTCAAAGTTTCTAGGAGGTGTTCAAATGAAGGAAAAAAGTTTAAACGTGACGAAGGGGAATAATAAACTCCTAGAAGAACTTTAGTATGATGAAGTTCCACTTCTAAGAAAAGATGCTCGCCGGCGTTAGCAGGTGGTGGCTGCGAAGAAGTGCTTACTACACGATATGGAATTTGGGCACGTAATTACATAGCAACACCACCACCTCCACCGACCGCACGATCATTTATTATGAGATGGAACCCAGGAAGAGAGTAGGAAGTTGAGGGTAGACATGGTTTTAGCCATGACTCCGAAACAAGAATAGCGTGTAAATTCTTACAGTCAAATGTTGCCAGCATATCCGGGAAGTGGGTGGGAATACTTTGAGCATTAATATGGACTACATTAAAGTTCCTCGGCACGTCAGAAAACTGAGACTGAAGATTATCAGCGAGCGAAGGCAAACTAGCGAAACTGTCATCGAGACTAGTAGCGGTTACAAAGCTATCATCATCACTGTTTGAGTCAGTCATTACAAATATGTATAAATATTTAATAACAATATACAATAATGTATGAATAAATATATAATAATAATATGTGTAGGTTATGTAAATATATATCAAAAATATAAATAATAAAAATTTTAATCTACCTAAAATGGTAAGTCCACCTGCCAGTTAAGTGTTACACAAAACATTAATAGTTACAATACAATAAAATTAATAGCACTGTGATAATTTAAAATAATAAACTAAAAAGAGTGCATAGGGTTCCCACCAAGATCTTAGGGTCCCAAGCCAACCTCACCTGCAAGTGGTGCACCTGCCGATCAACGGACGAGGCTCTGGCAAACAAAATATCCCGATAAGCGGCATTAGGCTCGCCACCTATTACGTGGGATCAAAACACTGGCGAAAAGTGGGCGTTTAATATGCCTCTGCCTACCCCTTCGGGGAAACAGGCGTGAGTCTATGTATGTATGTAAACTAAAAAGAAACGGTTTATAGGGTAGGATGTAAAGATAATTCTTATTAGGCTGGTTTCAAAGTGACGCGCGCGGCACGCGCCGTAGGCCAGCGCGTCTCAACAACGCGCGCATGACACGCGGACCACTGTGAAACAAGTTTTATCGCGCGTTTGTTTGCCATGTACAGTTGAGTACATCATGGACACATACCGACTAAGAGGAATTGCTATTTATTTTTTATGGTAAAGAGTGCAATAGCGACGTCGTCGCAGAAGATTGCAAATTGTTCCGTTTAAAGCCACAAGGATACTGAGAGTCGCCTTACGTTACTGAGAGTTACAGATTTATTAAACATTTTCGCCTTTCCAGATCTTTTCACGACATTAACAAATTATTAAGTATTATTTTTAGCATCCCTGTCCTTATACAATTGATCTGAGGCATCCCACAAACATCTTATACGAACTTCGTCGATCAGACGCCCCGTATCGAGGAACCATACAATAGTTACTCTTTTTAAATGTACGCAACAGCACGTGTGGCCCGCTTCACTCTGAAACGCTTCACTGCCAGTAGAGGAGCTCAGACGGCGCGCGCTTCTACGGCGCCGGCTGACGGCCGCGTGCGTCTCACTCGCGGCGCGTTTGAACTGCGTGACTGTGAAACGCTACTACTATACTAGTGTAATTCTAAGCGCGCGCGTCTGGACAGCGCCGCTCGACTGCGTGACTCTGAAACCAGCCTTATGGACCCTACTGACTGATCTTAATGGCTCATTCAATATACAACGTGTAATGGAAATAACGCACATCCTCAGACACCCCAATTAGAAAATCTTGTTACAATCATAATGCATGCATTGAAATATTTTTTTTATTTGCGTAAATAATGTTTTTTAAAGAAAGTATTAACTCAATTAAAAGTGAAAATCGTGGTCACTCTAAATCTGCGCACGCACACAAACGAAACGGTTGCTATGGTAAACAAAAAACAGCGATCTGATAGGAACGAATCACGATACGATATAACAAAATGCATGAAATTCAGTCTGTAAACCACACTCTGATAGAGTGGGGTTTACAAAAATGATGTTTGAACAATTTGTCGGCTACTGTTGATATTACCAAAGATATTATGAGTATTTCTTTCCATCACACTTTTAAGCTATGGAGTGGACAGTCGAATCATTTATTGTTTGTTATTAATATGCACGATCTATTGTTTCTTAACATCGTAAGTGACTATTGTGACTATCTTAACTTAATCAGATAAAATAAAAGAATATCAATGAGAGAAATAAACAAGAACGGCGTGTTTAAAGTTGTCTTGTGAATCTAAATACTTACAATAATAGAATAATAAAATAACTTACAGGCTTAAATCACATTTCTTTCGTCCACGTAGCACTTCAGTATTTCCTCACAAATCACATCTTTCCACTGTTTCAAAAGCAGCTAGTATCTTAATTAATTAACTACTCGGCACTATTTCTCTCGTCACAATAAACTGGTGATTTAATATTTCTCCACAATGAGAAAGTCCAGGGGTGACAAGTCAACATCAAGATGATGTTGAACTTTTCACTTTGTTGTTGAATGATTAAATTATACACCATTACACATTTTGTAAACAAGTGAACTTTTAAAAAGGTTTTCACAGCACTCACTGATAGAATCAGATAGATATTCCCGGTTGTACTTGTCATAACATGTCTAAGCACATCGCCCGCTGCGCTTGTCATGCGCCAACGCGAGCGAGACATTACGTCTCGCTCTTGCGTTCTTCTTCCGTTGTTTATTACCTACGTTAGTGAAAGATAGATGATAGACATTTTGGTGGTCAATTGTGAGCTATTGTTTTTGGCCGTCTATTGTGTTGTATTAATGTGTGCGTTTGTGTAAGTCAACGTGGAACCATTTAACAAATGCATTTAAAAATAAGCCGTTCTGCTTTGATTTAAGGTTTATTTTCGAATAGCTCAATTTATTTTTAAATTGTGTTGTTTTAATGTGTGCGTTTGTGTAAGTCAACGTGAAACCATTTAACAAATGCATTTAAAAATAAGCCGTTCTGCTTTGATTTAAGGTTTATTTTCGAATAGCTCAATTTTTAAAATAATGAGTGACAACAATTTACGTTATTTTAATTATTTTAAGACTAAAATTAAACAATATTAAAAATGACGGAAATGGATTCAGTTGCCGATTCTGAACAAAGTACTTTCAGGATGTGCATTTAAACTTGTTACATGTTGTATTTTGTAGTTACGCTCCCTAGTTGGTCATTTTGTTTTTTTGATACTAGTGATAAGAGCGGTAGCAGGAGATCGCTGTGGCAACTAAACTAAATAATATTTATTCATTTTTATCACAATTTTGCTGCCGGCTATATCTGTTACGTTATGAATATAGAACCGATAGGATACGGATCGTATAGGTATTGATATCAATATGGGTTACGATATGAATAAAAGTCGAAAAGCGTTATATCAAAACATGAAATCCTAAAAGGAGACACCTAAATTTCGCCGCATTTGGTCGCTATATCAAACTAAAAAGATATCAAAGAGTTCAGTTTTATTAGGCTATAAACTTAATATTTATTTATGGTCAGATTGCTCGATAGGAATCATTTTGCAAATTCTACTGGCAGTAAAACAGACATGTTTGGAAATTAATTTTGCAATAACTAGAAATAAAAAGCACACGGAGGTTTTACTCGAGCACTTAAATGGATGCCATTCATATATCAAGACATGGCGCGTTTATGAGTTACCTGGGAGCTATCACTATATTTACCGTACGGTAACTTACCTAACGGGCGGTTGGCAACGTTTTGTTTTGTACTGCATAGCTCTCATTCACTTTTCAAAGAGTTTTTTATTATGCATTACCGTGCTTGAATGAATTTATATACAAAAATATTTATACTTAGATACATTTTGGGCGTCTTTTATTATGAAATAATTGAATTGTGAAATCATATTGAATCCACACGTTCAATAATGTTAAACCAACGAATTGTAAAACCATTTGTCCAAATATTTCCGTGGGAGCAAATGTCAAAACAATGTCGATTAACGGCATTTTCAAAACGGACGGTTGATATGATCACTACAATTTTTTTTTTATTGTACAAAACTGAAAAAAAATCTGAGTTTTATTGCCCATTGTCATAGTTCTGCGCTCTTACACGTGGCACTATATCGATAAAATAAATAAGTAATTTGTTATTTCATAACCGTCACTTTGTGACCTAAGTAAATAAGTTATTTTTACTTCGTCTTTCTATCGACACCATACGTGTGCGCCAACCGTTAGTAGAGGACGCGTGCCAAGAAGTTCCCGAGCGCTAGTGACACACGCAATATTAAGTTGGCCGACAAGTGGCATAGAGTAGGTTTACCTACCTGTTTCCCGGAGGGGTAGACAGACTACGGAACGCCATTAGCAACGATCCTGACATACCTCTATATAGTATATATAATAAGTAATAATATAGCTATATAGTTAATAATTGATCGATGACGATATTAAGGACTTTCATCACGCGGGTTGGTACAGTTCACATGTTTTTCAAGAACATTATGGAGAACTCTCAAGCATGGAGGTTGCCTTGCTATATTTTCTTTTACAGTTAGCAAACGATAATTTTATTAACAATTAAATATGCTCTTAGTTTTGAAATTTGAGCAGTGCGCCTCATGGAATTCAACCCAAGACCCTCTACGTAGCGGTCTGTTGGTATCTCCACTTAGCTAAGCAGCGATTATACTCTTTCAAGAGGACATTCAACTTCAGATTCCAACTCGCAGAAGTGCCCGGAAATTTAATTTGATTTCGGTTAGTAGTTTAATACAACAAATGTTTCGGAACACCTGAAGTAATTTTAAGTCTGTTTTAGTTCTTGTTCCAATGATGCAGAGCGAGAGAGAAATATCTGTTTGGGAATTATAAATAGATTTATGGTTGTTATTGTAATGTTTGTATAATAACGCTTTTAATTGAATTTGATTTCATAGTTTTATACATACATACGTATATTTTATACGATGGAATGACATGACTAAAGTTCTCAGTTACGGGCATTTTTATATCTCAATGGAGACTTCTTGACATGCAATGTAAACCAAATATGATATCAAATCGACTTATTATTTTTACCTTTATAATAGAGTGAGATATTCAGTTCATAAGATGGTTTTTTTTCTGAGCTCCTCACTATGTCTAGAATCTTTTGGTAAATAAAGTGTTCTACCTGACAGCGTGGCGTGATTAATCCCAGGCCTCCGTAGGGCCAAAGGGTCGATGTATCCAAACTAATGAAATAAAAAGTAACGGACTGAATTACATCTGCCTCTGGAAGTCGTTGATCTTTCCCACTTGACATCTCATGACTCAGAGCTAATCCAACAGATAAACAAGTCTATTCACCTGACTTAAAAGGGCCACGATCTATTACAAATAGATCGTGGCCCTTTTAAGTCAGGTTATGTTACATGTTACTTACATATCCTTTTGACCTAAATTTAAGGTATTTGCGACTTGTTCATAGGACAGTTGCGGAGCCTTACTGATTGAATAAAGGATAGGCTGGCACGTCTGCGAAGTCAGCTGCTTCAGGCCAATCAGTTTAAAGGAACTTCTTTGCATTCAATGCAAGACGACGCTGACCACTTAAAGTAAGGTTAGATAACATTGCCAAACAATTTGTCTCTTTCCCTCGTCTCTTATCTCCTTCCGTTCGCTCAGGGTTGGTAGCGATTTGATCTGTTTCTTCCCTATTGCTTCTGTAATCTTCTTATAACACAGTCGGCGTGACGCAGGATTGCCTGTTTGTGGGTCGCTAGATACACTGACACCATTGACATTAAAAAAAGGAGAAGAAACTAGAGTTTACCCACGGCTTCGCTCGTGATTATCGCGACAAAAGAAGCCCATGTGTTTGTGTGATATATATGTTATGTTACTACAACGTTTCATCAAAATCTTTGACTGACTGACGAATGACTTTGTCCTTTTTGGGTTTCATTAGCCTGATAACAGTGTCCCAAGCTGGAGGTACATTCCAACCATCTTCCCTATTGAAATTAAAAAACATCCTAATTTCAATAGGGAAGATGGTTGGAATGTACCTCCAGCTTGGGACCCTGTTATCAGGCTAATGAAACCCAAAGGGGACAAAGTCACCAGAAGACATCAAGACACAGTGAGCACATTCTGCGTAGATAGTAACACCAATAGTTGAAAAAAGTACGGGTACTTTGAGATAACTTTTAAATTCAAGACAAAGACAAATATCACCTCAGTCTGCCGTGAACATGAATCCTGTAAAGAATTCGAAACGTCGGCTAGTAATAAAAATGTAGTTTCTAGATCTTTCGGTTTAAAAGTAATAACAAATAACCAGTGAAAGTAATATAACGCGATAAAATCCGTAAACTGTAGTTTAATTTCAATCTGAATACAGTTTACCTTATTATGCGTCATATTTAATATTGCATATTATCACAACGTAAATTGCAAAAACAAATATAAAAAAATAGGAATAAATTCACTTCTGCACTATAACTAACTATTAAATAAAGTAATAGGCCATGAATTTTCTGTTTACACTGTACAGGCAGCGCTGGTATAATTGGTTGCATGATGACATGCACAATGTATATTGATACATTAACACGGCCGGTGAATAATATACAGCTCATTAAGCCGTGTTTTATAACAAGCTACGGCGCAAACGTCACGGATCTTGAGTGCGAACTTACGTACAAGAAGACTTTTATATAAATTAATAATAATATGTCCTGCATCACCTTCGCTGCGAATACCTTACCAAGATGCGGGTAAAGTAACGTGTTTGTTCCCCGATTCAACATAATGTTGTGCAATATATAACGGCTATTAACGCGTTTTAATAAAGTCAATATTTTAATACAGAATTTTTAAAACGCCTTACTGGCTATAATACTGTAGCCCGCTTCCAAGAAATTGTTTCTAAGAATTGCTCTCTTTATCATGGTTTCACGTCCTTGCATTTCAAACGCGGCATACCGAAATATAACTGTAGCAAACAAAAATATTAGTTTTTCTTTCAGTCTTATTTCTATTCTAAACGCGATAATTTGTGAAGAGGATGGATGTAATCGTGAATGATTATTGATTATTAGGGTAAGTTCCCCAGTGGCAGACACCAAAGGTTTTTAGGAAATAAAATAAAAAAAATACTACGAGAAATGTAACTTTGCTTATGAATTTGTTGACTCAACAAATCATCAAATCTAAATCTATCAACAAAAATACGATTTCTGCATAAATACAATCAGGAATCTCGATTAAGTATTGGTAACAAAAATGTGTATTGTAAATACTGGCACCTAGTACCAGGCACACAATTGGTTTACAGTCAAGCGCCGAACATCTGCAAAACATCGAACATTAATCACATATTTATTCGTCTGCAGATTTAGAAACGTCTGCAAAAGCTTCAAGAGCGACCTATAGTATCTGGAGTACTGTACACAGTCTTCATCATGTTTTTTTTTTCTGCGTTGAATATTTGAGATAATTACATCATTTTGTTAGCGCACTTCCACTTGGCACTTTAGCGTTCATAAGTTTTATTTTTCTATACTTTTCACCTATTTCTATTTTATACTTAATGCCCTTTTCATTCCTTTTTTTACTGAGATTACATGACTTTTTTTCTCTTCAGCAACAATTAATTTAGGGTGACGATGTTAAAGTTTCCCTAATTTGACTTTTCGAAACATTATATTTATCGATATATATCGTGTGATACGAGAGAAGTGTGGTCTGAAAGAAGATGTAGTGACAAAGATTGAAAAAGGAATGTTGCGTTGGTTTGGACATTTGGAACGGATGAATGAAAGAAGGAATACGAAAGGACTGTATCGTACGAGAATGAATGGAAATGTCGGTAGGGGACGCCCTAGGCGGACGTACGCCGACCAAATAAGTGACGTACTGAAAAAGGGCCAAATTAAAAGTACCCATAACCGACGCGCATGCATGATGAGGATATTGAATGTCGAGGAAGCAAAAGAGGTATGTTTGAACCGAAGCATGTGGCGTTCTATAGTCTCTGCCTACCCCAATGGGAGACAGGCGTGACGATATAGATAGATAGATAGATATATTTATCGATCTGCTCATTGTGGAAGCAGGTAATGGTGACAATTTTAGAATAATCTGAACAACTGCTTAACCCAAACTAGTCGACGGCTTCATACTGCTGGTTAAAAGTTTTTTGATAGAACCTTTAGGAAATCGCACTTTGAAACCAGATCCCTAGACAAGTTTTCATCACAGGGCTAGTGTTTTAAACTTTCATTATTTAATACCCCAAAAAACACATAATTCTTATAACTATGTATAAATACTTAAAACTACAAATCATTCATAAACTCGCCGGTGCTACGGGACATCTTAGTATCCGGTGCTAGTGGCCCGGCAATCTTCAAAATTACGAGTATTATTAATCGATAATGGACATTAAGAAAATCTTTCATATTTTAAGAATCCCGATGGCACTTTATATTGATTGATAATTAAAAATAACTTGTTAATATAAAACCTTATATAGAGTACTTGCTTAAGAATAACGTGACGCAATGCTATGCCACCATAAATAGCAAAATACTGCTACTACTGTGCCCAGTCGCAGCACTGGAAAACCGCATCTCGTGATCCTGTACTGATATGTTCTGCCACACCTCTTTCACGTGTTTTAAAATCGTAAGTATTATTACTTTTCGAGATAGTGTTACGAAACTTCCCCTCTTTCACGAAAATTCTACTGTACAGATTTATACTTAACGAATATATATTTATGTAGGTTGCCTTTTGTTGCCTAAGCAACATCCACTTGGGTGAAGCCGCGAACTGTAGGTATCAAGTGCTATGCTTTTTAAGTATTTAAAAAAACTGTGCAATGATTTCAAAGACCCTTCCGAGCACGGTCTAAAACATATAGTAACATTTTAAGCATGGTACACAGAGTAAATGCGTATCACTGATCTCGTCATAATCGGTTATAATATATTGTGAATTGTATTTCTATAAATTCAGCTCGAACATCATGCTTATCGTAATTATAAAGTTTATTTTTGGCAACAATTCAGATTATGTTCATTATAAAAAGTCTTTTATCCTTACTAATATGTAGTTAACCGTGTTCATCATTGACCTTTGTAGCTCACGGGTAATTGGTCTTCTTTGTTCTTAAATCAAAAATGTGGGCGACCGTATTGCCGACCAAGTTACATGTTATTATTTAAGATTTCATGTTACGCCTAAAAGCCCCAAAAATAACGTTTAATTCCAGCTGTAAGAATAATGCCCGCATGTGTGGGCACTTTATGAAAATTCCATCAATGGACACAGCGAACGTTCAGACTCGAAACAACAATTTATGGGTCACACAACGTACTGTCGCGTGTGTGGATCGAACACACAACACTTAGCATAAAGTTAAGAGGAACTATACGAACTTGTCCGTGTGGTGACGGATTAAGAATATGGATTGTCACCACCCCATATCATCCCATGGGTGTCGTTAAAACCAACAGAGGGAGCTTATTATGTAGAGAACAGCACTGTAAGAGAAGGAAAACTTGATACAAACCCTATACCAACCCGTTTGGCCAGCGTGGTATAGTAGGCCAATTCCATCCTTTCAAAGGAGAGGCCTAGTCCAGCAGTGGACTGTTAAAGGCTGATGAAGTAAGTATACTAACTTTCAATCAACGAACACAAAAAAATCTTTAACTCGTAACAAGTGTTTATGGATCATGCCAAGATTTGTTAACTGTGGGGATCGAACCTACAACACGCGGTGCAATGTAAACTTTAGATGGTATCTGGGTCAACTACGTGGGTCTCAATGAGGAACACTTTGTACGATATATTGAGTTTCATTTAAACTAGCTTCTGTTAGGAACTTCGTCCGCGAGGAACATGCTTTATATAGTCTTCATACCAACTTTGAGCCCTTAGCTACGAAGTGATAATTTGGAGAGTATATTCTTAGTGAGTGCAAAATGTGCAATTATTACATGACTCTATTTCTTGCTATTTAACCTCTCGAGCGCCAGGCCACCGTTTTACGGTGGACACTCTTACCCCCGATAAGCGCCCGCCGACCGTTATACGGTGGTCTCGTACTTGTTCCATTCAATGTTCAAATGAAACGCCAAAACAATGTCTGTCTCTTTTCAATGTATACCATTTTGAAGCGTATGAAACGATTGACAGATCTATGCAATAAAAATGCTTATTTTCAACGTCAGTAAAAACAAACAGTCAGCTAAACTCATCAGCTGTTAGTACACTTCGAGGCGTGCTTACACTATTTCGCTTCCAAATCATTTTTTTTCCATATCTTTCTTATTTTACGTATTTCAATTAATAGAATAGCTCATAAATATTATTATTAGAAATTTCCTACCGCTATGAATGCCTCTACGAGGGTCAAACTGAAAGTTCTTAGAACTGGCCACTTATAAACAATATAATAAAAAAAATATTCTAAAATTTGAAAATAGAACTCTTTGCCAATATTACTGAGTATATATTTCATTCATTTGTCATTTGTTTTACGATTTGGCGGCAAATTGAAAATTGTCTGTGTCACGTCAACATGAATTTAACACGAGAAAATTTTCGTGCAATGATTTTTTATGACTTTCGATGTCATTTAAGTCAACAAGAAAGTTATGATAGACTACTATTGGCCTTTCACGATGAAGCCCCATCTCGTGCGACTGTTTACAACTGGTTTAATGAGTTTAAACGTGGTCGCACTAATCTCACTGATGATGTACGTGAGGGACGGCCTTCTACGGCGACGACTGAAAATAACATCTGTGTTGTGCGGCGTATGATAGAGACTGACAAAAGAGTGACCTATCAGCAGATTCGGACAAGCTTAGGCATCGGTATGAGTCAAGTGCACAAAATCCTCCACGAACATTTAGCGGTCAGGAAGCTTTGCGCCCGGTGGATACCTCATAATTTGACTAAGGCTCAAAAACTCCATCGTGTGGATTGGTGCCGTAAAATGATTGAAAGATTTAACGGAGGTGACTCAAATGCTGTGTTCGACATACTAACAGGTGACGAAAGCTGGATTTACTGTTATGATCCTGAAACCAAAAGACAATCTGCTCAGTGGGTGTTTCCTTTCGAGGAGTTGCCAACTAAAGTGAAGAGAGATTGAAGTGCGGGAAAAAAAATGGTGGCCTCGTTCTTTGGAAGGATAGGTCATTTCGCAACAATTGTGTTAGAGGATCAAAAAACAGTTTCTGCAGAATGGTACACTACCAATTGTTTGCCACTTGTCTTGGAAAAAGTTCGAGAGAAACGACCTCGCAGTAGGATCCTCCTTCACCACGACAACGCCTCGTCGCTCACCGCCAAGCGAACGATCGACTATTTGGCGACATCAAACGTTGAATTACTGGGTCACCCGCCGTATAGCCCCGACCTCGCGCCTTGTGATTTTTATTTATTTCCAAAAATTAAAGAAAAACTTAAAGGAAAGCGGTTTATGAATGCTGAAGTGGCTGCGTATCGCGATGCCATTGAAGAGACCCCTAAGGACGAGTGGGCAAAGTGCTTTTCCCAGTGGTTCCATCGCATGCAGCGGTGTATTGACGTCAATGGACAATATTTTGAAAAGATATAATAAAACTAATAACTGGCTAATGTAATCAGTTTTTGATTTTCTAAGAACTTTCAGTTTGACCCTCGTAATTGGTCAATACATTCATTTTTCTACAATAACATCTATTTTACACATTTGTTTGATAAAACCGTTTGAATTACTTACGCTTGTTCACAAAGTTAGTTAATTCTATAAACACAATAAAGCAAATTTCATGTAGATTCTAAATATATTTGTATTGATTAGTGTTCTGAAGTAAATAAACGTCGAAATCGGCATTTGAACGCTGCCCACCAACATTCACACATACGCTAAATTTGACGTGGGCGCTTATCGATTATATGACATTTGACGTTTGGGCGCTCGAGAGGTTAAGATGAATGTGATGATTTTGGTCACATTGACGGAGATTAAGTTATATCTACTTTTAATCTATACTCGACTGAATTATCTATATCGATTGAATATGATTTGTTCCGTTTACATCAGAACCAAAACATCAAACCAAACACGTCCACTACTGAACATAGGCATCCTCGAAGCACTCCTCACAGACTGATGTTGAGCCGCTTGCATCCAGCCTCTGAATGATCCAATCAAGACCGTTCGTCCATCTTGCCTTGGAAAGCCTGCCAGTGCTGAGTAACCAGGTATGTGCTGCCAGAAATTTCCCGCCCAACGAAGTAGTCTATTCATGACATATTCATTAACTATTGCATAAAGCCTGCAGAAACGAATAAATACACAAATAGTCGTGACGATAAAATCGAATAAAATAGCTGAATTTCTTTCTCTTTTAATTTATATAATGCAGAGACACAGCTTTCTTTATCACAAACTTGTAATAGTAGAGACAAAGTTATTCATTCAATTCGTTCCACGTACATACTAATGGCCGTATCCATCAAATATCTCATAACGTATTAGTGGAATAATTTATATTACTAAAAATAACGTCAGCTTATTGTTGTGGAATTCATACGCAAACTATTTTTATTTTGAGAAGTAAGGAAACTCACTCACAATCTATAGGTATACATTTTAACAAATATGAAAAATCATAACCTTGAATTTTTTTGTATTATTTTGTAGGATTGTAATAAACGGTACATACTTAGGTAAGTATGTACCGTTTGTTATTATTAGGTAATAATATTAATTCTTATTATGTTTCAGAACGGCCGCGAAGACCACGTAGCTTCGTCCGTAACATCGTCATATTAATGACGATGTTATGGACGAAGCTACGTGGTCTTCGCTGCCGTTCTGAAACATGTGTGTACGTCTAGTGACGTACACACAATTAGGTAATAAACATTATCTCATTTTCTATACTATACTAGCTGACCCGGCGGACTCCGTATCGCCTTTTTAAGGTATTTTTTTTATTCCTTTTTTTCCAAGAAATTTCTGAAAAAGTTACCAGGGCTTAATCTACAATATCAGAGTTTATAAAAGTATAAAAATAAACGACCATTGATGTTTATATGTATTTATGTATGCATAGATAGATGACCCAGAAAAAGTTGTTTTGGCATATAAATTATTTCTAGGGTTAAAAAATAACTAACTTATTGTAAGTGAAAATGTGGTAAATGAGTCAAAGAGGATATTAACTGATCTAAAGATGTGATAAATTTACTAATATGGCTATAACAAATTATGGTTAGTGTTAAAAGAGTGAAAATTAAGGGTTTTTTATATTTTTAATGTCACATCATAAAGAATTGGTAATAAAAAATATTGCAGAAGGAATAAAAATTACCTATATGTTTCGGTTACATCACCGTTATGACTTAAGAGGTTTGAAAAATAGATTACGACCGATTCTCAGACCTTTTTTTTTTTTTTTTTTTTTTACGAGGTGGAAAATCCCTTCAGATCTCCGACTCTTGGGGGAAATAAGAGCCGGAGTATGTGGTGTTTCCACTAAAAACCACCTCGACTTCCGCCATGTACCCGTGTGTCGGAGGGTGGGGCATCAGCAAAGCACTCGTCGCCACCCTCCGACGGGTATTGGCCTACCAGATGGTCAGGCGGGCCCCAAAACCCCCTTGGCGACGGATTAAGGTGTTGGACTCCGCCGCCAAAACGCCCAGCGGCCGCAGAGGATAGGGAGGACGGCAACGCAACACCGCATCTCCTCTTCCTCTGCGGCCCCACCGCGACGCATCGAATGGTGCGCCCCCATTTGGTCGCGGGAGATAGGGCGCGCGGCAACGCAACACCGACACGCCTCTCCTCCCGCGACCGCACCCGACTGCGAGGGACAGACAGAACTGTCCCCCGCACCCGCACCGTTGGACGCATCCTGCGCAGGCCCCTCCAAGCCCACGCGGAGCGTCCCCTCCTGGATCCCTCTTAGCTTCACCGCGGGTGACCAATCCACGGTTACTGAGCCCCCCCACCACGACAAGGTGGAGATCCCACGGGGGGGACCCATTCTCAGACCTAAAGAATATACATAAAAAGGGGTTTGGGTAATTTTGTATGAACCAGTGGCATGATTTTTTTTGAGCGGCCACTTAATTTATTGTTGTTGACGTATAGTAATATGTATAATAATAATGACTCATAAAATAACTTAGCCCTAAGTAATATCGGAGCTGAAATATATGATATCGAAGTAGGAAGAATTTCAACATCATGTCGTCTAAATAAAGACGTAACCACGTATATGTATTGTGAAAAAATACAGCACGCATGGCACAATACATACATTCATAAAGCTACGCGTGTTATTGGAGGAGTATGTACGGCATTCACCATCATCATATCAGCCACATGACGTCCACTGCTGCTCCCCCAAGGTTCTCCACACAGACCGGTCTTGAGCCGCCCGCATCCAACCGCCTCCCGCGATCATGACGAGATCGTCGGTCCACCTTGCGGCGGGCCTACCTCTGCTGCGTCTAAATTTAAATGTTTTTATGATTTGTGTTTCCCACAAAGACTTTTTGTAATACATGTAAAATGCAAACCTCAATGGATATCGAGAGGCATTCGTGCCTGCAGTAAAAAGAAGAAGAATTTGTTATGGCAACTTAGACTGAACCCCACTACTGAAAATAAACAGAAATATAAAAATTATTGTAAAATATTTAAAAAAGTTATTTCACTAACAAAGCGTGCACAAAACAATTACCGAATAAAATCATCTAATAATAAAAGCAAAGCAGCATGGCGAATAATAAACAAAAGCATATTAAAAATGCCTAAAGAATCGATCGCTAATATTAAAATTAATGACAATTACATCAAAGATCCAATACAAATAGCTAATGAATTTAACAATTATTTTATACAAAAAGTCAAACCAATTCAGGGTGCTGGTAAAAACGCTAAAAGTTTAATTCATTCTCAAATAAATTCATTGTTTCTTGCACCAAGCATGCCCTGGCAAATAAATAAAATAATTAGAAATTTAAAAAGCACCAGTAGTGTGGGACATGACGGCATTACTACCAAAATCATTAAGTCAGTGAACGAAGAAATCTGTCATCACTTAAGTCATATTTTGAATCTCACTATCTCAACAGGAATATACCCAAAAGATCTTAAGTTAAGTGTCATAAAGCCCGTTTTTAAAAAGGAAAACAAACAATTATTGGAAAACTATAGACCCATTGCCTTAATACCCATATTTTCGAAGATTTTTGAGAAGTATCTTTATAATGAAATAAATGATTATTTTGAAAAAAGACAACTTCTTTGTAAGGAGAAAAAGGGTTTTCGTCAAAATAAAACTATTAATATGGCCATCTACGAATTCATAAAACATTTTATTACTCACGTCGACAAAACATCACCTGTCTGCGCTATATTCTGCGATATGTCACAAGCCTTTGACTACGTAGACCACAAAATATTAGCCAGTAAATTAGACGCGTATGGCATAAGAGGTAAAGTGCTAGATTTAATTAAATCCTATCTTGAAAACCGCCAACAAGTCACTGAAATCACTAGATTAAATCTAAAGACTAAAACTGAGGAAACATACACCTCAATGCAGCGCTATGTGCCATACGGCGTTCCCCAAGGCAGTGTACTCGGACCTCTATTGTTTATTATTTACATCAACGACTTGCCATGTGCAACGACTCAACAAATGACATTATTTGCTGATGATAGTACTGTGACAATTGCATGCAAGGACATTAATAACTATAATTTTGACATTAACAATTCTTTGACATCTATAATCTCGTGGTTAAATAATAATAATTTGAAAATTAATATGAATAAAACTAATTTAATGCATTTTGGCCAAAGACTTCCTGATCCGACAAATATAATTTTAGCTTACGATAGTTATATTGTAAATAAAGTACATACTGCCCGTTTCCTAGGCTTAATAATAGACAGTAAACTTAATTGGAAAGTACAAATTGAAACACTTTGTAAGAAAATCAGCAGCCTGTCATATGCACTTTATAAACTAGCCCCCACTATCAACACTGATACACTACTCATGGCATATTATGGTCTTGTTGAGTCTGTACTCAGATATGGCATAATTTTTTGGGGAAATTCTACTAATAAAGATATGCCATTTAAAATGCAAAAACGATGCATACGCGCTATGTTTGCGATCCAAAGCACTGAGAGTTGTAAGCCACTATTTATTTATCATAAAATTTTAACACTACCATCACTCTATATATTAGGAGTGGCACTGTTTGTAAAAACTAATGCACATATGTTTCCTAAATTAGCAGATACTGTTAAACGTAATCGTCGCGACAACAACAGACTTTGTATCCATGCTGCTAAAACTGCGCTGTTGCATAAAAGCATAGTTTGTATGGGTCCAGTAATTTATAATAAAATTCCTAATAGCATTAAGCAGTTAAATAAAGACTTATTTAAGAAAGCATTAAAGCTTATGTTGACACAGAAATGTTACTACAATATTCATGATTTCCTAAATGACCAATCTCTGTAACTGTATGTATTATCAATTATTATTATTATTTTATTATTTTTTTATTATTGCTGTATCTAGTCATGTATAATAGTTATGAATTTTCTTTGTTATTTGATCATCAGTTTTTCTTTTTATATGACTGCTGGCATTTTGTACACCTGTAAAGGTCAAACATGCTGATACAAATTTATATTTAAGATCTAATATGCATTTCTCACAATGTACTATTTTTTCACACATGTTTCAGCAAATAAACAAATCTTTATCTTTATCTTTGCTATGCTCCTGATACGCGTCAATTAGCGCGTCAATTTAGGCGCTACGTAGATGTGGCCAACGTTTTAACGCGTTAAATAATTATTAATTCCCAACGCAATTTTTTAACGCGTAGTTTGCCATCGCCGTTAACGCTAACGCAGGTGCAAATGTCTAAGTAATATAGAAATTAATGTTTGGTTTGAACCACCCTTACGACTGAAAAATAGATTACGCCAGAATCTCTGACCTTCTGAAAATACGTATAAAACTACACACAAATTGGTCCAGCCGTTTCCGAGGAGTATTGTGACTAATGATTTTTTGTCACCGGTATGCGCCTGGGTGGATAACTCTGTAGTGATATGATTAAATTACTAATGTGGCTATTTAAAAATAAGTGTTGGTGATAAAAGGGTGAAATTAGGGGTTTTTTGTATTTCCAATGTCACTTCATAAAAAAAAGAAAGACCAACACAGAAAAGAAAAATATTGGGGTTAGACCATTCTTGTGACTTAAGGGTCAGAAAAATAGGTTAAAACCGATTCTTAGACCTACCAAATATGCATATAAAATTTCATACAAATCGGTCCAGCCGTTTTGGAGAAGTATTGTGACTAACAATGTGAAAATAATTTTTGACACCGACAGGCGCTAGGCGCATAGCGCTGATTACTGATCTAGCGATAAATTCAAATTCAATTCAAATTCAAAATCATTTATTCATATAGGTTACAAAAGCGACGCTTATGAACGTTAATTCTCTTTTTTTACAACCAGGTTCGGGATGGTAGGGCTATGAGTAGAGCCTGGAAGAAACTCATGCCACACTTTTAAAAACAGAATCTTAATTTTACAATTTGTGGTACCATGATTGCTGTCACAGCGAAAACACTTGGCGTCATTGATTGGAAATAAATGAAAGAAAAAATATAAAATAAAGCAAAACATGCAATTACTACAATAATAAAACACTATAGCTCTGTAGTATAGATGTATCAGCAACCAATAGGTTAAAGAATTTTGTGAAGGTGACAAGTAAACAATGATATGATCAGAGATAATTAATGATAAACTACATTCAACAAATCATAAAAATATACAAATCCTGCAAAATCATGTGTTCACGAGGCACCTCCACTTAACATGTCACTTATCAAAACGAGAATTTACAAAATTTTATAAGATTAAATTACCTACTAATATGGCTATAAAAATTTGGAGTTGGTGATAAAAGTGTGAAAAATAAGAGTTGCAACTATTATATATTGCGACATCATAAAAAAATAAAAATATAAAAAAATACCAAAAAATAAAAAAATATTTTTTACGGTTGGCAGCCCTTATGATTTGGGGGTTCGCAAAATAGATTACGACCGATCCTCAGACCTACCAAATATACATACAAAATTTTGTCGCACGAGTGATTGATTTCCACGGGGTAGCCGGGATCGATCACTCGCCGAGCAATTAAAGAGAGATAATTAGGTTGTCTTACGGGAAATAAATAAAAAATATCACCAGGAAAGTTTAAACTCGCGTTATATTCCAGTTACACAATGGCTTTAATTACACAAAAAAACTGACACTTGAGATTAGCCGACGAGACAATTATCCAGGGCGTGGTGGTAGCTTGGCACTTCACAGGTCTTCAGATGGGGTACTCAGCTTTGGTCGTGTTGTCCCGGAGCAAAAAGGCCAAACCACGTGTGTCCCCGGTATATATAAGGCCGGCGAGCGGGAGTGGGCGAGCGGGGCTCCCCACTGCTGTGCGTCACTCGTAGCGAGGCTCGCGAGCGCCGGGGCACGACGTCACACACCCCCCCCGTTAGGCCGGGATTTTCCCTAAGGAAAATTCCCTAGCCCAACGGGCGTAGCAGCCCTGAAGATACTCCCTGAAATTAGAGAAAACAAGGGCATGAGTACCTTGAACAAGTGACAACCCTATACGCTAATTAGGATAACTAAATAATAATGACCCACGCTTGCATTCTTCACGCGTACAACGGCAGTCTGAATTTGAACATAAACATTTATCATTCATAATTCATCACACATACCTACATGTAAATGCCAAGGCCAGTGTAATAGCTTAATATTAAAGATAACAATCTATGGAGAAGCGCTTAGGGTAATTATTAGGTAATAATGATTTGTAGATATAAGAAACTTGATCTAGCCCTACGACTTAAAAATCTTGGGTTCGGCCTTTGCCACTAGATAAGTAAACTTTTTGAATATAGTTAGGTGTAACAACAGATTTTTCGTAACGATGAACAAAAATAATATAAGCCGCAGACACGACCGGACCGCTCAATGTCAAAGGAAAGAAATTAATAAATATTTTGCTCCAATTAATAACTACAACACGACCAGTAAACACCTTTTGAATGCAAACAATGGTGAATCATTAGTTTTTTTTTTTATCGGCGCGTCGCTGAGTGAACGCGCGTGCGTCATAACGACAACTAGGTAGGTACGATCTAAATGGTAGGTACTATTCGACTGTTCCGAGCTCGCGACGCACTTTTAATCACCCTGAATGTTTATAAAGTACCTATAATATCAATTTGATTATGGAATTTATACAGAATTAAGAATAACAACAGAACTTCAGAACAAGGCACGGCGAAAAACAATACGCCAATCAAGATGCATTTCAACAGTTAGATTTGTGGAAAGAAAATACACATGCGAGAATCGAACCACAGACCGATCCGACAACAACTTTTTAACCACTGAGCCATAACTGATAGTTAGATAAACAACAGATTCTTTGTAACAATATTACATGTAATAAACTTTATTACAATTTATAACTGAAACATTTATTCATTTTATGTTAGCATGTTTACATAAATCATTAACACAACACAATGCTTTATCTTGTGAGCTTCGACTCGAAAACAAAAGAACCATTGTTGGCCTTCACAAATAATTATGTAGGTAATTATAACTTTGTATAGATATGCGTCTTACATTGTTGTTTTTATACTTTTATTATTCTTTGTAATTAATCAACTTTAAATCCTTGATGTGCCATTCGCCTAAAGGTTTTCCAGCCATGTCGTTAAGTTTGTATACTAGAGGTGACTTTTTTGAGGCAATCTTACATTTAATAAATTTAGGCGCCAATTTCTTGCTAAAGTATTTATCCTTGACACTAAGTAGAAACGTTCTGCGCCAAACTATATCACCGACATTGAATTCTGCCGGTTTACGGCGAAGATTATAAGATGAACAATTTCGTTGGTGGGCCGACAACAGAGCTGAATGTACCTTCTCGAAAATAAAGCCAAGCCAAAAAAGCCTAAGGTTTCGGCATAGCCGTCCCATGGTTCAAGCACCATATTGGAATTAAATTCCTTGTCAATATACTGAGAACCACATGTTATGACCTCCCTACCAAAACCAAGGAAATTAGGAGAATAACCAGTAACCTCACTAACTGCGCAGTTAAGGGCGAATTGAACTTTAGTGATTAGAGTGTCCCAGATTCGATGATCAGATTCTATGAAAGTTGAAATAGCTGTCATAATGGTCTTGTTGTAACGTTCAACTGAGTTAACGTGGGGAGTATACAACGGTGTAAAATGCAAATTTGGAATTTTATATTTTGACAACATACTTTTAAAGGTTGCGCTAATAAATTGTTTACCGTTATCCAAAACAATAGTAGATGGAATTCCATGCACCAAAAATACATTTTCCTCTAGAATTTTTGTTATCACTTCTGCAGTTGCCCGTTTAATGGGGAAAAGTAAACAATATTTAGAGAAACAACAACTGACCACAAATATAAAAGTGTTTTGTTTTCTGCTGGGAGGCAATGGACCAATCAAATCAATACTAATCGTCTGAAAGGGCTTTTGACATGATTTGGGTTTTCCCATTAGACCTAAATTTGGGTGATTTTGGTGTTTATGGGTGATACAAGGTTCACATGAACTGACGAACTTGACAACATCGGTGTACATACCAGGCCAAAAGTAATTAAGTGCGAGACGTTTGTATGTCTTAAAAATACCCAGATGTCCAGTAGTGGGCGAAGAATGATTCTCCCTTAGAATGTCATTTCTTTGGTCAGACGGAATAACCTCTTTCCATTGAAATTCTCTAGTGAGAGGGTTTAATGTTTTTTTAAAACAATACAATTTATTGTTTATTACTTGATAGTTAACAAAGGAAGTCGGAGAACTTAAACAGCCTTTATAGATATTTAAATACCAAGGATCATTAGTAGAAACTGGTAAATTCTGATTAGAATTAATATCTATATTTATATCATTAGCAATAGCAGAAACGGGTAAAGAGCGAGACAGAAAATCAGGTAAAACGTTATCGGAACCCCGACGATGACGTATTTCGAAATTATAGGAAGATAAGCGAACTCCCCATCTGGCTAACCGGCCAGTAGGGTTATTTAAGGTCAAGAACCATTTCAAAGCAGCGTGATCAGTGTAAACAATAAAATTTTTACCATTTTCAACATAACAACGCCAGTGTTCTATAGCAGATAGAACAGCCAGGGCCTCGCGCTCTGTGGCACTGTAAGTTTTTTCTTGCTTAGTGAGTGATTTGCTATAGTACGCTATGACTCTTTCCTCACCATTTAACCTTTGACAGAGGATCGCGCCAAGACCAAAATCGCTAGCATCTGAGTGTATTTCAAACGGTTGCGAGTAGTCAGGACAAGCCAACACCGAGGAGGAAATCAAACAATTCTTTAGGTTATTAAACGCCTCATTAGCCTCTGTCGTCCAGCAGAATGGAGGTGCGTTTTTACTTTGAGATGTTAACTTATTTAAGGGTGCAGCAATAGAGCTAAAATTCGGTATAAAACGCCTGTACCACGAGGCTGCGCCTAAAAATCGACGTACTTCTTTTCTATTAGAAGGAGTGGGATAATTTTTCATTGAATTTACTTTATCCGGATCGGGATGCAATCCACTAGAGTCGACAACATAGCCTAAATATTTTAGTTTATCTCTAAAAAATTGACATTTTTCGAGATTAATTGTTAAATTAGCGCTTTTTAGTTTATCAAGAATGCGTAATAAAAGAGTAATATGCTCGTTGAAGCTGGACGTGATACAGATTATGTCATCGATAAAACAGAAAACCTTATTTTCAAATTCTGGACCATAAAATAAAATATCAACTAATCGTTGTTGAGTAGCTGGCGCATTCGTAAGACCGAAGGGCATTCTTTTGAATTGAAATGTGCCACGCGTAGGAATATAAAAGGCTGTTTTGCAACGGTCCTCTTCTTTAATTAATGTTTGCCAAAAAGATTTAGACAAATCTAAACTAGACAAGTATTTAGCATCTCTCAGATTATCTAAAATTTCCGAAATATAAGGCAAGCTATAAGCATCTTTTTTTGTAACGGAATTTAATTTACGACTGTCAAAACAGAAACGCAGTTCACCATTCTTCTTTGGGGTCAAAATTACCGGGTTTGACCACGGGCTTTCGGATCGTTCAACAACATCCTCTGAGAGCATGTCGTCAAGATGCTTTATTAAAATTCTTTGTTTATTGGGAGACATGCGATAAAATCTTTGCCGAATAGGGGGGCAATCACCTACCTGTATCAATTGAATGAGAAATAATATTTGTGCAACCGAGACCCCGCTTCTCGTATGAAATATCGGTAAATTTAGAAATAATGTTGTCAGCGGTAGCTCTCTGGTCGACTGTAAGATGATCGTAAGAAACAAGATGTGTAGGGGGAACTGCCTGCAACTCCATTACTTGAGCGTCAGACTTGTTCACAATCAAAACAGACTCTAATTTGTTAGGAATAGGCCGAAGCTTCGCCAAAAATCCATGCCAAGGATAAGGGAATTTTGAATCCCAGGTACAACATGAACTTCTAAGTTAATCAATTTATCCTGAAACTCAAAGGGTAGAAACACCGATTTCAAAGACTCAAATCGTTCGCCGCCTGCTGTTATTAACCTTAAAGGTTTCGATTTATCCAAAACATTGTCTTTCAAAAATAAGTTATGCAAATTATTACCTAAAATTGTAACGCAAGATCCAAAATCTAAAAGACCAGTGGTAGGTATTCCGTTTAATTTTAGAGTAACGTAAGGTAAATATTCTACTTTAGAATTACGGATTGAGGAAATATGATAGCTATTAAAGAATTTTTTTAAAAAGTCCAACCAATTATTCCACTCTGTTTTATTAAATTAGTTGTATAATTTGATTTTCCACAATCCTTGTTAACTAGTTTTTTGAAACTGTAGGGGTCGACTTAGATTTACAATTGGGGCAGTCTGACACCTTGAAACCCTTTGTGCCGCACTTAAAACAGATTAGGTAGTGTGGCTGACGGCAATTACGTAATGAGTGCGAATTGCATCTACAACGCACGCAAAAAGTTTTATTTATATTAGAAGTACTCGATACGGCGTTGACTTGTGGTACAGACTTGTATCTCGATGTATCGGCGACAGAGTTATATTTATTGAAGTGATTATGATTGTAAACATTTTTGTTTGAAGAAAAATTAGAAAACGGATAATTATACGCTAGATCGGGTGCTACAGTATTCTTTGAAACTTTAGGGGGTTCAGAAAATTGCTTACTGCGACTTTGGTAATTTTCGAAAAGACGACAAACTTCGACCAGACTATCAACATCAACAACCTTTGCAGTGAGCAGACAATTAGTGTAACAAGGTCTAATATTATTTAGTAAAATTTCTAGCTTCTCCGAATCAGCGATAGCAGAACTAAGTCGCGAAAACAGACCGTGCATTTTTGCCACGTAAATAGTTATTGATTCGTTCTCGCCCTGTGAGCGCTGACGGATCTCCGTCATAAGCCGATAATCGTAGTTATGCGGACTAAAATCTCGTTTCAAAAGTTCGCAAAGTTCTAACCAAGTCTTTACATTATTTTTAACAGAATGATACCAAACTAATGCGTCACCCGAAAATATTTCAAAAGCGAAAGACAACATCTTGTCGTGTGGAATAGATCTACAGGACATAAATTCATCAATTTTTTCAATAAAAGATCTTACACATGATTTACCGTTAAATTTGAATTTACCTAATTCCGAAAAAAGCTTACGGTCGTAATTATAGGAAGTGTTTCCCTCTGCCACTGAGCAATCCGACCGCGAACTACGCCTCGTGATTAATTGTAATTTCGCATATAAGTCATTAAATTTATTTCACACAGACTCAATTTTTTTAATATCAAGACTGCCGGTATCCACCCTATTCAGTCGATGAAAACAATGGTGTAGCACGGTTTCGACCTTCTGTTGAAGCTCGGAAGTATAGTTTGTTTCCAACATAGATAAGTGTTTATTTGATCTTAATAACGACTTTTCCACTTCAGCCACATCCTCCTCTGGTGGGAAGGGTGAAGATAATATATCCTCCGAGGGAATTTTAACTGAAAGTTTAGCGATTTGTTTGCGGGGATCGTCAGGCTTTGAAACGCCGCGTATTGTGATCTCATATTCTAATTCCGCTTTAGTTAATAATGAGAAATTTATAATGTAAGCCATTATTACAAAACAATAATAGAAAATCTAAGTATTTACGCCGGTACTAGAAAAAAAATTAAATATCGCCAGAAAATCGAATACCGTGCTAAAAAAAAAGCTGAAATACACTAAATTATACAATGGTGTGATGATTGGTAAAGGATTAAAAAAAAAAAATTCCTAAAGGTCACTCAAAGGTTGAATCACAATATTTTTTTCGCGAACACGAGGCACGTTAGTTCAACGGCTAAGCGGTTAGAACCGGTTGGCGGCTCGACACGCTGCCCGCGGTGGAACGTGATTTTAGTCCGACGTTAATTAAATCACCGTTATGTTATTTACACAGTTAAATTGCTTATGGCCAACCAAAACAGATAGAAAACTGTACCTGTACGCAATTCACCACACCAGAATATATGCACACACAGGAGAAAAATATACAAGAGAAAAAGAAATTATTTCACTCACCTGTAAAGTGCCAACTTACGTTTTAAAAATATATTTAAAAATTCTATTGGGCGCCAATGTCGCACGAGTGATTGATTTCCACGGGGTAGCCGGGATCGATCACTCGCCGAGCAATTAAAGAGAGATAATTAGGTTGTCTTACGGGAAATAAATAAAAAATATCACCAGGAAAGTTAAAACTCGCGTTATATTCCAGTTACACAATGGCTTTAATTACACAAAAAAACTGACACTTGAGATTAGCCGACGAGACAATTATCCAGGGCGTGTTGGTAGCTTGGCACTTCACAGGTCTTCAAATGGGGTACTCAGCTTTGGTCGTGTTGTCCCGGAGCAAAAAGGCCAAACCACGTGTGTCCCCGGTATATATAAGGCCGGCGAGCGGGAGGGGGCGAGCGGGGCTCCCCACTGCTGTGCGTCACTCGTAGCGAGGCTCGCGAGTGCCGGGGCACGACGTCACAATTTCATACAAATAGGTCCAGCCGTTTCGGAGGAGTATTCTAACTAACACTGTGACACGAGAATTTTATATATATTAGATTACGTGAACATGAATTCCAATTGGGTGTATATCTAATAAGAATATTGTGTTAAGGCGAGGATTTCCCAAAATACAATTTCTATTTGTTATCTAGCGTTTTCAAACGCGTTTTATTTGTTTAAAACAGAGATTTTTTCAGAAAAAATATGTTATTTTACAGCATTAGATCTATATTTGTCGGACATTCGAAACACGATTACTGACATTTTATACGATCGAAAATAATCGCGAATATAGGTCTGTTTAAAACATTTTTTACGTTTCATTTGAGTTGTATTAGGATTAGAATTTTCAAAAGCATACTTAAAGAAAAGTCATGTAAAAGCGGATGTTTGTCGGTCATAACATTACGAATTTTAATATAATACCGAAAATATGTAATTTCCTACTGCCGACGCGCTCTCTCCCGCGTCGTTCAGTCCTTTAGCTTTTGAGCGCACGGAAATCCTCGCCTTAATAGTTAATATTAGTAAGATGTATTCTCTGTTAACAGCATTATCATTAAGGAGAGAGAATATCACAACAATACTAATTAGGAAAAACAAGATTTATATCTTGAAACAGATATATTGTGCTTCTTTGATGTCTAAGAAAATTGCTTATTTAAATACGCAGAGAATATAAATTAGATAACTAAACCGCGGGACCATTTAGAGTTTAATTCGGCTCTCGCCGAGAAATAACGGTCACTGCTTTCAGCGATCAATTCTAAAGATTGAGATTTTAATCAGAAGGTACTAACCTACTTCGTATTAGCTGATTTACTTCATAATATATAGGGATGGCCACTGAGACGACTCTCGACCTAGTACCTACTACTAATTAATGCCATAATTGCCTTTTTAGAAATAAGTATATAATGAACCTTCAGTCCTACATTATTTGGAAATTGTCCAAAATGAAAATAGATGACTGATGTAGATACAAATTTTGTCATTAGCTTTGGTAAAACAGTCTCGGAAAGCCTATTTAGTATTGTCGATAATTGATGTTAGCTGTTATATCTTATGAATTTAAGTACCTAAATGGGTTTGTACAACAAGATCAAATTGGCAGACCGTCACTACCCGTCTACGAAGCTGGTATGTAGGCATGTTATCAAATGTTCAGCACATGAGCCGAATTTTCTCAAACTTTTACCTGGTGTGGTAAAAGTTGCCAAATTCCGCTATCCCAAATGTGAAAACAATTTACCTATGTCTGGGCTTAGCCTACAGCTGTTTTGAGAGCCGGAGCGTCGTTGTTTAGTAAACAAATAACCAGAATTCAAGGCCGCCGGTCATTTCCCGTAAAAATCGCAACTTGTTTTATGACGGTTATTTATAAGTAAGTAAGTAATTCTTTATTGTACACCACAAAAATGCAAATACACGGAAAAAACAAATTTTAACAATAGATGCACAATTGGCGGCCTTATCGCAAACACCAATTTCTTCCAGGCAACCAGTCTATGATGGACATTACCGTAGAAGAAGACAAGGTAATTTGATGGTGTAGTGACAGATGACACATAACATTTGTTTTAACATATATACAAATAAAATACAATAAATACATATACTTATAATACATATCCATATATACATTGTAACGGGTTCTGGTAGTAAAAACGCAGTAGAGGTTTTAGATGCGTTTATTGCAGAGTATCGTCTCACTTCCCTTGCCCCGAGTATGACCGACCAACAACACGACACTGGCCTGAACACTAAGGGCTGCAGTCTCCCACGCTGTTCCCTCCGGTAGTGTGTAGGCAGGCTGCTCGAAGGCTGCGCGTAGCGGTAGATCCTCGCAGGCCGTTGGTTCAGCGGGCAGACGCCGGCGATGCAAGTACGAGGAGCAGGGCAGGCCAGACTCTTCGGCAGAAGTGACGCCGAAGGCGATGCAGGAAGTGTAGCGGTCTAGGAGCGTAGCCGAAGTCTTAAGGTGAACCTGGAACCCGTAGCTGGGACCAGGATACACGTAAATACGACGTAGGGTCAGTAGGTACGCTTAGTTATAGTAGAAGCGACGTTAGAGTAGCGGTGCCGGCCTCTCTGTCGGCCCCTTTATATACCGGGCCCTCCATCAGGCTGAGAGTCCGTTTATGACCATATTTGGTCAGGCTTTGCGAGTGCGGACGATGGCTTTCTCTGATTGGCCGAGCGTATGGGCGGTACTGTGACGCAACGCGGTAAGTACCGGACATACGTTACAATACCGCCCGCCTTAGGAGAGGATTTTACGTGGCTAACAAGGAAAATCCGACTAGCTGCGTTAGGTCTATGAGTCCGCTACTGTCCAAGCTAAGACGGCATATAGAGAGAAGGAAGGTAAAGTCTTCTACGGTTTGTAACAAATAGTTAGGCACCATAGTGTATAAGTTTTAGGTCCTTAATGTGCCAAAACCCAATAGAATTTCCAGACGCGTCCGACAACTCGTAAACGAGAGGCGACTTTTTATTAATCACTGTGCACTTCACGAATTTAGGGGCTAGTTTCTTACAGAAGGACTTATCCTTGTCGCTCTGATAAAAAGTCCGTTTCCACACAGTGTCTCCCACATTAAACTCAGCTGGTTTACGGCGTAAATTATACGTTTGGGAATTCCTAGCATGAGCTTGAATGAGGAGTGCCTGAACTTTGTCAAATATGCCTGATAAGTGACCTATGTTTTCTGCGTAATCGTCCCTAGGTATGTATACTATATCATCAGCGTCTGTGTCGACATAGTGTGAGCCGCATGGAACTAGTTCACGTCCATAGACTAAAAAACTAGGTGTATAGCCCGTGACTTCATTAACTGCAGTATTTAATGCAAACTGCACCTTAGGTACGAGAGTGTCCCATAATCTCTGGTCATTTCCTACAAACGCCGCTAAGGTAGAACCAATGGTTTTATTATAGCGTTCGACCGTATTGACATGTGGGGAATATTTAGGAGTATAATGAAGATTAGGGATTTTGTACTTGCGCAACATAGCTTTTAAAGTAGCACTGACAAACTGTTTACCATTGTCCAATATAATTGTAGATGGTATACCATGAACTAAAAATATTTTTTCTTCCAAAATATTAGTTATTATTTCAGCAGTTGCGCGCCTGATAGGAAAAAGTAGACAGTATTTACTAAAACAACAAGTTACTACGAATATGTAGGCGTTTTGTTTTCTTGTGACGGATAGTGGCCCCACCAAATCTACACTAATGGTTTGGAAGGGTCGTGAACACACTTTGGGTCGTCCCATGGTTCCCAATGGTGCGTGGTTCTGATGTTTGTGCGCGATACAAGTGTCGCAAGAATTTATGAACTTAACTACGTCATCGCGCATTTTGGGCCAATAGTAACGCAGTGCTAAGCGCTTGTAAGTTTTAAATATACCGAAATGCCCCGAAGTGGGTTCGGCATGGTTCTCTAATATGGCATTATTTCGATCAGAAGAAGGTAGTACTTCTTTCCATTCGAACTCCTTACGTAGCATACACCTAGATTTAATCAAACGATATAATTTATTATTTTTAATAGAATAGTCTTGATAGTCATTAGGCGAAGATAAACAAACATTGTAGGTGGCTGAATACCAATGATCAGTGTTAACATTAGGGTCATTCACGTTATTATTATTCGCGTTAATTATATTTACAGATAGGGATCGTGATAACACATCGGCTATAATATTATCCGCACCGCGCCGATGCTTTATTTCGAAGTTGAAGGCTGACAGACGAACCGACCACCGAGCTAATCTACCAGTCGGGTTGCTCAAGTTTAGGAACCATTTCAGTGCGGAATGGTCAGTATACACAACAAACTTTAACCCGTTATCTAAATAACAACGCCAATATTCGAGGGCTGTTAGAACTGCTAATGTCTCCCGTTCTGTTATACTGTAGTTTTGTTCCTGTGCATTTAGTGACCTACTCATGTAAGCGATAGGTAGTTCCACGCCATCTATTTCTTGTGTAAGTAACCCACCGATGCCGCTCGCACTCGCATCTGTGTGAACTTGAAAAGGTTTCTCGTAATCGGGACACGATAATATTGGTGCGGAGCTTAACAATTGTTTTAGTTTACAAAACGAGTCATCAGCTTCCACCGACCACTGAAATGGTGCGGCTTTCTTACCGGTAGAGGTAAGTTTGTTCAGAGGACCGGCAATAGTACTAAAATTAGGTATAAATCGCCGATACCATGATGCAATGCCTAAGAACCTTTTGACTTCATTTTTATTCTTAGGCGTAGCATATTGAAGAATGGCTTCCACCTTACATGGGTCTACTTGTAATCCTTTAGAGTTTACTACGTAGCCCAAGTACTTCAATTCATCACGGAAGAATTTAGATTTTTCCAAGTTGATGGTAAGGTTGGCCGATTTTAATTTTTCGTATACTTTATTTAATAGTGACACATGAGCATTAAAGGATGGCGATATAAGCACGATATCATCTAAAAAAACGAATACAGAGTTTTCGAACTCAGGACTGTTCGTAAACAAGTGATCCACCAAACGCTGTTGTGTCGCAGGCGCATTCGTTAAACCAAACGGCATAGTCACAAATCTAAATGTTCCTCTAGTAGGCACATAGAACGCAGTCTTATCACGATCACATTCGCGAAGAGGCGTCTGCCAAAAGGACTTAGATAAGTCTATACTACTTAGATATCTAGCGTTCCTAAGGTTGTCTAAAATTTCGGATACGTAAGGTAGTTTGTACGCGTCTTTTTTAGTAATAGAATTAAGTTTCCGACTATCTAAACAAAACCTTAGTTTACCGTCTTTCTTAGGCGTTAGTAAAATCGGTGACGACCACGGACTTTCGCATTTTTCTACCACTCCCAATGCAAGCATTTCGTCTAATTCGTCAATAATTATTTTTAATTTCGCCGGCGGTAACCTATAATATCTTTGGCGTATCGGCGCAGAATCGCCAGTGTCTATTGCATGTTCTATTAAGTGAGTTCGTCCTAAACCGGTTTTTTCAGTAGAAATCGACTCGTATTGCTTTATAATTAACTTAGCCGTTCTCTGTTGTGACTCACTCAACTCACTAAAAGATTGCAATACGTTCGTGTTACTTAGCTTATTTTCACCTAACACACTACACGGCAATGTTTTAGACATGCATACGGATGCGATATGGTTAGGCAGTAATTTAAATAGAATTTTTTTTTATTTGAAATTTCCAGAAATCGATGCCTAAAATTAAATTACTTGTAACTTCTGGAATAATATAAGCTTTCAATAAGTGGGTTTGATTATTAAAAGTAGTGGGTAAGTTGATAAAACCGCGCGGCAACAATATATTTCCACCCGCGGACCGAATGGAATTAGTGTTGTGACACTGCTGTATTTCTAACCCGGTTTTAGTAATTACCTCCAGATGGGAGTTGTTACCTAGAATTGTAATGGCTGAACCGGAATCGAGCAATCCACAAATAGGTAAACTGTTAATCGTTACGTTAACATAGGGCCGTAGGTCACTTTTAGGTTTATTATCCAGGATCGAGGCGACGGAATAACTAGAGAAATACACTTTTAGAGTGTTTAGCCAATTTCTCCAATCATCTTTGTCAAAATTGGTTGAATAGGTTGTAGAACCTAATTTAGATTTTGACACGCCCCGACCCTGACCAACTAGTTTTTTGGTTTCGTCGATTTACAGTTCGGGCAGTTAGGGAATGTCACATCCCTACAGCCGCACTTGAAGCAAATTGCGAAGCGATCGCGTTTGCATTCATTCAAACTGTGATCATTGATTCGGCAGCGCGGGCAGTACTTGGACGTGACTAGAGCGACAGAGCTAGGTTTAGACTTAGGTTTGCTAGGTTCGTTGTTCACAGTGTATTCGGACGTACCCTCTATAGTAGCAACGGAATAATTATTGTAGGAATTATTACGCGCTCGGTTATTAGGTTTGTGACTGTAAGCTAGGTCTGGTGCCAACGTGTCGTTATTATAATACGGTTCGTGGAATTGAGAGTTCAAACATTTCATCCGTTCGTAGTTTAAACATAACGTCTGCAGTGTTGCTATACTGTCTATTGAAGATATTGACGGAGCTAGCACTAGTGAGTAGCATGGACGTATGTTATGCAATAGGATGTCTAACTTTTCGCGTTCGGACAATCGCTTTGACGGAGAAAGCCTAGCGAACAGCTGATTCATTATCGAGAGATAAATAATTATAGTTTCGGTAGCACCTTGAGTACGTCGGCGGATTTCATTTAATAACCGGTAGTCATAATCGTACGGTGTGAAATCGTCTATTAATTTAGTGGTGAGTTCTTCCCATGTAGTGAAATATTCTTTTAGGCTGCGGTACCAGTGAAGTGCGTTACCGGTGAAAATTTCGGAGGCATATGATAAAATTTTAGTGGAAGGTAGATTACGCGCGGTTTGGAATTCAGTTACGCGTTGTAGAAACGCTCGGACGCATCCCGTACCGTCGTATTTTAGCTTAGACAGTTCGCTAACTCTCAAATGCTCGCAATGCAATACTGGGGCTAACCCTGCCTGCGTCGAGGTAGACGGCGCAGGTTGGACCTCAGCCACAGCATCAGCTGAGCGAACACCTGATTGTTCAATGGCGGACAGCTCCGCCGAGAGCTTGTCGAACCGGCTGCACAATTCGGTTATCTGTTTTAAATACGCCGTAGGACGTTCCATCCTACGGAGTCTGTGGAATATGTGGTTGTGCAGTGCGGTAGACCTCCTAGCTAGGTTCGCGTCGTAAGAAACAGATAACGAATTTAGTCGCTTGGCCAGCTCAGAGACGGCCTCGCTAGCGCCCTCGAAGTCCACCGCTATGGCTAGACCCGACTCCAAAATGTCATCATTTGGAATGGCTTCCAGTAATTTAGGGAGCTGCTTCCGCAGACCTAGGACAGAGGTAGCCGGCTCCTCACCTCTAATCGCGACCTCGTAAGCTAACTCGTTCTTGTTTAGCAGGAAGTATTTTATGGGGTGTGAGCCCATGGTGTATGAATAACCGCGTAAGTATAGACTACACACTACACTTAGTGCGCAAGCGTTCCGCCCTTACAAATGGCCTACTTTACGATTAGGCGTAAAAGTTCGACCGTTAGGACTAATTAGAAAAAACGTTAGAATTCAAAATTGCGAACTAGTACGTAGTAGGTAGTTACACTAAAGGTAGACAATTAGTACAACAATACGTACCGGTTCGCTGTAGCCGCACCTGCTCGCTTACAATGATGGAGACCTGCTAGATGAGAACTCGAGCACGGAAAGCGAGACAATAACCCACGTAGGCGCCACTGTAACGGGTTCTGGTAGTAAAAACGCAGTAGAGGTTTTAGATGCGTTTATTGCAGAGTATCGTCTCACTTCCCTTGCCCCGAGTATGACCGACCAACAACACGACACTGGCCTGAACACTAAGGGCTGCAGTCTCCCACGCTGTTCCCTCCGGTAGTGTGTAGGCAGGCTGCTCGAAGGCTGCGCGTAGCGGTAGATCCTCGCAGGCCGTTGGTTCAGCGGGCAGACGCCGGCGATGCAAGTACGAGGAGCAGGGCAGGCCAGACTCTTCGGCAGAAGTGACGCCGAAGGCGATGCAGGAAGTGTAGCGGTCTAGGAGCGTAGCCGAAGTCTTAAGGTGAACCTGGAACCCGTAGCTGGGACCAGGATACACGTAAATACGACGTAGGGACAGTAGGTACGCTTAGTTATAGTAGAAGCGACGTTAGAGTAGCGGTGCCGGCCTCTCTGTCGGCCCCTTTATATACCGGGCCCTCCATCAGGCTGAGAGTCCGTTTATGACCATATTTGGTCAGGCTTTGCGAGTGCGGACGATGGCTTTCTCTGATTGGCCGAGCGTATGGGCGGTACTGTGACGCAACGCGGTAAGTACCGGACATACGTTACAACATATACACTATATATTTCAATATATATAAATATAATCACATATAATCATATAAGGAGTTGAGGGATAATGACGCAATTACATTGACAAGTAGTGTTGGTTCAATGCATTTTTGAAAATGTTTAGTGTTCTTGCTCGTCTAATTTCAACTGGCAGCGCATTCCACAAACGCACAGCCTGAACAGAGAATGATTTATCATAGAAGTTTGTGGAATGCGGTGGCATCTGCAATCTCAGATCCTCTGACGACCTCAGGCACTTTGAATGTGTGTCATGAAGGAACTTAAAATGTTCTTTGAGATACATGGGTGTGTTAGGATTGAACAATACATTGTATAGTAAGATTAAAATATGAGTATTCCTACGAAGACGAATCGGGAGCCACTTAAGTCTGCTACGAAATTCAGATACATGATCATATTTTCGTAAACCAAATATAAATCTTATACAAAAGTTTTGGAGGCGCTCAAGTTTATCAAGTTGCTCCTCATTAAGGTCAAGATAGCTGACATCGGCATAATCGAGTATTGGAAGAAGCAAACATTGTGCAAGCGCAGTTTTGGTGGATATGGGAAGAAAGTTCCGCAGCCTACGTAATGAACCTGCTGATGCAAATACTTTAGGGCTTGTCTCCCGCATCTGACGGCCCCAGGATAAAGTTCTATCCAGATAAATCCCCAGATTTTTTACATTATCTGCAACTGGTAAAATGTTGCCATCGAACAGAATCTGAGGCAGTAGTGACCAATAATTGATCTTAGAGATCATCCTGGAACTGCCAATCAGAATGATCTGAGTTTTGGTTGGATTAACCTTAAGTCCATAATTTTTACTCCACTCACAGATTTGCGCCAAGTCCGTATTAATAGTAGAAAACGCATTAGATATCGATTCTAATGGTGCCTGTGAGTATATTTGCAGGTCATCTGCGTAAAGGACAAAATTAAATGTTTGGAGATAGAATTTATGAAAATTGCGAAAAGTAATGGAGAGAGAACGCCACCTTGTGGTACACCGACAGTCGCATTACACCATGAAGAGTATGATTCTTCAACGCGTATACGCTGACGGCGTCCAAACAAGTAACTACGAAAATAGTCAATTACCGTTGGAGATATGTTAATAGAGCGGAGTATGCCAAGCAGTATGTGGAAATCCACGGTGTTAAAAGCATTGCTAAAGTCAAGTAAGGATAGAAGCGTGAGCTTTCCACAATCCATACCCAGCCTAATCTCATCGGTGATGTGAACCAATGCCGTGGTAGTACTATGACCAGGACGAAAACCGGATTGAAAGGGATTTAGGAGAGCATTTTTGTACAAAATTAAACTTTTACAAATAAAGCTTGCAGGTTTTCGGATACCGTTTTTAATTAAGCACGAACGCCGAAGTTGCGCAGACGCATCGCCATAAAATATTAACTTCTAGAGGAGGGGGGAAAGACGGCCCAGAGGAGTGGCGGGACCAGGGGAGGGGCTATGGTAAATTGCGGTTCCTCTCCCCCAACTAAGTAGTTGTGTATATACAAGACGTTCGACGACTTTTTGAAAGGAATGGCAGTATGGATATAGGTCGGAAGTCAGCGAAGGAACAGGGTTTGGGTTTCTTTGGCAACGGAATTATTTGTGCATCTTTCATCAAATTCGTCCATCAAAGTTGGACGAAGAGGTGAAATGTGCATTGAGTGCATCAAAATTTATGTCTTTGAGGATTGCGTCATTGCGCGACTTACCAACTCCCATCGTTCTAAGAAATTTCCAGACTTTTACTGGGTCTCCATTTTCAACAGAGTTGTGAATATGTTGGCGTTGTGCTTTCCTACACACCTTATTGCAGAGATTTCTTGCACTTATATATTTCTCCAAATTATAAGGGGTTGGACGACACTTATACCGCGCCTTAGCTGCAGCTTTTTTAGAAATAATGTTTTTGATATCGTCAGTCAGCCAAGGCGATGGAAGATGTTTTAACTTTATGGCTCTGATAGGCGCATGTATGTCGTACAACTGTATTCATTTTTCTGTAAATATTTGTACTTTGGTGTCTATGCAGTCTGAGACAAACAACGGACTCCAATCAAGCTTACTCGCATCTTCGCAGAGCTTCAAACGATCCATCCCACCGAAACTACGCTGCATAATAATCCTCGGTTTAGCCTTGGGTATTTTATAGGAAAGATAGGTCAAATCATGGTAGGAGAAAGCGTCGGCAGAGAATTGACCATGCTTGGAAACAAAGATAGGAGAGAGAGTCGAGGAGAGAAGGAACAGAGTGTGGAAAGTGATGTGTGGCATCAAGAGGAAGAACAGATAAATTACTAAAGTTTAAAATACTAATAAGAGTGGAAGATCTTGCATCCTGTTTTAAAATACAAGTGTTAAAATCGCCCATTATAATTGTGTGACTGTAAGAGGGAGTCAAAGTTTCTAGGAGGTGTTCAAATGAAGGAAAAAAGTTTAAACGTGACGAAGGGGAATAATAAACTCCTAGAAGAACTTTAGTATGATGAAGTTCCACTTCTAAGAAAAGATGCTCGCCGGCGTTAGCAGGTGGTGGCTGCGAAGAAGTGCTTACTACACGATATGGAATTTGGGCACGTAATTACATAGCAACACCACCACCTCCACCGACCGCACGATCATTTATTATGAGATGGAACCCAGGAAGAGAGTAGGAAGTTGAGGGTAGACATGGTTTTAGCCATGACTCCGAAACAAGAATAGCGTGTAAATTCTTACAGTCAAATGTTGCCAGCATATCCGGGAAGTGGGTGGGAATACTTTGAGCATTAATATGGACTACATTAAAGTTCCTCGGCACGTCAGAAAACTGAGACTGAAGATTATCAGCGAGCGAAGGCAAACTAGCGAAACTGTCATCGAGACTAGTAGCGGTTACAAAGCTATCATCATCACTGTTTGAGTCAGTCATTACAAATATGTATAAATATTTAATAACAATATACAATAATGTATGAATAAATATATAATAATAATATGTGTAGGTTATGTAAATATATATCAAAAATATAAATAATAAAAATTTTAATCTACCTAAAATGGTAAGTCCACCTGCCAGTTAAGTGTTACACAAAACATTAATAGTTACAATACAATAAAATTAATAGCACTGTGATAATTTAAAATAATAAACTAAAAAGAGTGCATAGGGTTCCCACCAAGATCTTAGGGTCCCAAGCCAACCTCACCTGCAAGTGGTGCACCTGCCGATCAACGGACGAGGCTCTGGCAAACAAAATATCCCGATAAGCGGCATTAGGCTCGCCACCTATTACGTGGGATCAAAACACTGGCGAAAAGTGGGCGTTTAATATGCCTCTGCCTACCCCTTCGGGGAAACAGGCGTGAGTCTATGTATGTATGTAAACTAAAAAGAAACGGTTTATAGGGTAGGATGTAAAGATAATTCTTATTAGGCTGGTTTCAAAGTGACGCGCGCGGCACGCGCCGTAGGCCAGCGCGTCTCAACAACGCGCGCATGACACGCGGACCACTGTGAAACAAGTTTTATCGCGCGTTTGTTTGCCATGTACAGTTGAGTACATCATGGACACATACCGACTAAGAGGAATTGCTATTTATTTTTTATGGTAAAGAGTGCAATAGCGACGTCGTCGCAGAAGATTGCAAATTGTTCCGTTTAAAGCCACAAGGATACTGAGAGTCGCCTTACGTTACTGAGAGTTACAGATTTATTAAACATTTTCGCCTTTCCAGATCTTTTCACGACATTAACAAATTATTAAGTATTATTTTTAGCATCCCTGTCCTTATACAATTGATCTGAGGCATCCCACAAACATCTTATACGAACTTCGTCGATCAGACGCCCCGTATCGAGGAACCATACAATAGTTACTCTTTTTAAATGTACGCAACAGCACGTGTGGCCCGCTTCACTCTGAAACGCTTCACTGCCAGTAGAGGAGCTCAGACGGCGCGCGCTTCTACGGCGCCGGCTGACGGCCGCGTGCGTCTCACTCGCGGCGCGTTTGAACTGCGTGACTGTGAAACGCTACTACTATACTAGTGTAATTCTAAGCGCGCGCGTCTGGACAGCGCCGCTCGACGGCGTGACTCTGAAACCAGCCTTATGGACCCTACTGACTGATCTTAATGGCTCATTCAATATACAACGTGTAATGGAAATAACGCACATCCTCAGACACCCCAATTAGAAAATCTTGTTACAATCATAATGCATGCATTGAAATATTTTTTTTATTTGCGTAAATAATGTTTTTTAAAGAAAGTATTAACTCAATTAAAAGTGAAAATCGTGGTCACTCTAAATCTGCGCACGCACACAAACGAAACGGTTGCTATGGTAAACAAAAAACAGCGATCTGATAGGAACGAATCACGATACGATATAACAAAATGCATGAAATTCAGTCTGTAAACCACACTCTGATAGAGTGGGGTTTACAAAAATGATGTTTGAACAATTTGTCGGCTACTGTTGATATTACCAAAGATATTATGAGTATTTCTTTCCATCACACTTTTAAGCTATGGAGTGGACAGTCGAATCATTTATTGTTTGTTATTAATATGCACGATCTATTGTTTCTTAACATCGTAAGTGACTATTGTGACTATCTTAACTTAATCAGATAAAATAAAAGAATATCAATGAGAGAAATAAACAAGAACGGCGTGTTTAAAGTTGTCTTGTGAATCTAAATACTTACAATAATAGAATAATAAAATAACTTACAGGCTTAAATCACATTTCTTTCGTCCACGTAGCACTTCAGTATTTCCTCACAAATCACATCTTTCCACTGTTTCAAAAGCAGCTAGTATCTTAATTAATTAACTACTCGGCACTATTTCTCTCGTCACAATAAACTGGTGATTTAATATTTCTCCACAATGAGAAAGTCCAGGGGTGACAAGTCAACATCAAGATGATGTTGAACTTTTCACTTTGTTGTTGAATGATTAAATTATACACCATTACACATTTTGTAAACAAGTGAACTTTTAAAAAGGTTTTCACAGCACTCACTGATAGAATCAGATAGATATTCCCGGTTGTACTTGTCATAACATGTCTAAGCACATCGCCCGCTGCGCTTGTCATGCGCCAACGCGAGCGAGACATTACGTCTCGCTCTTGCGTTCTTCTTCCGTTGTTTATTACCTACGTTAGTGAAAGATAGATGATAGACATTTTGGTGGTCAATTGTGAGCTATTGTTTTTGGCCGTCTATTGTGTTGTATTAATGTGTGCGTTTGTGTAAGTCAACGTGGAACCATTTAACAAATGCATTTAAAAATAAGCCGTTCTGCTTTGATTTAAGGTTTATTTTCGAATAGCTCAATTTATTTTTAAATTGTGTTGTTTTAATGTGTGCGTTTGTGTAAGTCAACGTGAAACCATTTAACAAATGCATTTAAAAATAAGCCGTTCTGCTTTGATTTAAGGTTTATTTTCGAATAGCTCAATTTTTAAAATAATGAGTGACAACAATTTACGTTATTTTAATTATTTTAAGACTAAAATTAAACAATATTAAAAATGACGGAAATGGATTCAGTTGCCGATTCTGAACAAAGTACTTTCAGGATGTGCATTTAAACTTGTTACATGTTGTATTTTGTAGTTACGCTCCCTAGTTGGTCATTTTGTTTTTTTGATACTAGTGATAAGAGCGGTAGCAGGAGATCGCTGTGGCAACTAAACTAAATAATATTTATTCATTTTTATCACAATTTTGCTGCCGGCTATATCTGTTACGTTATGAATATAGAACCGATAGGATACGGATCGTATAGGTATTGATATCAATATGGGTTACGATATGAATAAAAGTCGAAAAGCGTTATATCAAAACATGAAATCCTAAAAGGAGACACCTAAATTTCGCCGCATTTGGTCGCTATATCAAACTAAAAAGATATCAAAGAGTTCAGTTTTATTAGGCTATAAACTTAATATTTATTTATGGTCAGATTGCTCGATAGGAATCATTTTGCAAATTCTACTGGCAGTAAAACAGACATGTTTGGAAATTAATTTTGCAATAACTAGAAATAAAAAGCACACGGAGGTTTTACTCGAGCACTTAAATGGATGCCATTCATATATCAAGACATGGCGCGTTTATGAGGTACCTGGGAGCTATCACTATATTTACCGTACGGTAACTTACCTAACGGGCGGTTGGCAACGTTTTGTTTTGTACTGCATAGCTCTCATTCACTTTTCAAAGAGTTCTTTATTATGCATTACCGTGCTTGAATGAATTTATATACAAAAATATTTATACTTAGATACATTTTGGGCGTCTTTTATTATGAAATAATTGAATTGTGAAATCATATTGAATCCACACGTTCAATAATGTTAAACCAACGAATTGTAAAACCATTTGTCCAAATATTTCCGTGGGAGCAAATGTCAAAACAATGTCGATTAACGGCATTTTCAAAACGGACGGTTGATATGATCACTACAATTTTTTTTTTATTGTACAAAACTGAAAAAAAATCTGAGTTTTATTGCCCATTGTCATAGTTCTGCGCTCTTACACGTGGCACTATATCGATAAAATAAATAGGTAATTTGTTATTTCATAACCGTCACTTTGTGACCTAAGTAAATAAGTTATTTTTACTTCGTCTTTCTATCGACACCATACGTGTGCGCCAACCGTTAGTAGAGGACGCGTGCCAAGAAGTTCCCGAGCGCTAGTGACACACGCAATATTAAGTTGGCCGACAAGTGGCATAGAGTAGGTTTACCTACCTGTTTCCCGGAGGGGTAGACAGACTACGGAACGCCATTAGCAACGATCCTGACATACCTCTATATAGTATATATAATAAGTAATAATATAGCTATATAGTTAATAATTGATCGATGACGATATTAAGGACTTTCATCACGCGGGTTGGTACAGTTCACATGTTTTTCAAGAACATTATGGAGAACTCTCAAGCATGGAGGTTGCCTTGCTATATTTTCTTTTACAGTTAGCAAACGATAATTTTATTAACAATTAAATATGCTCTTAGTTTTGAAATTTGAGCAGTGCGCCTCATGGAATTCAACCCAAGACCCTCTACGTAGCGGTCTGTTGGTATCTCCACTTAGCTAAGCAGCGATTATACTCTTTCAAGAGGACATTCAACTTCAGATTCCAACTCGCAGAAGTGCCCGGAAATTTAATTTGATTTCGGTTAGTAGTTTAATACAACAAATGTTTCGGAACACCTGAAGTAATTTTAAGTCTGTTTTAGTTCTTGTTCCAATGATGCAGAGCGAGAGAGAAATATCTGTTTGGGAATTATAAATAGATTTATGGTTGTTATTGTAATGTTTGTATAATAACGCTTTTAATTGAATTTGATTTCATAGTTTTATACATACATACGTATATTTTATACGATGGAATGACATGACTAAAGTTCTCAGTTACGGGCATTTTTATATCTCAATGGAGACTTCTTGACATGCAATGTAAACCAAATATGATATCAAATCGACTTATTATTTTTACCTTTATAATAGAGTGAGATATTCAGTTCATAAGATGTTTTTTTTTCTGAGCTCCTCACTATGTCTAGAATCTTTTGGTAAATAAAGTGTTCTACCTGACAGCGTGGCGTGATTAATCCCAGGCCTCCGTAGGGCCAAAGGGTCGATGTATCCAAACTAATGAAATAAAAAGTAACGGACTGAATTACATCTGCCTCTGGAAGTCGTTGATCTTTCCCACTTGACATCTCATGACTCAGAGCTAATCCAACAGATAAACAAGTCTATTCACCTGACTTAAAAGGGCCACGATCTATTACAAATAGATCGTGGCCCTTTTAAGTCAGGTTATGTTACATGTTACTTACATATCCTTTTGACCTAAATTTAAGGTATTTGCGACTTGTTCATAGGACAGTTGCGGAGCCTTACTGATTGAATAAAGGATAGGCTGGCACGTCTGCGAAGTCAGCTGCTTCAGGCCAATCAGTTTAAAGGAACTTCTTTGCATTCAATGCAAGACGACGCTGACCACTTAAAGTAAGGTTAGATAACATTGCCAAACAATTTGTCTCTTTCCCTCGTCTCTTATCTCCTTCCGTTCGCTCAGGGTTGGTAGCGATTTGATCTGTTTCTTCCCTATTGCTTCTGTAATCTTCTTATAACACAGTCGGCGTGACGCAGGATTGCCTGTTTGTGGGTCGCTAGATACACTGACACCGTTGACATTAAAAAAAGGAGAAGAAACTAGAGTTTACCCACGGCTTCGCTCGTGAGGGTGTAGATTATCGCGACAAAAGAAGCCCATGTGTTTGTGTGATATATATGTTATGTTACTACAACGTTTCATCAAAATCCGTTCATTATTTGTACGTGAAGGAGTAACAAATATCCATACATCCCCAGAAATATTCGCATTTAATAGTAGTAAGATACTATGTATATACATTCAGTATTGCTTTATAATAATTGTACCCAGTAGACGAAAATAGACTCGCCCTTTTATTATAATTAGGCAACTTAACATAGGCCGCTTAATGTGGGTTCGATATACATCATTATAACTGTAGGGAACCTTTTAATAGCAAAATACGCGGAGTGGGTAGATTCGCTTTTGGCTCTATTTTGTCTTTGAATTACTAGCGATTTGTTTGCCAAATTACTAAGAGTATCAAGTTTTAGTGGCTATTGTTTCGGTTGCCAGAAGTTCTTATGCTCACAGCAATGAAATTCTTTTTTTACAGTGAGTAATTTACAGACACTAAAAATCTATTGAATTTCATCTATAGTGTAGTAGCTATTTTGCTGTAAGCGTAGAAAACTGTTTGATTTTAACCATTACTACTTACGTCATAAGTATTTATAAATATTTAAATTATATTCTCGCAGCACTGCGTTTAGGTACTTACATATTCATTTAAACAAAACATTTCTTAAACAGATTAGACTAGACAATAGGCTTAAACATCGAGATAGATTGGACTGTCGGAGTAGCCAGTTGTTTAAATTAGATATCATCATAATTTATTCATCAGTGTTTAATTCTAAGGTATATTAAAAATCCCATGGATGTCGTAAGAGCCAACAGAGGGAGCATATTATGCTGAGAACAACACTGTAAAAGAAGGAAAACTTGATACAAACCCTAAACCAACCCGTTTGGTCAGCGTGGTATAGTAGGCCAATTCCTCCTTTCAAAGGAGAGGCCTAGTCCAGCAGTGGACTGTTAAAGGCTGATGATGATGATGATATTAAAACTAACAGTGCGGTTTTATTTTACCATCTTGTCATATCGATGAAAACTAGATAGAATATTTCGCTGTACTCGTATTGTAATTGGACCGTTCCTTTACAGGGAATGGTTTATATTCGCAGAATGTGTAAACGAACACTATAGTGTAGGATGAACTAACTAAAAATGACTCTTGTATGTATTTCATACACATAGTTATTACTTACTTCATCAGCTGTTTCTAGTCCACTACTGGACAAAGGCCTTTCCTAATTTTGTAAACATGGCATTGTGAAGCAATAGGTACGAGGATTTGGCGTACCACAGTGGCCACACCGTAGTATTTGATGTCGAGCATTGTCGAGTTTTCCGTCTCTATAGCAAGGAACTATTTGTTTCATGCAATTTCCTTAGTCGACCCTTACGCCACTTCTTCTATTTTAATTCTGTATTTTTAATCCCATAATTATGATTGTTGCCATAGGAAGTCATAATTATCATGCATAATATTTTTTAACATTTAACTAGTTGTTGCATTCAGCATCACTTGTTTTTGAAATGTAGAACTCGGACATGGGGACAGCCATTAAGAACATCAAGTTTTCACACCCGTGAATTTTCTGGAATCACCGTCGTAATAAAATTACTTTTCCCGACTTACTATTTTTGGCAGAGTAGCTAGAAACATGCAATTTGAGCGTTGGGTTCTTTTTATAACGTAGGTGCTCTCTAACGGCCCGGCCACAGCCTACAGCGGCGGCAACAGCGGCGAGCGATTTTGATGTACATGGCGCGTTTACTCTGTGGCGACATCGGTCGCCGCGGCGGAGCAAAGCGCGCCATGTACATCAAAATCGCTCGCTGCTGCCGCCGCCACTGTAGGCCGTGGCCGGGCCGTAAGGATTGGGATATACATACATATATGGATCTTCTATATTCCATCTCTAAGGGGAAAAATGCGACACAGCAGGCAGGAATATGCCTCTCGCAAGGAGGACCGACAATCTCTTTAAGATTGCGTGTTGTGTGGAGAACTTTGGGGGAGGCTTATGTACTGCACTGGACCTCTCTAGGCTGAGATTATGAAAGGGCAAAATAAGGATAGAAAGTTTAAGGCGGGCCAAGTCGCGGGCGACTGCAATTATTAAATACGGTTAAATTCACGACGCATTTAATTAGGATAATAATGGAGTAGCCTTAGACAAATGATTGGTATCGCTTCGGCAGAGCGAGACCAATCATTAGTCTATGGGAGTAGCTGAAAAATTCAAAGCTGCTCAAAGGTATGTTATTGTCTGAATGTAGTTTTAGTGTCGAGTTGCTATGTACGAATATAATAAACACGCGCAGAACACATGTCGTATACAGTTTCAGATGTGTGGCAAGCGAGTTAATTCCCGGAGTGCAAGACGACCAGAGATTTATTTGTTAAGCTTTAGCTCGAGGTTCCGCCGCCGCGCCGTGCCATTCGGTTTGTAATACAAGCACCCGGTTCCTTACCGCAGTTATTTATAATGCACGAATTTTAATGAAGTGAAGTTTGTGTATAACTCGCACACTTGAAGCAGGTAATGTTTTAAATTGAAATTGCACTGCACTAATATTTTAATAGAAATAATTTACAAACCGCTTGTATGAAGATAGCGAATAATATAAGATTGAGAAGTTTTTGCAAAGTTGGAACGAGTCACAACAGACGTAACATATTTCAAATTTAAGTTATATAGTATACGTAATTACCTACAGATCCGCAGGTGAACTAAAGTTACCGACATACATAGCTCTCTGAATAGTCAAGTTGAAGTGGCAGTAGGCAGGACACATAGCCAGAAGAACCGATGGCCGTTGGAGCAGAAAGGTTCTGGAGTGGCGACCACGTTACGAAGTCTGGTGCGGACGTCGTAGCGTCGTAGGCCTCCTGCAAGGTGGACCCACGACCTTGTTGAGATCGCGAGAAACGAATGGATGTGGTTGGCTCAAGATCAGTCAATGTAGAGAGTCTTGGCGGAGGCCTTTTTCCAGCGGTGGATGTCTTTTGACTAATGTGATGATGATGAATACCTATCCACAGAGTGTTGATCTACATTTGCATAATATTATCAGGGACGAATATATTGCTTTAACTGAATACGAATACTTACATAAAAAATACTCATTAAAACTTAAAAATATTTTTTCGTGATCATACATTTTAAAAATTAGCTCGGTGTATTGACCACCGTCGCCGCTCAGCTGATCGCCGCGAGCTCGCTTTGCAGGTACCTAAACTTTAAAAAAAATTCGTAATCATACATTTTTATACCTACCGTTATTCCGTACAGTCTTATTCAGCACCAGTCAACAGTTTATTCTGATTTACTATCTTAATGACATTGAATGAAAATAGGGTCTTATTATTATGTATATCATCGCACACTGTATAAATATACTGTCTATATTGTAATAGGTATTAAAATAGTTTGCAAATGGAGATCAACATATTTTAAACATTTGGCAACACTTTAACTAATTTCTTGAAAATACTTGTAGTTGGATACAGAATAATTTCGTAATTATACCGATATTCTAAAGTCGTGAAGGCTTTCAGACCACAAACCTCTCTCTAAAATTTCAAAATGTTACAAACACGGTTTCGATTTTCCTTTTTTCCGTCAGAAAGAAGTAACATACATAGACTCACGCCTGTTTCCACGAAGGGGTAGGCAGAGGCATATTAAACGCCCACTTTTCGCCAGTGTTTTGATCCCACGTAATAGGTGGCGAGCCTATTGCCGCTTTTCGGGATATTTTAAGAAAGAAGTAACATAGACCCGTATTTTTCAGGAGAGATGATTGAAGTTGCGGCGAGATTTACAAACCTTTTGTTTTTAAAAAGACCCAATACACTAAAAAGAAGAGGAGAAGGAAAACTCCGAAATTAAACCAAACGTTCGGGGAGATGGGCCTCGTTAGCCTTGGTTGGCAACCTGTCTAGGAGAAGGAAAACTCCGAAACTAAGCCAACTTTCAGGGAGCATACCCGACACAAAACCCCGATCTAAGGTGTCAACCGACCCGTGCCGAGGGATTCGTGGCCAGAGGGCAAGCTGGTCTCAAACGGAGGGTGCCTGTGTTGGTGGTCACAGGGCACAGCTAGGATTCCATCTTACCCCCGTACAGGGCTCTGCGGGGATGGACATTTTAAATCCCTATTACTCGTGGGATCGCTATGAGGACAGATATTAATAATTCTTTAAATGGCGGCGACGCGGTTCGCAACCCGTCACGTCTCGTTTCCTGCGAGGGCGAAAAGCGGCCTGCGGAAAGCCGATTTGCAACATTGAATGTTGGCGGTGGAATGGACGGAAAATTGGATGAAGTATACCAGATGATGGATGATAGAAAGATTGATGTTCTGTGTGTGAATGAAACGAAAAAGAAAGGATGTGACACTACCAAGCATGGCAGCTACACGGCGTATTGGTCCGGAGTACGATAGTACCACACGAGCCTGCAAGGGAGTTTGTTTAGTACTGTCTGCGCGAATGAATGAGTGCGTAAAAGAGTTTGAATGTGTAAATGCAAGGCTACTATGGATGTGAATGAAAGTAGAACTTACTCGTCTTCTTATTGTAGCGGTTTACGCCCCGGTCAATATAGTAACGGGTATGTCACAACAAGAAAAAGACGAAAGGCAGGAGTTTTGGGAGAGTTGAAGAGAGATTCTGAGGACCTGTAAGGATAATGAAAGATTGATTTTGTTAGGTGATTTCAATAGATGGGTGGGAGTAAAGCGAGATGGATTTGAAAGGGTTTTAGGTGGATTCGGTGATAAGAGTGTGAACGAAAATGGAAAAGAACTGCTTGAGGTTTGTTTGGAGTGGAGCCTTTGTGTGACAAATACCATGTTTGATCACAAAAGGATACATTTGTATACACGTGAGGCGAAAAATGTTAGGAGAAGTATGATTGATTTTGTAATAGTAGATGAACGACTGAGAAAGAATGTGTTGGATACGAGAGTGTTTCGAGGGATCGGCATCCATACAGACCACTTTTTGGTTTTAAGCCGGATTAGTGGGCTCTTTAGAGGATGGCGACACCGAGAAAATAATCAAGAGAGGGTCTTGGAAAGAATAAAAGTAGAAAATCTGCAAGAGAAAGATGTGAAAGATGAGTATAAACGAAGATTGATAGCAAGATTTGAGAGGTTCGATGGCATAAATGATATGGAAGAATTATGGCATTCCTTTAAAGAAGATGTAGTATGTGTAGCGTATGAAGTATGTGGTATGATCAAGAGGAGGGAACTACGAAAGGTTAAGAATACATGGTGGGACAAGGATGTACAATCAGCAGTATCAGAGAAGAAGAAAGCGTGGTTATATTGGTTGGCTGCCAGAGCAAATGAAAGAATGGGAAAGGCAACGAGTGATGACATAGATGAAGCAAGAAAGGAGTTTGTTAGGTGTAAAAGAATAGTGAAAGAAATGTTTAAAAGGAAAAAAGCGGAAAAGAAAGATGAGTTTGATAGTAGATTATCGGACGACTTTCGGAGAAACATTAAGTTTTTCTGGAAATCCGTTCGTGCAGCTCGAGGAAAAACTCAATCCTCAGAATACACAGCAATCAGAGACAAGAATGGAAAGATACTGAATGGTGAATCGCGTGTGCTGAAGAGATGGAAAGAGTATTTTGAAGGATTATTTGAAAGAACGACGACAGAGACATCAACAGGTGAAATGAATGATAATGATAGCAATGATGAAAGCGGTATTGGTGTGGATGAGATTTTTATGGCACTGGCCAGTATGAAATTAGGTAAGTCTGCAGGGTATGATAGGATTACAGTCGAAATGCTGAAGGCTGGACAGGGCATCATAGTTAGTCAGCTGCAGCGTTTATTTAACTTGTGCTGTAGCACCGGCGGGGTACCTGATGACTGGGCCACAGCAGTAGTTGTGGTGCCTCTTTATATATGAAAAGGCTCGCAACAAGACTGCAAAAACTATAGAGGCATTAGCCTTCTCAGCATTGTTGGCAAATTGTAAGCGAAGGTACTGATTGAAAGAGTTATGAAAGTAACCGACAAGAAAATATGGGATGTACAAGTGGTGTATGTAATTGGAGGGTCCGTAAGCGGGAGGTAATATGAACACACTATCACTTTTCACAAACTTTACTTTATTGTCACTAGAGGGCACTTTTACTAGTTATACTATTATTTACACTGTTCTTGAGGATCGCACCGACTGCTACAATTCGTCTCCTATATATACCCCGAGTGTGAACGAAACCATAGCGCGATCTAATTTGCATGGTAGTGTCATCTATCGAGCTATAAAACAACAACTTTGGGTTCGTATCATGGTTGACAAGTTTGACACGAAATATTTTCTTAATTGATATAAAACCTACATATCTTATAGATATGTAACCTACATACATTAACATTCCGCCCACCAAGGACATCCTGCACAATATCCTTCACTACCGCCCACCATGCAACTACAACACATAAAAATTATACAATATTAACCATTGTTTATAAACATATCCAAATTTATATCGGTTACATACAAAAGAAAACAACAGATAGAACAAAAGTTACACCTAATACCTGTGCTAATACACAATAAAACATTCTAATTAGTAACTGGTAACATACAAAGTTTAGACGTTGGTCTTTTTATCAAGGAATTCTGTGTACGCAGGGTAACGACCCGAGTGACCTCGTCAGGACCTCGATGCTTCTGCTCTATCCTGCCTAACAACCACTTACCCGGTGGCAAGTCATCTTCCTTAACTAATACTACATCGCCTACGGATGGTTCCGGAGTTTGATGAGCCCATTTATGCCGTTGCAAGAATTGGTTCAAGTAGTCCTGCGACCACCGTCTCCAGAAATCCTGCATCATTCGTTGGTGGAGAAGCCATCGCGACAAGTTGCTTATATTTGTTTTTTCATAATTTTCATCAGGAGCAAGAACAAGTGGCTCTCCAACCAAGAAATGACTTGGAGTAACGCGTGCAGCTGGCAGTTGTCCCATGAGCTGCGCCCTTACTGAGGCAGCATAACGAATGCATTTGACGCAACTCCTTACATATTTTTTCACCAGCAACTTAATTCCTACAATCCAGTACCTTGAACGTAAATACGTATCCATAAGTTGCGGACCTCCATGTAATGTTTTATCATGTGCATCGGCAATCAGAAGGTTTGTGAGGAACGACTCCTTTGGAATAAGAATAGGATGAGCTCGATCGTAACTTAGCTGCGACATGTCCAACCTTCCCCCAACTCTTATGATTCCCTTGGAATCAAGAAATATGTTTAAGGACTTGAATTTGCTCCTCTTGTCTTCTAGGGTCTTATCCTTTTTCAAACACGTCAATTCATCTGCGAACCCTACCTCTTGGTTTCGCTTAATACAACAGAGAATCGATTCTTCCAGTTCCTGTTTGACTACATACTTTGTGTTGTGTCGATTTGATCGTTTCAAAACACCCAAAAACCTACGACAGTAGGCGATCACTCGTACCAACCGAGAGAGCGAAGAAAATCTGTTACAGAAACCAACACTGATTGTAGATGTGTGCACTTTGACTTCTTCTAAATGAGTGCTGTTATCCTGTGGCCTTTTGTATTCAATCAACTGCTGTCTCAAGAAATCTGGACCATCCCACCATATAGAGATGAACTCAAGTTCAGCAGGAGAAATACCTCGTGATGCACAATCAGCTGGGTTTTGCTTCGATGGTACATGACACCAGTGATGTGAGTCTGTAATGGTCAAAATATTCGAAACTCTATTTGCTATGAAGGTTTTCCAGTGACTGGGATGATTGTTGAGCCAAGCCAAGACCACTTCGCTGTCTGTCCACATGTGCCAATCCATCTTTGGTACATCCATCACTCTGCCCACTTCAGCTATTAACTTTGATAAAAGTACTGCTCCACAAAGTTCTAGTCTAGGGATAGAAACCTGCTTGATTGGAGCTACTTTAGTTTTAGAGGTTACTAAGGATAAATGTATGTTACCTGCTTCATCTATTATTCTGATGTTAATAACCGCTGCATATGCCACCTGTGATGCATCTGAAAATCCATGCAACTCGGTCTTCACATTTTTCGAATGAGTGTATAGCCACCGAGGAATCTCCACTCTAGCCAACGAACTCAAATTACTGTGGTAGGTAACCCATTCATCTAACAAGTTATTTGAAATTTCTTGATCCCATGTAAAGCCTGCTAGCCATAATTTTTGCATGAACGCCATCGCTAAAACAATACTTGGCGCTAGCCACCCTAACGGGTCAAATAAACGAGCAATCTCGGCGACAATCTTTCTTTTTGTTACAGGTTCAGCTATCGGTGATATCCTCACTAAAAACTGAAAAAGATCGGCGCTAGAATTCCAACTAAGTCCCAGAATCTTCGTAACATTATCCATTTTTATCTTTACTTCCTCGAGCTCGTTTAGTTTGTCGCTATTTATCTTATTTAGTAATTCTTCACCATTACTGATCCATTTCTGCAGTTTAAAACCACACTTCGATAGGACTGTATTAATTTTTGTATATATATTTAATCCCTGTTCAATTAACTTCTTCAGCTGATCCTCTTCACGAAAAGGCAACCGAACTATATACCTGCCAGTATCATCTCGCCTTGTAGTCGCCGAAAATAACTCCTCACATCGCCTTTCCTCCTCTGTGAGCATTTTCTTTGTTTCAGACGGTTCATCTTCCAACTCCCCAAAATTTTTAAGAAGATTGTCCTCCTGAAGGTAAGAATGCATCACGGTGATGTGATTATTTGGGTTAGAATTGTTATCCACCTCGGATACGCCCGACAATATCCAACCTAGGGATGTATCCTGTGCTACTAAAGCACCATTCAAATTCTTTCTAATGCCCGTTTGAATCACCTGAGTATACACTTCAGCCCCTAACAAAATATCGATTTTGTTAGGTATGTAGTACTCCGGATCCGCTAAGTCATCGTCCTTCAAGTCGACCCATTCGACTTTGACAGTTCTTGTAACTGGAAGCAGAGCCGTAATTGTCTTCAGAACATAGGCATTGACTTTTATTTGCACGTTTGGATCCTTTCTTGACTTAATATTAACGACAACTGTATGTTTAGAAGTTACAATTGTATCTCCCCCTACACCTAACACGGTGGGTTTTGTCGCAACCTTTTTAAGACCCAGATACTGAACCATTGATTCAGTAATAAATGAACCCTGCGATTCTTGATCTAGTAACGGCCTTAATAACCTATACGTCCTATTTTTCGATTCTGCTTTAACTACAGCTGTAGTTAACAGAACTGTTTTTTTACCCTTGCCCATAGAAAGACATGAGACTAATGGTTTACTAGATCCCTCCGCTACCGCGGCCTCTTTCTCATCAATATCCTGCCTCATACCTGATGTAGAGGCCCCTTTGCAACTAGCATTAATGTCCACCTCAAGTGACCCGGAACCACCCGTAGGAAGCAGTAAAGTATGGTGACGACGTTTGCATACCTGGCATCGAACTGGTACCTTGCAGAATTTGGCAGAGTGGTTGTTATACAGGCAGACGAAACATAGACGGTTCTTCTGCACGAAGTCACGCCGGTCTTCGTTAGACTGCTTACCAAATTCTCTGTAAACAGTAATTTTATGGTCAGCGGAACAATAAGCACAGGTTATGTTATTCTTTCCCTTCATAACATGAAATGGATGACGTGCATCTTTGGAATTTCTATCTCTCCTACTCCCTTGACCAGTTTCTAAACTTTCAAGGCTCCTAAAGCGACTATTAAGAAACTCAGAAAATTCCACAAATGTAGGTAATTCATTACTACATGCGGCAGCTATTTTCAATTCCCAGGCCTTTCTTGTTTCTATATCCAATTTGTCACTTATTAGATAGATAATAATAATATCCCAAGACGTTGTATCAATTCCTAAGTTCTTTAAAGAATCTAGGCATTCTGAAGTAGTATTTAATATATTTTTTATTTCTGAAGCCGACTCCTTTGAAATAGACCTTTGGGATAATAATCTTTTTAGAATATTATTTGCCAAATATTTCTTATTGTTATACGTACCATCTAACTTGTTCCACGCTATTTGATAATTATCGGATGTTACCTTTAAATTCTTAAGCAATTGTTCCGCTTCTCCTTTTAAGTAGTAAAACTTTTGTGAGTCATTTAAACTTTTGTTCTCATGCACCAGTCCAATAAACAGATCCCTAAATGTATTCCATTCAGAATAATCTCCTGAAAAATAACTTATTTTTATTTCTGGCAACCTGACTCTGCTCTCTACTTCATAACAACAAGAAACATCTTCCTTTGACGCAGCAGTTGTTCCACCTTTAATATCCAGTAACATTTCCTTGAGCTCACTTTTAAAGGTTATGTACAGTTCCTCCACTTCATCGTAAGTATTGTGTCTATAGTAATCGGAACTGTGAATGTCAGTTTTCTTGATGTTACCGATAATATGGTTGTGATTGCTGAAAAATAACGACCACTGTTTTTCTATATTTTCTAATCGCGTTTCTAGGTAACTAACTGTCAAACGTTCCTTAGGAAATTTCTTATAATTTGTTCTAGCTTTAATTATTTTCTCCTTTATATCAATCTGCAAGTTGTTCAACGCCTCCATCTTATTTCTTGCGTATGCCGTTTCAAGTTTATATTAAGGTCCAAAAATTCCAAAAAATTGTTCAATGTGTTTTGACCTTAGACACAGAGTCCGAAATCTAGCTTGCTCTCCCGATAGATTTCCTCTGATTTTCGGCTCTTTGTCCTCCCGTCCGGTACCAGGGGTCCGTTACTTAGTCCTCACACCAAGGCTCCGTGACCTCCGGTCCCTCCTACAGCTGTACCACAATCCTGGCTGTGGATTTATCTGGCCAACAATCCGCTGGCCAGTACCTAATGAGACGGGTGATAAATATCAGCACCGACGGCTAACCAAAAATACACTCAACCGCTCACAGCCGATCCTTTTATCCGGCTCGCGACAGGACCATATATATACTTGAAGGGTCCGTGAGCGGGAGGTAATATGAACACACTATCACTTTTCACAAACTTTACTTTATTGTCACTAGAGGGCACTTTTACTAGTTATACTATTATTTACACTTTTCTTGAGGATCGCACCGACTGCTACAATTCGTCTCCTATATATACCCCGAGTGTGAACGAAACCATAGCGCGATCTAATTTGCATGGTAGTGTCATCTATCGAGCTATAAAACAACAACTTTGGGTTCGTATCATGGTTGACAAGTTTGACACGAAATATTTTCTTAATTGATATAAAACCTACATATCTTATAGATATGTAACCTACATACATTAACAAGCGGGATTCCGAAAGGGTATGGGGTGTACGGATCAAGTCTTTTTCTTGCGATGCATAGCCAAGAAATTTTTGGCCAAAGGTCAAAAGGTCTACTGCGCATTCGTGGATTTGGAAAAGGCTTATGATAAAGTGGTGAGGAATGAAATGTGGTCGGTACTGTCGATGTATGGGGTGAACATCAGCCTCATACGAGCTCTGAAATCCCTTTATGAGGATTCTAGAGCTTGTGTGAAGATAAACGGGGCATACACTGACTGGTTTACCATCAACACAGGTGTTAGACAGGGATGTGTAGCGTCGCCGTGGCTGTTCAACCTCTTCATGGACAGTTGTTTGCAAGATTTGAAACATAGTGATTGTGGATTAAGGATGAATGAGTTACTAGTTAAATGCCTTCTTTATGCTGATGATCAGGTTATGCTTGCGTCTTCAGCGGAGGAGTTGCAGAAGATGGTAACAATCGTGCATGGTGCGTTAGAGAGGAAAGGAATGAAAGTGAATGTAAGAAAAACGAAAGTTATGATTTTTGAAAAGCAGGAATGCGTTACGGCTTGTAATATTATGATCGATGGATAGCGAGTGGAGCAAGTGAATGAGTTTGTGTATTTAGGTACGCTGTTTACAAGAGATGGTAAAAATGTAGAAGATATTGAAAGAAGAGTTAATGCAGGTAATAGAGTGAATGGAGCTCTGAAGGCGTTTATGAATAGCCAAAATGTGTCCAAAAAGGCACGTTTGGCTGTGCATAGAGGGGTGTTAGTACCTACTCTTATGTATGGTAGTGATAGTTGGGTATGGCAGAAGAGTCATGAAAGTAGAATAAATGCTGTAGAAATGAGAGCACTGAGAAGTATGTGTGGTGTTTCTCTGACTGACAGAATAAAGAATTGTGTGATAAGAGAGTGTTGTGGGGTAAAAGAAGATATAGTGACAAGCATCGAGAAAGGTATGCTAAGATGGTTTGGGCACGTGGAGAGGATGGATGACGAAAGACTGACCAAGCAGATATATAAGGCAAGTGTGGAAGGGACAGGACGAAGGGGAAGACCTAGGCGGACGTTCTCTGACCAGATTGGAGACATCCTAAAAACAGGACAGGTGAGAAGTACCCTGAACAGAAGAGCATGCATGAGGAATCTGATGGGAGTGAATGAAGCAAGAGAGATATGTCAGGATCGTTGCAAATGGCGTTCCGTAGTCTCTGCCTACCCCTCCGGGAAACAGGCGTGAGTCTATGTATGTATGTAAAAAGAAATTCGACTTGCTAAGGCACTTTAAAAAACTCGAACATATTTCATGCGAAATATACTTACCTAGCGTTGAGCATTCTTTTGTATTGCGCATGAATTTTTTGTTTTAAAGTGCAGTTTAACCGTTTAAAACTAATAATATCAACATTCATTACACGTAGGGATTTCCCTCCACCACCTCATGGTCCCACCACCCATACGTATATGGACCGAATCATGGGAGAGACGCGCGGTACTTGCTGTATGCTCTTTCCCGCGCTCCCGTTGCAGGCTCCCTACAAATTTCGTCCCTTTGCCACTCTCCCCATTCAGGGGCGGCTCTACTATGCGAGTAGGCTAGGCGCTGTAATTACAGCTGTCGATACATTAACGGCTCCGTCGTCAGCCTGGGTCCTTTCACTCTCCTCGAGGCTTCTCCTCGTCCTGTGCCAGTTATGCGCGAAGTCTCTCAGCCGCCGGAAGTTCGCTTCGGAGTTCACAAGCTCAGCGTAGAACGGAGGGCCCTCAGGACTGATAATCCCATCCATCATCTTTCGTCTAATGTCCTCATAAAGGGGGCACCGCCACAAAATGTGGTCCAAGCATTCGTCTTCTTCGCCGCAATAGCACACGCTTTCCTCACACAGCTTCATATCAAACAATCTCTTTCTAAAACATCCGTGACCAGTCAGAATTTGCGAGACTTGATAGTCCGGCTCGACCCATGTATACTTGAGCCGAGCCGCCACGTCCGGGAAGAACCGATAGAGCTCCCTACCCTTCTCCTCACCTTCCCACCTCTGTTGCCATGCGGCAACAGCCTCCTGCGAAATTTGTCTACTTTCGGCCCTAAAGTCGTCCCTGGCTAGGTGTCGGCAATCGTCGATCCTGCCTGCCCGGCTTACCTCGAGGTCGGCTGGTAGCACTCCCGTCAATACGGGGAGAGCCGCGGTACTAACGGACCTGTAGGCCTTCGTCAGTAAAATCAGCGCAGGCCTTTGCGTCCTCAACAACACGCTCCTGATCATGAACGTGGTCGTTCGTCTCCACCAACACCCCGCGGCGTACGTCAGTATCGCGGCATAGGTGCCGCGATATAGGACCTTGAGGGCCCTATAACGCACACCCCAGGAGGAGGCGGATAGTCGCGACATCTTTCCGAATGCTGCTGCGGCACGTTCCCCTATGGACTCTGCATGTTCCCGAAAGGACTTGCTCGAGTCGATTACCACACCCAGAACCCTTGTCGACTGCACGCTCTTGACTGAGATCCCATTGAGTCTGATGGTCGGCGGGCGGCCAGGCATCTTCCCCTTCAATGTCATAGAATATGACTTTGAGGGGGAGAAGCCCAGCCGGTTCCGCTGGCCCCACTGGCTGATGAGATCCATGGCGCATGAGGCTGAAGCCTCGATGCCGGCGCGAGATTTAGACTCAATGAGAATCGTAACATCATCGGCGTACGCGACAAGTTGAACTCCGTCTGGGTATGGTAACCGAAACAAATCGTCCATGAGTAGGTTCCACAGAGAGGGTCCCAAGACTGAGCCCTGCGGGCAGCCCATGGTCAGTGGCTTCCACACAACCCCACTGCCGACGAAGAGACCAGCCCGGCGGTTGGTAAAATAGCCGACCAACATCCGATAGATGTTGGGCGGGCACCCGCCTTGCTTCGCCTTCAGCAGGATCATGGGCCACCACGCGTTGTCAAAGGCGCCTGAGATGTCCAGGAACAATGCCTGGACGTATTTGGCCTGGCTGGAAGCAACTACGTCCTGAAGGGATCGTAGTGCTGATAACGTTGAGCGACACCGAGAGAAACCGTGCTGGCAGGTCGAGATGTTGCGCGAGATGGAAGGTGCGCATTGGAGCATGACTCGTTCCAAGATCTTACCTAGGACCGAAAGGAGCGTGATAGGGCGATACGCTTTAGGATCAGTCAGCGGTTTGCCGTTGCCTTTCGGCAGGACAATGAGCCGGCCGTCCTTCCACGTATCTGGAAAAGTGCCCTCCTCAACGCAAAGTCCGAGAATACGCGTTAGCTCGGAGGAAGCTACGAGCCACACATGTTTTACCATGCGGGCGGTGATCCCATCGATGCCGGGTGCCGTGTTGGGTAAGTCCCTGACTATAGTGCTCACTACACTCAATGATGGGGGGGGGGGGGGCGCGTCGCGACCCGAGGGCGCGCAGGCAGCCAGTAGGCGCACCTTACGGTGGTATGCGCTATCCGCGCTGGGGTTGTCGTCTGGGCAGAGTGCCTTGACCAAGAGCCCCATGGCGGTCTGCGCGTCCCCGGCGAATCCTTCCGAGAACCTGGTGCCGTTGATGACGTTGGGAGGCGGTCTCGCCCGCCCACTAGCCACCCGGTAAGCCAGTCCCCAGGGGTCCTGGTTACCGTCGGCAGCAAGTCCCCGAAAGAAGTCGGTCTGCGCCTTTCCCATCAGAAAATTCTTGCGCGCAATCTCTTCAAAGACCCCCATACCTCTCTTCCTAGCTGTCTGCCATACTTTTCTCGCTTTGTTCGCTTTCTTACGCGCGGCCTCCAGTGCGGGAGACCACCACTCGTATCCCTTAGCTCGCTTACCGTTCTTGCATTCACCCAAACACTCAGTCGCTGTCCTCAGAATCATGTCTGTAAAGACCTTGCATATCACATTTGCAGGCTTCCTCCAGTCAATCCGTCCCACACGTTCATAGAACACAGTCTGAAAGCGTCCCCAGTCCACGCCGCGCTCGCGGAACCTCCTCGGCTCCCCCAGCGGTTCCGCGGCTGCAGCTGTAGACCGTGTGCTACATACCTCGTAGGTGATCAGTCTGTGATCGCTGGAACTTTCTTGGTCATGTACCTTCCAGTTGGTTATAATGACGCCTCTTGTCGTCAGGGTAAGATCTATATTGGACTCACCGTTGACCGTGGAGAAGGTGTGTGGTTGGTTCTCCGTGTTATTGATGGTGAGGCCACGGCCAACGACGAAATCCTCCATTTGACGCCGTCGGTAGTTGACGTCACTACCTCTTCCGTGAAAGTTTCGCGGGCTACAATGCCACATTGGTGAGTGCGCATTGGTGTCAGCGCCTATCAGCACTCGGTGACCTCGCAGGGTATCCAGTACCGTGTGTAGGTGATGTAAATGTGTGGCGATGTCATCCGAGTACTGAAAGTAGGCGCTGACAAGATACAGCGACGTGTCCGGCGTTGATTTCCTGTGTGGGCTAAGTTCTAGGTGGCACACGGTGCAGTGGCTGTTGCTCAAGTGTGTTAGTAGGGCACACGGAATGTCGCGCCGTATGAGCAGTAGTCCGGCCTTTGCGTGTTCTTCTCCGGCGTGTATCCAGATGGGACCGGCGGCGGTGGTGAGACGAGGCATGGAGTACGGTTCTTGAACAAGAACCGCATCCAGCCCCATCCCCGTCGCTATGGAGGGCAGCTCTGCTGTTGCCACCGCCGATCCTTGCAGATTTAGCTGTCCGATTTTAACGGCCATAGTCGGTCGACGCTAACTTGCGACCCTCGGCGTGTTTCCTCGCTGGGCAGTCGCGGGCGTTCGTCTTGTGATCGGCTCCTTTGCGCCCCAGTTTCTTGCATGTCGCGCATGTTGATTGCTTGGCCTGACATTCCGTGCTCTTATGCCCGTCCTCCCCGCAGTTCCCACACTTCATGGTCTTCGCCCTGCAATATTTCTCGGGGTGTCCGTACATCTGACAGCGGCGGCAGCAGGTCACGACGATGTGGTCGTTGACTTCGACCACACCCCAGCCCACGTACACTCGCCCACGTTCTATCAGTTGCTCCCTCAGTGTAGGTGCGCACTCGCACACCCACATCTTGCGATTACCGCGTCGAGTCCTGTTAAATAGGGGCCTGATCTTTTTGGTAACCTCTTCTAAGCTTAACTCGCGAAGGTTTTGTTCGTGCAGGTGGGCGAGGATCTCATTCGGTTTTAAATCGGCGTCAACTCCCGAAAGGGAAATTAGTGGTTGGCGCTCTCTGGGCTCTGCAACTCGGAGGGTCGCCGGAACCGCCGTCCTCAGCAAACGCGCGTCTTTTTCTGACGGGGTCTCAACAATGAGCCCCGCCCCCCCCATCTTTCGGACGCCGTGCACCCGGAATCCCTGCGCGGCAGGGTCTACGCTAGCCCGTAGCACCTTTTTTGTTTCTTCGGCTGTGCGTATGGTCTCTCGTTGGTCCTCTGCGGGGAAGACAGCCACTGCTGGACCCAGGCGTGTTGGCAATGGCACCGGCTCAGTGTTCCTGCCCATCTTTAGCGCGCTTGCGTAGCTTACTTGAGCCGGTCCACTGTGAAGTACGGCGTGTGGTTGTGGATGCAGCGCCGGTGCTTGTGCGGCGCGTTCTTCCGCGACGGCAGCGCGTTGCTCCGCGGCCGCGAGTCTCGTGACGAGGTGCAGCACCACCGAGCTGACGTTGTTGACGTAGAACCCGATGGCGGTTATTTCATCTTTATTAAGTTTGCTAGTCCTGGAGCGTACGGCCTCCATTATCCCGCCGGTCGACTCTGTTGCAAGCTCGACGAGGTCGGCCGCAGTAGCGGAGGATGCGGGCACCGGCGTGACTGGTGTCGTCGGAGGTGCCGCGGTGGTCAGCTGTTCCGTGGTTGTATGCTCGGGCTGAGTCGCCGTCTGCTTACGAGCAGGGGCCACTTTCCTTCTTGTCTGGTCCGGCATCTCGGGTGGCGAGGTCAATAAGCGCTTGCCACCAACCTGTGGCGGCGCCTGCGCTGCGGGCTCCGTCTGCATCGTCGAGGCATACGGCGTGCTGAATTGGCCAGGCGGCGTGCGCAGCAGCGAGTTGCGCGGGTTAAATGCCGCTGTGGCCTCGCCCGCGGGCGCAGGCCCAGGGTCTGCGCGCCGCTGGCGTTCAGCGTCCTCCTCCTCCATTAACTTATACCTATTCCTTAGCTACTAAGCACTACCGCTAAGCACCTATATTCTACAGCTTTAAACTATAGACTATAATCTAAAGCGTGCGCCCAAGGGTTATCAAGGTGTAAGTCGATACTGGTGAGGTTTCTACACCTTGGGTGCACGTAGTACTCACGGTACCGGAACCTCCGAGTGTGTGGTGCAGGCACGCAGAGCGCACGGGTAGCTACCCGGCGTACGCTAGCTGTCCTTGCACTGCACTTAGTTCACAACACTAGCACTAAACAGCTTTATAAACTAAAGCTATGGGCGTCTATATCGCAAAGCGTCACTATCGCGGGTTACTTAGTCCGGTACTGCTGCGTGTAACCGAACGCAAATGTCATGAACGTCAAAAACGTCACAACGCCACTGACAGCTGTCAGATGACATGTGACGCTTGACGTCGGCTGTCAACCGCCAAGCGGTTGCACAAAGAAATATAAGAAAATTTTCTGCAAGTCACTTGTAACTGCACTAACACCACTGTGTCACTATCACTGAAATCACTGAAGCGCTATAATAGCGTCTTGGGTGTCGTTCGTGTATTACATAGGCGTCCAAATCGCAGAAATACACGACGAACAAAACGATCACTTGCACTCACTGTTTACTAGTTTAAAACCGCCGAAAAACTGGGTTTTTCGCGACGGAAAGCCGTGAAAATCACAACACTTGTTCACTGGAGCACTGTGAACACTTTCCCGAAGGAATTAAGGCGAAATTCCCACTGCGACCGAAAATATTAATTTTCAACACGGACCTCGCGCAAAACACGTCCGTTCGACACGAATGCCGACGACAGAGCCCCACGTAGGGATTAGGTAAAATCATTATTTTAAGAAGTTCTTGCCCACAATTTTAAAAGAGACTTTACTGCCTATTGACGAATAGAGCTTCGCATCGCCGTTTGCATCGAAGTTTTATAAACTACTAGAGGACGCCAGCAGCTACGCCTGCATTTTTTTTAATTTACCCGTTTTGGCCGATCCCGTGGGAATTTCGGGAAATCCCTTCTTAGTGCACCCTTACGGTCCCCAAGGAACATACATACCAAATTTCAGCTTCCTGCGCCCAATAGTTTCGGCTGTAGCGTGTCTGTCAGTCAGTCAGTAACGCAAGGATTTTATATATTAAGATAATCTAATTATTAGCGCAATCTTGTGTTGTAAGATGGCATTATGCGGAGTTGGGATCCGATTCTGTTTATGTTAGGTTAAGTTAGTACAGTTATTAATCTTTCTATATGTTGTACGAGCCTTCATAAATAGAATAAATATGTTTTTAATTTTTTTTTTGTTATTCACAACCGCAGAAATATATTTTTTGGTTAGCAATTTCTGAGATGGACCTGAGATCTTCAGAAAGTCCCTATCTAATTCCCCCTCTGCTATATAATTAATGTAGATAAGACCTATCTATAGTCAATAGACTCGCTGATTCGAATCTATTAATAATGTTAATCAGTAATCTCAATGGTATTTAATCGATCAGAAATATACGGTGAGGAAATTTAACATAAAGCTTTTGTATGTACAGAAAGCGCAGCATTTAATTTTCCGTTCGCTAGTTGACTAGTCAGCGTGTCTCTGTTTTTTTCACTGTCAGAAACGGATGGGAGGAATTGAGCGTTGAAAATCTTCATCTTTATAGCTATTGTGTTCGTCTTCTTCTACTATATGAGAAGGGTATCTCCATTTTGGCCGGTATCAACACTTCACAGGTCTAGGTGGGCACAGCTGGGTCTCTTTGCAATGAATACACACAGTACAACACACTGTTAATTCGAGGACACAAAATACAGTATCTTCACAATCTTAATATGCACACGTGGCACGGATGGATAACTTTTGGAAACTCGGCGAAGTCGAACGTAGGTGGGCCTTGTGACACTTGTTTCCTCTGCTGTGTCTGTCGTCAAAAAGTGTCCGTTGACAGCTCCACGTCCGCTTATAAAACATTTAATGACATTGACAGCTGTCAACTGCCGATCTCAGTGTTGCTAACCATCGTATCCGAATATGCCCAAATCTATTAAGATTTGACGTTACGTTTTCCAATCTCCGACATATAAAACTAGAGAATGTCCACAGCTACGACCGCACATATGTTGGAAGTCTCTTCTTTTTTTTATGGTAATAGGCGGCAAACGAGCAGGCGGATCGCCTGATGGTAAACAATTACCGCCGCCGTCCATGGACACAAGCAACACCACAGGAGTTAAAAGTGCGTTGCCGCCCCTTGGGGTTGGGAAAAGGGATAGGATGAGGAGTGGGATGAGGGAGAAGGAGTAGGGGATAGGGCCTCCGGTACTCTCACTCACCAAACGAAACGCAACAGGTTAAGTACTGTTACGTTACGTCGATTTTCTGTGAGAGGGTAGTACTTCCCCGGTCGAGCCGGCCCATTCATGCTGAAATCAGCAAGGCTCTACTACCTTGAAAATCCTACGGTTCTTAGTGTACCCCTACGGTCCCCAAGGAGCATACATGCCAAATTTCAGCTTCTTGCGCCTAACAGTTTTGACTGAGCGTTGTATGTCAATCAGTCAGTAACGGATCAATTCTATTGGCGATGTTAAGTTTCTAACTAGCGTCTCTAGCGGAGAAATTTAGAACTTGTCTTTGTACGACTCTTTCACAGATCACTACTACTTTTAAGACACACACAATTATCACCACAACCTCGAAGCAAAGTTGTATTGAAAGCTGTCAAAAGTTTCATACAAAGAGAACTTCTAAATTTCTCCGCTAGAGGCGCGCGGATAATATTTGGATCGCCAATATTATACAGAATATGACACCTCATCACAATTTCATAAGTTTGTGTCATTATTGTATTCTGAGAAGAATATAATAATATATTCATTATCGCCATGGTGATTATCAGCAAAAACATGCATCAAATACGTGAACTGCCTGACATGCACATGTCATCGCAGAGCCTGAACTATGGGAGCCGGAAAGGTGAAATTTGACAGTAAGTTCCTTTCAGAAAACAGGTGTCCACTAATGATATAAATTTTAAATACTACCACTATGAGGAAAAATTGGAGTTGAAAATGCTGGAAACCGGTTGGGATTAGTTGGCTCTAATTCAGACAAAATGTATTAATGTAAATTTCTTGCCAGTTATACTCAGCAGATCATTTCTTGCTAGTTCTTCTCAGCGGTAGCCAAGTCCTAATCCTAAACTGGTGGTAATATGAAGCGTCTCGTATACACTTAAAATTTACATGAAATAAAGAGCTATTTACTTAATTCCATAAGTGGTAGAATAATAAGTTAATGAAATTCAAGTTTAAACGCTTGTCTCGCTTGTTCCTAAAAATGGTCGTAAAGCAAAACCATTGCCTTAAAAAACACCAAAAAATTGTCGTCATTTATTTCAATTACATGAAAATTTGCAGACCGATTTTTCACAAAAATTCCAATCACTTTTACTATACGTATACTACAAATTTCACAGAAAAGGGCTGGACTAAAATTTGTTCCAAATGTCTTCACATGTTTTATTAAAGACTATATAGTTCAAATCATATAGAGAATGTTTTCTTCTTTTGGTGAATAGCGCAATATTCTGTTCTTTTATGGTCTTTAGTGCTCGGAGCCTAGCGACTCCTTATAAGCAAACTTCACAATAAAGTCATATATTTGCTGGTTTTTAGAGCTCCTACCGTTTTAACATATTCTGGGCTAAATTTATCGCTGCATTTCAAATCTAAAGACACAAGCAAAATTTTTCTAAAAATGTAATATATTATCGTCTGTGGAGCACCAACTTCATAATAAAGGAGAAAGACCAAATACGGCCTGTAGCGTCCAGAAAGTTGTGAATCGTTGAAATGAAACATATAATTTTTAAAAATTTTACATCGTTTTCGTTTCTTGATAGAGTATCGGTGAAAGAATTTAGTTTTTAAAGATTAATTATTTTGAATAAGCTATGGAAATAGCGGATGAATGTCTTATGTTGCCAGCATTAAAAATAAAATGAACTATGGTAGGCAGAAATTGTTTTAAGGAAATAATATTTTTATTACTATATTAGAAAACAATATATTTTATTTACTTTATAAGTATATTTGTAAAAAGAATCAAGAAATATATAATTTATTATACATTCCATAATTATCAATCGGTAAAAATCGTTTTGTTTTTTAATCGATAGTAGAAATATTTTTTCAAACCATTTGCAACACTTTTTTTATCTGTTATGTCATTCGTGTTGCTACTGTGTATCGTAAATATTTTGCTTTGATTTATTGGTAAAATAAATCAAGTAGCTTTCTTTCTCAAACTAGCCAATCGCCATCGCCAAATTCTTTCGTGATGCTGGATACGGACGTTGATGAAGTAATAAGTATCATAAGTGGTTTGAAAGAAGTGTGTGCAGTAGGGTGGGATAATATACCTAACAATATTATTAAAAAATTCAGGTATACATTTGCGCCGGTATTAACACATATTTTTAATTTATGCTTACAAGAAGGAGTTTTCCCCCGCTTGTTTAAAAAAAGCAGTAGTTACTCCTATTTTTAAATCTGGTGACAAAAAAAGCATTACTAACTACAGGCCAATTTTAGTCTTATCTGGCCTTTCAAAGATCTTAGAGAAAATAATAAACATTAGATTGATTAATTACCTTGAAAATAATAAGCTGCTTTCAGATAACCAATTTGGGTTCAGGCCTAAAAAATCTACTAACCAAGCCGTACATCAGCTTACGGCGCATATTACCAATAATCTAGATAAGAGCATGCACTCCATGGGAATATTTTTAGACCTGGCCAAGGCGTTTGATACAATATCCTGCTCCATACTGCTGCGCAAGCTCGAGACGTTCGGAATAAGGGGAGCACAACTTGCACTGTTTTTCGACTATCTGACCGATCGCTACCAAAGTGTGAAAATTGATAAAAATGTTAGTGCAGAACGTAAAAATAGTGGTTTTGGTTTACCACAAGGTAGTATTTTGGGACCAACTTTGTTCCTTATATATATTAACGATCTCTATAGTTTAAATGTTCAAAATGGTATATTGATATCATATGCCGACGACACAGCGCTTTTATTCTCAGCCAATACATATTCTGAGCTTTATGACCACGCCCAAAATGGTTTTAATATTGTATCAAACTGGCTACACCAAAATCTGCTAACCTTAAATGTAGACAAAACGAAATACATATTATTTAGAATGAGAAATACTAATCCATCACCTATTAACCTACATATTTTTGCACACAACTGTAAAATGCACGCTGACCTAACATGTACTTGTCCCGCATTAATTGAAACTGACAATATCAAATATCTAGGCATAACACTCGACACAAATCTAAATTTCCGTAAACACATTGATATTGTATGCGCAAGAACGCGGAAATTAATTTATATTTTCAAAAAACTTCGTAACATAGCCGATTACAAATTCATAAAACAGGTTTATTTAGCTTTGTGTCAATCCATACTAACATATTGCATTACATCGTGGGGTGGCGCGGCTAAATCAGTTCTATTACCGCTAGAACGAGCACAAAGAGCAATTCTTAAAGTGGCTACATTTCGTCGCTTTAAATTCCCTACACACCAACTCTATTTATCATGCAACGTGCTAACAGTGCGCCAACTATTTATACTTAGTATTATACAAAAACAGCACACCGAACTCCCATATTCTCCAATTCCTGTTGAAAGAAGAAGAAAGGACCTTGTTTGTGTAACACCTCATACAAATCATGTCTTTGTTAAAAGATTCTACTTATTTCTAGGACCATTCTTGTATAATAAGTTCAATAAATTTCTGAATATATATAGTCTTAGCTATAAAATATGCAGAACAACAGTAACAGAATATTTACAAAAACTGAATTACGACGACACAGAAAAATTACTAGAAGTTTTAAAATGATCTTTAACAATTTTGTCTAAATATTATTATTATATTTCTTATTACGTGACTTGTGGAATATTAACTGTAATTAGTAACGTACCAAAATGTTTGGGAATTTTTATTTTGTTTCGTTTTTATATTATTAATTTATAATAAATAGTCTGCCTAAATTAAACTTAATCTTGATAAACTTAATTACTTACACACTATGTTATAATATTAGCATATAAACATGTACATAATATTGTCGTTTGTCTCTCTAAGTTTTAATCAAGCGTCAGCTCGAAACACAGGTCTAACCTAGTTCGAGTAGGTAGTCGATAATTACTTGACTTATAACGCAATCATAGTTTTTGCTAATATTGCAAATATATGTATATTATGATTATGAGGCTTTATGTACACTATTGTTTTTATTAGTCATGTACTTATTATATAATGTAAAACTAAATATAAGACATTAGGCTAGTTATACCAATGGATTTAATTTAAGACGAATTGTAGTGTACGTACCTTTTGTATTTTTGTGAATAAATAAATTATTATTATTATTATTATTATTATTATTATTATTGGTGTTTTCGTACGGTTTTAATGTAATGTAATTGAATATAAATTCAATAATAATGATCAGTACCTTCTACCCATACTAAGAATATGCAGCGGTGTTTGTGATTGTGGTTAGCTTTTTTGGACGAGTATACATAGTACGAGGTTCCCTAGTACACAGGTGATTAATCATTATTATTGGCCACTCTTTATGTAGTTTTTGTTCTTTAAGACGCAAAGACATACTTTTATTTACATCTAGGTATTATATTTATGTTAAAATTCAATTTTGAGGTATATTTAGTTGCGGAATAATTTCCATTTCAAATATCTCGTATCTTATTTCCACCAAAAGTTATTAAAAAAGAAATTATACAGGTTAATAGAGTAGTCATTTATCTTCAAAACACACATGGTGTAGTGTTTGGCCGTGCCAGGCCCATAATGTATGGCCAAATGGTACATCTCCTTTAAAAGTATCGACTTGAGTTAATCTACGTGTACAAAGGGCGAGGTTATTCTAACTACGAGATCACTAAAATCTATTAACGTAAATAGAATATAGATTAGACTGTGTCCGAAGGTCTTTAGTTATATCGTCCTGTCTTGAGTGAAGTGCTTTAAGCGAATTGAAACTTGAAAGGCTTTCAAGAATCTTATTTAGTTGATCAAGCACAATATACTTTTGAGTTAGTGAATCAGATGCTAGACTAGGAATGAGGGCACAATTTGACTCTAAAATATGTTTTAGATACGAAAGTTGTGATATATATCCAAAAAGACAATACAAACTGAAGCAACTCGGAAAACGGGACTTTGAGCCAGGCTCACAAAAGGCGAACGATATTAAATTGTACATCGGTATGTTCCTGTTTTAAAATTTCAAGTCGCAAGGTTTGGAGTTAGATATGGTAGAAACGTGCAGTTTTCTTTCATCTTCAAAATAATATCTTTACCACATTCTACCTTCTTACACCCCTGACTTCGTAATTCCGATGACGTAATTTGAGGCCGCATGCATGTTTAATTGCCGTAACATTCGTGGTTCATTTCCTTAATTCTGTTGTATTCAGGTTTAAAGAATTATAATTTTATCTCGTTTAATGCGAAATGTTATATGTTTCTGTTTTTATTTGGAGCCAATCACCAAGGATTCGGTGTGCGGGTGTCAAATATATTGTGTTTTCGCTATGAGAGCTTCAGCGCAAAATAAGGTATCATGCTTATAAAGCACCAATAAAAATGAACCTAAGCATACCCGGCAATTGGTGTGATAAAAAGTAAATCGTACTCATTTGTATTTATGAAAGTGTTGCACGTCGTAAAGTACAAATTCCTACTCAAATTTGTTACAACGTAAACAACGAGAAATGTTTGGGCGGGGACTAAATCGTAAGCACGATTTGGCTTGGGTATTAGTTATACTGAGCCAAGTTTGACACATCAAAACTCTAGTTTGTGTAGGTCGTGGCTCCGATATTGTGCACTGTGCAAAATAGGCGCGATGTCTGACTATAGAACCCACAATGAACAATTATTGCAAAAGATAACGTCGCGTTAGTCAGTCAATCGTAGTGTTATGTCGTCATGAATGCTTCGGAACGACCAATGTGAGTGACACATTGTGAGATCGAATGTATATAAAGGTTTATTGATATTTGTACGGCTAGAGCAAGTAAATGTTGGGTTATACTTTTGAGTAGATTTGATTAAGTCTCTTCAAAGATTTGATTAGAAAGTATGTTTAATAAAGAAAGATTCAAGATAACGCAATATAATGTCTTTTTCATGTTAAAAGTGATAAACAAACATGCTAAAATCGTTTTGTGCTTTGCTGTTTTTTACATGCTTTTAATCTTCTTATGGTACCTCAGCAAAAAGCGGCTTTTATATATAAATATCATAATTTTAGCAGTCAACAAAAAATACCTATATGGCTGATATAATTTTACACGCCGTTTGTTGATTAAATATGACAAAATACAGTCATTATTAAAACACAATTTGTTATTGATGTGTTTAATTAACATCCCTTTGAATAAGGTGGTTTGAGGTCGTGGACATATTACTGAATTTTTAATTATTTTGGTATTTTCATGAGCTCTATATTAATATTTTCAAACTTTCACCATTTGTACACATTATATAACGGAGCTATATCGTATAATCTATTGAACAGGAAGGTAAATAACCTGAATATTATTCACCAATACATATATGTTATTTGAAATACATCATGCAGAAGCCGATCCCTGGGAGGCTCCAAGGGTTTTTAGCCTCCTTGCCCTCCCTCGCCAAATCATCTAAGTTCCCCCATGACAGAATGATTTTTTAGTATTTCCCTTATCACCAAGTCAAGCCCACCCAAAAGACAACTAGCTCCCTCCTCAAATAAAAGTATTGGAGCCGCCAGCGACATTGCGGTCAAATTAGGTAGAGCGTAGATATGTCAGCCGTTGTGTTCGATTTTGATACTTATTTCCTACGCCATGAGAACGGTACAAAGGTCAAAATGTCTAGCTTTAGGTATAGCCGTGTGCACGTACAACGTTCTAAGCATGTTCATCATGGGCGTCGCCAAGTGGGGGCTAGGGGGGGGGGGGCGCTGCTGGAATAGAAAGCTTTAATGTTCAACCATATTTAATATTGAGTGAACTACACACACAGATTAATTATTTGATGCATCACATTTATTCATGAAGATTACGATGCTAATATTTATGTAAACGGGCTATCGCGTAATTTTTTTAGAAATAATGGCGAATTGTCTTTTATTTACCCGGATATTGCGGCATGGAATTACACCAGCCGTAGTGACAAGATGACTGATGTCGTGTAATTATGCATTACAATACCATTATGTATTTTATATAGATCGTTGTAAGAGTACTAAATTACCGAGTAAGAGTACAAATACAAAAGTACGTAAGGTTGAAAATAAGCTAACATTGGCATACAGTGTAGATAGATATCTGCAAGCGTCTTTTTCCATTGTGGAAGCCAGTACACGAAGCGTAGCACAAAGATTTAATAAATATTTAGGATTTCGCAAAAAATAACTTATTGCAGTAAATATATACATGAAAATATTATAATAAATTTCAATAATATACTGCATAATTAAAAACTATAAATATTAATACAAAATATAAAGTAGCTTACCAAATAATTATCTGTATACATACAATTATTGCGTTACTGACTAAATGACTGACAGACAAAGTGCAGCCAAACCTACCGGCACAGGAAGCTGATATTTGGCAAATAATTTTCCTTGGGAAACGTAAACTAACAAGGTATTTCCCGAAATGTTTACGGAATCGGAAAGAAACGGTTAAATAAAAAAAGGTGGGCGTAGCTGCGCGCATCCTATAATCATAAAACATGATTGACTTTATTAAAAAGAATAACTGGAAAACTAGAAATAAATATTTATATTTGGACTATATTCATATTTGACATTTCAGTTATAATCACGAAGTTTGATTATTCTCGGTCACCTTACTATAAATAACGTAGGTTGTAGTCCCCGTACGCTTGATTTCACACGACCTATAAACGGATTTCGATGAAATTTGGCTCACACCTAGACGTAAGAAGAAACGCTAAAAAGGATTTATCTATTGATATATTTGATCCGGACGAATGTTGAGTGTTTCTTGAAATTTATCAACTTCATCGTTAAAATATGTTATTGTAAAATTGTGTTAACTGTCGCGAACGTTGCGGTGACTGACGGGAGACTCGGAACATCAAACAGAATGTCAAACATAATATATAATGCAGAGAGTGAAACTACGTGGAAGGCAACGTTAAATTCAACACTACTCTCTATCTTCCAAGGGTCGTAGCGTAATGAAAATTGGCAGCTGTATGTAGTTCTCATGACAATACAATAATATGGTTCTGTCGAACTGATCTGATGATGGAGCCGGAAGATATGAATGCACGTAAAAACAAAAAAAATGTTTGGATCGTTCAAGTTGTCTCTATTTCTGGGCTGAAGTGAAACCCCCACGTGGGATCTGCACCTTATCATGGTGAGGGGGCTTAGTAACCGTGGCTTGGACACCCGCGGTCAAGCTAAGAGAGATCCCGGGAGTGGACGCTCTGTCTGTCCCTCGCAGTCGGGCGCGGTCGCGGGAGGAGAGGCGTGTCGGTGTTGCGTTGCCGCGCGCCCTATCTCCCGCGACCAAATGAGGGCGCACCAATGTTGCGTCGCGGTGGGGCCGCAGAGGAAGAGGAGATGCGGTGCTGGGTGCATAGGACATATTCTATAGAACAAATTGCCGCTGTAAATGCATCGATTTTTTACCTAATTAGAAAAAATGCATGGTGACTTTAAGCCTCATTATCTCCTGAATCAGTAATTACCTAGGTATTGCGCCTATGTAAAAAAAATCATAATGATTGGAACAGGGATTATAATTTTCGTTAAGGGTCTCTTCAGACCACGTAGGTATCATATCCTTTTTGAATTACTTAAATCTTGAAAGTGCAGCATACAATCTTAGCAAATTTTAACACCCGCATAAGTACACAGCATAAGTATTGCTGAATATCCTCTTTGATATTTGTAGATTATTCCACTTATTTCACAGCGAGTAGTCATGATAAATGTGACGTACTGAAAACCGAAACTTCATATTTTTCAATATTTATTCTATAAAGTTACATTCCATCATTGTTTCTGACACAGTGTCGTTTCAATGAATTTGTAATTTACGACGTAATGTGCGACAATGTCCGTTTATTTTAAAAACAATTCTGTAAAACGACGCACCTTTAAGTATTTATAATAATAAGATTGAAATATTAAAATACTACTTGGAATATTTGCAAATGTATCAGGGGAACGAGATGATGGTACTAAACTGTAGGATCCTTTTCGTCAAAAGATTTCACCTGCACTGTTTAGTAGAGCAACAAAGAACACCTAGCCTCGAAACTTTGGGGGAACGTGGTGTGGTTTTCTTTTAACTAGAGGGGAAGTTCTAAACACTGTCTCCACCGTAAGGTTAGCCACCACACATCTGGTGGATAGTAATGGTCCGTAGGGGCCGTCAGGGGGCGCAATTAGAAAATGTATGGAATTGTTCCCGTCGACTAGAAGACGTCACCGTGACAAATGACAATCGATTGCTCAGACTAGACCCCCTGACGTCGAATCGAAAAGCGTTCCTGATGTACACTTGCACAGGTTACCACCTGGATAGGCGACAGAACCACTCATTTTGACCTTTGCACCAGAGCGCTACCAGAGGGCACGTAAAGCCGTCGGCCCCGCTTCTTTTCCAAGGACAAGAATCGTTAGGCCAAGTCGGAGACCTTGGAGCAGCCTGAAAACTCCGGCACCAGAGATCCACGAACATACATGCCACACACAAAGTGGAAAAATAAATAAATAATTGGCACGTGCTGAGTCTTCACCATATGACCATGAGTGGACTTGTCAGTGCGTCAAACGCCTTTCTGAACAACGTGCGACGTGCCGCGGTTAAACTCATAGTAGGTACGCACAGCCAAGCAAGCTACTAGTTTTGACAAAACTCAGTGAATAAGTAGGTAAACAACTAAGGTTGTTCTTAGAACTGAGTTGTTGCCGTGCGGAACTGTTTCAAAGGAAAATCAACCTTGTTGTCTAATGACGTGCAAATCAATTTACATAATATTTTTGACTGACTGTACATGCAGAAGCTGTGATCATGCCTGATAGACCGTGGCCTGACGGATCTTGTGGGCACTTCCAAAATATAGTAACCGCGCGTAAAACTTTAATTTGGAGTGCAATTCCAGATTTTGAATCGTGTAGACTTACAACTGAATTCAATATATATATTTTTGGCATAAGCTCCATACAAAATATTTTCATTTCAAATATTTTCATATGTTCCCCAGGGAAGCGTGCTGGGCCCTGTATTATTATTGCTTTATATTAATGATATAATCAATATAACAAACCACAAAACCATATTATACGCTGATGACATTTCTATCATTGTGACATCTAATAAAAAATATAATACTGTTAATGACCACGAAAATGAAATTAATAATACAATTGATAAATTAATTAATTGGCTTGACATAAATAGTTTAAAAATTAATCTAAATAAAGCCGTATTTATACAATTTAATAAATCTTATAATAGTAATTTCAATATTAAGCTAAGAATACCAAAACACAAAGAAGTTACGCATACCAAATTCCTGGGCATAACACTGGATGAAAACTTAAATTGGAAGACACACGTGGAAAATGTGTCGAACAGAGTAAATAGATTTGTTTACGCGCTTAAACAAATAAAACACGTAACAAATTTAAAAACGGCCACTACTTGTTACCATGCGTATGTGGAATCACTGTTACGCTACGGACTTATTATGTGGGGTAACAGTACTGATATAAACAGAGCATTTCTCGCACAAAAGAAATGTATCAGAGCTATGTGTGGAAAACAACCTGATGAATCGTATCGACCGATATTTAAAGATCTTGGTTTGCTGCCGCTACCGTCTCTCTATATTTATGAAATTTGTACGTTTGTAAAGAAATATAAAGAATTGTTCAAGACAGCAAACATTGTTAATCCAAGGAGTAGACGAGACCCCCACAGACTTGTGCTTGATGATGTTGCAAGGTTAACTTAATATAATAAAAGCTGCCTAGTTATGTGTATACGTATATTTAATAAGATACCTTGTCACTTAAAAGTGTTAAATAATCGACTATTTCAAATACAATTACATAAATGGCTTAATGAAAATAATTTTTATAGTATTAAAGAATTCGTTGATAAAAAATTGTAACTATTAGACTGCTTTAAATGTATTGCATGCTATGTTAAGCAAAACATGTGTAACATTCTTTCACAATTGTAACATCTTTTTATACCATGTTTGATGCAAATAAATATATATTATTATATTATTCATATTATTTACATGTATCTCGAACCTCCAAATCCGTGGATAGAGGGAATATTGAAAACGGCCGTTAGTTCAGTGGGTGTCCGTTAAATGTCACCAGTATTTTGTCATTGCCATTGGTACTATAACTTGACTTCGTCCACGGATCTGCCCACGTGTATTATACACCCAAACTTGCTCAGGAATCCACCCTATCTATTGGTGAAAAACCGTTGGGTAATTTTTTATCGCGTTCATACAGACAGACAGAAAGAAAACAGATTTTATTTTATAATCGATGCCATAGATAGCCATGTGAATGACGCAGTGTTGCCCCATATGAGGATCGAATCCACAACACTCGGGGCAGTTTTACGATTGAGTTCTACGCAATACCAACTAATACATTGAGTACAGAGTCGTTCCATTTGCAAATAAACTTCTTCCTTCCTAGTTTTGCAACAACTGCAGTTTTTTGTAATTAACCACAGGCTAACGCTACATCCATATTTACACCTCTGCCTACCTCTTCGGGGATACAGGCGTGAGACTATATTTATTTATTTATTATTTATTTATTTTCAGCCTGCAGCGTCCCACTGCAGGGCAAAGGCCTCCCTCTCCTTTTTCCACAGGTCTCTATTTAAAATAGACTGACTGACACTGTGAGACTATAAATAAAATAAATAAATAACGCTTCATCCATGTTTAATGTTTGTCTATAAAAACGTAGGAAATTGGTTCGAGTTAAAACCAAAGCATTGTAAGCAATAGCGAGGTACCGAGAGTAGGTACTATAACCGACTTGAAGAAAACATTCACTGTTTCGGTCGTTGCTCACTTTTCGAAACTATTGGATAGATTCACTGCTGTCTGATAAGTTCCTGTAGAATCAATTTATGAGATAACTCATACCAATTTGGTCGCAATTTTAAAAAGAATGTGGATGATAAGGCGTATGTAGTGGTAATTGAATAAATATAATCGGGGTTTATCTTCTTTTAACTGGATAGATGGCATATTGAGCAGCCGCTGACGGCGGGCCGTCGCCATTTGAAGGTAACGTTGAGGTTTAATTTCCACAAGAGACAACTATTTACGTGACTCTCAGTTGTTGATTCGAGTTTGGGTGCCTTTTGTGCTCGTTCATTGAATACTTGAGTGCCACACGATACTTGCTTATTCCTAGTGCGGTAGAAGTCTTATGTAAAGGAAAGAAAAAATGAAAAGGACAATGGGCATTATTGTAGGAGCTGTGTCCCAACCCTTGTAACAAGTTGCGACTAGTATAAACATGTTCAATTAAGCTTTTTATGATCAATATGCTAAGTTTTTACTGTAATTGCGTGCAGGTCAAAAGTTACTGGGCTTCAAGTGAAAAAAAGGTTTTTGTTTTAAATAATGCTTTAATCTTACTTTATTACACTTTGCGTTACATGAAAACATAATTATTACATTTATAATAATTGTACAGTAATCACAGGCAGTAGTAGTTATTTTTTTGCCGTTATTAACAACTGCACAGTTGAAAATATGTAAATAACGAAGGAAATAATACTATTCTGATAATTGTATTATTTCCTTTGTTATTTATATATTTTCAAATACATAAATAATAAAGGAATATAACCCTTACGTTAGAGTACAGCTTAAACATATGCTAATCGTTTACAGGTACTTTTAATAGTGATTATTATTATGCTAATTTCATCTAAACATGTCGCGGGTAACAATATGCTTGGCTGGTGTCTAGCCCAGCCAAGGTACCAAATGATACTCATTATGTGAGCACAACTTCATGTCGAACTCGCTGTCGAGTCAAAGACCGACTACAAGTCACACACAAACGTTCCATAGTTCGTAATAAGCCAATCAATAACAAATCAAGTCCATAAAACAAGCCGACGTTGATAGTTGCAAATATATAAACACCAGAAGTCCTTTGACAATGCGTAAGTCGACAATAAATAAACAGGGCAGTAACAATTTAAAAAACGGAAGTGCAGCACAGCTACCAAAAACTGAATGTGCATATAGCGCTCCCTAAACAATAGCATTTGCGGGCACCGGCAATCATCTCTTTCTAACGTATAGCGCTGGCTCATAAAATATCGTTCGCTGCTCCTGCGCTTACAATATGGCAGCGTGTGGCGCGCGGTGGGCGAGGGGGTGTTGGGTTAGAGTAGGCGCACAATCGCCCGTGTGGTTTTCCACTTGATTTTTAAAATAGTTTCAGCCCTTTCGTCACTAAAATACTAATTGATTAAGTTTTATTTAATATTTTATTAAATAAATGAATTTGTCATAAGTGCAAACGAATACACACTTATTAGATGCTTAAAAAAAAATAGGCGCGAAAGTAAGCTCTGTAACTCTGTCGGTGAGCGACCGCTGAGCTGCTCCTTAGCAGATGGTGCCAAATTATAGGGGCAGCGTAGCGGCTCATTCACAGACGAGGGGATAACAGATTCCCTGCACAAGACACAGAGTTACGCCCATACAAAAAAACATAACACTAATTGAGATCTTTCATATGATATAGGTAGGAAAATGTTACAACACTTGGGACGAAACCGCCCATTCGCCTTTGCTGATTAATTACACGTTTTTTTTTTTTTTTCTATTGCTTGAAACAATGCAATTAGCAAAATACCAATGAGATTTAATAACAGAGAACTGCAAATGCAATGTACTTAAAACTTAAAGTTACTGCAAAACTGTATAAGTAATCACGCTAGCCACTTAGCTTTACTTCTTAAACGATAAGATTAGACGCCTAACTGAAATGGCAAATTTAGTACCTACCTCACAGTTCAAATAACATGCATGGAAGTAAATTTTTATTGATCTAATGGTCGTCTTGATCATCCTTGCTTCAAATTCGGTTGCTTTCTTTAACACAAACTCCACTTTCTAGTCCATTTCCTATGAATGCCTAGTGATCTCAGCTTATTTTAGGAACTCCCCGTAACAACTGTCATGGAATTACAGATCATCATGAGTCATGCTCGTTAACGCGCGAAGTGGTGTTCATTTTTATGACATGTCGCTCATTTGGAGCGACAGTGACGTATCTGCAAAAAAATGCTAAACTGACCTAATTATAACAAAATGATCCCAATAGTCATGGACGTTAGGAGTGAAAACGCTACATTTGTAAGTTTAAAAAACAGCCGGTAGAGGGCCAAAAGACGTTGTTGTAATATTCCATTTTGGCGCACGAATACGGGGCGACAAAGGCCGAACAGACAGTTGCGCGGAGAACCCCGTTGAATGTGCACATGTCTTAGAGCTACATCGCCACTAAGGTAAATATGACAAATGTTGGTATCCAATATTAGTGCTACAATGACGCAACTGTATTTTATGACATAATTAACTTGAAATGACTATAATTGTAAGACTACAATGACTTATCTTAAATTATATATAATTCTCTTAAATTATAGTAAGGGCCCTAATTATGTAAACAGTGGCTGTCATTGTTTATTATAATTCAAATAAAACTAATTTTGTTGATTGATTAAATTTGGTTTCACTTTTTAAAAGACAACAAAGGTCATAATTACACGATTTTTTTATTCCTAAGATAACAACGACGCAACTGTAAGACTTACAACGTATTTTATTTTTTTCGGTTCGATTTGGATTGAGTATTGAAAAAGACATGCACCTATTTTCAAGCCCAAGGTTTAAACTACAATAAACAAATAAATAAATATTCATTAGCTGTAAGAATAGTTAAGAATCTTCATTAGTGTTCCTAAAAAATCTTAAATATGGCGTAGTGTAAAATTAACTGACTTGCACTTGTGTCACTGTCGCTCCAAATGAGCGATGTCACCTATCAGACGATGACATATAGTAGCTAATAAACTATTTATTATATGCAAATATAATAAATAGTTTAATAGTTACTCGGAAAGATATTTGAACGTAATGTCGAAAATTAAAGCTTCTCCTTCCGCCAGGTACCTATTTGTTGATCCAAAGCAATATTTCAATTTCCTTAAATGCGAATGCCTTCGCTCATAATTTTATTAAGGCCTTGCCACAAGGCACAATTTTACGTCCAACTTGACTAAATTACTTGATGAAATCGTGACGTGTAGACGCCAGTCGTCCTACTCAAGTTCATCGGGTGGGCGGTACCACCAGATCTTAACCAATCGGGTGGACGAAATGAAAATCAGTGATTTGATTGTGTCGTGTAGACGGGCAAGGCCAATTCGATTGAAAATTTGATCAGTGGTAAAATTGTGCCGTGTGGCAAGGCGTTTAAGCTATTCTTCTCTTCGTTTATTTATAAGCATATCTACACAAAAGGTTTTTTAGTGAAATACAAATCACTTACATAAGTCACTCATAGTTATGTTGGACACTTTTTATTACGCTTATTTGGAGCACGAATTCGAGAGCCTTTTTATGGAAGCACCTGCATTATTATAACTCGTACCTGGTAATGTCTACATCAAGGTCTATTTTACAAAAAAATACCAACAAGCGGTATCTATCTTTATCCCACGAAGACTTGTCCATTGCTTTGATTTAAACAGTTTACTGTACAGTAGTAAGTATATTTCAATATGATAGCTACCTAACTTGCTCTGCATTTTAGAGCGAGCCGTGGTTATCTTGCAAGATCATTTCAAGTTAGCTGTATTCGAGCGGCTCTGTACCTTTGATTTAGTTTCCCCTTGAGTAACTTCGTATGTCGCTAACAGTTTTCGGAATCGTAAAATTATCGATTGAAAACATTCGCGATTTGTATACATAATACGGCATTAGGCAGCGATAGCCGAGTGGAAAGACCGACAGACTGCTATGTAGAGGGTCTCGGGTTCGAATCCACGGCACGCACCAATGACTTTTAGAAGTTATGTGCGTATTAAATTGTTAATTATCGCTTGCTAAACGGTGAAGGAAAACATCGTGAGGAAACCTGCATGTCTGAGAGTTCTCCTTAATGTTCTCGAAAGACTTGTGAAGTCTGCCAATCCACACTTGGCCAGCGTGGTGGACTATCCTCATAGTGAGAAGAGTCCCGTGCCCAGCAGTGGGACAGTATAAAGGGCTGATGATAATGATACATCATACGAAATAAATTAGCGGGTCTTAATCGTTTCCGACGTTTCGCTCGTCTTGCACCGAGCGGGGTCGCGAAGAGACTGATGAGAGCTCACCGCCGTCTTGTGGAAGTGCGGGTTTCGCCCCTTACCCTCACTTGATCTATTTTTAAGTTGGCAAGTTCGGTACTCCGACACACTACACTAATGACGTCTACACACTGTTGACATTTATCACTGCGGCGGTGTTTACATTTGCTGATGACTGGATTTCAAGTAGCCGATAATTATCGGCTACTTGAAATCCAGGTATAGATTATAATCTATACCTATCCATCCTCCCGGTTGAAATTAATATATTTCTTGATTTCTACCGCTTCGCGTACTATCCTGGAGTAATAGTGACGATGACTTGTGGTTGATGCAGTTCTATCCAGTGGTTTGGTCCAGACTCCAACAAATGCTCAGCTATAGCCGACTTATTAATATGTCGGTTTTTTTACAGCTGCGATAATAGGCTTATGTCCACTAAGAATAAATCGGTTGGATTGTACTATCTATAGATTCATTATGATTTTAAGATGTCAATAAAGTTATTTTTTTATTATAAAAAGGTAACATTAATGTTATTTTTAGGATTTTAAAACTAAAAATAATGTTTTAATTCTTGTGACAGTGAACACGAATCAGAGAGCATTACGTCAAACAGTACATCCGCCATTCATGTTGTTGACGTTTTAGTAGTAAATACAACTAAAACGTCAAACTTTTTACCTGTCAAACCGAATATAACAAAATAAAAGTGGATACATCAGACCACACTTCATTCATGGTTTGTTTTGTTTTGGACTTTGTGATATCACTTAACCGCCTTGGTGGTTTACAGCGTTTTCGTGTCAAATTCAAAATGGTTTTTAAAAAGCCGTAATTAGTAATGTTGCTGATCGATTTTTGAAGAAAAAATCAGGTATTTCAGTTTAACATCTAATAAAGGAACGAATCAATCGCTAATTACATTTTAGGACACAAGCCTATTATGTTTCTTTACTCTTTTAGCGACAGCTGCAATCGACTTTGTAGACGCCGGGTGTTTGGAGAGGAATGACATCCTTTGGGTTACGCAGATTATGTGCTATCTTAGAGAGCGGAGTATTTCATGAGTACTGTTCTAACCTTGTCTCCTTTAGATACGGCATGTAAGCCGGCACTCTGCTTACTTCAGGTCTACGATCTTTCCTCTTCAGATGGAGTATCTTCTTCTTGTGTCCGTTGCGCCTAAGTACCTCCTGAACATGTGACGGCTCACTATTTAACTGTTCAGGGTCACACAGGTCAAACGCACTGTTCACTCCGCCAACATCAGTCACATCAATCAATCTGTCTCTCCGCGACCACGCTCGGTGTAATACGAGTGAAACGTCGGAAACAAATAGGTATTTATACCTTAAATAAATTAATTGTACGCGATTAAGACCCGCTAATTTATTTTATATGATCGTAAGATTATTGTCAGTAAAGCATTGCATTTATTACTTTTCATGTGTTTTCAATGTTTTCATAACGTTATCTATACAGTGTGTTTCATAGCCCCCTGTCCGGTCCCGAAACCACATATTACTGACTTGTAAGGCATACTAGGTAAAATAATAAAAAAAATCTAGGTCTTCATAAAACGTCACAATTTATTTCCTTAGTATAGTATTAACGAGAAACATTACCCCGAAATTAGGGAAAATTCCCTAAACTAGCAACACTCCACTCAGCGGCGGTATCCTTTATGATTGTAATAAAAAGCCGCTCGAGACAATACCGAAACGCGGTAGAGATGTTTACGTTCGATAGCAGCTAATATCGATTTAATAAATTTTAACATGAAATTTGACACAACATTCGTTTTTCAAAGAATTATTACATTAATGATATTACGATATCGACACATTACGTAAACAAGACTAAATAATACTTTTGTGTTACAGAACTTAGTCGATCATAGACAAAAGACTATGATCTACTAATTTCGGTAACCTAAATCAAATAAAAAAGTTACATCATTTTTATGTTATAACAATAATTTTATTTAAAAACAAACAACAATCTTGCGTTGGATACGTGCCCATCTCGTACGGGGACAATAATAACATATCGATAAAAACAGAACTCCATTAAATATCATTGGTTACATCCCTAGCTGGCTAGTTTTTACGACTTCAATTTACCTACTGATCACCCAGTCTTGCCCTAGGATTAGTTTCGTTCGAACTTCCGGAATAACTTACGTTGTGAAATGGTTACGTCGTCTCTGAACACTTTAACATTTCGATGTGTTTAGGTAGGAGTGAATGCAATTCATGCAGGTGCACGTAGTGATAAGGAGGAACAGTTCGCTTGACCACCAGGTCTGCCAGTGCCTTTGGAGCGCGTTGTTCCACGGCTTCACCACCTCGTGAACTACAGTGTGCTAGTTAGTGTGCTTTCAAATAGGTACCTTTGATGAAAAGGTACCGCAAGTGTCTTAACCTTTACGGTCGACATGTGGAGCATGATCGTCGTACGCAGCTTACAAGTAAGTTGACGTTTTTCGTAATTAAAGGTAACCTGCCTAAGTAAGATTAAAAAAATTGGTAAATACCGTAAATACTGCAGCGCTCATAGCGTGACTAAGCTTTTGGATCGTAATAGTTTGGCAAAGTTAAGCAACGGTTGCACAGGTCATCACTTGGATGGGTGCCCACGTACTCAGAAGGCACGTAAAACTGAATCTAAGAATCGTAAGGCCATGTCGTGGGCCTTCGGGTGATCTGAAATGTCTGAATACACGGACACCAAAGTTGGCTTCGCACTCTTACGAAACAAACAAACAACGTAAACAATACCTTCCGTTTTACCTAATAATGCAATGAACCAGCTGTTGCAACAAACTCATAAATAAAATGGGTATACCTACCTAACTAAAATGATGGCACGTGTAAAGTTGACATTCGGCTTTTGTCAAAGGATTAGGTAACTAGACGCGGCCGCCGACGGCGGCCGATGCACTCAACGACCTTTTATAAACTTTAGGTAGATACCTAGTTATTACGATTTATGATTCTTCAGTGTTGCCATGGGTAATCTGATATGATATTATTTAAAGTTAATTAAATTTACCAGGGAAAATTTTATCTCGAATTTCCGTGAATTAATGACAAATCCCTCATCATTTTACTCTACCCTACAACCCTTTCATTGATCGGACGGGGAGTTCTGAAACACCCTGTATATATATCAAATCCTTGCGTTACTGACTGACTGACAGACAAGCTACAGCCGAAACTACTCGGCGCAAGAAGCTGAAATTTTGCATGCATGTTCCTTGGGGACCGTAGGGGTGCACTAAGACAGGATTTCCCGAAATTCCCACGGGATCGGGCAAAACGGGAAATTCGAAAAAATGTGCATGCGAAGCCGCAATATACCTTATGTTTACAATAATAAATAGTTAAAAGTTCTTTCCTACTCTAGCATATTTTATTCATTGAGATATGGACGAAAGATATGCATCTAGGTGTTTACTCGTTAAAGGTTTATAACGCTATTCCTAAGAACGTAGTTTATAACTGCAGAACACACCACTTCAGCAATAAGGCCACTTATTGCTGAAGTATTGTGTAGTAGTCTTATGTTGCAAGAAAGAATTGAATTACAAAAAGTGTTTACTCTAGCCAGTTTCCGTGTATACCAAATATGCAGGAAATAAATTGTATAAATTGTTTTAACGTAATAATAGTTAAGGAGCGGGTCTTTATCACGTAGTTCTTCGAAAATAAAGGTGCAATACCTACCTTGTATATATCCCCACTTGTATTTACACCAGCCGATATCACGATATCACTGATGTCCTAGTTCACCTTTATTTTCGAATAATTAGTTACAAGATTATGAGGCGTTGCATAAATAATACTTTCAAAATATTTTAATTGTAGCAATACTAGCAACAGGGACTTGTGTGCAAGATTTGTGAGGCACTGTTTTTGAGCGACACTAATTATAATATTCCTTCCCTCGCTCATAAACCCAACTTTTATAGCAGCACACGGTTCTCTTCTTTATTTTGCACGTGAGTTATTCTTGTATGGCGAGATTTATTACACGTGTTTTACGTTTATAGTTGGGATTTTCTGGCCGTAGCTACCAACGTCAGAAGTGAAGTTTGACAACATTTAGTGCTCTTGGATGCTGTTGTTTAAAGTTTATCGCTGCAGCTCATAGGCCACGAGCCTTTGGTGTCTGCTTATACGGCTACACATAAGGAGAGATCGCCAGGAATGTTTCACTACTTGAAAATAAACTTCGAGTCTGGGCGTTCATTGAGTCCGTTAATTGTATGTTTGTAATCTCCTTGACAAAGGATTTAGTCCTAGTGCGGGAGTTGTCTTTTTAAAACAGGAATAGCTTAAGGAGAAAGAGAGAGAGCGAGAGAGTAATATTCTGATCTGAGTTGGTGCATACCGATATCCACATCCGATTTGTTGTCACATACATCAGTATTTTGATTTGCCGTCTACCAGTATGATTATTTTAATGTGGTCGTTAATCTAAGTGGTTAAAAAAATATTGTGGCTTTAAAGTCTCTGGTGATTTATCAAGGGCGAAGCTGAATAAGATTTAATCTGAATAAGCAATTTAAATAAAGATTTAAAACATAATGTAAATGTAAATTGGGGTTATAATTCCATCGATAAAGTCGACGAAATATTATCTTCACAACCTTCATGTTTCAATAACCGCAAATGTCGATGATTGAATATAGTGTGATATTTACTTTCAAATTCACTTCAGGTCCTATGCCTATAAATCATTTTCCGTTAGACATTTGTATTGGACGCCACTAGTAGCGAGTACCTAGTTGGTGATTTAAACCTATATTAATATAATACAAACTTAAAGCTGAAGAGTTTGTTTCTTTTTCTTTGGTTGCACGCGTCAGTCACAGGAATTATGTTATTACTGATTCCCTATCACGACTGTTAAAGACGACAGGCGGGATTGACGGTTTAACATGCTCTCCGGCAATAGGTACAAGGCACGCGATAATTAATAATTTAGTACACGCATGACTTCGAAAAGTCGGTGCTAATCGCCGTGGATTTTAACCATGTGTATGAAAGTCCGTTGGTATATTTACTAAGTTATAGCTACCTATGCTTATGTTCTGCATAAATCTGTCTAAACAATGACATCGAGGAACACCGCGGCAGGTACCTAGTTCATTCCACAGCCAGTTCGCACGTGAGAGAAATGGTCGTAGAAAGAGTACCGAGCTGAACACAAACGCTTAAGACGGAAATTATTAAATGCGGTATTTACAGTATCAAGCGATATTTTGAAAAATAAATGAGTAAAGCTGTTGCTATGTTATCTAGCTGTAACATTCGGATCCTATGATTTACTCTCACGCCTCTGGAGTAGGGGATCGAGCAGATATTTCGTTACTCTGCCCGGATATGTGAGAAGTAGGTACGCTAAGTGGCCTGACCACAAGTTTGTGAATCAGCTTGGCTTGGCTCTGTTCAGCACGGCTGGCTTCTTCCTTGCAAATGACAGCCAAACTGACCTTTCCAAAAATCTGTCGATATTTCGACGATAAGAAACTTTCCTTGGAGGACTGCATGCATAGTATAGTGACTAACTACGGAATTCAATATTCAATCTATAGATAGATCTGTAGATTTTAGATTCGTTTTTGAAATAAGTTCCATACAAAATATGTCAAACACGAATCTCGAATCTCAAAATCCAAGTATGGATCGAATATTGAAAATGGCCGCTGAGCGATAGCGCCGAGGGTAATAGATTCGTTCCCGGCCCAAGATAACTGTTTCTAAAAATGCTTCACCCAGACACAATAAGCTCAGTACTACTGATTATACCATTATATTGATATACTTGTAGGTTGATCGAGAGCTAATCAGCACTTTACTATGTTGCCAGTAGAGCTCGCTGCTAAACATAGTCAACAAAAACCTTTGTGCATAGAGTTAATATTATACAGGGTGTTGATTTGCATTTTCAAAATATTTTAAGGGCTGAATATTTGTATACTATAACTGAATACAAATACATGAAAAAACAAAGTCACTAAATGTAAAAAAAATGTTGGGCATCACACACTTTGAATATTGACTCGGTGTTTTGACCGCCGATTGCCTAATATACACAAGCACACGTACCTACAGTGACTGCGCGATACAGTCTTATTTTGTACGATTCAACAGTTTATTCTGATTTACTATCTAAGTAAAATTTAATGAAAATAGGGTCTATCATCGCACACTGGTTGAAATAATTTAAGGAGAATAGGTATACTGTGTATGTTGTATTATTAAAATATTTCGCAAATGCAGATCAACATATTGTATACTCGTATTTTAGCTGGGCAGTTATTGTACCTACCAAGATAAGAGCTTTATTTTTTATGTATTTGCACAGCCAAAATCTATTTTAGTTACTGAAGAGTATTTAGTTTCGTTCACTGGCATAGAATTCCAAAATATAAAGCCATTTGTATTTTACACTGAAAATGTAAATGGTTTTCAGAAGGTAATGTTGTTTGTCGAACAAAGGAATTTGGTATAATGGTTAAATTACCGTTAGGAGCTGTTCATTTCAAAATTTTAGCTATGATTTAAATGTATGTATAATAATAATAAGAAATTAGCACTACTCAAGAATTTTGAGACTAAAAGAAGGCGACAGGAAAAAGGAATAGAGTACTGACGTACCTCTCGCTTTCATTCACAAAGCCATCTAGTATCCTGAAGATTTTAAGTAATTATACTATGTAGCTTCTGCCTGCGGCTTCTCCATCCGCATTTCGGATGCAATAAATTATATACCTACTTACTTAAACTTTCACCATTAATTTCTCATATTCTACAGGTAGTAGAGCCTTGCTTACAGGTAGTAGAGCCTTGCTGATTTCAGCATGAATGGGCCGGCTCGACCAGGGAAGTACTGGCCTGGTCCCTGTGCTAGGTGCTGTTGCACCTAAACTGTTGTGTTTCTTTCGGTGAGTGAGAGTGCCGGAGGCCCTATCCCCTTTTCCTTCTCCCTCTTCCCACTCCTCATCCTATCCCTTTTCCCAAACCCAAGGGGCGGCAACGCACTTGTGACTCCTGTGGTGTTGCTTGTGTCCATGGGCGGCGGTAATTGCTTACCATCAGGCGATCCGTCTGCTCGTTTGCCGCCCTATTACTATAAAAAAAAAATTGGTACTACGACAGCGGGTCAAAACCACATTCAGTCGTATTTGAATTTATTCATCGCGGGGAATGGGTTATAAAATGTATGTGAGTATATTAAGAAGTAAACTTAAATATAAGATTTTAAAGTGATAGGTACACGATATTATAAGTGGGAACAAAATATACCGAAGTGAAAGTCAGGAGTCAGGATGAATAACAAAAAAAGCATATTATTATGAAATAAAAATTTATTTAATAAGTCTTACGCGCAGTTTACAATTCTATATACAAAGTCTTAATTTTAATTAGGTAAAAATAAAAGTTATTCTACTAATCCAGGTCTCACTTATATGTAAACCTATGAGCAGCTGATTTCGCCATTTTATTAAAAAATATTGCATAACATATATTTATAAATTATATGCTAATATAAGAGGGTGCATAGGGTTCCCACCAAGAACTTAGGGTCCCAAGCCAACCTCACCTGCAAGTGGTTCACCTGCCGATCAACGGACGAGGCTCTGGCAAACAAAATGTCGCAATAAGCGGCAATAGGCTCGCCACCTATTACGTGGGATCAAAACACTGGCGAAAAGTGGGCGTTTAATATGCCTCTGCCTACCCCTTCGGGGAAACAGGCGTGAGTCTATGTATGTATGTATATGCTAATGATAATTTTCATCTGCACAAAATTATAGCCCCTACATCGCTTGGTTAGATAATTGTAATATATCGTATAATTATAATTAATAATAAGTTTATTATAGGACTGTATAATGTACTTATAATAAATTGGATTTACTAAAAAAAATAAAATACATACAACACTATTTACAAAAAACCAAGAGCAGTTTCACCCCTATTTTATGAAAATTCGTCTGATGCTATTAAAACGTACAAAAACGATGCTATAATTCCGCTACATTAAATTGTAGCGACCACTACACGTTTTAAACAAAAAAATTATATAACCATTAAGTTTTGTAATCAGTTAAAACGCGGAAGCAAAATGCTATTTGAACTTAATCATTTACCTATAACGGTATGTCAGGGGTGTAAAATGTATCTTAACCTAGATTACAACGTAATTTAATTGATCTCATTGTGATTGTCCCTACAGTGATAATACAACTTTGACAATATTTCTTATTGTAAAAAATATTTATTGTAAATAAATCATACATTCTTTAAATTAATAAATCGCTAAATAATGGCAGTATTTCGATAGGGAGATTATTTTACAGAGACTATTAAACTAAGAGTTATTTTAACGTGAAGCGTGGAGCGATTTGTCACTAAGCGAAAACGTAATATATAAACCAGCAGTCTCAAGTGGAAGTAAAACGAAACCTATATAATTATTATTATGTGCCAGTTTTTTCAGGGCAATGCTGTTTCTTTCACCAATTCATTCCAAAGTTCAACACATAAATATTAAACTTTGAAACGAATATGCGAAAGTTGACAATGATTATACACCACTATTTTTTAATTAGTACAAAAATTTAACAGGGCACTAAGTATCTTTAACTGATCATATTTATGTAGTTAAAAAATAAAGACACTAAGTCCCAAAACTGTCTCAAAACTGTCCACAAAAATACGTAATAATTGGTTAATGCATAACTAGTAACAGTTGTAAACTATTCCATTGATAAATTCTCCCCTGTCCCTCGGACGCGCGCCGCGCTTCGATGCTACAAACAGTACTAAATTGCTAGCGTATTATTAAGCGAATACAGTCACAATTGGAGGGTAAATATTCGGCACAGCCCGTCTCAGCGGCTCGCACGCCGAGATTACCGCCAATCGAGATTATGTCGTTTGACGGAGATATACGAAATTGGCCGTTATTCTATGCGAGTTTTAAGTCCACAGTGCACGATAATGGTTCTCTGACAGATGCTGACAGGTTGTACTATTTAATAGGTAAACTGTCACCGAAGGCCCAGTCCGTATTTGCAGGCGTCACATCCAGTGCTGAGAATTATCAGGTCATATTTCAGTCACTACTTGATAGATATCAAGACACTCGCGTTCTAGCGTCTACCTACTTTGACCAAGCTTTAAATCTTAAACTGTCCGGTGCCGCATCTGTCTCGAATTTCCAGCTGTTTATAGACAACTTTGTTACGGCGGTTAATTCTCTTAAAAACTTAAAATTAGAAGATCTTTCCGACTTTATGTTGCTTCAACTCGCTTTAAAAAAAGTTTGACACTGAAACAATTCGTGCTTTCGAAATGACAGTACGCAATAATAAAATACCTACTCTAGATAGTTTTATTTCGTTCATCAAAGATCAGTGTCGAATATTTCATAATACGCAGTCTAGTTCACCTAGCCCGTCTAATACTAACAGTAGCAAACAAAGGTCGAATAAAGCGCGAAATAGTAATAAGAACTCGGTCCCTAATCTGCAATCTTAAGTAACATGCTTGGAGTCTAATAAAATTAATTCACAGAAGTGTCTGTGCAGTAATATAGTACACGACCATTTCTACAAGTGTCCCGCGTTTAATGGTTTAAATCCAACTGCTCGTTTCAAGTGCGTAAAAGATAACAAAGCATGCATTAATTGCTTAAGTATAAAGCATAAAACGAGTGATTTTTCTAGTAGGACGAGATGTCGTTCATGTAATCAGCGTCACCGCTCATTGTTGCACTTCGATAAAGGTAGTCCGTTGTCAAGCCAAGCCGCTAACCTTGACACACATACGTCGCAGGTGCAGGCTACGATAACTGCGCCTCCCACGATTCAGAATGAAATATCGTTGTGTACGACATCCATCGCGCAGGCGACGCGCACGCGCTGACGGCCCTCGCGCATCTATAATGATCCGCGCGGGGCCAAAACGCAGTGTATGGCGTCCAAGACTGTACTGTTAGCGACAGCGCAAGTTATCGTTTATGATGTTAATGGGTCGCCGCACATGGTACGTTGTCTACTCGATAGCGCGTCTCAGACCAATTTAATAACATTGGATTGTTTCAAACGCCTCGGATTGTGAAATAACTTTAGAAATACTAGTTCAGTGGTCAAAAGTATCGGCGGTTCAGAAAAACATTGCAAGGGTTCCGTAGATATTAAAACACATTCGCGTTTTGATAGCGATATTAATTTTATTTATTTAAATATTCTTCATATACACAAAGTATATAGGCGGACTTAATGCCTTGGGCATCATCTACCAGTCTACCTTAGAGTGGTGCAGAGAGAAAAGAAGTAGGTGTATAATATGATTTAGGTTGCGATAAATTACTAATTATTGAATTATTGATCATACTAAATATACATACTTACATAAATATATATTATGATAAAAATACATAAACGTAATACATACACAATAAATGCAAATATTTATTTAGATATATATCTATATATATATATATAATATATATATAATTACAACTAAAATCAGAGATGAGTAAAATTATAGACTTACTTATACTGATACATGTAAATATACATATATACATGAACATATACCTAGTTAAGATAGCGACTCATGATACATTCAAGGACTCAGCCAACAAGAGTTCCCTTACTTTGGACTTGAAGATGAATTTGGTTTTGGCCATTCTGATCTCAAGAGGAAGAGCATTCCATAGAAGAATAGATTGTACGGTGAAAGAGGAGTGTAGGAAACAAGATCTGTGAGTAGGAACCATGAGTTGAAGATTATTAGAGGAGCGAAGATTTCGCTCATGATTAGAACATAGGAACTGAAACTAAGGAGTCATATACTGAGGAAAAGTAGGAGATGTGAGAATAGTGTATAGGGTAGTGAGAGCACGCAAACTACGGCGCTGCCGTATAGGGAGCCACTTTAATTGGGAACGATAAGTAGACACATGGTCATACTTACGGAGATTAAAAACGAATCGAATGCAGTTATTCAGAAGACGGTCAAGTTTATTGAGGGGATCTGCATTCAGGTCAAAGTAACATACATCACCATAGTCGATCAGTGGGAAAATCAAAGTTTGCACAAGCATTGTTTTGGTCTCGGAGGGGAGTAAGTTTTTAAGGCGGTAAAGGACGCGCAGGGTACCGGTGACCTTCTGACTTACATGTGTCACCTGAGCCTCCCAATTCAGCGTGGTATCCAGGTATAGCCCGAGATTTTTAACCGTAAGGTACAGATCGACGATAGTTCCGTTGAAAATGATGGCTGGCAGTGTTGCTAAGTTAAGTCTGCTTAGAATTCGTTGGCTGCCCACAATTATGGCCTGGGTTTTGCAGGGATTTACGGTGAGACCAAACTTTTCAGACCATGTCTTTATGGTTGTCAAATCCCTATTAACCTTGTCAATGGCCTCAGCTACGCATTCCACACTTACATGGGAGTAAATCTGCAAGTCGTCGGTACGTGGTAAGCGCACTGAAGATGTTGAGTTAGGAGATTTATGAAAATAGAAAATAAAAGAGGAGAGAGGATGCCGCCTTGAGGAACGCCAGATGTGACATCGTCCCACCTCGAGGATGACTCGTCGAGGCGGACAGACTGCTGACGACCTCGAAGATAAGTTGAGAACCAATCCAGAGCTCCAGCTGAGACCTTGAGATGGGAGAGGATAGACAAAAGGACATCGTGACTGACGGTATTGAAAGCAAAAACTATCGTGAGTTGTCATAATTAGAGTAACTGTAAACGGTTGAACTCACGTATTATTTTTTTTTGGTCGGAGTAGCCCGACTAGTTTCGGACCATACGGAGGTCCTTAATCATGAGCAAGCGTGACCGTCCGCGTCGGCGTCGGGCGCTCCACTGAAGCGGGCCCACCGCGCAGCTTGTCGTTGCGAGCGTGTAGAAGACGTATTCGCCGGCGCCTGCGATGAAGTTGGTTGCGTTGCCGGCGTGTCCGGTGTGCCTGTGTGAACGTCATCTTGCAACGTGTTCCGCTGCACCGTGAAGGACGTTGGATGTGTACACACCGTGCTGACTGTGTCGCATTCTAGGTTCGGGGTATCCAGATGTGTGGTCAGTTTTAAAGCCGGTCTCCAGGCAGGTGACAGTCCCCAGCCACTATCTCGGTTGAAATTGGGACGACGGCTGATCTCGATGGCCTCCCGTACTTTCCGCGGTATGAAGTATTTCTCCCTCGCTAGTACGGTGGCCTTGTCGAAACGTATGTAGTGAGCCGTGTCCGTTTCAGAGGCATGTTCGGCGACCGCCGACCTGTTGCTGTCCATGCTCTTGACGCTTCTGATATGTTCCCTTACCCGTGTCGTAATGTTGCGACGAGTCTCGCCTACGTAGCTCAGGCCACAGTCACACGGGATCGTGTAAACGCCGGGAACATCCAGTGGATCTCGGTCTTTTGGGGAGCGCAGTAGCTGTCTTAGCTGCCCAGGTGGGCGGAAGATTGTCCTGATGCTATACCTTCGGCGTAACAGGTGTCCAATCTTGTCGGTTATCCCCCGAATATACGGTAGGAAAGCGGGGGTCCTTTCCGCTCCAGCTGGACGACGGCGGCTGTTCGTACTAGTAACTCGCATACATTGTCGCCACCGATAACCGTTGCTCTCAAGCACTCGTCGTAGGTGACTCAATTCAATGTCCACGTACTGTGGATCGCAGATATTGAGAGCTCGATTAATTAGTGACTTTGGCACCGAAGACAGTTGGGATGGGTGATGATGAGACTAGTCGGGCTACTCCGACCAAAAATAATACGTGAGTTCAACCGTTTACAGTTACTCTAGGTATTGAAAGCATTTGAGAAATCGATCAACACAAGAACAGTGATTTTAGTGTGTTCCATAGCCTCTCGAATATCGCCAATCACTTTGAGGAGGGCGGAGGTAGTGCTATGACCAGGCCTGAAGCCTGACTGAAATGGGCTCAACAAGTTATTGTGGTACACAAAACGAGACAATTGTTTATTCACGCAGGCTTCAAGCACTTTGGATAGGAAAGGTAAGATGGAAATTGGCCGGAAGTGTTGAAGAAGAGTAGGATTGAGGATTTTGGGCAGAGGAATTATATGGGCTTTGCGCCACAAAGAAAGAAAGGTACCAGAGGCGAGGGAAAAGTTTATGATGTGGGATATTGCCGACAGGAGCTGATCTAGGATCGTTGTAATCATACGACGGCTAATGTTGTCACATCCCACAGCATTAGACCTTATGGAGAGGATTATCTTTTTGATCTAGGCCGGAGACTCTGGAGAAAAGAAAAAAGATTCAATTTTGGGTTGAGGTAACCCGGCTAAATAGTTGACAGTGAGACTCGTAGTTTGACGATCCAGCGAATCAGTAGAGGTGAAATGTTTGTTGATATCGTCCAAACTAAGAGTCCCATGGTAGTCAACATGCCGCTGCTTGCCAATACCTAGTGTTCCAAGGAACTTCCAGATATTGGCAGCTGATGAAGAGTTGATATTATCGAGAATATGTCGACGTTTAGCGTTGCGTACCATCTGATTACACCGATTCCTTGCAGGCTTAAAAAGTGCCCAGTTTTCCTCACAGCGGTCCCTTTTGTATCTCCGATATGCTCGGTCTCTACGGCGCATCGCCATCTGAACACCCGTTGTGATCCAAGGTGCAGGGGGGCGCCTTAGCTTCACTCGTTTTACTGGAGCATGTATGTCGTATAGACCGCAAACTGCCTCATTGAAGAGATTAACTTTTTCATCTACCGTGGGAGCTGATAGCATACTGTCCCAGTTCAACTCTGAAGCATCCTCACAGAGTTTATTTACATCCATACGACCAAAACAACGCACGTGCCGAACTTTGGGTGGGGATTTGGGAGGTTTTAGACGGTATGCAAGGAAAATGAGATCATGACGGGAAAATCCAGGTACAGAAAGTTGGCCATGGGATGTAACTAAGGAAGGATCAGAGGTGAGGATTATGTCAAGTGGTGAGTTGCTTGCAAAGGTAGTATATGGAGGCTGGCTGACTGGACGACGTCAAGGAATTTGCGGGAATGACTGGAATGTTGGGAAAGGAGATCTGTGTTAAAATCGCCCATCATGATGAGATGTGTGTACTCTGACCCTAAAGATTCCAGAATCGGTTTGAGACTGGAGAAATAGTCAACACCAGGGGGACAATAGACAACGCCAAGGACGGCTTTAGCCCCCCCGACGTCGACCTCAAGAAATAAGTACTCCGCAGGTGCAACAGTGAGTAATGAAGAAGACAAGATTTTATAGGTAAAGGAGCTGCGGAGGTAAATTGCGACACCGCCACCTCGCCTGCCAACTCGGTCATTACGTATAAGAACGTACCCCGGCAGAGATTAAGACGTGGAAGGAAGAGATGGTTTAAGCCAACTCTCAGAGACCAGAATGGCATGTGCGTTACAGTTGGAAAACCCTTCCAACAAATCACTATAGTGACTCGGTATGCTCTGCGCGTTTAAGTGGCAAACGTTGAACAACGACTGACATCTTTGCGCAAATGCATTTTGAAGGTAGTCACTCAAGGTTCCATCTGCAGAACATAAACTCTCGTTATCCGAAGAGGAAACTGACTCATTAGCAGACAGATAAATATCAATGTCCATAATAAAATATGTATGTAATAAAAAAATAAAAAAATATAAATATAAAAAATACTAATATATACGATAAACAATATATAAATTATTAATTATACACGATAAGTGAACAACTACTGTCTTCTCTGCACCACCCGCCAGCAAACACAAACATAAAAAAAAACATAAGAGAAGAAGAAGTACAGAAACAAAAATAATTTAGAAAGATAACAAAATGTAACAAGTGCATTAAACAACACACGAAAACATTGCAAATATATAGTAAAGATTTCCGAACGCAACATAAGCATCCATAGACTAATAGCGAACTGTCAATGTCAAGCGTACCTCACATTGTGACGTTCGAGAAACAAACAAACAAAACGTGCATTAACATTGAGATTGAGACTAGAATATAAAGTTGGAAAAACATAGTATAGAGTAAAAAAGTTAGAAATAGAGATAGTAGTTAAGTGATTCTTTATTTACGCGGCTTAGAGGTCGTGTTCGATGACGCAACAGCCCCGGCGCCACTGTTGCTCGCAGAACCGCTTGCCTGCCTGGGATATTTCTGCAGCAGACTGTTCAAGCCGTCCGAGATTGAAACCTTATGCCGAGTGCCGTCCGACGCCTTTACCACGATGACACCATCTTGTGTCCAACAGGAACGGATCCCAAAGTGTTGGCGAGCCTTGCTGAAGATAGCCTGCCTGGACCTTGTCAGGAACTCCTTAACCGTCACAGATGTGCCCTTGAGTTTGGTCTTAGCTCTCCAGACTGCAGACCACAAGTCCTTTCCCGAAAACCAGGCCAGGACTGGCCGATGATGATCATTAGTGGGCGCACCAATTCTATGACATGCAGTGAAGCTATCGGCTGATATACATGGAAGATCCATTTTGCGAATCACCTTCATTAGAGACTCCTTACAGTCTTCCTTGTCAACTTCAGGCACCCCAAGAAATATAAGGGCCTTCCGCCTGTGCCTGGTTTCCATGACATCTATTGCCTGAGTACATTCATTTACCTGCTTGCGCAGAAGCCCAAGCATCGTGTACATCAACTCCTTAAATGTCCGGAACTCCTCGGCCACTTTTGCAACTGTATCCTTCGCAGACCCGCCGTGAAGCTGCGCCTCAAGCTCTGCCATCCTTTTGGAGAACATCTCTTCGAGGTTGCTCTGGGCAGTCTTAATGTTGTCAAGTTCAGACATTTTGTTGTATTGTGTGTGCAAGTGCTTCCCTTGTTGAAAACTTTAGGTGTGTGTGATGTGCTGGCAGGTGGTGTAACTTGCAGAGTTATTTTTACATACAGTGATGTAATACAGTTACTAACGTGAGTACAGTCTGATTGTGAACTATACACTCAAATTAAGCTGATAAATTATAAAAAAAATACTTTAAATAATTAAATAATCACTTTTAAAAATTCGAGATGTGTTCACTTTTTTAGCACCTACCGCCAAAAAATTTCTCCACGATAAGCGAAGAAATTTTAACATTCTTCGCTTATCGTAGAGCGTATTACGGACACATTGCCAAACGCTAATGTGGACGTATCACTACTCACACACCTCGAGTCATTGCCGCTGGCAGACTCGGAGTTTGCGAATCCTGCAGACATTGATGTTTTGATCGGAGCTGCAATATTCCCGCACTTGCTACTAACTGACGTGGTACGTGGTGAGCAACATGACTTACCGCCCGCTATTGAGACGGTATTTGGGTATGTGATTATGGGTACCGTACTTACGTTACATACTTCTCAATACATTACGTCTTGCTGTTGTTTTGTTCTTCAAGAAAATAATATTGATTCTCTTCTCAAGTGATTTTGGGAGCTTGAAGAGGTTACCGCACCGCCCTCAATGAGCCGTAAAGATCTCGAGTGTCAAGAACATTTCCATGCTACCACTGTTCGTGACGACAGTGGCAGATACGTTATGGCGTTGCCATTCTATGGTGACCCTTATTCGTTAGGCGACTCGTACGCTGCTGCGTTTAGACGTTTCCATTGTTTGGAACGTAAACTTGATGCATCACTTAAGTTACGCAGCGCCTATAATGACGTCATTCGTGACTACATAGATAAAGGTTTTTGAGTGTAGTTGTAAACAACGAGGGCAACTCTCTTCCCTCATATTATATCCCGCATCACTGCGTAGTTCGCGAAGATAAAACCTCTACTAAACTTCGTGTGGTTTTAGATGTTAGTTGTAAGACAACATCGAGTCAGTCGATTAATGACATTTTGCATGCCGGCCCCAATCTACAGGGTGATTTATTTAACATCATAATAAAGTTTCGTCTTTTCCAAATCGCTCTGTCAGCTGATTGCCGCCAAATGTTCCTCAATATCGGCGTTTGCGAGTCTGACCGTAGATTTCAACGGATTTTTTTATCGTTTTAACAATAAGGAACCTTTATCTATGTATCAGTTCAATCGTGTTTGTTTTGGACTCAAGTCTAGCCCATATCACGCGTTACGAGTTGCTCGCCAGTTGATCGCTGATGAAGGCGATCACTTTCCCGCCGCAGCAGCTGTTGCTACTTCCGCTTTGTATATGGATGACATTGCCTGTAGTGTCATATCCGCTCCGCAAGCAATTTCGCTTTGTGAAGAGCTTATTCAGCTTTTCAAGCGAGGCCAGTTTGATCTTGTCAAATGGACAAGCAACTCTTAGGAGGTTCTCGCACGCATACCAGATTCTCATAAGGCTTCTCCAGACATTGAGTTTGAGAAGTCTGTACCGCATAAGGTTCTCGGTTTACGCTGGGACAAATCCTGCGATAGTTTTCGGTTTGACGTCTCACCACCAGATGATAAGTGCACCAAACGCACTATGCTGTCCACAGTGGCTCGACTATGGGACATAATGGATTTTGTGGCTCCCACAATTTTGTACGCCAAGCTCTTGATCAAAGAGCTTTGGCTATCAAAGTGTGAGTGGGATGAAACACCCCCTGACCATATTGTCGCCGCTTGGGGCCAGTTTTGTATTGAGCTTACCGCGCTCAATCAAATTACTATTCCACGTCATCTTGGGTTGGTAGATGGATGTACCATCAACTTAATAGGTTTCGCTGAAGCCAGCGAGCATGCTTACCACGGAGTCGTATATCTGCAAGTCCGCATTGGTTCTAACTACTCAGTGCAGTTAGTTTGTGCCAAGTCTAAGGTCTCGCTTGTTAAAACCATTTCGGTTGCGAGACTGGAGTTTTGCGCGGCCCTTCTGCTGTCTCAGTTGCTCCGCAAGGTTCAAGACACAGTTTTGCCCCACTACCCTATTAATAAAATATACGCATTTTCCGACTCCAAAGTAGTGCTTGCTTGGATTCATTCTTCTCCTCATCGCTGGCAGACTTTTGTCGCCAACCGTGTTAGTAAATTGATTGAACTTGTTCCCGCTACTTGTTTCAATCTCGTCGCGGGTACCGAGAACCCTGCAGATTACTTGTCTCGTGGTGTCACTCCACTTAATCTTCTGCATCATCCATTGTGGCATCGTGGACCTTCTTGGATTTCCCATGATCCGTCAGAATGGCCCATGCAACCCTTTGACCACAGCGCAGAAGATGAAGATGTACCCAAACGGAAGTCTGTTTCTTATCCCGTGATTGCTGAGGTTGCGGAGTCTCCCATCTATGCACTCGCACTACGCATGTCATCGTGGTCTAAGTTACTCCCCGCCATCGTTTATGTCTATAGGTTTCTTAGGCACCTACCTAATGGGACTTTTGTATCAAGTACTAATATCAAATTCGCAGAATGTAAGTTACTACGAGCTGTACAGGCTGTTCATTTTAGTAACGACATTCAAAATTTGAAAAACAATGTACCTTGTTCTCCCGCAATCCTTAGACTCAAGCTGTTCCTCGATGAACACGGCGTCATACGCGTTGGGGGTCGTCTGTCAAATTCGGATGAACCTTATAACTACAAACATCCTTGCATTCTGTCGCGACATGATCATGTTGTCGACCTTCTTGTTGATTTTTATCACAAGAAGCACCTCCATGCTGGTCCAGAGTTGCTTATGTCCTTACTTAGGCATAAGTATTGGATTTTAGCCGCTCGACGAATAATTCGTCACAGAATACATAAATGTAACGTCTGTTTCAAATTTCGTCCGCATCCGACTTTCCCTCCCATGGCAAATCTCCCTAGCCAGCGCGTCAACCAGGTTGATAAAGCGTTTATACACACCGGTTGTGATTACGCAGGACCACTGCAGTATACGCCAGTGCGTGGTCGAGGTGTTAAAAGCCGTAAAGCCTGGCTATGTATTTTTACATGCTTGACGACGCGCGCTACGCATATTGAAGTTGCGACAGATTTAAGCACGTTGTCGTTCCTTGCAGCCCTTAAACGATTTCTCTCACGGCGCGGCCCTATACAGTGTTTGTATACGGATAACGGCACTTGTTTCGTGGGTGCAAGCTCTTATTTACGCGACCTCTATAAGTTTCTCAGAGAGGAATATCGTACTCGTCTTCAGGAAAAACTTTCCATAGATCATATTGACTGGAAGTTTATTCCGCCAGCATCTCCACATTTTGGTAAAAAAATAATTGGTCTGATTATCTGTTATCCTGATGCTGTGCTGCGCTGAGACCGTCGTAGCTGTCTTCGACTGTCGTTGTCCTCGCCGTGATGATTTTTCTAGAAGTGTCCACATTGCTTCTTGTAAAGATGGTGATTATTGCGACGGTCTTCAATCACGAATGGATGGCTTCGAATGGACCATATGTATAATCCATATACAAATAAACTATGAGATACTGTGCAAAGCGGACTGTATTTCGCGTAAATGTGGTATGGTTCGTTACAAAACTGTAAATTCCGACGAGCCTGCGCGCGCCCTTCAAAAAGTGTGTCTTGCTGTTTCTGTCAATGATGTGTCAGTGCCTCCGCTCGTGCGGCGTGGCGCACAGGAGGCGCGGGGGGGGGCTAGTGCTGTGCGCAACGTGTCATAGACAGTTTCACTGAAATGGTTTATCGAATAAATAAAAACTTGTTTCATGTTTGTCACTTATAACGTTCACCTATATCGTTCCTATTCCTTTACTTAACGATTAAACTGTTTATTATAATAAGGTACTCGTCGTATTCTACACATCAATATCATCGTAATTATTGTTATAGAAGAAAGAAAAAGCCCATGTATTTAAAATTGTAGATTTAAAAAACGGACTTGACAATCTTAAGTTAATATATTTATTATGTGTGAATGACATCACAATACTTTCAAACAATTCTTATCGATATTTACCTCGGACGTTAATTACGAGTGAATTAAATAAGTAGATGCATCTGCCACGATCATTTGATTCTAAACATATTACAAGTAATTTTTAAATAATATTCTAAATTCTACTTCACCTTAAATTTATATGTAAATAAACTTGGAAACAGGACAATTTTAGAGGTGGGCGATTCGTAACTCTAAGCTATAACGAACGTATGATGACACAAAATGTGTGAATGATATCTGAGGTATTTAACCAATATATATAGCCGTGTGGTTGACGGCATAGAATACAAGTGTCACCACCCCCTATATTCCCGTGGGTGTCGTAAGAGGCGACTGAGGGATAACACGATGCAAATACAATCTTTGCGTAGAGACCGAAAACTCGACATCAAACCCTATACGACTGCCTCGTTGGTCTTGCGGCATAAATGTGCGCGTAAGATCGGGAGGTCCCGGGTTCGCTTCCTGGGTCGGGCAGTGTTATTGGGTTTTTCTGTCACGAAATTCTCAGTAGCAGCACGGAGTCTGGATATGTGCCCGGTACGGCAATAGGCTCGCCCCTTATCACGTAATAAGGGGCGAGCCTATGACATATCCTAGCCTGACAGAGCCTAGACTAAAGTATATCTGGCGAAAAGTGGGTGTAGTAATATACCTCTGCCTACCTCTTCGGGGTTATAGGCGTGAGACTATGTATGTATGTATGTTTAACCAATATAACAAAACGAATTAGGTATGCTGCCGTGAAAAAGAGTTAAAAGGACAGTTGTAGAACAAAAATAATCAATCAAATTGAACAATAAAATATAATTGATATTGAATATCTTTGCCGTTATTACGAATAACTTTGTCGATATCACAAATCATTTGTTGATATTATGAATAACGCTCCGGTTTATTTTGTACATTCAAATGATAAGATGAATATGAATTATTTATTTCATAATTTCATAATAAATCCAAAAAGAAAAATAGCTAGGGAGCGTATTCCTTTCAATAAACGTTGTACAATATAAGCTGTGTCCTAGATGCTAGAAGCTAGGCATTCCAGTCGCAAATAGTCAAACAGAGCGCGTCTAATATCTCGCATATATTCCCGGTGAGGGTGACAAAACAATACAAAGTAAATTGTCTCGGGTGTGAACAAACGCTTATCTAATTTAAGCTCTGATTCGTCTGGAAATGATTCTTTGGAATAATTAAATTTGTTGAAATAAATGAAACTCAAAATCTCGTGTTTCACACAAATATCTCAGCTTATTTAATTAGACTAATCAATGCATCGAATGTGATAACATCTCAGAATGAAGACAAGTTTAGTCGACTTTAATGTAATTTTAGTTTTGTTATTAAAAGTAGGTATAGAATTGAGATTCTCAAAATGTCATGTATTTCTTATTCTAGAAACAGGGTTATAGACTTTGATCAGAAAGATTAGCGACTACGGAATAAATAAAATTACGGAATAAATAAAATTGTGTAATATGGGTAGTATAACATAAAATAAAAGCTTATAAAGATAATTGAGTAAGGACAGCATGTGTTTATTTAAAGTAAAATATAATAAATCCTACGTAAATATCATGCACCCTCAGGTGCCGAAGGTATTTAATTGGCTAAATCAAATGAGGTGAAAAGAATATATGTGAACACCCTTTCCTCCCATGATATTCAAATTACCTATTCTAACGCGCGAAATGAATTGGAGCTTATCGCAGGTAAAGTGACTACGCGGATGGCAGAATGTGCTCGACATGGCTGGATCCCCACACAGAACAATCATCTGTGTGACTGACAGATCGTTGTTCCGGGTCTGGGTACATGTATTATCAAAGCTTACTTTAAAAAATCGCCGTTGATACCATTTCATTGCTTGAACTCGTAATATGTTACATATTCAATGAGCATTTACTTTACTTAGCTTTACTTTAGATCTGTCTCTAAATACGGTAGGACAGCCCTGTCTCGATAACCATAGCTACAGATGCGCAAGATTGTGGGACAATGAAGAGCTCTATTATTAGTTTATGGTGGCAACATGAAAATGATTTCTTGAATAAACATAACGTTACAAAATATAATTATAAAGTTCTATTGTGCCGTCATGTACAGTCTTATAACGCATTAGTATTAAAGTACAATAATATCAAATTTTAAATATATTTTAGAAATAAGTGCTTTTGATTATTATAAACATTGACGTGAAAATCTTAGTCACTAAAATATTAAAAATTACAAATATTTTGACTTTATAATATTATCATTGAGATGTCTATCTATTATATATCTAGAATTTCTTTCATCTTCGGTATCTTAAGTATTTATCATTTTAATAGCTGTCGTAATTGTACACAATGCAACTTTTGGGCAAATATATTTTTTTATTTACTTAATTATACTTATACACCTACTTATCTCTGGAATAGCTCATAAACTTACGTGGTTAGGTTCTTTTGAACAGTACAGATAAAGAGCAGAGTTTATGAGAACAGAAATAATCAATAGACATGACGTTTAAGCATGGTACTCATATTTAAATGAAATGTAATACAATCTCTATTTACGCACAGTAAATACCGTGGCACAACCCGGCTGTATAATTAAGATCCTCTGATCAGCGGAGGCTTGTTTCGTTCGCGGAATACAAAATTAATGATTTTTATACCAACAGCAACATTTAATATGAAATAAAATGTAATTACAGTCGTTACTAAACAATGTGCCCGGGGAGCAGAGCAGCGTAATCTTGCCGCCATCGCTGGCATTCATAGAACATCTCGGCACATTACCAGATCACGTCTTAGCGCAGCGGAGTCGGCGACGCCAGCTAAGTAACAAGCTATCTACAAGTTCGGCGACATTATCCCGGCTTCGGGAGATCTTTGGATATTTAAATCTGACTCTATTTCACCCCGATATATCAGTACTACGCGCTACGCCCGAACTTTGAACATTCCGCACAATGAAATAAAGAGAAATGTATAAAAAGCTCAGTTACAAATTTTGCTTCAACTGTAACATTTTATTATGCGTAAACGAGCTGAAACAGTCTAAATATAATTTTTTTATTTTACAGCGCATGGAGTGCGCAATCACTGTCATGCCAAATGGAGGCTCCATTTATTTCTATACTCATAAACTCGTGGACGCGACGCGGTGCGGCGCGGTCTCGTTGTACACTACGCTCTTCATCACAATTGACATAATGATCACTATACTAATCTTCGATCATTTATTGCGACACTGTGCTCCATCATTAAAATAATTAAGCACAAGAGATCACATTACTATAAAAGTTCGTTCATTGAAGCTTCAACGCTTCCGAGTAAAGGGTTAAAGACAAGATTGAAAAATACCGTATTAGGGTAAATACATTTTTTGGCTTGGATAACGAAGCCGAAAGATGTATTCACACGATAGATAACTTAATTATAGAATATACCGATTTTATGGCCACTGATTTAACCCCTTGTATGCCGGAACGCAGATCTACGCGAGACACAATAGCTTTTTAATTGTGTCTGGCATTCCGGCATACAAGAGGTTAAAAGTTAAATACCTCGCCAGTCAGGTATAGACGTTAGTCCGTACATTTAATTGAGCTGCTTCTCGCGACTGAATTAATTATAAGTACTTAATTTTAGCATCATGTTGCGCTGTTCATAATAAAACTCGATCAATAATTCTAGTTATGACACTGTGATAATTAATCGGAATTATACTTGTAAAATCATTATCCATTTATTATATAGCTTGCATAAAGTTAAACCATTTTCCGCGGCGTGCGTACCGTATATGGTAAATTTCCACTGAAAACTTTATGTTCCCTTTGAAAGGAATAAACATTTAAAACAAAGTGGAATTTAATAAAGTGGTAATTTAAGTAAGTGCTGCTATTCTCTTTATAAACTTTATACTCACATACTTGCGAGATACGACTTAGAAACTCATTAATGTTGCGTGAATACTTACATAATATTATTATTTACGTTCAATATAACACGTAAATTAAAATAACTACCGTGTTTTTGAATAACCTCCATTTTACCAAAGGAATTCACAGCAATTTTTTCATTGCAGCTATACCGTAAATACCGTAATCTATGATGTATGGTAATAAATCGTGATATAATTACACAACTCTATTTCTACTAAATAGATATTATTTTTTTGTAATTTTCATAACGTTTTCATTTATAAATGCAGGTTACTTTCCTGACAGATATTTAAAATCTGTTTTCATTAGGATTAATTCAATGCTAAAAGAAAATTTCTCGAAGAAAATATTCCTTAATCAAATAAAATATTTAGAGGTAAAAATAAACCATATCGTCAAAGTGATCTGATCTTCAATACGCGAGAATTAATTATCAATTTGCGTTGACATCGCGCATTAAGTAGTAATTTTGTCATGATTAATGATGTACCTAATTGGTATAAGTACAATTATTTTCACCTCAATTAGTGTTACTCATGGGAGTGTTTGTTGGATGTCAAGACGATATGGACCGTTTTCACTCAATCTTGTTGCCAGTTACCTTAGAGATAGAGTTCAGTATGTAGATGTTAGTGAAAGTAGGTCTCAAGGTTTTCCAATGGGAATGGGCGTTCCACAGGGCTCTATTCTTGGTCCGTTTCTTTTTTTAATATATATTAATGACTTGCCATTCTTTGTTAGAAATTTATGTGATATTGTTCTTTTTGCTGACGATACTTCACTTATTTTTAAAGTTGATCGTAATACAAGTAACATTGACAGCGTAAATAATTCTCTTGCGCAAGTACTACATTGGTTCACGACAAATAATTTGCTACTCAACTCTGGCAAAAGAAAATGTGTGAAATTCACTTTGCCGAATGTCAAAAATGTTCTTACTAATATAATTGTAAATAACGAAATAATTAACCTAGTTGATTCAACTGTATTTTTAGGTTTAACTTTAGATTGTAAGCTTCAGTGGGGCGCCCAAATATCCTGTCTGGCAGTCAAACTTAGTTCTGCAGCATTTGCAGTTAGGAAAGTTCGCAAATTTACAGACGTAGATACTGCTAGACTAGTTTACTTTAGTTACTTTCACAGTGTAATGTCTTACGGGATATTATTATGGGGTACGGCGGCCGATATTCAGACAATTTTCGTTATTGAAAAGAGGGCCATACGTGCAATATATAAGTTAGGTGCTAGAGATTCTATACGAGATAAAAAAGAAGTAGAAATATTTACAGTTGCATCGCAGTATATATTTGCTAATTTAATGTACGTTAAGAAAAACTTAACTCTTTACCGTAAAAATAGTGACTTGCACAAAGTGAACACAAGGAATAAGCATAAACTAGTGGGCACTAACTACCGTCTACATAAAGTTCATAACTCATTTGTGGGACTCGGTATACAATTCTTCAACAAATTACCTCTGGAAATAATGAATTTACCTCTGCACAAATTTAAAACCACTAATAGGAATTTTCTTTTAAAAAGGGATTAATACACTATTAAAGAATTTCTAGATGACAAGACATCTTGGGTCTAGTTGCTTTTTTTTAAATTCACCATTGTTGTTCTTTTTATGACTGTGTAAAATACTCACTTCTTAATCAGTTACATGTTATTCTACATTTGCATTCCTTCATGCATTCCACTAATTAATGTTAATAATAACGATCTGGAAAATGGGGGTAATTGGCGGTCATGGTCAGTATACCAATCGATTGTTTCTTACTGCTGGTTCGTATACCGTTGTCGTCATGCTCACTAAAATGTCATTTCTTGTGGTGGCGTCGTGTGTCGGGTCATCCCTGTCCCTCTAATATGGCGAGAGGGATGATGGCTGGCACATGCGTCATACTCGTGAACGGGTGCTACTTGCGATGACTGGTCGATGATGGTCTTGCGGGCTGGTATTAGATTTTAATATTTAACTGCATCATTTCCATCATGGTTCTGCTCACTCTCGCGGATTGCCTACATTATTAGGTATATATAATGTAAGTGGATGCTCCTGTTCCACCATGTCTATTCTGAGGAGGCTAACCAAAAGTATTATGCTTGAGTATTATTATGTACAGTAAATATATACAAGTGATATAGAAGGTGTAACAGTTGCAGCACCTTACAAAATGTAAATTGTGTATTATGCAAAACCTGGCGATGAAAAAGAGTGACCGTGAGTTTTATTGCCCGTTCTTTCTCACGGTTCTACCTATTGCTTTGCAAACGTGGCAGTAAATGTAAATGTAGAGTCTACAAGTAATGATTTTATAAATTTATTACTTTGACGTTCATAAGCGTCACATTGTGACCCAAAGAAAAAAAAACAGGATTAGAAGCATGTAAAAACTAAACGATTTTTATATGCTCGTTTACCAGTCTAAACATAAAAAGACATTATATTGCATTATCTTTCTTTATTATACCTATCTACTTATAAAATCTATTACTTGCTCTAGCCGTTCAAATGTCAATAAACCTAACGTTAGATACATGCGCTCTCAAAATATGTGACTCACATCAGTAGTTCCGAAGCATTCATGACTACGTTTCACTACGATTGACTACCTAACGTGACGTTATCTTTTGAAATAATTGTTTCATTGTGCATTCTATAGTCCGACATCGCGCCTATTTTGCACAGTGCACAATATCGGAGCCACGACCTACACAAAGTACAGTTCGATGTGTCGAACTTGGCTCAGTATAACTAATACCCAAGACAAATCGTGCTTACGATTTAGTCCCCGCCCAAACATTTCTCGTTGTTTACGTTGTAACAAATTTGAGTAGGAATTTGTACTTTACGACGTGCAACACTTTCATAAATACAAATAAGTACGATTTACTTTTTATTACACCAATTGCCAGCTATGCTTAGGTGCTAGGTTTATTGGTGCTGTTTTAGAATACTATCTTGTTTTGCACTGAAAGTCTCATAGCGAAAACACAATATATTTGACACCCATCTATCGAATCCTTCATGACTCCTCCAAATAAAAACAACATATACCATGTTGATAAAATAATATTTTTTTAATCCTGAATACAATAGAATTAAGGAAATTAACAACGAATGTTACGACTGGCAATCAAACATGCATGCGCCCTCAAATTACGTCATCAGACTTGCGAAGTCAAAGAGGGTAAAATGTGATAAAGATATTATTTTGATAATGGAAGCCAACTGCACGTTTCTACCATATCTAACTCCATACCTTGCGAGTTGAAATTTTAAAACAGGAACATACCAATGTACAATTTAATATCGTTCGCCTTTTGTGAGCCTGGCTCAAAGTCCCATTTTCCGAGTTGCTTCATTTTGAATTGTCTTTTTGAATATATTACAACTGTCGTATCTAAAACATATTTCAGAGTCAAATTGTGTCCTTTTTCCTAGTCGAGCTTCTGCTTCGCTAGCTGAAAGGTATATTGTACTTGATCAACAGTATAAGATTCTTGAATGCCTTTTCAAGTTTCAATTCGCTTAAAACACTTCACACAAGACAGGACGATATAACTTAAGAGCTTTGGACACAGTCTTATCTGTATTTTATTAACGTTAATAGATTTTTGTGCTCTCTGTACTCGTAAATTGTGTGATTATGATCCCGGGTCCTTTTCCACCTATGGGTGGAAGAAAACACGTGGACTGGTAAAGAGTTTCACATCTTAATGGTACGGCAGAGATAAGAGGCGCCGAACCGTTTGGTGCATGACGGTATCTATTCTACCGTGTAAGAGAAGTTATTGAAGTTGCCATAAGTTACAGTTTTATATGCCGTATATTAACTTAACATGTTACAATGTATGTGCCACTGTAAAACTTTGAATTAAGGTAAAACTTACATTAGCAGGACACGCTACAATTTCGTACGATTCAGTAAGTTTTTCATAATTTTTTGCAGTACAAACTTGCATTATTCAAATGCTAGGGCCACAAAAAAGGCAGTGTTACTCTCTTGCAGAAGATCAACGAAAATTAACAGTAAGTATGAGCCGGTGAGACAAGGTATCCTCGCTTATTGGCTTGTATTTAATTTAAATTCATGTCATCATAGAAGCAGCGATAACCAAGCGGAATGCTACGCAAATTCTTAAAAGTTAAAGGAAAACATAGTGACACAAAAAGAAACCAGAACATCTGTGAGTTCGCCATGATGTTCTCGAAAGACATGACGTATAGTCTATCAACTCGCACTTGGCAGCGTGATGGACTATGGCCACTCTTTAGTCAAAAAGTAACCAGTACCCAGTGGAGGGCTGTATATATGCTTACAGGAAGGTATTGGGAAATAATGAGAGAAGAAAGTTTGGAGAAAGAGGGCACGAATAGCTTCACCTTCATCTCCATAGATAAATATTATAATATTTCGAAACTTCATTTTCTTTTACTTAGGGTTGATAATGTGCGATTCTTCTTTGGTATCACTGGCATCTAAAGTGCAGGCCACATATCTACATATCATGTGTATGTCGCGGTGTGAACCGATATATTTAAAAGAGGTAAAACGATGCTCGCTTGCAAGCCTAGTCGGGCTCTTTCGGGCTACGGTTTACCACTTACCATAACCACTTATTACAGCGTGCTATAGCGTGGTTGCCATTTAATTCTTTATTTATTATATATCATCAAAGAATTAGCAAAATTAACCGTAAGACGAAAAAATACTGACTCATTCTGTTGTACGTATACTTTTTGTGTTACTCTATTATATTAAAATTCATATTACCTATCATATATTCTTACAAATTACTTAAAGTATTTCACAGAAATCCACGATTAAATCCTTTATTAAAACCATTTTCTTTGTATGAGCCATTTATAACGGCATGCGTTCGAATCAAAACTGTTCGGCTATTATAGTGCTATAACCCTTTTTTACAGTGTTGCCAGAGCAAAGAATATCGGAACGATCGCTGATATCAATGCACGCCGTTATTTCTGAATGACAATACAATATTTACGTACCACTAAAATGCCATGACGTCATATAATGTTTGTAGTATTTATCATTCCTTATCTCAATAAATACCTATATTTGTCTAAATTAAACGCATTCTCATTAAGCCATTAAATCAATTTTGATGGAATGTGTTGAGGAAATCGTGAATTTCAGGAAAGAATGTAACAAGCTACTTAATAGTTAATTTGCTTTTCAAGGGGAAACCTAAATGCCACAAGGGCCAATGTCCGGGCTCAGCTAGTTTATAAAATTTACATAATTTATGCGCCTTGAAGAAAGATATAAACCCAAGTTATTCAGTAAATGGAGAATGAGAATGGTTATAAAAAATCTTTAGAAATGAAATCGTACCAATAAACTATACGTACCTTTAACTTTAGATACAATTTTCTATTAGTAGAAACAGGTCCCAAAGTAAATGTTAAATATTCCTTACATATGTATAGTGTTAATGAATAAATATTATTTCTGGTTTTCATTGGGTGTGTTTTTATATTTTTCACTATATTATTGTTTACCTTGTGTAATTTTATTGTTTCCGATAGATTTATAATATTTAACCTGTGCCATAAAATATATGTATCTATGTATATTCATGTATGTTGTGGAAATAAATGCTTTCTTTCTTTCTTTCTAGTAAACTATGGCCTGACACTTCCTCGTAATGACAAAGGCCGGTACCGTGGTACGGTTTATATACGGTGGTGATTAGTAATTTTCTTAGTGATTTAAAATGCGGATTTTCAGACAAAATATCCAGCCCCTTAAAGGTGAAATATCTACAGAAAATTCTTGTTTAGTGGGTGCATTGTTCAAATATGTTTCAATGTTTAGTTGGTTTTAGTTCTGCGATAATATGTCAGTCCGAATAAGTTAGGCTTAAATGTAATTAACTATTGTCCACGTTTGCATAGGGAATTAAAAAAAGATTTTATCTCTTTTAGAAGTAAAATATAAAAAAGAATCCTTTAATCGTTTTAGAATGAACTCACCCGACCAAATTTCATTTTATAGATTCAGTAGCTAATAAAGGTTCTGCGATGATAATTATGTCAGACAGGACAAGTTATCGTACATATGAGATGATATTTTTAATATCAGAATTTTACAACAATATACACTTATGAATATTATGAGGTGCAATGCCAAGTCTAGTTAGCAATTATTAATAACTAGGAACAAACACGCAGTTTTACATCCATATCCAAAGGCACGCAACACAAATTAAATCCGTTTCACTTTGTTTACAAAATAAAAATGTATTCGTTATTCTATTTAAGTTGCGGTAGCGTTGTCTAGAGTTGCCGTAGGCAGGCAGGAATTGTTCAGAGTGCGCAGTGGAAGTTGTAATACATCTGCCTGACTACGACAAGACAAGGATCCAGACACAATGTACTGCGTTGCACAGTGATGAGTTCAAAGAACATGCAAGTTACAACTATCAATATTAATTAACTTACCAAATCTTCACTGATGCTTCTGATGATTTTCTTGAGTGGACCTATAAGATTAACTCATAATTTTGGCCAAAATAACAAGAAAATCGTCATAAATACCACAGGGTCCAGTTCGGCGTCCTTCATCAGCGAAATCTTCGGGCACCAACCACGTGCATGTTGGCGGATTCACAATTTTACAAATGTCCAATAGTTCACAATGTCTTTTATCACAAATAACAATTCGCGAAGCTACAAGGACGAGCTTTCCAAAAGGCGATCAATTTATATCAATTACAAAACCATGCGAGACAGACCAAACGGCGTGAGCGCAGAAAACTTTTATACCGGGGACGGAAGTGAATGACAGTTCAGTGTGACCATAGTCAAAATTTACAATAGACTAAACAAAACGTTGCCAAATCGATATAATTGATTTGACTTATCATAAAAACTATTTATATTTCAAACATCCACCCGCCCCGGACCGGCCTACCGGTCCGCTAATCAGTTGGTAAACGTAACAATGTTGCAACCGCTCTCCTCAAAATTGAACCGTCCACCAAGACCTCAGCAAATCGGAGAACTCCATCAGCCCCAGTTACCAAACGAAGAATGCGCCCCCTGCGCCATCTAAGTAGCGGAAGGTTAGCCTCCTTGATCAAAACGAGGTCACCAATCTTGGGTGGATCGGTCTTGTCGGTCCACTTAACGCGTTGCTGGAGTTGTGCCCGATCTCCTCAGATCCGAATGATTTGGAGGCCCTTACGCCGGGCCATTTTTCGATTGATCGCCCACACACGAAGAACGGCGTGACGTTTTGACGGTCGGTCGTGAACACTTGTAACTGTGACTAATTATAAAATAAAATCAGTTTTCAATAATCGCATTTAATATACAAAGTCAACTTCCAGTGTGCTAAGCCTATATAAACAATATTATGTGAATTGGAAAATAATTTATAAATAAATACGAACAATAACAACATCTTATAAACTAAGTGTTACTTAAATCTACCTTAAACTACGAAAAGTGAAGTGGATTATATACAAATTAGGGATAAATGTAAATAAGTTGGATTCTGTACGCATGTACTGGCATAGTGTTAACAGTGTTTCAGTGTACTGATGTCTCCCACCATCACTTTCCCATAAAAATCAATTTCGTGTACAACGCCATCTGTCGGAAAACAAAGACAACACAATACATTAAATAAAATCGTTTTAAATAAAATATGGCTAAGTGTACGGCATGTGGGAAGTTTCATGCTACTAAAGGGGTTGCTGCCTGTAATAATTGTAGTAACAAATACCATCTAGCCTGTGTGCATCTGAAAGAATCACCTAATGCAAATACCGTGTGGAAATGTACAACTTGTAAGAAGAAAGCTACTTCCACTAGCACTGCTGCTGATACTGATGACGTTTGTTTTGAGGATGCAGCAGCAGAACAAACCGTGCACCAGCGGGGTGACTCAGCATTGTTGTCAGGAACGGATATAGGGCTCGAGCTAAGATTGATCCGGAGTGAACTGCGCAGTATGAAGGTCGAGTTGAAGAACGAGCTTATGGAGATTAGGAAGGAAGTGGCTGATCTCCGAGAGGCTGTCTCTACGTGCCGCGAGCAGTTGGATGGACTGGAGAGTAGGGTCGAGGCTCTCGAAAGCCGTGAATCAAGCGATACCTCTGCAGATTTGCGTAGTAAATTTGACCAGACGGTAAGACAGCTTAAAAATGAGCTCAACGATCGGGAGCAGGAGCTCATGGCATCCGACCTCGAAATTTCCAATCTGCCTGAGGACAGTGGAGAAAATGTGACTCACACTGTGGAGCTGGTGGCAAGGAAGCTGGGAGTGACACTCGAGCCGCGAGATACAGTGTTCGCCGAGCGAGTGGGACCTAAACCTAACGCCGTGGCAGCTGAAGGCGAGTCAAAAGGCGTGGACGCAGGGCGCGCACTACGCGGCGGCCGGGGGCGCCGGATCGTGGTTTGCCTGGCGCGCCGGGAGCTAGGGGACGAACTGCTGCGGAGCGCGCGGGTGCGGCGCGGCGCCACGTCCGCCGACCTCGGGCTGGCCGCGCCCCCGCGGCGCTTCTACCTCAACGAGCGCCTCACTCGCACCAACAGGCAGCTGCTCTACCGCGCTCGCCAGGCCGCCGAGAAGCTAGGGTGGAGATACACATGGTCAAAGCGCGGCAAAATTCTAACCAAGCAGGCCGACGGTAAGCCCACACACAATATTCGCTCTGAAGAGGACCTAGAGCGTGTTTTTGGATGTGATGCTCTTAGAGACAGTAACATTTAATGCCCATCTGGCTATAGTCATGCACTGTGTCCCCAGGCTCACACATAGGTACAATGTGCTGTACAGGATCACTCATATGTATAACATTTTAAATTCTGAATTGATATTTACATCGTATGATTGTTTTCTTTTAAGTTATTATGTGTTTAAATTATTAAAAAATTATAACAAATTGTTCTCACAGACACTTCGATGGTACCTTCTACAAACTATTGATCTAACTTATAAATCAGAAGTTTACACAATTGTTGTATTTCATGACTTATATCGCTTATATAATCATATTCACACTTGGAAATGCCTGTCTAATCTTATTGTACACTACATAAGCTGCTATATTTACACAAGTCACCTCTTATTTCTTATAACTATTTATATACATGTTACTAATACGAATAAATTCAAAATTAAAACTGAAAAAGGATAGAAGTTTATGTGTTGGACTATTTAATGCAGGGTCACTGGGGTCAAGGCAGGATGAATTTGTACTGGCTATGGAGAATGTCTCGCCAGACATCATGGCGATAAATGAGACCTGGCTTAGGGAAGGGGAAGAAGGTAGAGCGCCTCATATACCTCAGTATCGTTTGCGACATATGCCGCGCCCCAAAAATGTTCGTTGTGGCAGGGGAGGCGGGGTTGGTTTTTATGTGCGTAGGGACTTTCGGGTACGAACTGTCCCGCATCCTCCTTCCCCTATGGTAGAGCAAATGTGGATTAAACTACAGATGAATTCACAGTCTGTTATTATTGGAACAGCCTACAGGCCTCCCTGGCTGGATGTGGACATCTTTCTGGATGCAATCACTGACACTCTCTCCTCACTTGCCTGTGCAGACAAGGTCCTTCTGCTTGGATACTTTAATATTAACCTCCTGGACTTAAATGACAGGAAAACAAAGTCTCTCTTTGCCTTTCTACAGTGCACTAGTTTAAGGAATGTAATAGCAGAACCCACACACTACACTGACCACAGTCAGTCACTTATTGACCTGGTTTGTACTGATGCCCAGGTGTGTGAAACATCAGTAATGCATAAGCCTGAGCTTGGCCAGCATGCAATGATCTCAGTCAAATTAAAAATTAAAACAGAGAAACCTATTCCTCACTGGATCACCCTTCGGCCAATGAAGGATATCTTAATCGACTTATTTAATAATTATTTAAGAAAAATTGACTGGAACCACATACTTGAACTAGAGGATATAAACACAATGGTGGACACCTTTAACCAGTACATCTTAGGTTTATATGATCTACATGCCCCTCTTAGGAGGGTCCTCATTAAGGAGAGAGGGTATCCTTGGTTTACTGACACAGTGAAAGACATGGTCAAGTTGCGGGATAGGGCTCACTTGCGGTATAAGACTAGCAGGAAAGAATCACATTTTAACTCTTATAAAGACCTAAAGAGTATTGTCAAAGCCGCTATTATTAATGAAAAGAGTGCTTATTTCAAATCAAACATTAATATGTACATGAAGGATCCTAAAAAATTGTGGAGTAATATTAAATCGGTCATAAATTATAATAAAAATAACAGTGGGCAATTATCATATTTTTGTAATGACCCTGAAATTATTAACAAGCACTTTCTGGATGTACCTGGTAACAGTGAGGTCACAATATCAGATTTGACTTATTTTGAATTCAATCGATATTGTACAGGCTGCTTCCAACTCCAACCCACAAATGAAGTTACGGTTCTCAGGATAATTCAGGGACTCAAGTCTAATGCATTAGGTATTGACAACATATCACTTGAGATGCTGGTCATGACACTTCCACATACTCTCACAGCTATTACTGGAATTATTAACAAGTCATTGACCTCATATTCATTCCCTGACTTGTGGAAAACGGCAATAGTGAGGCCTATCCCGAAAAAGGCAAATCCCAGCAGTATCAAGGATCTACGACCAATTAGTCTTCTACCTTGTATATCTAAGATCTTAGAGAAAGTGGTCTGCATTCAATTAAGGAAATATGTGGAAGACTTTGGTGTATTGCCTGAAAGGCAATCTGGCTTCCGGATGGGCCATAGCACAACCACTGCCCTGATTGATATGGTAGACAATATCTTGGAGGATAGGGATCAGGGAAAGGGGCACTTTGCTTGCCCTATTAGACTGCTCGCGTGCATTTGACTCCATTAGTGTTCCGCTCCTTCTGTCCAAGCTTACATTTTATGGGTGTGACCATAATTCTGTCCGATGGTTTGACAGTTACCTGAGTGGGCGAAACCAGTTTGTACAGGTGAGTGGGAATGATGGATACAAGGTATCTTCTTCTCTAAGTCCTGTGGTTCGTGGGGTGCCTCAGGGATCCATTCTGGGTCCACTTTTGTTCATTATATATACATCAGACATAACCAGAACCATATTCCACTCAAAATTTCATTTATATGCTGATGACATCCAGCTGTACACCTCCTGTCATCTGGCAGACTGTGCTGAGTCTGTAAAAGAAATAAATGCAGATTTAGAAAGAATATCCAATTGGGCAAAGAATAACTCCTTAGAACTTAACCCGAGTAAGACTAAATTCTTGTTCATTGGAACCAGTGATATGGTGCGGAGGGCACGGGATGTTAGGCTGGAGGTCAGTATCAATGGTACTCAGATAGAACAAGTAGTGGAGGCACGCAATTTAGGGGTAGTCTTTGACCAATTACTGCACTTCGAGAAGCATATTGCTGAAGCAGTGCAAAATTGTTTCTATAGGTTGAAGCTATTGTATAGAATTCGACCTTATATATCTGAGGAAATGCGCATTTTATTATGTGAAACATTAATTCTTTCTAAGCTAAACTATGCAGATACAGCTTTTGGGACCTGTCTACTTAATAAAACAGAAAGACTCATTCAACGGGTACAAAATGCCTGTGCGCGGTTTGGTTTTAATGTTCCACCACGTTCACATATTACTCCATACCTCAACAACAGTCGGATACTGAGAATGTCATCACGTAGGAAGCTACACCTAGCCTCACTCCTCTTTGGCGTGATATCCACAGGAAGGCCTGCGTATTTGTATAATAAAACAAAACAAACAAATAAGCATAAAACAAGAGCATCTGCTTACTTACTGGTTACGCCAAAACACCACAGCGTTTCTTTTCGTGCCTCTTTCAGGTTTTTAGCTAGCAAGGTCTGGAATGACTTGCCGCCTCCTCTGAGAGACCTAAAATCAGTATATACTTTTAGTAAGAAATATAAACATTTCCTATTAAATGAACAAGTAAAACCTTGAAGTTAGAATAAGTGTAAAGACAGTATAAAGACAATTTTCACCTCTTACCATCCCGTGTGACCATTAATTATTGTGCAATGATCTAATCGACAGCCGTTCGAATTCCATGATTGTTTGTTTTGGTGGCTGTGCTCGTACATAATTTGTTGTATTCGGAATTTCCTTCACTTTGCACACAACTAATCAACTATTCACTCACATGAAACATTAAAGGCATTTACCGCACATAATTTATGCATATTGACGTGGTACAACACAAATCACAATAATAATATTTAAAATTTAAGAAGCTCATTTATTATAAGTTTTCACTATGGCGTCCTTTCCTTAGCGTCTATTCCAAAGTTTCAAACCACGCGCGCTGTCGGCTGTACGCCCGCCTGGGCACAGACAATAAATAGGGCTGTAATGACAGCCGGTAGCATGTTTACGGTTTTTGATGTGTGTATTTTTTAGTGTTAAGATTGTTATTTTAGGTTTGTGTGTTAAAAATTATTATAATTTACTCCAAGTAAAAATATTATTATCTTCCATAATATTTTTGCTATCGATGTCTTACTGTATTAATGATTAAGTGTTGCCATGTCTGAGTATAATGGTAGATTTGGTAGTAAAATTTTAAATTGGTTGTAATTTTTTATTTCTTTTTATTTTATTTTATTTTATTTCTTGTCAATAGAAGAAGTAACATATTTGTAGTTTATATTTAAAATATATAATGTTACCCGACCGTGGACACAAAAATATTTTTAAGAAAATTGTTATTGTATTTTATTTTATTTATATGTATCTATTTTATATACCTTCTGGACCTAACAGAATATCAGTGCCATCTCGCTAACCAGCAAGATGGCTCAATGCTGAGTTAGGATCCATTTCTGTATTCCTTAAAATATCCTCTATTTATTTTTTAAGTTTTGTTTATTTTGTAATTTTTTTTTTGTGAAGCAGAATAAATATGTTTTCTTTCTTTCTTTCTTTCTTTCTTTCACTTGTCGCCTTGCCTGAGTACCCCTATATTGATACGAGACCTGGTCGTCTCTCGCGTTTTGAATTGGTACGCCAGATTACTCAGAGCTTTTGGAAACGCCTCCAAATCATTCGGATCTGAGGAGATCGGGCACAATGGCCGAGAGTTCAAAACGGCCTCAATCTTACAAAACACAGTTGCGAGTTCCTCAAATGTAAGGACAGATTCACCGATTGTCCTGCGCAAGTGTGTTTTGGCCGATTTTACAGCGGCCTCAAAAATACCACCCCAGCGTGGACAATTTGGTGGGGAAAACGACCAATTTATCCCACGTCGGGCAAGCCTATTGCCTATATCAGCCTTGTTGGTTTCAAGGAAATTAACAACATCATTCAAATAATTATAAGTGCCCTTGAAGTTAGTGCCGCAGTCAGAACGGATCAAGGAAGACAGCCCTCTGCGGGATACAAATCTGTCAAATGTGGCTACAAACGCCTCGGTCGTAAGCGAGGAGACCAGTTCTAAGTGTACGGCCTTTGTGGAAAGACAAACAAAAACACACAAGTAGGCCTTAACAGTCTTGATGTTTCGAAGTGTCGACGTTATCACCAAAAAGGGACCAGCGAAGTCCGTGCCTACACCGTCAAACGTCCTGCTCTCAGTTACGCGATCTGCCGGTAAGTCTTCCATCAAGGGCTGCATGGTAGAAGCCTTGAGCTTATAGCAAGGGATTTAGCGAAAGACTACACTCCGGATTATTCTTCGGGCAGACAAAATCCAAAACTCGCGTTGCAAAATGGCCAAGAGCGCATTACAACCAGCATGCGAATTTTTAAGGTGACGGTCGTTTACCAACAAACGTACCGTCTTTGGGTAACAAAAGGGGGTGACGTGCTCCGTAAGGGAGGTTGGCGTTCTTGAGACGCCCTCCAACGCGCAAGAGACCCGTTTCGTCCAAAAAGGGGTTCAATTTAGATACAGCTCCCGATAACTTCGATCTCCCTGACTTAAGGATAGCAATCTCCTTCTCAAAATGCGCCAATTGCACAGAACGAATCCAAAAGGTGAGGGACTCCTGTCGTTCCTGTGATGAAAGAAACGGTGTCAGACTTTTCTGTTGTGGGTGCCTAAAGTTAAAAGCAAAACGCTTTATCCAAGCAGTAACACCTAACAACTTGTCAAGGAAGCTGTAGCCATTCAGCAAGAAATCGGAGTCGAAGGCGCATTCCACCTTCTCAACAGCGAGTTTTCGTAGACCCGGCAAATTGGTAGTATTTAAAACTGGCGTTCGAGGCCAATCAATTTCTGGTCGACTCAACCATTCCGGACCCCACCACCGCGAATGACTTATCAAAATAGGCGTCAAGCATCCTCGCGAGGCACAATCAGCGGGGTTGAGCTCACCTGGCACGTGTCTCCAAACAAGTTTGACTTCGGATTTCTGGATTTGGGAAACGCGATTAGCGACAAATACCTCCAAAGTGTGGACAGACGCCTTCAACTAACAAAGAACAATTTGGCTGTCTGCCCAGGCGTAGGTCCCATTAATACAAATGCTTTTACCCAAAGTACTAGACACGTGGTTCAATAAGCGTACATGTAGGGCTGCTCCCGAGAGCTCCAATTTTGGGATGGTCAGAGATGTCCGAAGGGGTGCAACCTTGCTCTTCGCCATGATCAGGGAAACCCTCACCTGACCTGAGGCATTAACTGTGCGCAAGTACATCACGGCCGCGTGACCACGCTCCGAGGCATCACAAAACCCGTGAAGGGTTGCCTTGTAATTCCCGGGAGGAAGGATGGGACGAGGCAAGGAGATGTCAATGACGGCAGGAAGTGAGGATACAAAAGACGTCCATTCCTCAACAAGAGTACCGCGTAGAGGTTCGTCCCAAGTCAATCCTGCTGTCCAAAGCTTCTGCAAGAAGCATTTTCCCAAAATATGACAGGACGAATCCAACCGTTTGGTTCAAAGGTTCTGGCGACAGTAGACAATACGACACATTTAGTCCAAGAACAAGGCAATTTCAAGTCTACGTTATACGTAAAGATGTTGTAAGGTATGCCCACATTATATGTAACGTTGATGCATCGATGTACTCTATACAAACTCTATATAACCATATAATAGATTGAATAAATGCAGTCATCATACAGATCTCGAACCTTTCATTTATCTCCTACACCCAACCGTATATGGCGACCCTGCCAACGGGCAGCTATCTGCTGCGTTAGCAAATTCTTGTGTCCACGGCCCACGCGTTGTAAGATAAGTCGAACAATATGGGCACTTGCAATACTTTCTTCGTTCATGTTTCTCGTGTTGTACAACATCATAAGTATTTTTGTGTCTGCTATAATGGGTTCCACAAATACTAAAGAAGAATTAGTCCTGGCGCAAGATGCCGCAGGAAATGCGAGCAATAGCGGAATTGGTGAGCTCCAGCACCATGCGAGTATCACAAACATCATACTTATTGTCATAACTGTGTTTTTGGCAATAACATTGGGATATTTTGCCCTGAAGAATTATAGAAAATGCCACAGAACGTGGATAACAGAGGAGATACACAGGCATTCTTTTAGGAAGTCAAGGTCGATGTATTATCGCCGTCCCCGCGATATCGAGGCAGCTGCAAGCGTAAATAAGGAGTCCGGGGTAATAAATGCATAAAGTAAAGAGCCGGGTCTCTCCATGATGGAATATAGTGCGGTGCGGTCAATCGAAATAATGCGGAAATATCATAAAAGGTGCGGTAAATAGTTGTGTCGGTTTCTATATTATGGTGTATTTAGTGCGGAATCGTTATCAATAATAATCGGTAAATAAAACCAGTGCGCGTTAATCTGCAAAATTATGGAGGTGCTTGGACAATAATTTAGAGACTTTAATATTTTTGTTTTAAGCAGTACTATTGTCTTATTACAAGTACAAGAGGTATGTATTTACTATTTTATTCAATAACTTAGGTACTTGTAGAATATACTTGTTGCTGTCAAAGTTATAAATTCCTATGGCTGAAAAACTGAGTGAAATTTACAATGAATTATTAGAATTACGAAAGTACTTAATCAAAATTGGCCCTAGTAGAAGGAAGGGTAAGATTATTGCTGTTAAATTAGAAGAAGCAGATACTTTATATAAAAAATTTAGTTCTTGTTTAGAGTCGATAGAGACATCTAAAACCAAATTTAAATAGGAAGATTTGTTCTTTATTAATAAGATTAGTAAAGATATTAACATTTTATATAAGGGTATATTAGATTTATGTACTGAGACATCGTGTTCAGGAAATTTAGAAGAAAATAAGTTAGGAATAATGGAGAAGTTCAATATAAAAATAGCTTTGAGCTTATTGCCAGTTGCATCAGATGATGAATCAAGTATAAAGCAGTTAATAGATGGTATAAGTTATTATAAATCTGAAATTGATGCGGACTCTCAGAAAAAGCTTATTGATTTCGTATTAAAAAACAGGCTTTCTCAGACAGCTAAGCTTAAGTTATCGTCTAATTATGATAATGTTGATTCACTTATCAAGGACATGCGAATTCGACTGTTACCCAGAAAATCGGCAACGGCTATTCAGCGTCGGTTGTATAATCATAAGCAAAATAATTTGAGTATAGATGAATATGGCAAACAAATTGCAGAAATGTTTGCAGATCTGACGATCACACAAGCTGAGGGCTGCGATCTTAATATTCAGAGTTTAAGGTCTTTGAATGAAAAACAGGCAATAAAATCTTTTGCAGAAGGCCTTAGAAATCGTCGCCTAAGCACTATTATATCCGCAAGGAATTATGACACCTTGAAGGACGCTGTACAGGGTGCGATTGATGAAGATATTGCTTCCCCGGTAACTTCTAGCGAAATAATGACCATTAATCGTTATACTAATTCACATTCCAGGAATTTTCCTCGGCGTTCGAGCAACACTCACTTTCAGCAGCGAATGCATGCTGGTCGAGGGAGGTACCAGCGAGGTTCTCCTAGGCAACAGGGCAATACTCCAGCGCAATATCAGCGAGGTCAGACGAATACCTCGCGTGGGACTAGAACCTTCTATGGTAATCGAGGTAGGTCCAACTTTAATCAATTCAGAGGTCAAAGGGGTACTACGAGGCACGTACATACTTTGACAAGTTCAAGCTCTCATCCTCGTGATGAATCTGAAAATAGGAATCAGTTTTTTCGAGACTAATAGCATCATATTATCTTGTGGTAATTCTTGTTATGTTAAGTTACGTAGTCATAAGTATATTTACACGTGTCTTATTGATACAGGCGCATCGATTTCAGTCGTGAGTCATAAGCATGTACTTGCGCAAGATCTTCCTATCTCTAAGCAGAATACAGTTGTCAGCGGTATCGGAGGCAAAGTCCGTACCATTGGATATGTTTATTTAGACTTACTTCTCGGGTGTCATGTAGTAACTCACAAGTTTTATGTTTTAAATTCCTTACCTCCTAAGGCGAGTGCAATAATTGGGTTCGACTTTTTAAACAAATACAAGTCGGTTCTAAATGTTAATAATAAAACATTAACTTTATGGAACAATAATATTAAAGTGATATTACCCTTAACTACAAACAGTAATACGCATTCTTCATGTTTTAGCAGTAATAAAGTACATTTGCCTGAAAGGTCGGAATCTGTGCATTTTATACATACTTCCGTTACAGAAGAGAGCGTTATTTGCGCATCAGAACTGCGTAAAGGGGTTTTCATAGCTAGTGCATTAGTTAATCCCGTAGACGGAAAAATACCTATCCGAATATTAAATACTACTGAATCAGCTTTAACCTTGCACGACATTAAACCAATTATTCAGAGTGCAAAAGAATATGTTTGTTGTTCATTTGACAAAGCCATTAATGATTCTAATCGAGTTAAAAAATTATTTTCATTGCTGAATCTGAACCATTTAAATAAAGAAGAACAGATATCATTAGAAAATTTATGTGCAAAGTACTCGGATATATTTTACCTACCAGGTGATAAGTTGACAAATACTAACATTTATAAACATTCCATCATTTTAAAACCGAACATTTCTCCAGTGTATACGAAACCATATAGAGTACCGCATTCACAGAAAAATGAAATTAAGAAACAAATAGATCATATGCTCGAGCAAAGTATTATTGAGCCTTGCAACAGTGAGTGGTCCAGGTCCTGTTCTTCTAGTACCAAAAAAGACTGATAAAAATGATGAAAAGAAATGGCGGTTAGTGATTGACTACCGTAAACTCAATAATTGTATTCATGAAGACAAATTTCCATTACCTAACATTACAGAAATTTTAGACTCTTTATCTGGCTGTCTTTATTTTAGCCATTTAGATTTAAATTCAGGATTTTATAATGTAGAATTGGATGCATCTAGTCGAAAATATACAGCATTCTGCTCTGGACAGTACCAGATGACCCGCATGCCTATGGGCCTCAAGACTAGCCCCGGTGCCTTCTCTAGGATGATGACCATGGCCATGGCAGGATTAAATTATGAAAAATGTTTAGTGTATCAGGACGATTTAGTTTGCTTTAGCCGAAATTTAAATAGTCATATAGAAAACCTTCAAGATATATTTGAAAGATTTAGGAAAGTAAATCTTAAATTAAATCCCATTAAATGTGATTTTCTAAAAAAACAAATACTTTATTTGGGTCATGCAGTGTCAAGCGCCGGTGTCTCACCCGATCCCGAAAAAATTAATAGAATTAAAAACTATCCTGTTCCTAAAACAACTGATGAAGTAAAAAGATTTGTTGCTTTTGCAAATTACTACAGGAAATTTATACCCAATTTTGCTGATAAAGCTCATTATTTAAATATGTTAAGTATGAAAAATGCTAAGTTAATTTGGGACGAAAATTGTCAGAAGTCTTTTGAAACATTAAAATTAAACCTAATGTCACCACCTGTTTTACAATATCCTGATTTATCCGATCAAAATCAATTTGTTTTACATACTGACGCTTCAGGCTATGGATTAGGAGCCGTTTTATCAAATTCTGATGGTCGACCAGTTGCGTACGCCAGTAGAAGCCTAAATAAAGCTGAGAAAAATTACCCGACCATCGAAAAGGAATTGTTGGCTATAGTTTGGTCTGTTAAACACTTTAGGCCATATTTATATGGACGAAAATTTAAAATAGTAACCGACCATAAACCATTAATTTACTTATTTAACATGAAGGACCCATCGAGCAGGTTACTTAAATTTAGACTTGTACTTGAAGAGTATGACTTTATTATTGAATATATTAAAGGCAAAGAGAATGCGGCTGCAGACGCATTGTCTCGCTTAACTATATCCTCAAATGAACTTAAGGAAATGAATGAATGCGTGTGCGTTATGACGCGTGCACAGAAAAGGCAATTAGAATATACGAATTCTTCGGATGAAATTGTTCCAACTGACAAAAGGCCTGATCAACCTAAAGTCGTTGAAACTAATTTCAAGCCCAAAAATTCGGTAGAGCTTAGATTTATAGACACTAGTAGGTTAGAGAAGTTAAGAAAAGATAACGAAATAACGTTTGAAACAAATACGTTCATATATATATCTGATTTATTATCGATATTTATAAATCCAGCTACTCAATCACAAATGACGCGAGCCGCATTTGCGAGAGAGCTGAGCGATTTTTGTAATCAAATAAATGTAGAAGAAGTATACTTCATCAAAAATAAAAATAATTATATTTTTGTAGATAAATTAGTGAGTGAAATAAAGAAACATAGAGATTGGAAAGGACCAAGGTTGTGTATTCTAAAAGAAGTAATAAGAGTCGAGAATAAAGACGACAGAAAGGTTATTTTGAACGACTTTCATCTTTTGCCTACCAGTGGCCACGCAGGCATAAGACGAATGTTCAATAATATCAAAAAGAGTTATTTTTGGCCCGGGCTGGAAACAGATATTAAGAATTTTGTGAAAAAATTTCCTAAATGCCAAAAGCAAAAATATACGGTTATTGTTAAAGAACCAATGACCATCACTTCTACTGCTCATGAAGCATTTGAAAAAATATTTTTAGATCTTGTAGGTCCTCTCGATAGAGATGAAAATAATTTTAATTTTATATTAACCCTTCAATGTGAATTGACAAAATATGTATGTGCATACCCATTGACTTCCAAAACAGCTGCTGAGGTCGCGCGAACATTTGTTAATAATTTTATTCTGCAACACGGAGTCCCGAAAGAGATAGCAACAGACAGAGGTGCTGAATTTATGGCGGACACCATGCAAAAGGTTTGTGAGATATTAAATATTAATAAACTTAACTCTACAGCATACCATCACCAAAGCATCGGTGCATTAGAAAACTCTCATAAGAGTTTGGATGCATTTTTACGCATACAAGTTGACGGTAAGCCCTAAACTTGGAGTACATGGCTACCATTTTGGTGCTTTGCCTATAATAATTCCGTTCATACGTCAACAAATTTTACACCATTTGAGCTTGTCTATGGTAAGAAATGTAATTTGCCTACGAACTTAACTAATAGAATAGATCCACTGTATAACCACGATAACTACCCGTTAGAACTCAAATATCGTTTACAAGTATCACAAGCAGAAGCACGAAACAACCTTTTACTAAGTAAACACGCTTTAAAAAGTAGGTATGATAGGTATACTATTCCGGTTTGTTATAAACCTAACGATATGATATTAATTAAAAATGAAACTGGCAACAAGCTCACAAGCTTATACTCTGGTCCCTATAAAGTTATAAGAGATCTATCACCTAATGTTGAAGTAAATATAAATGGTAAAATTGACTTGGTTCACAAGAATAGAACAAAACCATTTTATAATTAATCTTGTAAAATGCTTTCGCAAGTAGAACATAATTCATGTTACTAAAATATTAAGTAGCGAACTTTATTTACATATCATGTATTCAGTACATAAAGCAATTATTATGCTCAGTGTATGTTTGATAGTCAATTAAGACGTCTTAGATAATAGGTTCAACGTTCTGCATGAAATATACTAATTAATATTGTTACCTGTAATATGTTTTTTACTATACCTATGCATAACAAATGTATTTTATAAACGTATACAACTATATTTTACACTGTTATATGATATTTTGTATTTTAGTTATTAGTTAATCTCTTAAAGGTGAGATATTATATTCCTTTGTATTTTATTACTTTTTTCTTTATAACCAAGCTGTATTGTATTGAACAGCATAAAATAAAATTTGTATTTTATTTTATTTTTTTCTAATGGGAAGATGTAAGGTATGCCCACATTATATGTAACGTTGATGCATCGATGTACTCTATACAAACTCTATATAACCATGTAATCGATTGAATAAATGCAGTCATCATACAGATCTCGAACCTTTCATTTATCTCCTACACCCAACCGTATAATGTCTTGGACTGTTCTGTACTGAAAAACGAGAACAGCCATCATGGCAGGGTTGTCAACAATCTCAAACAAATGTGGATCCTGCTGATGATCCTCTGGCAAGCCTTTCAAAAGGGCTGGTGAGTTGGAAATCCATTTACGCAACTCATTACCAGCGGAGGCCAAAATACCTATCAATTCGTCCCGCAGGAGGATCGCCTCGTCCGCTGTGGAGGCGCCCGAGCAAATGTCATCGACGTAAATATCGTCTTTCAAGATGGCGGAGGCTCGTGGGAAACGGAAGCCTTCGCGGTCTGCGAGCTCCCAAAGAGAACGTATTGCCAAGTAGGGGCTCGACCTTAACCCGTACGTATTGGTATTGAGCTCGTAGATGACCATGGGATCGCGAGGATTCTCTCTCCAAAGTATCAGCTGGAAATGTCATCAGGGTGGATAATCTTCTGCCTAAACATCATTTTTATATCGGCTACAAAGACAACCTGATGTCGTCGGAAGCTGGTGATGACGTCACAAAGGTCCTTGACCAACTTGGGACCAGAATGCAAGCACTGGTTCAAGGATACGCCTGTTGAAGTCTGCGCAGAACCATCAAACACCGTGCGCAGCTTGCCAGTTGATGGCTTCAAAACCGCATGATGCAGGAGAAAGTAGTGCTCCACCGAACGCCAATCCAAATTTGACACCGACATGTGTCCCAATTGTTCATATTCTCTCATGAACTAAATATACTTCTTCCTGAGCTCCGAATCACGACCCATGCGAGGCTCCATAGCCAACAATCTTTTTTCGTTGTTGTCGTGACTCACGAAGCGGAGGCCGAACAGACAGAAAAGGTAGCCTCGTAATAATTCGACCAAAACGGAGTCGACCAGTGTTGTTCTGGAAGAACAGCTCGCACTCCTCATGTTCTGGATTCAAATGGGCAGCTTGAGGGGGCTCCTCTACCTCCCAAAACCTCTGAACTGCATCAGAGAGAGCGGAGCCTACAGCCAACAAATTATAAAGTTCAGGTGGAGGGGGGTCCCTAGGTACTGGTCCCATCAAAGCAAATCCAAATATGGTTGGGATGGCAGTCAAACTATTTGGCACCAAGACCCGTTTCCCACCAATCAAAATTCCACCGAGGACATCAGAGCCAATCAACAAATCGATTTGTCCTGGTGTGTCAAATTTGGGGTCTGCCAGTTCCAATCCCGATGTCAACTTCACCACAGCAGCAGGTAGCTGTTTCTGGGGATGCATACCCAAAATATTCTTCAGCACAATAGCCGAGGTTTTAATCCTCGGGTGTGAAGATTCAACAGGGCCAAAAAAACCTTAACTTGCCCTTCAACATTAGAGGCTACGTCACCTATGCCCCGTATACAATTTGGAAAAGAGCCCATATTTAATTTAACCTGCCCTACCAAATAAGTGAAAACAATGCAACCTTGTGAACCTGTGTCCAATATAGCACGGACAACAACAGAGGTCCCCGTGGGTCCCCAGACCCTAACAGCAACCGTTGGTAGGATAACGCTCTCAATGGGGGTGGTTGGCGTTATAGGGCAGGAGTTAATTACCTATTGTTGCCTGGGCGGCGACCGTTGGCCAGGACCAGGCAAATCAATATGGGGTGTGGCTTGAAGTCCTCAAAAGCGCGATGAGTCGATCCGCGCGCCATCTGTGGGAGGTCATAATGACGCACCCGCCCAAAACGAGGTGGGCGCGAGTCAAGGCGGGGACGCTCCACCAAAGGAGGGAAATACCTGGGACAGCAATCATGGTGCTGGTGACGCTGAGTAGTCGCACATTCAGGTGCGCGAGAGAGAGGAGGCGTGCGCATGCTACGGTTCTCCAAGCGGGGTGATTGGCGATCAATTGAGCGAAGCGACTCTCGGCTACGCGCCGGTGAGCCTCGGCTGCCATCTTCAAAACACCCGCCCGTGCGCGGCGTCGGCTGGTTGGACAAGCGGCCTACCTCTCTGGCATTCATGCAGAGAATGTCCAAATGCTGTCCTCCACAGTGAGGACAAGGGCGAGAGTTTGGGCAGTCTCGCTGGTAGTGGGACCCCAAGCAAGAGAAGCAAAGGCGGCGGGCATTCGCGATGCGCCTACGAGAGGCGACATGCAGGTCCAAGAATGCCCTACAACTGGCCGTTCTGTGCCCCGTGAACTTGCAGTAAGAGCACTCCGCTGGGCTCTGCGTGACTGCAAAGCGAGGAGGGCGCCGGCCAACATTGGCTCGGGTGTGAACATTGGCTTGACCTTGGGCGGCTGCGACTTAGCCGGCGTGTCACCACCGGAGTTGTCCAAGACCCGTCACTCATCCTCGAGGAACCTCTCCAGGTCAGCAAAGGGGGGCAGATGGGTCGCGCTATCCCCACCAAAGCGCTGTTCAAAACGCGACCTCAGGTCGGCAGGCAGCTTCTTAAGTACAATGTGCACCAACAGATAGGACCATTGGTCCACGGGTAGGTCAAGGCACTTAAGTGCGTCGATTGCCACCAAAAGCGGGTTCAAAAGTTGGGTGCGCAACCCAAAGACCCGGGTGAGTGTGGGCAAACCCAAAATCTGTTCAATATGCGTGTCGGCGAGGCCACGCTTATTATGGTACCTACGGGTAATTAAGTCCCGAGCCGTCTGGTACGCCTCGTCAGACACGGGCTGATGCTGGATGAGGCCCTTGGCCTACCCATCCAGAACCGACATCAAATAGGCCAATTTTAGTGCCGGCCGAATATCAGCCCTGTCATTGACCAGGCTGTCAAACAAATTAATGAAGCCCAGGTAGCTTCCTAGGCAGCCATCGAAATGCGGGAGGTCTAAGGTAGGAAGCCTACTCACCAGCCCCGGTGCTGTCCTAGGAAGCTCCTGCTTCAAGCCGGGTTGCCCGTCCCTCTCGGCAACTAATTGTCTCGTACTATTGGAAACAGCATCATACAGGTCTAAGACCTGGGCATAATCCTCGCTGACCTTATTTCGCTGGTCAGCGGTGAAGTCATTAACTGACACTTCGAGACAACAAGCGTTGAAAATGCGAAATTGCTGTTCCACACTTGCCAGGTGATCATCGATCCGCTCGTACCTTTGTAGTAAGGCCTGCTGGCGATCAGGCCGGTTCACCAAGGCACTGGCCGAGGCAAACCAGCGCAGATCTGATGCAATAGCACCAGCAGCCGCACGCAAGTCCTTGATAGCTGACATAATTAACTTACAAAAGAGCTTGGACGAGCGTTAAATAATATTATCAATTAAAACTTAATATTTGTTAATTCTTTGAAACCAACAAATTATTCGCTTGTTTACTGCTGGTACAAGCAAGTGGCATTTACTGCCCAACAAAATTAATAGTTTCAATATATTGACTCAAAGACAAAGGTTATTAAAATTATAACATACAACAATTAAAGTTGAAACTTAAATTAGGTAATTAATTAATTACTGCAACAAACAGACTAAATGTGTTATATATTACAACTGTAGGCACCAGTTTGTGTTACCTAACAATTTTATCAATATACTAGAGGACACCAGCAGCTACGCCTGCATTTTTTTTTAATTTACCCGTTTTGGCCGATCCCGTGGGAATTTCGGGAAATCCCTTCTTAGTGCACCCTTACGGTCTCTAAGGAACATACATGCCAAATTTCAGCTTCCTGCGCCCAATAGTTTCGGCTGTAGCGTGTCTGTCAGTCAGTCAGTAACGCAAGGATTTTATATATTAAGATTATAACAACAAAGGTTTGTCAAGTTTGGTTGTTATAATGTTTCAAACTCAATATATGCAATTAACCATTAACTTCATTAATTGATATATGTAACTGATATGTATCCAATCAAAGTGACTTATTAATAGGTACTAACAACAAAAAATCTATGCTAGATTTCAACAATTTAAGTCAAACAATTACTGATTGAGGTTATGTATGACATGTGTTTCAAGTTATGCAGGTCAACCAATACAAATAAATAAATGTATTTTAAACAAAACTAACCTGGGAACACCACAACACTGTTAACAATGAATATATAGCTCAGATACAAGCCTATACAATACTAATCTGAGTATAGGTACAGTCAACAGCGGCTAAGATACAACAGTGCTCTGCACCAAAAAATTATGTCTAGAGTTGCCGTAGGCAGGCAGGAATTGTTCAGAGTGCGCAGTGGAAGTTGTAATACATCTGCCTGACTACAACAAGACAAGGATCCAGACACAATGTACTGCGTTGCACAGTGATGAGTTCAAAGAACATGCAAGTTACAACTATCAATATTAATTAACTTACCAAATCTTCACTGATGCTCCTGATGATGTTCTTGAGTGGACCTATAAGATTAACTCATAATTTTTTGCCAAAATAACAAGAAAATCGTTATAAATACCACAGGGTCCAGTTCGGCGTCCTTCATCAGCTAAATCTTCGGGCACCAACCACGTGCACGTTGGCGGATTCACAATTTTACAAATGTCCGATAGCTCACAATGTCTTTTATCACAAATAACTATTCGCGAAGCTTCACAGACGAGCTTTCCAAAAGGCGATCAATTTATATCAATTACAAAACCACGCGAGACAGACCAAACGGCGTGAGCGCAGAAAACTTTTATACCGGGGATGGAAGTGAATGACAGTTCAGTGTGACCATAGTCAAAATTTACAATAGACTAAACAAAACGTTACCAAATCGACATAATCGATTTGACTTATCATAAAAACTATTTCTATTTCAAACAAGCCTAATTACTTAAACAAGCTGTAAAACATGGAAGCTTTTCAGCTTTCTTACATCAAATATACAGCAAAAAAAACTATACTATGATACCATGGGCAGGTATAGCCAAGTAAAGAACTGGCTGCTACACAGATGGTCGCGAGTTCAAATCCACGGCGCGCATCACTGGGAAGTAAGTGCATATTCAAATGTTAATGAAGAATTTGACTGCACGGTCGGTGTACTGGTTTAAGCGGCCGACACCGCGCCGAGTGTTGTGGGGCGATCCCCACGCGAGACAACACTGGTGAGATTCATATATTGTTGTTTCGAGTCTGAATGTTCATTGTTTCAGTTTGTTTTATGTTTAGTGCGGAAGTTGTCTATTTCTAAAGAAAAAGTAGATCGCTTCCTAAGCGGTTAAAGAAAACATCATGAGGAAACCCTTCATGTTTGAGTGTTCTCTGTAATGTTCAGAAATAAAGTCTGCAGCCCTGCTCCAACCTGCACTTGGCCAATATGGTGGACTAAGGCGATAATGATGGATATTACTATAAAGACAGTCAACTATCTTTATGACAGCTGAGACCGACAACTTAATGTGCTCTTCAAGGCATTTTATATGCACATATTAACTTCGAAAAGCCATTAGTGCGCGCCGTGGATTCTAACCCGGTACACTCGGCAATTGACGATGAATATTACTATGACAAATTAAAAAATAGGAAATCATTCACATTTGGAAACGAGAACCTTATTTTAGCCGACTTCCATTCTAAATGTAGGGTTCATCCCATCCAATATCTGATTCAGTCTGTCCTCAATTCTTATATTTTCGTTCGAATTGGCACTAACTTATCCTTTATAAAAAAGATGTTTGAATAAAGTTCCTAAAATAAAATTTGTCGCTGTTAAAATAAACCGCCGCGATCGCCGGATGTTCAATATAATATTTCTTTCTTTTAGGCATCGTCATGCATTACGCACGCCAGTTCGGCCATATTTACCGATACTGAAAAAGTAGTCATTATTTGATCGCAAATTGGTGTTGCTTTAGTTTAATCGATAGCACTGTACTTTCTGAACTACGAAGCAACAGTGAATGATAATATAATTTGATTTCATAGGGATAATAATCCTAATTCTCAGATCTTGTCAAAATGGTGAAGGATCTTCAAGAATACGTACTCGTCTTTGAGAAAGTGGCTTCGATTTTTTTCATCATCATCATCATCAGCCTACAAGAGTTCACTGCTAGATAAAGGCCTCCCCAATGGCACGCCACTGATTTCGATTTTCGGCTTTTCGTGTCCCGTCGTAAATAGAAAAATGTTCGATTTTTTAAGTACTATCTATTACAAAATAATTTGTCTACCACTTGATCTGAGATATTATGGCGTGTTTTAGTTGAGGTCTTACTTGTTAAGGTTTTTTTAATTCATGGAATGATGAGAAAGTATAACAGATTACACATCGTCCATCTGACAGTACAAAACTATACTACATATATTTCTTATGAATATCTTGTAAATTCATTTTAATACTTCATAGCATCTTCTGTCTAAATGTACGATCTCGAACGTTAACTACGGTCTCAGCAGGCACCAACGTTTGCCGAACCTCATACATTCTAGCTCCTTATGGCGATCGAACTCGAAAGCTTGGTATGTACTTTGGTATTCATAATAAACACAAGGCGTCCCGGTCCCCGAACACAAAACACGCAGTCGAAATTCTTCCCGGAGTCAATAAACCCGAATAATAGCCCAGAGTATTTTTATAATATTAAAAATATACTTCAATACAAATTTACCGTTATTCCCAAAGTAGTAAGGTCAATTTTCAGTTAAACATTGGCACGGTTCAGAGTTCAGATTACATCTGAACATTGCACTCTGGCTTATTTAATTTTGTAGCATGCACGGCGCCAACTCGCTGGAAATAAAAAAAAATACAATTAGTTTTGACAACAAGTAATTAACCAGTAACTAAACCGAGGCTACTATTTAGTTCATGGTTAATATTTTTTTAAGTCGCTGCGGAAGATTTTTATTCATGTTTGGCATAAAGTTCAGGAGTACGTCTACCTTGGGCAAACCTTGCAGTTGGGTAGAAACAACTTCGAGAGGGAGGCTTGCAGAAGAATACAGCTTGGCTGGGCAGCATATAGGAAACTCCGTCGAGTCTTTTCGTCATCCCTACCGCAAAGCCTTAAGACAAAAGTCTTCTACAAGTGCGTCCTACCCGTTATGACTTATGGCGCCGAGACGTGGACACTGACGGTGCGACTAGTCCACCAATTTAAGGTCGCTCAGCGAGTTATATAGAGGGCTATGCTCGGATTTTCTCTGAAGGATCTAATTCGTAATTAGGTGATCCGACAGAGAACCAAGGTAATCGACATAGCTCAGAGAATTAGCACGTTGAAGTGGCAGTAGGCTGGTCACATCTGTCGCAGAACCGATAACCGATGGAGTAGTCGTGTTCTAGAGTGGAGACCGCGCCTTGGCAAAAGTAATGTAGGACGCCCTCCGGCAAGGTGGAGTGACGATATACGCAAAGTGGCTGGCAGCGGCTGGACACGAAGAGCCAAAAATGGGGCTCAGTGGCGTGCCATTGGAAAGGCCTATATCCAGCAGTGGACCACGGCAGGGTGATGATGATGATAAAGAGAAACTTGTGCGTGCACTATGGGTACAAATTAGCTTAGATACTCGTAAATATATAGTAGAGAACGCAACCCTCACAATATACAACACTCGTATAAACATGGCGAAAGTTCCTGATACCGACGATCGGGTATCCGTTTGGCATCTCGTGTCCGCTTCCTGTAGATGTGAGATGGAAACCCAACTGAGAAAAGGTTCCACAATATGAAATTTAACTGAAATATATACCTATCTAGTTAAGCCGACTTATATAATAAGTTATTGTGGGAACATTTGTTTGTTTGTTATATTTTACAATATCCACAAAATACCTACTGTATTTAATAATAGCAACAAAATATTTAAGCAATCTGAATGAATATTATTTGAAAATCATAAGGCCTGGATTTACTCGAAACATATCGTTATTTAATGAGGGCCGTAGTCATACCGGTCAGCTAGGTATATTTCTTATGTGGCCTTTTAGCACAGAGTAACTTTGCATTTATAACAGAGATTACGTAAGAAGCAGGAAGTCCTTGTTTATGGGGAGATTACTTTGCTGTATCGTACATAATTATGCGTTTATATCCCTGAAAGGATAAAAGCTAATATTCTGTCAAATTTGATGGACGGCGGGTTCCAAGACAAAAAATCTTGACGGCCATCGGGATAACGCAAAGACAATGATGATCCCTGAAAATATGAATATCGGGAATGTTGGAATTTAAAAGAATCATACCTTATCTACAACCTACAGCAGAGAGATCATCCTCACTGTTACGTTATTTTCGGTCGAGTAATGATTTTTTTTTGAAAATGTTAGTAGTACATTTCTAAAATGAAATAAACGACGTGCATGTCGGCAATACGCCAGGGTTATGGTGTCCAGACTCCATTATAATAAAAACACTCACGTAATATTACCTGGTTTATTTTTAGACGATTTCTAGCACAGAATTGAAATAAAATGTGACCCACAGTCCTTTTTATACACTAACCGTCATTACACTTAATGTTTATGCCACTTCCTTTTCAACATATAATTGAAATTACTTTACAATTAATTATAAACAAATCAAAAATTGACATTAATATTGTAATTAATTATGCACAACACCAAATGATTTATTTTACACGAATAACAAATTTATTTTATTAACCAAACGCTGCTTTACAACATTGTTGTAAAGTAGTGAAATTCTCAGTTCTGTGTTCACAAATAGTTATTTAAATATTAATCTTAAATATTATTAATATTTTCGTAACAATATAATCATTATATATTAATTTGCGCCCTTACGGCCATTCTGATCCAGCGCGCTCCTCGCGCTGATTATTTAACGGTTACAGAAACAGCATAACAAACAAAAAGAATGAATATAAAAATTACATAAATAAGCGTTTATCATACAGAATAAACATAAAGCTATTTACAAGGCTTCACCTAGTCATAGGATCTTAGCCTGTGGCTTGCGTTACCCATCACGGGATCTAACAAACAATGCTTTACCCATGGCTAAGCCAACTCGTGGCATCACCGATTACGGGATCTAGCGCACACAGGCATCACCCACATAGGGATCTAGCCCACAAACGGCATCACCCACATAGGGTCGATTTAGCCCACGCGCCATCACCCATCACGGGATCTAGCCAACACACGGCATCACCCATCACGGGGTCTAGCCAACACACGGCATCACCCATCACGGGATCTAGCCAACAAGACCAGGATCAAGGATACGCATGGTGGCCAGCCAGCGTTTTGGGAAGGATGTTGGATAGGAAAAATAAAATTTTACTCAAACACAAATGCAAAATTTGCCTCATAAACACATCAATGCATATACATAAAATAATCATCATCGTTCGTCATTATCAGTTATATCAATACAATGCAATTACATAGGTCCAACAACGACAGTGGAAGAGGTAGAGGACCCCCCACATAAATCGGTATCTGACGAATCCTCCGCCCATACGGTCAAGCGGCTCATACAGTCGCCGATGTTAATCAGCAACAAAGGTTAGCAAACAATGTTTGACTCCAGTTCAGTACAGCACTCATGCGGCATGTGTGCGCGCAGCCCACACACAAAACCACCGACGTCAAAAGGGCGGGCCACCGTCATCCATACATACCAATCAATAAAGGACCGCTCGTCCATCCTCTACTCACACCAAGGTCAGGGCATCTGTTAGGATGTCATCATCAACCTGCAACTCAAAAGACAGGTGGTGGGCAACATTTCCCACCCAAATATTAGTTCCATGAACCTTCGTAACTGTAGATGTAATAAAATTCTATTCTTACAAAGTGGTGCGGTCTATTAGGCTATATCTATATATCAGGCATGTTCAACCTGTGCATTGGTCTATAGTTATCTTTGCTACAACAGTGTTGGAGTCCATATTTTACGCATAAGGTAATACAAAAGTAATACAAAAGACACTGAATTGTCTCAGATTCTGTCTGACAGTGCCTTTTTAGATAATCAAATATAAGCAGGATACCCATATTTTGCACTTCTGATAAAATAGTTAAAACTTAATATATTCAAAATAAGTTTTATACACATTGAACAGGAAAACAAAATGGCAAGGACAAAGCGAGGCCTATGTTCAGCCGTGAACAGTCGGACTGTTGGAGATAAATATGAAATGATTTCAAACCATGCAGATCCAAGGATTTCGAAAATACTAGTGCTATAATTATTACTCATGTAAGAACATGTTATATCCAATATTGAATATTTTTAGGCATAGTGCAAGCTGTGTGTGTTTTACTGTTTGCCAACTGAGCCATAAAAGAGAAATTTACAAGCTACCAATATTACAAAGCAAGAGTAGTGCAGTCTTATTTTTAAAAATGATTCCACTCAGTTTGTATAGTTAATATTATTATGGTGGTGAGTTTATATCAATAGTTTTATTTGACTTTATATTTAAGGGAATTTTCTAAATAATGTTAATATTTATTTTAAACTGTTAACATGTGGTGTTAATGTAATTCTTATTAATTGATACACAATTAATAATTGTTTATCTGAATAAATAAACTTAAACTGACCAATCACAACTGAGTTAGAAATAAAGCATGAGTAGTCCATACAATTACTTTTACTTGCTAAGAATAAATACTGCTAAATGGGAAAAGAGATAATATGGATTTTCACATCATGTTCCCCAAACCCACCTATCATTATCCTAACAACCATACTCTGAACTGTCTTGCATCATACAAGAGCTAAGCAATAAGGTCGGCACCAAATTTTATTGGTTTATCACTGGTTGTCATCCCGAATATAGATGCAACCAACTTTGCAAATGAACCCACAAACAAAACAAATTGCATTTACCAAGTATAACACTAAGGCCCGGCATTTATAAAAGATCAGCAGTCACCTGCCTCAAGACTTTCAACCTAAAATGCTTAGAGATGGACTTTTATAAAACCTAAGTGAGTGCATATGTCCGTAAAGATATCTACTGTCCAGATCTCATGTATCTAGTTTCAGTAGTTCGGGTTAAGCAAGGATTTATCATGGTCGGAACAAATCATTCTATACAGGTATAAAATAAGGCGACAAATATTAAGATATGTTGAGTTCCCTTGTCTTATTATATAACCTTAACTTGAGCTGCAAGTTGACATGAATGTAACAATTCCAACACAATGTCAAAATGAAATCATGTAGGCACCCACAGAGTCCACAAATATATCATAAAACCTATTTTGTAACCCTACAAATATTAGCTTTAAAATGTGTATCACAAATTTATTTTTACATCTACCTTCTGAATATATCTGTACTAATATAATAAAACTGAAGTTTGTTTTATTGAATGCACTTATCTGTGAAACTACTGGTTTTATGCAATAATTATTTTTGTGGTGGATAGTCATTTATCAAGAGAGGCTTCATATAATCGCCGTGAGCACTAGCCATAAGTAATACAGTTAGTTAGCCTTATGTAATGTGTAACCAAGGGCCATAAATAATGTTTTGATTCCTTTAATGTTTTACTATTGTGATAACCTATTGACTACCAGTTGAATGCATCTTCAGCACATCAATTAGCTTATTTAAACTGAAAGCAAATCAGGTAATTTATGCAATGCATCTATATCAGACCTTCAATTTGAAAAGGGCAGTTATACCGTTCATTACTAATAATTACATTAGTAGAACCACATAACAACAAAGCTACTTATTTTCTCTTTATTGTGTAGATAAGTAAGTTTTACAGAAAGTTTCCGACATGGCCTAACGATTAATAAACAGACAAGAGCCCCAGCCGACGGCATAACACGACTATCAGCACAGTAGCACTGCTATGTACCAAACGTGGATAAACAATAGTTACCTATAAGTTCTATTTGGGGTATAACTTTCGTAATTTTGACTGTATAATGTTTATCTGGTAATCCTTACGGGGACAGTAGGTAATCGTGTAAGCACCATAATTTATAAAATAAGGATGTTTCTCAAAAACTCTAATCAAATCAGCTCTGGATAAATACCTCTGGTCAGTGAATCAACAGCCCGCATCTGCAACCTCTGGTAGCACTCAGAGCAGAACAGCGTTCACGCCACAGCACACCCCGGTGCGTGCATCCCGTCGTAGTCGCTCTGTCGCTCTGGTGCTCTCGCTCGCACGTGGCCTCACGTGGAGTGTAGACGTGCTCGCCATAACTCCGACACACCGTGTGGTCTCCGATCAGGGTTGACTAGCGCCAAACACGGCTTCCAAGCGCTTGTCGTATCAGTCTTCAGGTCATCATTGTTAATGGCGGCCAAGCCAAGAGACCCATCACTCTCGCGCTAACCGTAGATCCCGAAGTCTCTTAGGGGGCGTTTATCCAGCCGCTGCTGTCGGCGATACGCCAGGGTTATGGTGTCCAGACTCCATTATAATAAAAACACTCACGTAATATTACTTGGTTTATTTTTAGACGATTTCTAGCACAGAATTGAAATAAAATGTGACCCACAGTCCTTTTTATACACTAACCGTCATTACACTTAATGTTTATGCCACTTCCTTTACAACATATAATTGAAATTACTTTACAATTAATTATAAACTAATCAAAAATTGACATAAATATTGAAATTAATTATGCACAACACCAAATGATTTATTTTACACGAATAACAAATTTATTTTATTAACCAAACGCTGCTTTACAACATTGTCAACAGATGGCGCTATCAACAGGATGCAAATAAAAACGCATGTTATTTATTACCGTAAAAATAAGTGTCAGAATAATGTTATTTAGTACTAATTGATTTTACTTTGAAAGTGTCTGAAGTTATCTTAATAACTAAGCGATAAATTAAATACCCAATCTTTATAAAACAGTTAAGCAGCCAATACAGTGTCTAATATTGTAAAGTAGTGAAATTCTCAGTTCTGTGTTCACAAATAGTTATTTAAATATTAATCTTAAATATTATTAATATTTTCGTAACAATATAATCATTATATATTAATTTGCGCCCATATGCACATACTAGAGCCAGTTCAACTTGTTTTGATTAATATGCTCTAAAATACATATTCTACGTCTGTACAGATTTGATGCCTATTTCATATGACAATAGTATTTCAGTCAAAATACACTGGGATCGAATGCTTCACAATGCCATGTTTACAAAATTAGGAAAGGACTTTGTCCAGCAGTGGACTAAAAAAAGCTGATGAAGTAAGTAATAGCTATGTGTATGAAATACATACAAGAGTCATTTTTAGTTAGTTCATCCTGCACTTCAGTTTTTGTTTACACATTCTGCGAATATAAACCATTCCCTGAAAAGAAACGGTCCAATTTCAATACGAGTACAGCGAAATATTCTATCTAGTTTTCATCTATATGACCAGATGGTAAAAATTAAATACCATATTGTTTTTTTGTACCATGTCTTAGCGTATCAGAACTAAACACTGATGAATAAATAATGATGATACCCAATTTAAACAACTGGCTACGCCGACAGTCCAATATATCTCGATGTCTAAGCCTATTGTCTAGTCTAATCTGTTTTAGCGATAATCGACACCCTCACGAGCGAAGCCGTGGGCTAACTCTAGATTCTTTTTCTTTCTTTATTGTCGACGGTGTCGATGTATCTGGCGACCCACAAACAGGCAATCCTGCGTCACGCCGACTGTGCTATGCGAAGATTACAGAACCAATAGGGAAGAAACAGATCAAATCGCTTCCAACCCTGTGCGAACGGAAGGAGATAAGAGATGAGGGAAAGAGACAATTTGTTTGGCAATGTTATCTAACCTTACTTTAAGTGGTCAGCGTTGTCTTGCAATGAATGCAAGCAGTTCCTTTAAACCAATTTGCCTGGAGCAGCTGATTTCGCAGTCGTGCCATCCTATATTCAATCAGTAAGGCTCCGCAACCGTCTTATGAACAAGTCGCAACACCTTAAATTTAGGGTGAATAGAATTGTTTATCTGTTGAACTAGCTCTTAGTCATGAGATGTCAAGTGGAAAAGATCAACGACTTCAAGGGGCAGATGTAGTTCAGTCCGTTATTTTTATTTCATTAGTTTGGACACATCGACCCTATGGATCTCCGGAGGCCTGGGATTAATCACGCCACGCTGTCTGGCAGTGTGTTGAACTAGCTCTTAGTCATGAGATGTCAAGTGGAAAAGATCAACGACTTCAAGAGGCAGATGTAATTCAGTCCGTTATTTTTATTTCATTAGTTTGGACACATCGACCCTTTGGACCTCCGGAGGCCGGGGATTAATCACGCCACGCTGTCTGGCAGAACATTTTATTGACCGAAAGATTCTAGACATAGAGAGGAGCTCAAAAAAATAAAAAGTCTTATGAACTGAATATATCACTCTATTATAAAGGTAAAAATAATAAGTCGATTTGATATCATATTTGGTTTACATTGCCTGTCAAGAAGTCTCCATTTAGACTTAAAAATGCCCGTAGGTGAGAACTTTAGTCATGTCATTCCATCTTATAAATATGTATGTATGTATAAAACTATGAAATCAAATTCAATTAAAAGCGTTATTATACAAACATTACAATAACAACCATAAATCTATTTATAATCCCCAAACAGATATTTCTGTCTCGCTCTGCATCATTGGAACAAGAACTAAAGCAGACTTAAAATTACTTCAGGTGTTTTGAAACATGATTTTGTGAACTACTAACCGAAATAATATTAAACTTGCGGGCACTTCTGCGAATTGGAATCTGAAGTTGAATGTTTTCAAAAGCATAATTGCTGCTTAGCTAAGTGGAGATACCAACAGACCGCTACGCAGAGGGTCTTGGGTTGAAATCCATGGCACACACCGCTGACATTCCAAAAATTATTAAATTGATTGTTATCGCTTGCTAAGCGGTGAAAGAAAATATCGTGAAACTGCATCATCTGAGAGTTCTCCATTATGCTATCGAAAGACTTGGAAACTCTACCAACCCGCGTCATGAAAGTCCTCCACATCGTCATCGATCTGTTATTAGGTAACGATATAGGTGCCTATAATATATAATACAGCTACCATAAAACCTTGCAAACTCTAGCTTGACCAATCAAATAATAAGTGGAGAGAGATAAGCGATGGTAGGTACTCTATGCCACTTGTCGACCAACTTAATATTGCGTGTTTCACTCGGCGCTTTAGAACTTCTTAGGACGCGTCTTCTACTAATGGTTCGCGCACACGTACAGTCTCGATAAAAATTCGAAGTAAAAACAACTTATTTACGTAGGTCACAAAGTGACGCTTATGAATTTACAAATTAGTTATTTATTGTATCGATATAGTGCCACGTGTAAGAGCGTAGAACCGTGAGAGCGGGAAATAAGACACAGGATTTTCTTTTCAATTTTGTTTGATGAATGAAAATTTTTGCATTCATCCTATCAACCGTCTGATGTAAAAAGCCGGTAATCGTCAACGTCTTGACATTTTTTCTTTCACGGCAATATTAAGACAAATGGTTATTCCAATTCGTTGGCTGGGTATTACTGGACAATTGTATTCAATATTAGGTACACAAGTTAAAGTGCAAAATCTAAGTATTATCTAATAAAAAAGGCGTTACCGGAGGAGTGGAGGCGGCAAAAACGTAACTATAAATATTTTTCATAGAGCAATTAATTCAAACACGGCAATGCATAATAAGGAACTCTTTGAAAAGTGTATTGAGAGCTATGCAGTACAAAACAAAACGTTGCCATCGCCAGTTCAGTAAGTTACCGTGCAGTAAATAAAGTGATAGCTCCCAGGTACCTCATAAACGCGCCATCTTTGTGCTTCATGATAAATTGATATATGAATGGCATCTACTTTTTTTTTATTAGTAAAGACTTCTATATTTATTATATATAACAAAATAAATTAATATTAGGATAACACAATTATAACTACTCAAATACTACTACTAAAATTAAATTAAAATATTAAAGTACAATACAAATAAATAAGAAAATGTATATTCAAAGGGCGTCGTGAAAGTCCTCCACATCGCCGTCTATTGGGAATGTGCCCAGAAGACTGGCAGCATTGCCACGCTGTATGGCAATGCTATTTTTTTGTGCTAGACACAGACCAGCCTTCTGGTCACGTGAGGCGTCGACAAGCCATCATTAAGCATCTACTTAAGTGCTCGAGTAAAACCTCCGTTTGCTTTTTATTACTAGTTATTGCAAAATAAATTTCCAAAGATGTCTGTTTTACTGCTGGTAGAATTTGAAAAATGATTCCCATCGAGCAAAATCTGACAATAAATAAATATTAAGTTTATAGCCTAATAAAACTGAACTCTTTGATATCATTTAGTTTGATATAGCAACCAAATGCAGCGAAAATTTGGTGTCTGTTGTTTGATTTTCATTTCTCGATATAACGCTTTTCGACTTTTAAACATATCGTAACCCATATTGATATCAATACCTATACGATCCGTATTATACCCACGGTTCTATATTTATAACGTAATAAATATAGCCAGCAGCAAAATGGTGATAAATATGAATAAATATTTATTCAAAGATTATTTAGTTTAGTTGCCACAGCGATCTCCTGCTACCGCTCTTATCACTAGTATCTGAAAAAACAAAATTACCAACTAGAGAGGGTAACTAGAATATATATTGAATGTGCCATTAAGATGAGTCAGTAGGGTCCATAATAAGAATTATCTTTACATCCTACCCTATAAATTACCGTAATAAAACGAGTTGCAATTTTACAGGAAACGACCGCCGGCCTTGAATTCTGAGTATTTGTTTACTAAACAACGACGCTCTGCCTCTCAAATCAGCTCTGGGCTAAGCCCAGACGTAGGTAAATTCTTTTCACATTTGGGATAGCGGAATTTGCCAACTTTTACCACGCCAGGTAAAAGTTTGTGAACATTCAGCTCATGGGCCGAACATTTGGTAACATACCTACATACCAATTTCGTAGACGGGTAGTCACGACATGCCAATTTCATCTTGTTGTACAAATTCATTTAGGTACCTAAATTTATAAGAACGTGAGCTCACATCAACTATCGACAAAACTAAATGGGTTTTCACGAGACTATATAATATAGGTCTGAAGGTCCTTTATATACTTAGTTCTAAAGATGCAATTATGGCATTAATTAGTAGTAGGTACTCGGTCGAGATTCGTCTCAGTAGTCATCCCTGTATATTATGAAGTAAACTGAAACTTCAAACATACCAATCAGCTTATACGAAGTAGGTACCTTTTGATTAAAATCTCAATCTTTAGAAATGATCGCTCAAAGCAGTGGCCGTTAATACTCGGCGAGTTTAGTTTAGAGAGAATTAAACTTTTAATGGTCCCGCGGTTTAGTTATCTAATTTATATTCTGTGCAGAAGCACAATATATCTGTTTCAAGATATAAATCTTATTTTTCCTAATTAGTATTGTTGTGATATTCTCTCTCTTTAAGGATAATGCTGTTAACAGAGAATACATCTTACTAATATTAACTATTAACACATTTTCATTAGATATACGCCCAAATGGAGTTCATGTTCATGTAATATAATATTGAAAATGAGATAATGTTTATTACGTAAATAATGTGTATACGTCTAATATGACGATGTTACGGACGAAACTACGTTGTCTTTACCGCAGTTCTGTAAAATCATTAATATTATTAGGTAAGTATGTACCGTTTGTTACTATACTACAAAATAATATTTAAAAAAATATTAAAAGTTCTGATTTTTTGTATTTGTTAAAATGATTGTGAGTGAGTTTCATTACTTCCCAAAAAAAAAATTGGTAGCGTACGAATTTCACAATTTCAAAAATAAGCTGATATCATTGTAATGAACAAAATTTTTAGATAAATAACGCAGTAATATAAGTAATTTATATTAATATAAATTATTCCACTACTGCGTTATGATATATTTGCTGGATACGGCCATTAATATGTACGTGGAACGAATTGAATGAATAACTTTGTCTCTACTATTACAAGTTTGTGATAAAAAAGCTGTGTCTCTGCATTATAGAAATTAAAAATGTAACATTGTCAAAAGTGTTCCTTTTTTGTTATCTTTGCGACTATATTTTGTTTAATTATTTGATTGAGCGTGCGTAATGCAATAATGGTTCATGAATACTTCAATAAGACTATTTCAGATTATAAGATACATAGCTCGAACAACAAATGCCGTTGGAGCGAAACCTCTGGCACAGTAGGTGCGTACCGGGTGACGCAGCAGTGGTAAGCCCTCCAAGGCAAGATATACCGACGATCTTGATGGAATCATTCAAAGGATGGATAGAAGCGGCTCAAGATCAGTCTATGAGGACTGCTTTGAGGATGGCCTATGTTCAGTAGTGGACGTGTTTTGTTTGATGTGGTGGTTCTGATGTAAACGGAACAAATCATATTCGATGGATATAGATAATTCAGTTGACTATAGATAAATCGTAGATACATTTCGATCTAAGTCACTTTCTCCAGAAATCGTCATAATTATCTTTGATATAGGAAATCGAATCAGTATAACAGTACCCAAACTGTTGCGTTTCGTTTGGTAAGTTAGAGTGCCGGAGGCCCATCCCCTATTCCTTCTCCTTCATCCCATTCCTCTTCCTGTCCCTTTTCCCAACCCCAAGGGGCGGCAACGCACTTGTGACTCCTGTAGTGTTGCTTGTGGCCATGGGCGGCGGTAATTGCTTACCATCAGGCAATCCGTCCGCTCGTTAGCCGCCTAATTTTATAAAAAAAAACTTATAATAATGCACATTTTCCACTCTTTAAGTACATCTTAGCAATTTCAACTCGGAAGTATATTAAGGGCTCCAAGTTTGTATGAAGACAATATATTAAGCGTGTTCCTCGCGGTCCAAGTTCCTTGCAGAAGCTAGTTTAAATGAAACTCAGTATATCGTACAAAGTGTTCCTCGTTGAGACCCATACAGTTGCCCAGATACCATCTAAACTTTACATTGCACCGCGTGTTGTAGGTTCGATCCCCACAGTTTACAAATCTTTGCATGATCCATAAATACTTGTTACGAGTTTCGGTGTTCTTTGTGTTAGTTACTTGAAAGTTCGTAAAGTTCCGCTTAACATTAAGCTAAGTGTTGTGTATTGGCATCGGGACGTGACGACCCCACCGCCCACTGGGGGAGTGACTCTGACGAGTAGATACTCGTCATAATATCTCCCCCAGCGCAAGCAGTCAACCGAGAGATGGTGGTCAAATCTGGCGGAAGTAATTCCCAAGATGCTAGATGGGCAGCAGCGTCCAGCACTAAGAACTTCCGCCACTGCGATCGCCAATACGCCTGCCAAGCGTGGCGATTATGGCATATCCCCCCAAATATGAATCACACCATTAAAAACCGGCTCCTAGTCCCCGGCGGCCCCGCTAGTCCTGGTTATGGTAGCGGCCATGGTAACGGCGGGGCAAGGGGTGCGAAGAATCTCCGGAAGAGATCGGGCTACCACCACCAACGACAATTGGCCCTGGCAACACTGAACACGCGCACACTGCGGACCGACGAGACGATTGTCGAGCTGGAAGAAGAATTGAGCAAGTTGCGATGGGATATCATAGGCCTATCTGTAGTCCGAAGACAGGGGGAGGACTCGATAGTTCTCAATTCCGGTAACTTGCTCTTCTACCGGGAGGGCGACCGACAGCCCCAAGGTGGTGTCGGGTTCATCGTCCACAAATCTCTCGTGACCAACGTGGTAAATATCGGGAGTGTGTCGAGCAGGGTAGCGTACCTTATACTCAGAATATCCAAGCGGTATTCGCTGAAGGTCATACAGGTATACGCTCCGACCTCGTCGCACCCCGATGAGGAGATGGAAGCCATGTACGAGGACATATCTCGGGCTATACATGGCTACAAAACCCATTACACCGTGGTCATGGGAGATTTTAACGCAAAACTGGGCAAACGCGACGGTGATGAGCTGAGAGTGGGGCAATTTGGTTATGGACATCGGAATTCCCGGGGTCACTTGCTGGCTAGCTTTATGGAGAAGGAAGGACTCTATATGATGAACTCCTTCTTCAAGAAGCGAGAATGCCGCAAGTGGATGGGTAAGTCCTGACGGTGCAACCAAAAATGAGATCGACTTTATCATGTCGACGAAGAGGCAGATATTCAATGAAGTCTCCGTGATCAATTCACTTAAAGTGGGGAGCGATCACCGAATGGTAAGAGGCACATTGAATATTTGTACAAGCCTCGAACGGTCGAGGTTGATAAAGTCCACGCTCCGACCGGCACCGGTTCATATCCAAAACCCCGAGAGCTTTCAGCTCGAACTCAAGAACCGTTTCGAATGCCTAGGTGAATGCGTAGATGTGGACGTGTACAGTAACGGGTTCGTGGATGCTGTCCATACAACAGGGGCTAAATTTTTTAAGCCCCAGAAAAGCCAGAGAACCAAAAAGATCTCGGATCCGACCCTCGAGCTGTTAGAGGAAAGGCGCAAGATGGTTCTGCTATCCTCCGACGACATGCCGAAATATCGGCACCTCAACAGACAGATTTCTAAGTCTCTGACTCGCCATCTCCGCCAATACAACACAAAATGTGTTCGTGAGGCGATCGAGCAGAATAAGGGATCCAAAGTATTCTAGAGGGATCTGTCTGTTGGGCAGAGTCAGCTGACAAAGCTGAAGACGGAGGATGGCAGAATCGTATCGTCCAAGCCTGAGCTCTTGGAGGAGATCGAAAGGTTCTATGGACAGCTATACACGACAACGCAACAACCCGCAAGCACTCCAGCGTCAGACCCTAGAGCTGGATTGACCCGACACTATACCGAAAATATCCCGGACGTCAGCATGCACGAGATTAGTGTGGCTTTCAAACAGCTTAAAAACAACAAGGCGCCGGGTGATGACGGAATTACGAGTGAGCTTCTGAAGGCCGGCGGTGCACCCGCTAGAGAAGCCCTCCGGAAGCTATTTAATTCCGTCATTCTCGAGGGTAAAACGCCACAGGCGTGGCACAGAGGTGTGGTGGTGCTTTTCTTTAAGAAAGGGGATAAAACCCTCTTGATGAACTACAGACCCATCACACTTCTGAGCCACGTCTACAAGCTGTTTTCAAGGGTCATCACGAATCGTCTCGAGAGCAAGCTAGACGACTTCCAGCCTCCCGAACAAGCCGGTTTCCGTAAAGGCTCTAAGTACCATAGACCACATACATACGCTGCGGCAGGTTACACAGAAGTCCGATGAGTATAACCAGCCCCTATGCTTGGCGTTTGTGGACTATGAGAAAGCCTTCGATTCGATCGAAACCTGGGCGGTGCTACAGTCTCTCCAACGGTGCCGGATTGACTACCGATATATCGAAGTGCTGAAGTGTTTGTATGAAAACGCCACTATGTCAGTCCGCCTCCAGGACCAGAGTTCGAAACCTATTCAACTCCAGCGAGGGGTGAGACAGGGGGATGTCATATCCCCGAAACTGTTTACCACTGCGCTGGAGGATGTTTTCAAGCTTCTGGACTGGAATGGACTCGGCATCAACATCAACGGCGAGTACATCACTCACCTTCGATTCGCAGACGATATCGTAGTCATGGCTGAGACCATGGAAGACCTAGGCACAATGCTCGATGGCCTCTGTAGAGTCTCCCAACAAGTAGGTCTTAAGATGAACATGGACAAGACGAAAATCATGTCGAACGTCCATATTGTACCTGCTCCTATTCAGGTTGGGAACTCTACGCTCGAAGTTGTCGATAAGTATATCTACCTGGGACAAGTAGTCCAATTAGGTAGGTCCAACTTCGAGAAGGAGGTCAATCGTCGAATCCAACTCGGTTGGGCAGCGTTCGGGAAGCTACGACATATCTTCTCGTCCGATATCCCGCAGTGTCTCAAGAAGAAAGTCTTTGACCAGTGTGTGTTGCCAGTGATGACTTACGGATGAGAGACGTGGTCGCTCACTATGGGCCTTATCGGAAGGCTCAAGGTCACTCAGAGGGCGATGGAGAGAGCTATGCTTGGAGTTTCCCTGCGAGATCGAATCAGAAATGAGAAGATCCGCAGTAGAACCAAAGTCGCCGACATAGCTCTCCGGATAGCCAAGCTGAAGTGGCAGTGGGCAGGGCACATAGCTCGAAGAACCGATTGCCGTTGGGGCAGAAAGATTCTGGAGTGGCGACCACGTACCGGACGACGCAGCAGAGGTAGGCCCCCCGCAAGGTGGACTGACGATCTCGTCAAGATCGCGGGAGGCGGTTGGATGCGGGCGGCTCAAGACCGGTCTGTGTGGAGAACCTTGGGGGAGGCCTATGTCCAGCAGTGGACGTCGTTTGGCTGATATGATGATAATGAAGTGTTGTGTGTTCGATCCACACGCGGAAAAGTACTTTGTGTGACCCACAAAAGTTGTTTTGAGTCTGAACGTTCCCTGTGTCCATTGATGGAATCTTCATAAAGTGTCCACGATGGCCTATGTTCAGTAGTGGACGTGTTTGTTTGATGTGGTGGTTCTGATGTAAACGGAACAAATCATATTCGATGGATATAGATAACAGTGTCCATTGATGGAATATTCATAAAGTGTCCACGATGTCGGATTTATTCTTACAGCTGGAATTAAATTTCCGCCTGTATACCCGAAGGAGTAGGCAGAGGTGTAAATATTACACCCACATCAATTAATTGAAAAATACAAATAAAAACAGAGGTATTTTCAAAACAGTTTTCGTCAACATTATTTTGGGGCTTTTAGGCGTAACATGAAATCTTAAATAATAACATGTAACTTGGCCGGCAATATAGCCGCCCACACTTTTGCTGTAAAAACAAAGAAGACTAATTACCCGTGAGCTACAAAGGTCAATGACGAACACGGATTACTTCTTATTAGTAAGAATTAAAGTCCTTTGACTATAAACATAATCTGAAATGTTGCCAAAAATTAACTTAATAATTGCGATAAGTATCATGTTCAAATTGAATTTATAGGAAAAACATTTCAATATATTTTGACTCTTCTTATTAAGCTTAAAATTTTACAGTTGCTTCACTACAATTTTGTTTTTGTAATGTGCTTGGATGGGCCGTTGAAATCAATTAGCAGTTTTCTAAAATTCTTGAAAAGCTTTGCACTTGATACTGTTCGCGGCTCCATCAACCTGAATGTTGCTTATCGCGTTCAAAGGCAACCTACATAATATGTGCCATTCTGATGTATCAGTTAAGTAAGCAAAGTTTCGTCAAGATCTGTACAGTGGAATTTTCGTGAAAGAGTAAAAATTAGCCTCTAATGACCTATCTTCACAAATATCGCGTTTAGAATAGAAATAAGACTGAAAGCAAAAGCGAATAAAATATTGCTACAGTTATATTTAAACCGCGTTTGAAATGCAAGGGCGTAAAACAATGACAAAGATCGAGCACTTCTTAGAAACAATTTCTTGGCAGCGCGCTACAGTATAATATAACAAAAAACGCGTTTTAAAAATGCTTCATTAAAATATTGCCTTTCTTAATCCGCGTTAATAGCCGTAATATATTTCACAACATTATGTTGTACCGGGGAACAAATACGTTACTTTACCTGCATCTTGGTAAGGTATTCGCAGCGAAGGTGGAGCAGAGCATATTATTATTAATTTATATAATATAAATGTCTTCTTGTACGTAAGTTCGCACTTAAGAGCAGGCATTCCGAATTTTATGCTACTTTGAAGCGATATTCTGAAACAGCCATAGATACTAGTAAAGTGAAACTTCAGCAAACGATTATTTAGGCCATTGTCTGTCTTTGTTCAAGAACAGATACATGATTGGACGATATTCGCTCGAAAGCATTTTAATTTGAAAATCACACTACTTGCAAAGCATATTCAAAATATTTGAATAAAATATTCACTGTTCTTTCTGAAGTAAACAATAAACATAAAAGAAACCTACGTTTTAGTGTAGTTCAAGACATTTTTTCTCTAGGACAAATATGACTTTATTAATAAAAAACACAAGATTTTCAACTTTTTCCATGCTTGAAGTGGTTTGACCCACTTTACGCCCGCACCCGATATTTAACGTTATTCCTGATGTCATAGCGTTTACTTCAGCCGGGCGCGCTAGCTTGTCACTCGAGCTACGCGCTCCGTCCGACGTGGACGTGTATCGCGTTCGCGCGCAACTTTAGGTATTTTTATTACGATTTGTTTCGTAAAATAAGAAATAAAAAATAAAATGGGTAACAAGGTAAATAAGAGATCTTATGTTAAAAAATAAAAAGAAAGTTGACTTATTGAAGAATAATGCTAGAATCATGAGATATGCGAAGGTTTGTTATCGAATTTAATTTACCTAATATTTTGATAAAGTATTAGAACTGGGAACTATGGAGTCGATGTCATCTATGCAAAATTATAAAATATGCTTTATATTATTATGTTACTTTCAACATGATTATATTTTCGTGTCATGTTCGTTTTATTAATCCCTAATAGATTTACAGATTTTTATTTTAGTATTAGATTTTCACAAATATATGCAGATATTTTAAAAATATTTTTTTCTACGAAATTTAGACACAAGCCCGGTTTCCACGGTTACCGGCCACACTTGCTCGCCGTGATCGCCAATTTTCTTTATTTAAACACTAGTTGAGCCCGCGGTTACACCCGCGTTATTTAAGGCTACTGCTCCGCTCCCGTGGCTCATAGCGTGATGTGGCATAGCGTGATGTGGCATAGTGGTGAGGTTAGATAGCCCATTTATCGAGGAATGCTAAAGCATTCCTCGATAAATGGGCTATCTAACATTGAAAAGCACACGCTTTTTCTAATCGGACTAGTAGTTCCTGAGATTAACGCGTTCAAGCAAACAAACAAACTCTTCAGCTTTATATATTAGTATTATCCGATACTCGCGACTTCATTCGTGTGGAATATGAATCTATAATAAACTAAACATATAAACAAAATTCAAGTGTATCTCTGTGATTTCAAAATAACTAAGTCTTTTTAGGGTTCCGTACCTAAAAGGTAAAAACTCCGCTGTCTGTCTATCTGTCACCAGGCTGTATCTCATAAACCGTGATAGCTAGAAAGCTGAAATTTTCACAAATTATATATTTCTGTTGGCGCTATAACAACAAATTCTATTAATAAAAAAAAATATTAAGGGGGGTCCCATACATTAAACGTGTTTTTTTTGCTCAATATTACTAATGGTAACAGGTAGACGCTTAAAATTTTCACAGAATATGTAGTTGAATATTACCTTTCAAAATAAATTATCAAATAAAAATAAAAAAATATTAAAGAGGGTGCTCATACACCAAACGTAATTTTTAAGCAATTTGTTACTTGATCTTAATAAACCTAAAATATATTTAAGTATGCATACAACATACGTGATTTCCTTTCATAGATGATGGTACGGAACCCTTCGTGCGCGAGTCCGACTCGCACTTACCCATTTTTTTAATTATACATATAAGACCATATTACACGATCCAACGTTTTTCTTTTTAAAGTTGTCTGTCTTGCTGTTTTTTCGGGGTAATCCTTGAAATGGCTAAACAGATTTGAATGGAACTTTCAGTGAAAGATATAGAACTTGGTAGGGCAACATATTAGATGTAATTTGAAGACCGGTAGGTATGTAGGTTTATATGTTTTTACCTATGTTTATATGTCATAAGTTGTATGTAAATATATCATATATGTTATATTATATGTCATATGACGTATGTCATACGTTATATATGTTATAAGTTATATGTTATTATAACATATATATGTTACATTTTATATGGTATGTTATATGTTGTATGTTATATGTTATATGATATACAGAGTGTCACAAGACCCATCACCAAGCCGAAGTCTACTCGTTTTGCACATCATGCCAAGTCATACTACGCAAAAATATATTTTTTTTGGCTTAAAAAAATAGACACTCGTACGAGTTTATTAATATAGATTTAACACTGCCATGGTAGCGCATGGTAAACCATTCTTAACTCCCCTTGAACACACACAAAAAAATTCATCAAAATCGGTCCAGTCGCTTAGGAGGAGCTCAGTGACGTACACACGCACTCAAGAAATATACATATTAAGTTGTTTACATATATGTCTCTTTGTCTTACGAAAATTAAAATCATAATTATATTGGTCAATCATTACGAACATTTTTTTTACTTTATTTATTTGGAAGAGCGAGCTCGAAATACCTACATCGCCGTGTTTTTTTTTACTTTTTCCTCAGGAACGCGTAGAGGTAATAAACTGAAATGTATACCAAATACTCAGTTCTTCTGTCCCTTGGACAATAGACTAAAAATCTGTTCTAAGTCTATGCATTAAAAAGATACAGCTGTTTATGCCGCAAATTTTCGCACATTTTCAACGATTGGTCGTAAGTATTAGATACCAGTTTTACGATTTGTGACTTTATTACTAGGTATCATGGTTGTAATTACGTTGAACTTAAAACTGTTTTAAAACATTCGTCTCCGTTTGGTATCAATCAAATCATGTATAAGCGTGTACATCCGTACATCATCCGTACATCATGTACATCCGTGAACATGGCGCTTGCAACAGTGCCGACATATCGGTTACTTCATATGAAGGTACGTGGTATATATCCTGAAAGACAATTTAAAATAAACACCCTAATTAATCTTAAAAAGGCGTGATTTTCATAGCCGCCGCCTATGACACCTTCGGAACGACGTCAAAGCCGCACCCCAAGAAAAAATGCAATCCGTTTTATAATCGTTGATTATTGTAATATAATAAGTGAGTTACATTGTAATTGATATTACAATGTAACCCACTTATTATAACGTAGCCGTTGTAATTAGATATTAGTAAATTATAAATAAGAACTTCTCTTTTTTATGTCATAATATGCACGCATGGCATAGTGATTTCAGAGGTCTTCTTGGCACTTGGCATTACGCCGTGGTCGTAGGTTCGATTCCCACCTCAGACAACACTGTGTGACCCACATATTTGTTATTTCGTGTCCGTTGATGTATGAAAGTAGTATTAAAAGAAACATATTATTAATACAAATAAAATAAATTAGTCATAAGACATTCTGAAACAAGATTTCACAGCCTATGGCTTTGACTACAACTACAACATGTCGCATAAATCAATTGAATTATTCATATTTCTGCCTTTTATGGCATATTTTAGTCAATTTATTATCATATCATAAATAACTATTCATAATACAAAAAAATATTAAATACATAAAGTCGTCTCTACTCCAATCGAAGCCCGCGTAGCGAGACATTCATTCACCTCGCGCAGCGGCGAGCTGCGGGTTGAGGTGGCGGCCCGGGGCTGCTAGCGGGGAGAAAAGGCGGAGCTTACGCAAAACATATTTCGGAATGCCTGGTCTTAAGATACGTGCAGTTTACGCCGTAGCTTCTTATACAACACGACTTAATGAGCCGTATATTATTCACCGGCCGTTTTAACGTATCAATATACATTTTGCATGTCATCATGCAAACAATTATACCAGCGCTGCCTGTACAGTGTGAACAGAAAATTCATGGCATATTACTTTATTTAATAGTTATTTTATACAAAATTATAATGCAGAAGTGAATTTATTTTGCAACTTATGTTGTGACAATATGCAATATTAAATATGACGCATAACAAGGTAAACTGTGTTCAGCTTCATAATTTTGCATAGTCTGAATGATTTGCGGGTCTTTGCCCGCATTCATGGGAACCACTCAAAAATATTTATGATTGTGAGTGATTTATGTATATTCAAACTGATTACAAACTATCTGACATTTTTAGCCACAGAACAGTTTTATCTGTTCTGTGTTTTTAACAGTATTTGTCACAAATATTTCCCTTTTACCACATAATGCATTTTTTTTTAATAAGTTGTGAAGAAAACAGTAGTTAGTCAGATCATCAAAACTACCACACGAAAAGCAGTCTGCCTGTATTTTTTATTCTACTATAAGGCACATTTTTCACACAACGAATAAACCCTGCGCGTCGCAGTGGAAACACAAAAATCTCAAATCAATAAACATAAGGAACACCCGATCCGCACTCGTTAAAACATTTTACAGAAGATCACACAAGAGTTATAAGACATCGAAATTAAAATACATCGATTAATGGTATAATTTAGATTTCATTTAAACCAAATGAACTAGAAACTATATTATTTACTATAATCCGACGCTTCGGTACTTTACAGGCACCGCGGTCTCAGACTGAAAGACATTTGTCCTTAATGTAGAAGTTATGTCAAACTGTTATGCGACGTTCAAATGCACAACCCTCAGTTCAATATTAAACTCGACAATATGGCACGTTTCGTTACCTTAAACGCACCACGGCGTGAGTATTGCATAATTAGTCGAAGCGCTTTTGTAGCAATTAATTTTATACTGATTATCCTCTTCAGATATTAAAAAGCTTTTCGGCTTCCGGTATTTTGATACTCTCAAGTTGCTATACTTTAATAAATCTGTATTAAAAATGTTTACCCGCACATTTTTTCACAGAATCGTATAATGATATGAAGCTTCTGTAATTTTGATTTCCTTATATTTCCTCGTAAGCATTAATTTTGTACTGGGCCGAGATAATTGTATATTGGACGTTTAATTTTTTTCATTTTTACTTAATTCAAAGTGCCCTCAAATTCGCAAGTATATATGGATTGGCCTAACGTCTTTCTTCTTTTTCCTCAGTATAATTGAGACACCACTAGTTTTTCAATAGTCTCACCACAACAAAGTAGTCTAGCACGCGTGTGTATTCTTTCGTGTGTATTGATTTCCGTAGCCTCAAATTATAATTAAGGTTAACTATTTATTTGAATTTAATTGAACTTACATCTTACACTTATTCTTTTATTCTTTCCTTCTTGAAGATTTCATAAGCTTTTTGAGAGACGGATATTTACAGAGATCAACTTTTTAAATATTCCATAACTCAAACTTAAACTAAGAGGATTTGAAGACCTTTTTAATTGTAAAGCTGTGTACGCTGCCTCAACTTCAGGTTAGCCGCGCCATCAAGTTTAGGCAGCTTGGTGTAATATCCTTATCAATAGATTTTGCTATACGCAGTCAAAAATCCTAAACAAAAAAATACCTAAAGTGTCATGTGACTCCTTCCAAGAGTTAAAGAATTTTTAGTACTCACAAGTGTATCTTGACAATCGTCCTAATAATAGAATATGGCTATCCTACTAGGTTGTGATGGTGAGATGCCAGTCCTTTTATTAGAAAAATTAATATTCAGTCTTTGGTTAGACTAAAAAGACATGTTCTCCGGGGCGGTCAATGCAAACAAAAGTTAGATTATTATTATTTGTGCCTTTGTAATACTTTCAATGTTTAATTGCAGTATTAAACAATAGGCACATAATTATGACATGGTAATAAGCAAAGACATAAGATGTTAACGTAATACAGCGGTATCTATCCAATAATTAGAATGTAATATCTTGTAAACCTATCAATCATTGTAACGAAAACAAATTACTTGCGTCACTTGCGTCTGAACCCGTAAATTAACTAAATTAATTATATGAGATTTAGATTAGTAAATCTCATCTCATAAATTTTGTGTGGATACAAAATATAAAAGCACCATTGAACACTGTTAAAGCGAGATTTCAGTACGATGATCTGTCCTTTTAAATAGCAAATACCAAATACTTAGTTTATTTTTATATATGACTAAATTTCGCTTTATTTCGCCCCGTTAGGTTGAAGATTTCCGAAAGTCATCTCCATCAGTAATCTCCCCTGCACTCCAAGGAACACACGTGCTGAATATTAGCTTCTCACGCCAAATAGTTTTGGCTGTGCGTTGTCTGTCAGTCAGTGACGGAAGAATTGTATATGCTGGGTGTAAGGAACGACGTGGCGTACCGAAAACCGATGCTAGTGATTCATTACTGAGGATTAGAGAATCTTCCATCAAAATTTTCATGAAAGTTTTTGCAATGAAATAGTAACTATTGTCGACACGCATTAAATCCCGGCTGCCGCCCGCCGCTGTAGGGCCGTAACAGCTGATAGTGCGAGTTGGAGGGTTCATATTTACATTACTGTTTTTTGGAAAATTGTTTAATTCCTAGTATTTTCCCGAAAAATTCTATGAATAATACCATGGCATCGGTTTTCGGTACGCCGCGCGCCGCGCCGTTCCATACACCCAGTATGTATGATGATTATTATTTTTACTGTACTGTTATAAGGTTATATAAGCAAGGTACCATATCGCTTAGTACAGTTGCCGACATGGGTAGTCTAGTGGTCGTCCATCCGACTACAAACCGAAGTGTTGCGGGTTGGATACGTGCACGGGACAGCTCTTTGTGTGACGAATTTATGTACGTGATTTCTGCTTATAAAAGCTATTGCGATTGATATTGTGAGAGCAGAGTGAAAAAGTGACTGAATAGTTAATATTTCAAAATGATCCATGATTGGTATTAAACGAAACGAATACTTCAAAGCCAATTCAATAATAGTATTTACAATTACATTTCATAAAATATTATGAAAGGTTAGCGTAAATAGGGCTTAAGCATTAAAATGTATCAAGATACTTCAGTAACATACTGTATATAAGTTTCGAATGAATAAGGGGGTACGAATACATTGGAATAAAAATGCATTTATGGTAATTTTTATGACATTTTTGTTTGCCCGTTGTTGAATAATTTACATTTCGACGGTCAAGCCTCCCCTAGGGAAGGAGTGATATTGTCGGTTCGGATTACAGAAGGTATTGATTTCTCTCAAATTAAAAGCGGGTCAGCTCAACTTAGCTCACTTTACATCCTTATTTGTTCAAAGCGGTAGCTGAATAAATATTTACCGCGCTTCTTTGCACGAGATTTTCTATTTAGATAGTTACACTCCAAATTAGTGCTTATTGGATTGTAATTTATGATACTACTCGCCAGGGACGGGCTTTGCGCAAAGATTTGGCTTCTAGTGATGTTGATTGGTCTCTTATGTTACAATATTGTTTCTTAGTCGCCCGCACACTTTATTTCACTTTAACCGTTATTTCCCGATCCCGTGGGACTTTCGGGCAATCCCTTCTTAGTGCACCCCTATAGTTGCTAAGAAACATACATGCATGCTAAATTTGAGTTTCTTGCGTCTAATAATTTTTGCTGTTCCTTGTCTGTCAGTTAGTCAGTATCACAAGCATTTTGTATATTATACAGATATAAATATAATAATATCATCTTCATATGTAAACTGCCCACTGCTGTGGGCACGGTTTGGTCACAGTCTACTATGGTCATCAAGTGCGGTTTGGGAGATTTCACTTATATTTTGAGATTCTTATGTAGAACTATAAAACATGCAGGTTCCTGCTCGAAGTTTTGCTCCCCCGTTTAGCAAGAGACAATAAAATTTAAGATGCACATGACTACTAATAGTTAGCGTTGCGCGCTGAGAGTCTGCAACTCGGAGTAGCAGTCTATGAGACCATCCACTATCTATCACTGCCTTTTAATATTAAACTTAAACAAGACTAAATTCACATTTTTATTCAAGTTTATAGATCGCTTGAATTCTGCACTTAAACCTTTCTCAGACATCTACACTCATCTATTGGTGAAAACCGTACAAAAATCTGTTCAGACATTTTTTAGTTTATCGCGCTCATACAGACAGACAGACCAGACGAAAAGGTGACCTAATTTTATATATAGTATGGTTAAAAATAAATTGCATAGCCAATTAGGTACGTCATAATGCTGTTATACATTTTATACAAACATGTATAAAATGTATAAAGCTACCCATATTAAACCGAAACATCTGAAACCGCCTGGCTTTCAAATAAATCTGTCCACGTATTGCATGTAGAAAAACGTCAACATAAATAGAGTAAACGTCATACGTATTTGGAACAGTCGGATCAGTCATAGATCGCCTCCATAATGGTGCTGATGCACTTGAGTTTTCATCTTTAATAAACATTTTTGCAAATTTTACATAACAGAGAACTAACGGGAGTATTTAGCGAGCATTCTATCGAGCCATCTGGCGAGTATTGTAGCACAAGGAGAGTAGATAGGATCATCATCATCAGCCTTTAACAGTCCACTGCTGGACGAGGCCTCTCCTTTGAAAGGAGGAATTGGCCTACTATACCACGCTGGCCAAACGGGTTTGTATAGGGTTTGTATCAAGTTTTCCTTCTCTTACAGTGCTTAATATGCTTCCTCTGTCGGTTCTTACGACACCCATGGGATGATATAGGGTGATGACAATCCGTATTCTTAATTTGTCACCACACGGACAAGTGTAGATTTCTATCTACACTGAATTGTCATTATAGATGTCGAGGCTTAATCTTCGGTCTGAATTTACTGTTTCTTTCTATTACGTAATGTTTTAAACCCTTTGCCTCTGTTCTATTCAAATCATTGAACATTTCTTCATGCTAAAAATACGAAGCGAGTCTTAGAATCGTTAACCCGGAACGAAAAAAATCATGTCTAATGCCACTCTTTGTTTCGCGCGCTCCGTGATTACGTGCTAATCGTTTGCGTGTAATTAAATATATTTATACTATGATACATGTTTTTTTTTTATTTAACTAGGTGTAGATAGAACCCCTCTACAGTGAAAACTCATAAAATATGTATCTCATCGATTTACTTTTTAAAATAATCCTGTTTAAAATACACAAAGTGTTTTTTTCAACGATAGTCAATGTTCGCTGCTAAGTATAATAAATTAGAAACTAAATGTCAACAAAGAATTCATACGACTTGAACGAGTCATTCGTAAGGTTGAAGGAAAACATCACTTCAACTTACTCATGTTACCGACTTATCAACAATAAATTTTTATGTTAGCGCGCCCATCTGTCGAGCGGCGGCGCAACATTTTGTTTAGAACGTGAGCGGTCGAGTGAATTCGGCGAATTGGCGCTAGCGGTCAAGCGGTTAACAATGTTATCAAACTGAGGAATAAAAGAGATTTTAGAGTCTAGAATAATACCCAAATCTCGCACTTGATGGACTGTGGTAATCAGATTGTGATTGATGTGAAAACAAGTGAGACGGAGGATCTCAGGTAGGATGTCGGGGTTCGAGAGAAACACTGCTAGGCTGAACAGGTTCTTTATTATGTCTCACTACCGCTCACATACAGTATGACCGAACTAGGTAAGCACTGGCCTGAGCTGGCTGGAGTGTAGACTCCTGCTGCTCTCCGACGCTCGCAGGGTAGCTGCTCGAAGGGTCGCCGATGAGCTGGCCAAGGTGCGCTGCGCAGGCAGCTCTGTGGTCGATGTTCAGGCTGAGCGGGTCTCAGGCGGTGCAGCCGATGTGGGTCGAGCGGTCAGGCTCAGGTGTCCGTGGCCTGGCTGTAGGAGCTCGTAGGCAGGAACGGAGGCTTGGGTGGCAGCTGGCTAGTAGCGGCACGGCGCCAGCTGCTCGTGGCTTGTAGCCCGTAGGAAGAACGTCAGCCCGTAGGAAGAACGTCAGCCCGTAGGAAGAACGTCAGGTGCAGTGAGCTCGTAGGGTGAACCCCAGCGGGACAGTAGATAGGAAGTAGAATGTAGAATAATCGCGAGGTGTAGCGGCAGCGTTCCGATGTCTAGGGAAAGTGCCCATTCTACGACGCGCACCCATCTTATATAGGCATAAATCTATGACTCACAACTGCCTTTGGCTAGTGAATATGACCATATTTGGTAATATTGCGAACGATGTCTGGCTAAGCTGGCGTAAAGCGCCTGCGAGATATTATAACGCAATACGTGTAGTATTACGTTACAATACCCCGCTCTGTACAGCAGGATTTTTCGTGTCTAGACAAGAAAAATCCGTCTAACTAAGTCCTCCGAACTTCTGTAGACAGTGCTAAGTAGATAGTGACTATGAAACTCAAACTGCAGGTAGGTACAATGAAAGAATCTAATTAGGTTAGGAATCAGTGTAGTTAATTAGTTTTAAATCTTTAATGTGCCAACTGCCAATAGATTTACCCGACGAATCCGCTAATTCGTATACTAGTGGTGACTTTTTAGCAATAATAGTACACTTGGTAAACTTGGGAGCCAGTTTTTTGCTAAATGATTTGTCCTTATCGCTTAGATAGTAGGTTCTTTTCCATACGGTATCACCTATGTTAAACTCAGCCGGTTTACGACGTAAGTTGTATGTGTGTGAGTTTCTAGCGTGAGCTTGGATTAAAAGAGACTGGACCTTATCGAAAATACTTGATAGACAGCCTATATTTTCAGCATAAGAATCCCTAGGTATATAAATAACATCATCTGACTCGGCATCAATATAGTGTGAACCGCAAGTTACTAGTTCTCTGCCGTACACTAAAAAACTCGGAGTATAACCAGTTACCTCATTAACCGCAGTATTTAGCGCGAATTGAATTTTGGGAATTAAAGTATCCCATATTCTATGGTCGTTTTCGATAAACGAAGATATAGTAGTCACGATGGTTTTGTTGTATCTCTCAACAGAATTTACGTGCGGAGTGTATTTCGGTGTAAAGTGCAAGTTAGGTATTTTATATTTTCTAATCATAGACTTTAGAGTTGCACTTACAAATTGTTTACCATTGTCTAGAATAACGGTTGAAGGTATGCCATGTATTAAGAAAACTTTTTCCTCGAGAATGTTAGTTATAATCTCGGCGGTAGCCCACTTGATGGGAAAGAGAAGACAATATTTACTGATGCAACAAGTAACAACAAAAATATAGCTATTTTGTTTTCTAGTTGAGGGAAGGGGTCCAACAAGGTCGATACTAATTGTTTGGAAGGGACGAGAGCACACCTTTGGTCGTCCCATAACACCTAAAGTAGCGTGGTTTTGGTGTTTATGTGCGACACAAGTATCACATGAAGATATAAATTTAACAACGTCGGCGTGCATACCGGGCCAATAATAACGCTGTGCTAAACGTTTATACGTTTTAAAAATACCTAAGTGACCCGCAGCGAGTTCCGAATGGTTTTCTTTAATAGTTGTAGATCTATCCGAGGTAGGTAGAACCTCTTTCCATTCGAATTCTTTCCGCAGTGCACATTTCGATACCATATATCGATATAACTTATCATTTTTGATGGAATAGTTAGGAAAAGATGTAGGTGAGTTTTTACAGCCATTGTAGATAGTACTATACCACTGATCCGAGGTTACGGTAGTATCATTATCAGTGTTAGTATCAATAGCCGACACGGCACTTGCCCGCGATAGTGCGTCGGGTATGACGTTATCCGCGCCACGGCGATGTTTCACATCAAAATTAAAAGAAGACAGGCGCACCCCCCATCTCGCTAAGCGACCCGTAGGGTTACTTAAATTTAAAAAGCATTTTAAGGCTGAGTGATCTGTGTAGACAGTGAATTTCAAACCGTTATCTAAGTAACATCGCCAATGTTCTACCGCGACTAAAACAGCTAGCGCATCCCGTTCCGTAATACTATAATTACGTTCCTGTGTAGACAAGGATTTGCTCATATAAGCTATAGGATACGCCACACCGTCAGTAGTTTGTGTGAGTAAAGCCCCTACGCCATAGTCGCTAGCATCCGTGTGCACTTCGAACGGTTTGTTTTAGTCCGGACAAGATAGAATAGGCGCGGTAGATAACAGGTGTTTGAGTTTAATAAATGAGTTGTTAGCTTCCTCCGACCACACAAAAGGAGCAGCCTTTTTACTGGTAGAAGTAAGTTTATTTAGAGGCCCTGCAATTGAACTAAAATTAGGTATAAATCTACGGTACCAAGACGCGGTACCCAAAAACCGTTTTACCTCCTTTTTATTTGTAGGTACAGGATAGTTCATTATTGCTTCCAGCTTATTAGGATCTACGTGAAGTCCTTTAGAATTGACTACGTAACCCAAGTATTTTAATTCGTTACTAAAGAAATGTGACTTTTCTAAATTAATAGTTAAGTTAGCTGATTTTAGTTTCGCGTATACTTTAGATAACAGCTGAATGTGATGATCAAAATCTTTTCCTATAATACAAATATCGTCTAAGAATACGAACACCGCGTTTTCGAACTCTGGACTATTTTTAAATAATTGATCGACCAATCTTTGTTGCGTAGCCGGCGCATTAGTTAAGCCGAACGGCATAGTAACAAATCGGAATGTTCCGCGGGTAGGTACGTAGAACGCGGTCTTGTCCCGATCGCTACTCCGAATAGGCGTCTGCCAAAAAGATTTAGATAGATCAATACTACTTAGAAATCTAGCATTTTTTAGGTTATCTAGGATTTCGGAAACATACGGTAGTTTGTACGCATCCTTACGTGTAACCGAGTTTAGTTTTCGGCTGTCTAAACAAAACCTTAGTTTACCATCTTTCTTAGGCGTTAATAGGATAGGCGAAGACCATGGGCTTTCACACGGTTCTACGACTCCGAGTTTAAGCATCTCGTCTAGTTCCTCAATAATAACACGCAATTTTTCTGGCGGCAGACGATAGTATCGCTGACGTATTGGCGGTGAGTCACCTGTATCAATACGATGCTCGACTAAATGGGTACGTCCAAGGCCTTTCTTCTCGGAAGATATACATTCGAATTGCTTAATGATCTTATCCGCTAAACGTTTTTGGTAGTCATTAAGCTCATTGTAGGATTGTAAGGCAGCATTAGGTTTATTAGGTAAGGAATGACTACAAGGGTCATTATTAGCTAAAGAGACAGAGTAAATATAATTTGGTAACAATTTAAATCTTTTCCAGAAGTCAATACCTAAAATTAACGAACTAGTGACTTCTGGAATTACGTACGCTTTTAAGTTATAAGTTTTATTTTCAAAAGTGGTGGGTAGGTTGATATAGCCGATCGGTGTCAAACGATGACCACCCGCCGATCGAAAAAATATAGTAGGGTTGTCGCACTTATTCAAAGGGAGATTAGTTTGATAAATAATTTTTATATGAGAATTAAGTAGTCAAGTAAACCAGTAAGGGGTAGATTCTTAATGGTTACATTAACATAGGGTCGAAAATCAGTATTAGGTTTTTGATCACGGATCGCAGCCACAGAATAACTGGCAAAATACACTTTTAGAGTGTTCAGCCAATTTTTCCAGTCTTCTTTGTCAAAATATTTAGGTTTAGAGGATGTACAAACGGTAGGGTTTGTCATCTTATTTGACGAACTACAATCCGAGTAAATTAGTTTTTTGAAAAAAAAATAATTTTACAGTTAGGACAATTTACGAACGTGACATCCCTAAGGCCACACTTAAAACATATCGGATAACGTTCTCGCTTGCACGTCCCTAGTGAGTGATCAGTTGAACGGCATCGCGGACAAAATACACACCTCTTATTAGTTATTTTTGTAGGAACAGCTGATTTAGATATCATGTTGACATCATAGTGTTGCGGGTTAGGCACAGGTGTATCGTTCGGTTCGACATTTATAGATGCGACAGAAGCGTAGTTTTTTAGTTTAGACGGTTTATAGTACTGTGAATTATTATAGTGACCGTGCGTGTCCTTTTTATTTATGTAAGCTAAATCAGGTGCTACTGTGTTAGACGTAGGGTAACTAGGTTCGTGAAATTGTGCACTTAAACACTGGAACCTCTCATAGTTTAGACATAGTGTTTTTAGAGTGTCTATAGTGTCTATAGCCGTAGTACATGAAGCTAGTACTGTAGAATAACACGGTCTAATATTGTGAAGCAATATATTAAATTTTTCCTGTTCGGTTAGTACCGTGTTCGGTGACAATCGCGCAAAAAGTTGGAACATAATTGATAAGTAGATGATTATACCCTCAGTTTGCCCTTGAGTACGATTACGAATCTCGGCTAAAAGTTTATAATCATAGTCGTACGGTGTAAAATCAGCTGTGAGTTTACTAGCTAGTTCGTCCCATGTAGAAATGGAATTTTTAACACCGCGAAACCAGTGTAACGCATTACCAGTAAAAATTTCGGACGCGTAATCGAATAATCTATTGGCAGGTAGATTTCTAACCGTCCTAAATTCCGTCACGCGTTGTAGAAATTCACGAACGCAGCCTGTTCCGTCGAATTTGAGTTTCGATAGTTCGCCAACCCTCAAATGCTCACAGTGGACAGTTACCGGAGTCGACGCTGCCTGTGCAGGGGTTGAATCCGTGCAAGTCATCGTGGCTCCGACTTCCGCCGACGGAACATTCGAGTGTTCTATCTTAGATAGCTCTGCCGACAGCATCCGAAAGCGTTCAGTCAGGTCGGATATTTTCTTGCCGTATTTAGCTTCGGATTTGTCTAATCTGCCCAATCTGTGGTAGACCTGGTTGTGCAAAGCCGTAGTTCGCTTAGCCAAGTTGTGGTCGTATAGCTCCTTAAGGGAAGAGATTCGCGAATCTAAATCGGTAACTGACAGGCTAGCTCCCTTGAAGTCGTCTGCTATGTCTAGGCCTGACTCTAGGATTTCGTCATTCGGAATCAGCTCGAGTAGTTTAGGTAGCTGCTTCCGTAAACCTAAAACAGAGGTAGCCGGCTCCTCTCCGCGAATAGCGGCCTCGTAGGCCAATTCATTTTTATTAAGTAGAAAGTACTTGATAGGGTTAGTGCTCATGATGATATAAAATAAGTATGATAGAAAAGAACATAAGTATATTACAGCCCTCCGTGTGCAATAGTTCTGCTTTACAAAGAAACTACGACGATTCGGTGTAAAAATGAAGACAATAGATAGTGACTTGCAAAAATAAAAAACGGTTATTTCAAATTGCGAACAGTTACGTAGGGAATCGGTAGTTGAAATTTGAATTAGACAATAGTAAGATAACACATAATAGGTATACAAGAATAGAAATTAAAGATAGACAGCAATACACAGATACACACAAGTTAGATATTACGTACCAGTTAGCTGATGTCTGCACCTCCTCGTTTACAAAGACTGACCTCCTAAACAAGAACAAATGCAGTAATTGGAAGTGAGACAAATAGAGTTGGGCGCCACTGAGACGGAGGATCTCAGGTAGGATGTCGGGGTTCGAGAGAAACACTGCTAGGCTGAACAGGTTCTTTATTATGTCTCACTACCGCTCACATACAGTATGACCGAACTAGGTAAGCACTGGCCTGAGCTGGCTGGAGTGTAGACTCCTGCTGCTCTCCGACGCTCGCAGGGTAGCTGCTCGAAGGGTCGCCGATGAGCTGGCCAAGGTGCGCTGCGCAGGCAGCTCTGTGGTCGATGTTCAGGCTGAGCGGGTCTCAGGCGGTGCAGCCGATGTGGGTCGAGCGGTCAGGCTCAGGCGTCCGTGGCCTGGCTGTAGGAGCTCGTAGGCAGGAACGGAGGCTTAGGTGGCAGCTGGCTAGTAGCGGAACGGCGCCAGCAGCTCGTGGCTTGTAGCCCGTAGGAAGAACGTCAGCCCGTAGGAAGAACGTCAGGTGCAGTGAGCTCGTAGGGTGAACCCCAGCGGGACAGTAGATAGGAAGTAGAATGTAGAATAATCGCGAGGTGTAGCGGCAGCGTTCCGATGTCTAGGGAAAGTGCCCATTCTACAACGCGCACCCATCTTATATAGGCATAAATCTATGACTCACAACTGCCTTTGGCTAGTGAATATGACCATATTTGGTAATATTGCGAACGATGTCTGGCTAAGCTGGCGTAAAGCGCCTGCGAGATATTATAACACAATACGTGTAGTATTACGTTACACAAGTTTGAATAATATTCCGTTTTCGAGTGAATCGAATATGTTAGCATTTTGAAGCATTTAGTAACATTTTATTATCACAACATCATTGATAAATTCGATCAAGATCATCTTGTAGTAACTTCTCGTCATCTACAGAGTTAATCTGACGCGATATTTTCATATCATCAGCATAGAGAGAACACTGACAATGTTGCACTTGCACAACTAAGCCATTTATGAATAATAAGAACAGAATTGGTCCAAGGTGAGATCCCTGGGGAACACCAGAGTTTGCAAAGTCCTTTTTAGATTCCGTATTATTTACTACTACAACGTTCTCACGGTCCACCAGGTAAGACTCAAACCAACTGAGCAATTCGCTACATACTCCATACTGACGTTGAAGCTTGCAAAGTAAAATTTGATGATCAACTCTGTCAAAGGCGTTAGCAAAATCTGTATAAACTGAATCTACTTGCTGATTGTTATCTACACTCTCAATAATAGGAGTAATGTAGGAGACCAAATTGGTAAGGAAGGATTTTTTTATCAAGAAAGCCATGTTGCTCTGGTCGGATTAGTAGTCTTGTATACTTGGTTAATACAGATGAAACTAAAGACTCTAAAATTTTAGAAAAACTAGAAAGAATTGCTATAGGCCTGTAATACCTAACATCACTGTTATCTCCTTTTTTAAAAACTGGAATAATTCTAGCTCGTTTCCAATCAGCAGGAAAAGTACCACTTACTAGGAATTTGATCAATATTTCCCTGATTGGGTAAGAAAGAACTTCAGCGCATCGTATAATAAAGAGTGGTGGAATGCCATTGGGCCCCACAGCTTTATTAGGATTTAAGAATTAGAACACAACTTCAATGTAGCTGATGTAAAATACCCATATTCAGTAACAAAACCATTGAACAAAAATAAAATCAAGTGGCCAAATTTTATAGGTAATAGCTATACAAGTATAGAAATATTTAAAAAAAAAAGTAAATTACCTAGAGTTGTACCTTCCACTGATTGGCCCACTAAACAGTCAGTTGTCGTAGACCTCTGCGATAACCAATCAGTGCGCCGAACGCCGCGTGATAGATGTTTGAAATAGTAATATTATTTGTGAAAGGTCAAGTCGATTATATCGATTTAGTAACGTTTAGTTTAGTCTATTGTAAATTTTGACTATGGTCACACTGAACTGTCATTCACTGACTTCCGTTTCTGAAAAATTGCTTGGACACGTTTTGTCTTGCGCTCACGCAGTCTTGTTTTGTTGCGTTTTTGAATTGAAATAAATTGATCGCCTTTTGGAAAGCTCGGCCTTGTAGCTTCGCGAATTGTTGTGTTTGTGATAAAACATAAACTTATAAGTAACCTATTGAACATTTGTAAAAATTGTGTAAATTCGTGCACGTGGTTGGTGCCCGACGGCTTCGTTGAAGAAGGACGCCGAACTGGACCTCGAGTAGTGGTATTTAAACGATTTGCTTGTTACTTTGGCCAAAATTATGAGTCTAATCTTATAGGTCCACTCAAGAACATCACTGAAAATCTGTTAAGTAACTTGCATGATTGTACCTTGAGCTCATCACTGTGCAACGCAGTGCATTGTGTCTAGACCTTAGCCTGTCGTAGTCAGGTGGATGTATTACAAACTTCCACTGCGCACTCTGAACAATTTCCTGCCTGCCTACGGCAACTCTAAACATAAATTTTGGTATGCAGAGCTCGGTTGATTAGCTTACCGCTGTTGCATTGCTGAGTACAAACCTCAGATTGGTATGAGCTTGTATCTTATCACCTTGTAGACAGTATTGTAGTGTTTGTCCGGTCAGTTTTTGCCTAAAATACATAATATTTATTTGTATAAGTTGACCTACATAACTTGACATTGTCATACATAACCTCAATCAGTAATTGTTTGATTTGTATTGTTGAAATCTAACTTAAATTTGTTGTTGTTAGTATTAATAAGTCAGTTTGTTTGGATACATAACAGTTATATGTATCAATTGATTTAGTTAATGGTTAAATGCATAATATGCAATACACTAAGTGTAAACTAAATATATTATATTGAGTTGAAACATTATAACAACCAAACTTTTGATAAACATTGATAAACCTTGTTATAATACATTGATAATATTGTTAGGTAACACAAACTGGTGTCTACAGTTGTAATTTATATAACACACTTTGTCTGTTGCAAATAGTTAATTAATTGATTTAAAGTTCAACCTTAATTAAGTTTTTGCTGTAAGTTAAAAACCTTTTGATAAGTTTGTCCCTATGTCAATATATTGAAACAAGCAGATTTTGAGCTTGTTATATAATTTTGTTGGGCAGTAAATATCTGTCACTTGCTTGTACCAGCAGTAAACAGGCTAATACTTTGTTGGTTTCAAAGAATTAACAAATATTAAGTTTTGATTAATAATATTATTTAACGCTTGTCCGAGCTCTTTTGAAACTTGATTAACGGCCGGTTTCTGAATTGAGAATTTCAGCTTACATCAGTTGAAATTTTCTGAACTAGTTGAAGTCAACTTCAGTTTTTTCTGTTTCACAGGTCAGAGTGATATTTTTTCAAAGCACTTTCATTTGAGTTTTCTTCAAATCATGAATAAAGTAAACCAAACAACACTAGTACGTTCCAATACAAGTAAAAAAAACCGGTACTAACCATAAATTCGTATTAATTAACATTTTACAAAGAAGCACACTTGTCAGTTAATTATTTTTATACGGAAACAAATAAAAAGTCGAAAAAAAGTTGTATTTAAAATTATTTCAACGTTTATTTTATTTTAATGAATAGTTTGTTGAATTTGTTCAATTCGGTATCTTAGTGAAAACGGAACGTGTATGTTATGTCAAAGTCAGTTTGTTTTATTTTTAATACAAAATATTTGTGGCCAGGTATATTTGAGGTATATAGAATTATACCTCCTTGGAGGCCACAGCGTAATTATTTGGATTAATTTAATACGGAAATCTTTTATTTATATTTTCTATCCCTTCGATTTGTTTCTAATAATGTTGTACTCTATTTGTTCCAAATATTGAATAGGCTTTGAACCTTTTTTCTATAAATTCTGTTTAACGGCCTTCTTGTTGTGTAGACGTCAGTATGACGTAGCCGCTGCTTGGCAACGGTAGTGTGGACATTTTGACATACTGGCTGTCATATTACTCGTGATCACGGGTTGAAAGACCAAAGTAGTGTAATTATTTTTTTCTCAATTTATCAGTGCTAAGTGAGGTTTGACAAATGTTAAATGTTTTCAGAAACGTGAATATAGAGTTGATATGGAGTTGATCATGAATTGATCATATGTTGTGTCAAATTTAAGATTTTACAAGCACAAATACTCAAAAGGCGTCAAAACAATTTATTGTGAAACAGAAAATTGATTAAGTGGTATATAATTAGTGTTTAAATTGTTTTCAACGCGAAATTCTCAATTCAGAAACCGGCCGTATGTCAGCTATCAAGGACTTGCGTGCAGCTGCTGACGCTATTGCATCAGATTTGTGCTGGTTTGCCTCAGCCAGTGCCTTGGTGAACTGACCTGATCGCCAGCAGGCGTTACTACAAAGGTATGAGCGGATCGATGATCGCCTGGCAAGTGTGAAACAGCAATTTCGCACTTTCAGCGCTTGCTGTCTCGAAGTGTCAGTTAATGATTTCCCCGCTGACCAGCGAAATAAAGTCAGCGAGGATTATGCCCAGGTCTTAGACCTGTATGAAGCTGTCTCCAATAGTGCGAGACAGTTAGTTGCCGAGAGGGACGGGCAGCCCGGCTTGAAGCAGGAGCTTCCTAGGACAGCACCGGGACTGGTGAGTAGGCTTCCCACTTTAGACCTCCCGCATTTCGATGGCTGCCTAGGAAGCTACCTGGGCTTCATTAATTTGTTTGACAGCCCGGTCGATGACAGGGCTGACCTTCGGCCGGCACAAAAATTGGCCTATTTGATGTCGGTTCTGGATGGAGAGGCCAAATGCCTCATCCAACATCTGCCCGTGTCTGACGAGGCGTACTAGACGGCTCGGGACTTAATTACCCGTAGGTGCCATAACAAGCGTGGCCTCGCCAACACGCACATAGAGCACATTTTGAGTTTGCCCACGCTCAGTGCCTTGACCTGCCCGTGGACCAATGGTCCTATCTATTGGTGCACATTGTACTTAAGAAGCTGCCTGCCGACCTGAGGTCGCGTTTTGAACAGCGCATTCGTGGGGATAGCGCGACCCATCTGCCCCCCTTTGCTGACCTGGAGAGGTTCCTCGAGGATGAGTGCTGGGTCTTGGACAACTCCGGTGGTGACACGCCGGCTAAGACGCAGCCGCCCAAGGTCAAGGAGCAGGCTCGCGTTCACACCCGAGCCAATGTTAACCGGCGCCCTCCTCGCTTTGCAGTCACGCAGAGCCCAGCTGAGTGCTCTTACTGCAAGGCCACGGGGCACAGAACGGCCAGTTGTAGGGCATTCTTGGACATACATGTCACCTCTCGTAGGCGCATCGCGAATGTCCGCCGCCTTTGCTTCTCTTGCTTGGGGTCCCACTACCAGCGAGACTGCCCAAACTCTCGCCCCTGTCCTCACTGTGGAGGACAGCATTTGGACATTCTCTGCATGAATGCCAGAGAGGTAGGCTGCTTGTCCAACCAGCCGACGCCGCGCACGGGCAGGTGTTTTGAAGGTGGCAGCCGAGGCTCACCGGCGCGTAGCCGAGAGTCGCCTCGCTCAATTGATCGCCAGTCACCCCGCTTGGAGAACCGTAGCATGCGCACGCCTCCTCTCTCTCGCACACCTGAATGTGCGACCGTTCAGCGTCACCAGGACCATGATTGCTGTCCCAGGTATTTCCCTCCTTTGGCGGAGCGTCCCCGCCTTGACTCGCGCCCACCTCGTTTTGGGCGGGTGCGTCATTATGACCCCCCACAGATGGCGCGCGGATCGAGTCATCGCGCTTTTGAGGACTTCAAGCCGCACCCCCATTTTGATTTGCCTGGTCCTGGCTAAAGGTCGCCGCCCAGGCAACAATAGGTAATTAACACCTGCTCTATAACGCCAACCACCCCCATTGAGAACGTTATCCTACCAACGGTTGCTGTTAGGGTCTGGGGACCCACGGGGACCTCTGTTGTTGACACAGGTTCACAAGGTTGCATTATTTACACTTATTTGATAGGGCAGGTTAAATTAAATATGGGCTCTTTTCCAAATTGTATACGGGGAACAGGTGATATAGCCTCTAATGTTGAAGGGCAAGTTAAGGTTTTGTTTGCCCCTATTGAATCTTCACACCCGAGGATTAAAACCTCAGCTATTGTGCTGAAGAATATTTTGGGTATGCATCCACAGAAACAGCTATCAGCTGCTATGGTGAATTTGACATCGGGATTGGAACTGGCAGACCCCAAATTTGACAAACCGGGACTAATCGATTTGTTGATTGGTTCTGATGTCCTCGGTGGAATTTTGATTGGTGGGAAACGGGTCTTGGTGCCAAATGGTTTGACTGCCATCCCGACCATATTTGGATTTGCTTTGATGGGACCTGTACCTAGGGACCCCCCTCCACCCGAACTTGATAATTTGTTGGCGGTAGGCTCTGCTCTCTCTGATGCGGTTCAGAGGTTTTGGGAGGTAGAGGAGCCCCCTCAAGCTGCTCGTTTGAATCCAGAACATAAGGAGTGCGAGCTGTTCTTCCAGAACAACACTGGTCGACTCCGTTCTGGTCGGCTAATTACGAAGCTACCTTTTCTGTCTGTTCGGCCGCCGCTTGGTGAGTCACGACCTTTAGCCGAAAAGAGATTGTTGGCTATGGAGTGTCGCATGGGTCCTTATCCGGAGCTCAGACAGAAATATATTGAGTTCATGAGAGAATATGAACAATTTGGACACATGTCTGTGTCAAATTTGGATTGGCGTTCGGTGGAGCACTACTTTCTCCCGCATCATGCGGTATTGAAGCCATCGACTGGCAAGCTGCACACAGTGTTTGATGGTTCTGCGCAGACTTGTTCGGGCGTATCCTTGAACCCGTGCTTGCATTCTGGTCCCAAGTTGGTCAAGGACCTTTGTGACGTCATCACCAGCTTCCGACGACATCAGGTTGTCTTTGTAGCCGATATAAAAATGATGTTCAGGCAGACGATTATCCACCCTGATGACCGTCATTTCCAGCTGATCCTTTGGAGAGAGAATCCTCGCGATCCCATGGTCGTCTACAAGCTCAATACTAATACGTACGGGTTAAGGTCGAGCCTCTACTTTGAGAGCTCGCAGACCGCGAAGGCTTACGTTTCCCACGAGCCTCCGCCATCTTGAAAGACGATATTTACGTCGATGACATTTGTTCAGGCGCCTCCACAGCGGACGAGGCGATCCTCCTGCGGGACAAATTGATAGGTATTTTGGCCTCCGCTGGTTATGAGTTGCGTAAATGGATTTCCAACTCACCAACGCTTTTGGAAGGCTTGCCAGAAGATCATCAGCAAGATCCACATTTGTTTGAGATTGTTGACAACCCCGCCATGATGGCTGTTCTCGGCGTTCAGTACAGACCAGTCCAAGACATCTTTACGTATAACGTAGACTAGAAATTGCCTTGTTCTTGGACTAAACGTCTCGTATTGTCTACTGTCGCCAGAACCTTTGATCCGAACGGTTGGATCAGTCCAATTATATTTTGGGCAAAATGCTTCTTGCAGAAGCTTTGGACAGCAGGATTGACCTGGGACGAACCTCTACACGGCACTCTTGTTGAGGAATGGATCTCTTTTATATCCTCACTTCCTGCCGTCAACGAGATCTCCTTGCCTCGTCCCATCCTTCCTCCCGGGAAGTACAAGGCCACCCTTCACGGGTTTTGTGATGCCTCGGAACGTGGTCACGCGGCCGTGGTGTACTTGCGCACAGTCAGTGCCTCAGGTCAGGTGAGAGTTTCCCTGATCATGGCGAAGAGCAAGGTTGCAGCCCTTCGGACATCTCTGACCATCCCGAAATTAGAGCTCTCGGGAGCAGCCCTACTCATACGCTTATTGAACCACGTGTCTAGTACTTTGGGTAAAACCATTTGTATTAATGGGACCTACGCCTGGACAGACAGCCAAATTGTTCTTTGTTGGTTGAAGGCGTCTGTCCACACTTTGGAGGTATTTATCGCTAATCGCGTTTCCCAAATCCAAAAATCCGAAGTTAAACTTGTTTGGAGACACGTGCCAGGTGAGCTCAACCCCGCTGATAGTGCCTCGCGCGGATGCTTGACGGCTAGTTTGATAGGTCATTCGCTGTGGTGGGGTCCGGGATGGTTGAGTCGACCAGAACTTGATTGGCCTCGAACGCCAGTTTTGAATACTTTTAATTTGCCGGGTCTGCGAACACTCTTGAGCTCTTGAGAAGGTGGAATGCGCCTTCGACCCCGATTTCTTGTTGAATCGCTACAACTCCCTTGACAAGTTGTTAGGTGTTACTGCTTGGATAAAGCATTTTGTTTTTAATTTTAGGCACCCACAACAGAAACATCTGACACCGTGTCTTTCACCACAGGAACGACAGACAATTGGCGCACTTTAAGAAGGAGATTGCTATCCTCAAGTCAGGGAAATTGAAATTATGAATGAATGAATGAAAAGTTATTTTATTGTTAGGAAAAAAGATACATGCACAAGTTATAAACATGATAATATTATAAATAAGTACGTATACAGTGCTCCTCAAAAAAAAAACAAAAAGCATAAGTAAGTACACGTTAACCGCTTGAGAAATAAGCAACTAAGTACGTTATATTATAATATTTATAATAATTACACACAAAAAATAAAGAAATACAAAAATAAGATAACAGTAATTTCGCTAACAACGGGTCGTTTTATTCAGCTTTTTGCTGCAATATACCTACGTATAAGTATACTACAGCGCTGGTTTTCAATAAAACGCCCTATATCTAACGTTACAACATCAAGTCAGTGCACTTTATAAAAGGTAAATAACAGATTAATACAACGCACATCACAATATCATCTAAAACCAAGATCATTACAATAGGAAGATGCATAAGTACTGAAATAAGTCTTGGCTTGATTGAGCAGCAACATTACAAATATATAATAAAAAGTGTTTAGTGACACTATACCACAGTGTGCGGTGTTGTATGCATGTGTCCATTGTTCCCACTCGCCTCGCCTAGCGGGTTAGAGCGGGATGCAACAGAATGAGTCTATGTGTTTCGAGTAGTGTAGGTACGGCGTATAAAATTCACACAATTACACAAACTATCAATATTATTATGCGATCGTTCGAACGAAACTAGCTTCGCGCAGTCTGCGAGTGCGCACGCGAACGGGGCTCAGACCAGTCGCGTGATGATAACATTGACAACAGTACGTAATAATTTGTAGTTACGCATAACAACAATAAGTGTAAACAACGCTAGCAGGTCTGACTATTGCAGGCGTACTACATGTTCATAGTAGATATTCCTAGATAATGATATACGGCAGCGCTAATATCTAGCAATTATCCACTCGGACGATAAAATTATTACCCGAGGAACCCGAAAAAGTTGGTTTGTTTACATACGCTGCGCTGCGGCCGACGCCGCCATTATGGACTCATCTTAAAACTGGACAAAAATATCCAACACAGGCACCGAATATAAAGGTAAGATGATTATTTTTTTATGAATAGGATAATATTATTGTTATATAATGTAGTTCAGTTTATTGATGCCTAAGCGGGTTTGTTGATAAACATAGTTTAGACCAGTGTGATATTTTAGTTAACTCACCTCCTGTGACAACTGTCAAACATCTAAATCAATATGCACATAGCTTCGAAAAGTCAGTGGTGCGCGCCGTGGATTAGAACTCGAGACCCTCTGCGTGGCAGTCTGCCGGTCTCTGCACTAGGCTATCGCTGCCTCTAGCCGGAGTGATAACATAACGTATCTATGTAAAGAAGTCATCACTTTATTGTGTACTTTTTTGTGTATTCAATAGAATTCTCTTGTATAAGTTCTTAAAGCCTGTCCTGCTTATTTTAGATGCTACTGGAGGTGGTAATGAGTTCCAGCATTTGGTGGCCGCGAATTTGAAACTACCTCTAAACGCCGTGGTCCTATGCTGCGGTATTGAAAGCGGTTTGGTCATGGAACGTGCGGGGTGTGCAAGGTGATTCTGCCTCCAGTTTAACTTCTCGTATAAATATTTAGGCGAGCACGTTTTAACAATGCCGAACAGTAACGAAGCCAAGTGAAGCTTTCGTCTGTTACACATTTTTAACATATTAGCGTCATTTAAAAAAGGCGTAACATGGCTACGACGCGGGATGTCAAAACAAAATCTGGCGCATGCGTTTTGTACTCGTTGTATTAAACGTTCAGTTCTTGACAGTAGACAAGGGCCATATACTATATCGCAATAGTTAAATTTAGAAAGGATTAGACTATCTACTAATCTTTTTCTTATCATTACACTGAAATATTTTCTAAATCTATACAATGTCTTCAGCCTATAAAAACAACTCTTAACCACATTGCTAATGTGCGCCTCAAAACGGAGTTCAGGGTCAATTGTTAGACCTAGGTTACAGGCTGTTTCTACCCTGTCAATAATTTTATCCTTAATCTTTATCTCTGGCTTAGCAGAAATAATAGCGTTTACTTGTGTTTTGCTCCCCAGAACAATAAACTTTGATTTTGTAGGATTCAACGTTAGGCTGTTACGCTCCGACCACGAGACGATTCTATCAAGCTCTTCATTCATCCTATGCACCGATGCCGATGTTTCGTTAGGGCTAAAGGACATGTATAGTTGGATATCGTCTGCGTACATGTGATATTTGCAGTATCTAAAGCAATCAATGATATCTGCACTGTAAATAATAAATAAAAGAGGCCCCAACAACGAACCCTGGGGAATACCTCTGGTGACGGATTGCGAAGCAGAGGAAGTCCGAGACCCATCTTCTTTCTGTATTTCAACAGACTGCGACCTGCCAGTGAGGTAGCTACTGAACCATTTCACAGAACTTGGGTCAAAACCGTAGTAGGCTAACTTTGACAGAAGCAATGTTGTGTTTATGGCATCGAAAGCTCGTGAATAGTCCAGCAAGGCAACGATGGTACCTTCACCCTGATCCCTAGCCTCTAAAATATTGCCGACCACATCCGCCAAAGCAGTTGCAGTTCCACGTCCATGTCTGAATCCTGATTGGAAATCTGGCAAAATATTATTAGCCTCTAAGTAATCAGAAACCTGTGTATATACCACCCGTTCCAAGATTTTTGATAGATATGGAAGTATACTAATTGGACGTAAATCTTTGTAATTTTCAGGATTGCTGGTCTTTGCCAATGGTCTAACAATCGCACACAGCCAAGGCTCAGGAAATGTGTTGGTGATAATAGACCTGTTAACGATTGCGGTTATAGGCGCCAAGGACCAAGGCAGTGTAAGATCAATCATTTCTTTGTTTATACCATCAGCCCCTCTGGCGTTTGTAGAAATACTTTTAATGATTTTGAGGATGGTATTTTGATCAACTAATTTTAGGGAGAAGGTAGAAGTCCCATGTCTGTGAAACTCGAAATATGTTAATTCAGATAAAGTTGCCGTTCGTCCCCCAGGCACATCCAAAAAGGCGTTATTAATGACATCGGGATCACTCAGATGTTCGGGCAGCATATTATCTTGAGTTGTTGGGTGTACATGCTGTTATCGGGCGCTGTATCTAAATTGAACCCCTTTTTGGACGAAACGGGTCTCTTGCGCGTTGGAGGGCGTCTCAAGAACGCCAACCTCTGCTCGCCAATGCTGGTTGTAATGCTTTGTTGGCCATTTTGCAACGCGAATTTTAGATTTTGTCTGCCCGAAGAATTATTCGGAGTGTAGTCTTTCGCTGCATCCCTTGCTATAAGCTCAAGGTCTCTACCACGCAGCCCTTGATGGGAGACTTACTGACAGATCGCGTAACTGAGAGCAGGACGTTTGACGGTGTTGGCACGGACTTCGGTGAAAACATCGACACTTCGAAACAGCAAGACTGTTAAGGCCTACTTGTGTGTTTTTGTTTGTCTTTCCACAAAGGCCGTGCATTTGGAACTGGTCTCCTCGCTTACGACCGAGGCGTTTGTAGCCACATTTGACAGATTTGTATCCCGCAGAGGGCTGCCTTCCTTGATCCGTTCTGACTGCGGCACTAACTTCAAGGGCACTTATAATTATTTGAATAACGTTGTTAATTTTCTTGAAACCAACAAGGCGGATATAGGCAATAGGCTTGCCCGACGTGGGATAAATTGGTTGGTTTCACCACCAAATTGTCCACACTGGGGTGGTTTTTTTGAGGCCGCTGTAAAATTGGCCAAAACACACTTGCGCAGGACAATCGGTGAATCTGTCGTTACATTTGAGGAACTCGCAACTGTGTTTTGTAAGATTGAGGCCGTTTTGAACTCTCGGCCATTGTGCCCGATCTCCTCAGATCCGAATGATTTGGAGGCCCTTACGCCGGGCCATTTTTTGATTGGTCGCCCACTTGTCGCCTTGCCTGAGTAGAGTATTGATACGAGACCTGGTCGTCTCTCGCGTTTTGAATTAGTACGCCAGATTACTCAGAGCTTTTGGAAACGCTGGAATTTGGAATATTTGCACATACTCCAGCAACGCGTTAAGTGGACTGACAAGACCGATCCACCCAAGATTGGTGACCTCGTTTTGATCAAGGAGGCTCACCTTCCGCCACTCAGATGGCGCAGGGGGCGCATTCTTCGTTTGGTAACTGGGGCTGATGGAGTTCCCCGATTTGCTGAGGTCTTGGTGGACGGTTCGATTCTGAGGAGAACGGTTGCAACATTGTTACGTCTACCAACCGGTTAGCGGACCGGTAGGCCGGTCCGGGGCGGGTGGATGTTTGAAATAGAAATATTATTTGTGATAGGTCAAGTCGATTATATCGATTAAGTAACGTTTAGTTTAGACTATTGTAAATTTTGACTATGGTCACACTGAACTGTCATTCACTGACTTCAGTTTCTGAAAAATTGCTTGGACACGTTTTGTCTTGCTTTTCTTCTTTGTTGCGTTTTTGAATTGAAATAAATTGATCGCCTTTTGGAAAGCTCGTCCTTGTAGCTTCGCAAATTGTTGTGTTTGTGATAAAATATAAACTTATAAATAACCTATTTAACGTTTTTAAAAAATGTGTAAATTCGTGCACGTGGTTGGTGCCCGACGGCTTCGTTGAAAAAAGACGCCGAACTGGACCTCAAATAGTGGTATTTAAACGATTCGCTTGTTAATTTGGCCAAAATTATGAGTCTAATCTTATAGGTCCACTCAAGAACGTCACTTAAAATTTGGTAAGTAACTTGCATGATTGTACCTTGAACTCATCACTATGCAACGCAGTGCATTGTGTCTAGACCTTTGCCTGTCGTAGTCAGGTGGATGTATTACAAACTTCCACTGCGCACTCTGAACAATTTCCTGCCTGCCTACGGCAACTCTAAACAATAGACTTTACCTCGCGGCGACAGAGCTGCGTATGGTTTTTTCTTGATATAATAACAGGACCGTCCCGTCCATATGGTGAATGAGCAGCCACTTTGAGCAGCAACAGGAGCAGGTTAAAAGTTATGAATGAGTCGGCCCGACCAGGGAACTGTTTAAAGCGCCCAAGAATTGTTTCACTCCAAACAAAATTTGGGCTTGACGGCACGGAATGACAAGCAGTAACCGCTAGTCACGAACAATATACATAGCTGTGTTCGCCTGCAATTACAAATGCATTGTAACTATAAAAATTGCTTCTGAACATAAAGGGAAAGAGGAAACAGGAACAGATATTCATTCGGAACAAATAATAATATTATGCATGTCGAATGAAACAGGCCGAATAGCAAATGAATCGGTCCTGCATGGAAAGCGAATCTCAGATAATAGGGGACTATACATTCAGTAATCACGAGGTATGAAGGTATGAAGCTTATGAAAAAGGAGCTCGTATAGTGATATGTTGTTGATAAAATTTATATATACATAGCACAGGTGGACTTAATGCCTTAGACATTTTCTTCCGGCCTACCTTAGGTTGATGTAGAGTGTATTTATTTTATACCATATATTATAAGTCGGTGTTTTCTCGAAAAGTATTAAATCAGCCCGAAATATACATAAAAGCTTATTATAGCATTCATTTTAGAAATATAAATGATTAAAGATGATTTTTTTTCCGAAATAGAATATTCGCTACAGTTAATATTTCACAGCCATACGTTATTATGGTCGATGCGTAAGCTCTATGTACTCAACTGGTTTTACACTTTACTATAATACACGTCACATAGTCCAGTGAAATGTTTGACGAAAAGGCTTCACTGTAAATAATATGCATTTTTCTATATTTTGAAAAATAAAGGTAGATTCTATAATGATCATGGTCTGAGTACATACTTTTCGGGAAAAACACTGACTGAATATATACGGTGTACATAATTTAACAGGACAAAGGACGAACCTTCAGATGATTTCATTCGTCATTTGAGTCTTGGCTATTTTATATACAAGCAAAGACCATCACGGACGTGTAGTCGATCCCAGCCCAAGACAAATCTTTGTGTGACGAGCACGATTAGAATGTACATACAAAGTACATACATAAATAGACTCACTCCTGTTTTCCGGAGGGGTAGGCAGAGACTACAGATCGCCATTGGCAACGATCCTAACATATCTCCCTTGCTTCATTCACTCCATCAAGTTTCTCAGGCATGCTCTTCTGTTTAGAGAATTTCTGACCCGTCCTATTTTTAGGATCTCTCCAATCTGGTCAGAGAACGTACGCCTAGGTCTTCCTCTTTGTCCTGTCCCATTCACACTTGCCTTATATATTTTCTTTGTCAGTCTTTTGTCATCCATTCTCTCTATTTTACATGGGAAATAAAACAAAAAAAGTCAATTTTGTATAATGAACAAAAATTTGAGCAGTCATCGTATTAACCGCCCAATTTGAAAGCGCTGTTAATCGTCAACGTCATGACATTCTTGCTTTCACGGAAATATTTGGACAAATGGTTATTTCAATTCGTTGGTTTAATATTATTGTTTTATTTTTGTTCTAAAAAGACCACTCCCGCCCGAGGAGTAGAGTAGTAGTATAGTCCCCCGCGACACAGAATTTATCTGTGACGCGGGGGACTTCACAAATATACAACCAACGGACACAATGAACTCCCAGACTCGAAACAACAATTTATGGATCACACAAAGTGTTGTCTCATGTGGGAATCGAACCCACGACACACAGCGCAGTGTCAAGGGGCGAGGCGGCCGCCATAATAAAAGGTACTTACTGGAGGAGAAGAGGCGCCTAAAATGTAAGTAAGTATAAATATTTGTGTACCTAGTTGAATTCATTCAAACACGGTTAAGCATAATAAGGAACTCTTTGAAAATTATATGAGAACCATGCAGTACAAAACAAAACGTTGCCAACCGCCCGTTCAGTAAGTTACCGTACAGTAAATATAGTCATTGCTCCCAGGTTCCCATACCTGGGAGCAAGTACTCCCAGGTATGGGAGAACGGGTATGATTGTCACACGGGTTGGTTGTCACAGAGGTCATAATAGAATATCGAGAGGTCCAATAAGTCCATTAAACGGCATGTCGGAGTACGCTGAGATGAGGTACAAATGGATGTGCTACTCCCTAGCTGCTACCACGCCGTTTAATTGTTTGTTATGGCCTCTGTGACAACCAACCAGTGTGACAACCATACCCGGTCTCCCCTACCTCATAAACGCACCATGTCTGTGGTTCATCTTACATAATATATATCGTCTAAGGGTTCATCATAAATTGATATATGAATGGCATCCATTTAAGCGCTCGAGTAAAACCTCCGTGTGCTTTTTATTGCTAGTTATTGCAAAATAAATTTCCAAACATGTCTGTTTTACTGCCGGTAGAATTTGAAAAATGATTCCTATCGAGCAAAATCTGACAATAAATACATATTAAGTTTATAGCCTAATAAAACTGAACTCTTTGATATCTTTTTAGTTTGATATAGCAACCAAATGCAGCGAAATTTGGATGTCTTACTTTCGGATTTCATTTTTCGATATAACGCTCTTCGACTTTTATACATATCGTAACCCATATTGAAATTAATACCTATACAATATCATACCCACGGTCCTATATTCATAACGTAAGAGTTATAGCCAGCAGCAAAATGGTTATAAAAAAAAGAATAAATATTTATTCAAATATTATTTAGTTTAGTTGCCACAGCGATCTCCTGCTACCACTCTAAGACTTGTAGCTGCATAAACAAAATGACCAACTAGAGAGCGTAACTAGAAAATATATTGAATGAGCCATTAAGATGAGTCAGTAGGGTCCATAATAAGAATTATCTTTACATCCTACTCTATAAATTATCGTAATAAAACAAGTTGCGATTTTTACGGGAAACGACCGTCGGCCTTGAATTCTGGGTATTTGTTTACTAAACAACGATGTTCTGCCTCTCAAAACAGCTCTGGGCTAAGCCCAGACGTAGGTAAATTCTTTTCACATTTGGGATAGCGGAATTTGGCAACTTTTACCACACCTGGTAAAAGTTTGTGAACATGCGGCTCATGTGTCGATCATTTGGTAACAAACCTACATACCAGCTTCGTAGACGGTTAGTCACGGTCTGCCAATTTAATCTTGTTGTACAAACTCATTTAGTCATTTAAATTCATAAGAACCTGAGCTAACATCAATTATCGACAAAACTAAATAGGCTTTCACGAGACTTTTCTATCAAAGTTTATGACATAATTTGTATCTACATCAATCATCTATTTTCATTTTGGAAAATTTTCCAAATAATGTAGGTCTTAATAATGAAGGTTCTTTATATACTTAGTTCTAAAGAGGCAATTATGGTATTAATTAGTAGTAGGTACTCGGTCGAGATTCGTCTTAGTAGTCATCCCTGTATATTATGAAGTAAACTTAAACTTCAAACATACCAATCAGCTAATACGAAGTAGGTACTTAAAATCTCTAGAAATCATCGCTCAAAGCAGTGGCTGTTATTACTCGGCGAGAGCCGAATTAAACTTTAAATGGTCCCGCGGTTTAGTTATCTTATTTATATTCTGTGCGTATTTAAATAAGCACTTTCCTTAGACATCAAAGAAGCACAATATAATATATCTGTTTCAAGATATAAATCTCATTTTTCCTCATTAGTATTGTAGTGATATTCTTTCTCCTTAATGATAATGCTGTTGACGGAGAATACATCTTACTAATATTAACTATTAACACATTGTTATTAGATATACGCCCAAACGGAGATAATGTTCATATAATATAATATTGAAAATGAGATAATGTTTATTACATAAATGTGTGTACATCTAATATGACGATGTTACGGACGAAGCTACGTTGTCTTCACCGCAGTTCTGTAACATCATTAATATTATTAGGTAAGTATGTACCGTTTGCTACAACACTACAAAATTTAAACTTTCGTGATCATTAATATTACTTTTACATTTTCCTACTGAATAAAACCACCCTAATCCACGTAAGTACCTACCTACTTCCGTTTCAAGAAACCGATTATGTATTCAGTTTATGATTTTCCATATTTGTTTAATGGGCTTATAGTTTCGTTACTTCCAAAATATAAATTGATTCCGAATTAATTCCACAAAAATAAGTTGATATCATTGTAATGAACAAACATTTTAAAGATACATCCAAACACTGTAACATAAGTAATTTATAGTAATATAAATTATTCCACTACTTCGTTATGATATATTTGCTGGATACGGCCATTAGTATGTACGTGGAACGAATTGAATGAATAACTTTGTCTCTAATATTACAAGTTTGTGATAAAAAGGCTGTGTCTCTGCATTATAGAAATTAAAAGAGAAAAATTGTATATTGGTCATAAATAGACTTTAGTTTTTAAAATACTGTGTGTCTCGAAGAACTGATGTAGTTTCGGAAAGAAATTGCGCCGGCCATTTCAAGGTTACGCAGAGAGCACGTGGCCGCCATGAATTCGCATAATATGTTTCATCTGGAAAAGTTGAATGGTCGCGATAATTTTGCCACCTGGAAGTTTAGCGCGAGAACCTACCTCGAACATGAGGAACTCTGGAATTGTGTGGAACCCGTAGCAGGACAGGTAGTAGATCCGGCGAAGGACATTTTGGCTAAGTCGAAGCTGATTTTATTGATAAATTCTCAGAACTATGTGCATATACAGGATTGTAAAACCGCAAAAGAAATATGGACTAACCTCCACAAGGCATTTGATGATAACGGACTTACTAGAAAAGTAGGTTTACTTAAAGAATTGATCAACACTTCACTTGAGTCTAACAGTGGCATTGAGGAGTATGTGAGCAGGATTATGAATCCAGCTCATAAATTGCGTAATATAAACTTCGAAGTTGATGATGAATGGCTGGGCACGCTAATGCTTTTTTTTATTTCTAAGTAGTAGAGCCTTGCTGATTTCAGCATGAATGGACCGGCTCGACCGGGGAAGTACTACCCTCTCACAGAAAATCGACGTAAAGTAACAGAACCTAAAATTTTCCGTTTCGTTCGGTGAGTGAGAGTTCCGGAGGCCCTATTCCCTATTCCTTCTCCCTCATCCCACTACTTATCCTATCCCCTTTTCCCAACCCCAAGGGGCGGCAACGCAATTGTGACTCCTGTGGTGTTGCTTGTGTCCATGGGTGGCGGTAATTGCTTACCATCAGGCAATCCGTCTGCTCGTTTGCCGCCTTATACTATAAAAAAAAAATGCTGGCTGTTCGCCAGACCAGTACAAGCCCATGATGATGGGACTTGAGAGCTCGGGTGCAAAGATAAGTGCAGACTTAGTTAAGACCAAGCTATTGCAAGAAGTAGAAGTTACAGATTCAAATAGTGCGCTTTACTCACATGGAAAAAAGGGCAAACACGAAGCCTAGAAGTCTAAGGCAATTAAAGGACCCCGTTGTTACAATTGCAATGGATATGAGCATTTTGCAAGATTTGTTATATAAAGAAAAAGAAGGAGCATCAGAAAAAAAAGAGTACAAGCTTCGCTGCAGCTTTTTCAGCCACAATTGGAGAACATAATAAAATATGGTATATTGATTCTGGTGCATCCATGCACATGAGCAGTCATAGGGAATGGATGTACAATGTCCACTAACCAATTGTAAAAACAATTACAGTGGCTAACAGTCAACCTTTGCTAGTAGAGGCTGCTGGTGAATTAAGTATAAACATAGCACAAGGAGGTAAAATTCAATTGAAAAAATGTATTATTTGTGCCCGGACTTGCAGCTAATTTGATTTCAGTCAGCACCATTACAAAAAATGGCTTTAAAGTTGTCTTCGATTAGGGATGTAATGTGAATGATGCCAATGGAAAAATTATATGTTCAGCTACATTAAAAATAAATTATATATTCTCGACATGCAGTCCATGGAAGAAACTCACTTGGCTGCCAGCATTTCTAGCTCTAGTGATATAAAGTTGTGGCATCTTAGGATGGCACATCTTAATGTTTCAGATTTGCAGAAGTTGCCAAGCTGTGCTGAGGGAATTGTGCTAAAAAGGGGTGACCAAATTACAATGCAATGTTCAAGTTGTTTTGAAGGAAGGCAGACAAGGCAGCCTTTCAAAAATATTGGTACAAGAGCAACAAATCAATGGAACTCCTTGCCAGAATCTGTGTTTCCCGATCAGTACAATTTGGGTGTCTTCAAGACGCGAGTGAATAGGCATCTTCTAGGTAAGCGTGCTACATCCTAGATCGCATCATTGCTTACCATTAGGCAAGATAGTGGTCAAACGCGAACCTATATTTACTAAAAATAAAAAAGCCGTTGGAATTAATACACTCAGATTTGTGTGGACCAATGGAAAGTACATCATATGGAGGTATAAAATACTTTATTAGTTTCATTGATGATTACAGCAGAATGGTACATGTGTATTTCACGAAAGATAAGCTAAGTATTTTAGATACATTTAAGGATTTTAAAGTAAGAGTTGAGAATCAACTAAGTACTAAAATTAAAACATTAAGAACCGATAACGGTAAAGAATACTGTAATTTTAATTTTGAGAGATACTTAGCTACTTGTGGAATTATACATCAGACATCAACTCCATACAGTCCTCAGCAAAATGGATTAGCGGAAAGAACAGAACTTTTGTTGAAAAGGCTAGATGTATGATATCTAATGCTAATCTTGAGAAACCTGTATGGGCTGAAGCCATTGCCATAGCTGCTTATATTGTAAATAGGTCACCACAAAGGTCTTGAAGGAATTACTCCATATGAAATGTGGACTGGACGCAAACCAAAACTGTCTCACATGAGAATATTTGGTTCCGAGTCAATGTTGCATATCCCTAAGAAAAGAAGACAAAAGTGGGATAAAAAATTCCAAAAGATGATCTTCGTTGGATATTGTGAGAGCACAAAAGGATACCGTGTTATGCACCCAAAGACACATCAGATAATAAAGAGTAGAGATGTTGTATTTTTGAAAAATGCTGGTCTATGTGATGAAATTCTTATTTCAGCCCAACCAACTGGAGAGAAGAAATTAGAGATTTCAGAATGATCAAAAAATTGTAGTACAAAGCAAGATGAGCCAGACAATACTGCCCAGCCTACATGTAGTCTGGAAAAGATTGATTATGAAACTGCTAGCGAGTATGAGACTGACACAGCTGATGACCTTGATGAAACATACTCTCCTCCAAACAAATTTCAGCTGTGGAGGAAAGACCCAGTAGCATCACACTGAGACCACGTAACAGAGCTAATAAAAAAGTATGTTGTGTTTTTATACTAATTTAACTGATCCTCAAACAGTAAAAGAAGCACTGTCATCCCCAGAAGTTAATGAATGGAAAGAGGCTATGGATGATGAGATCAAATCTTTGATGAAAAACGAGACATGGAATCTGGTGGACCTTCCTTTAGGAAAAACTGCATTACCCAACAAATGGGTGTTTAAAAGAAAAACTGACCAACAAGGAAATGTCATATAATACAAAGCAAGACACAAAGGGATATGCACAGAAAAGGGGTGTGGTCTACCAGGAAGTTTACTCTCCGGCTGTAAGATTGACATCCATCAGATATTTATATGCTCTAGCTGCACAGCAAGACTAATATATACATCAAATGGATGCTGTCTCCGCCTTTTTACAGGGATCAATTGATACCAATATTTATATGATGCAGCCTGAAATGTATAAAAATAGTGATGAGGTTTGTCATTTAAGGAAGTCAATTTATGGACTCAAACAAGCAAGCAGGTTATGGAATGTGAAACTCAGCAAAGTTTTAACGGAAATGGATATTCAACCATCAAAAACTGACCCATGTGTTTACTATAACATAAATGTCGGAATTTATATTGCCATCTGGGTTGATGACATTTTGTTATTTGCTTCTCAGGAAACGACATTAAATGACATACAAGAAAAACTACAACAAAAGTTGAATATGAAAAATCTAGGTGAGTTGAGCCAATGCCTGGGTCTTAATGTAACCAGAACTAAAAATTCTATTATGTTGGATCAAGAAAAATACATCAAAGAGATATTATCTAGATTCAAAATGTCAGAATGCAAAACTGTTAAGACACCTGTGGAAGTGGTTCTTAAATATGGTGAAAATAGAGAATATGAAACATTTGATTGCCCATATCAACAGGCAATTGGGAGTCTCTTATATGTCGCTCAAGGAACCAAACCAGATATATCGTACATAGTAAATGCTCTAAGTAGATATAACAAGGAACCGAAGTCAGAGCATTGGATCGCAGTGAAGAGAATAATGAGGTACTAACAAGGCACGAAAGATTTCAAGCTCACATATACCAAGAATGGTAATGAAGAAATTTTAGGCGGCTGTGATGCCGACTGGGCAAGTGACACCCAAGATCGGAAATCGTGCACCGGTTACGTTTTCTTGTTTCAGGGAGCAGCAATATCATGGTGTTCCCGCAAGCAGCAGACCATTGCTTTATCAACTGCAGAGGCAGAGTACATGGCCATGGGGAGCGCGGCGCAGGAAGCACTTTGGTTGAGGCAGCTGCAAATTGAACTTGGGTGCGGCTCCAACACATTGCTTATATACAGTGACAATCAGAGTGCTATCAAGTTATCTCCGAATGATTGTTACTTACCGAGATCGAAACACATAGACATTATACAACGTGTAATGGAAATAACGCACATCCTCAGACACCCCAATTAGAAAACCTTGTTACAATCATAATGCATGCATTGAAATTTTTTTTTTATTTGCGTAAATAATGTTTTTAAAGAAAGTATTAACTCAATTAAAAGTGAAAATTGTGGTCACTGTAAATCTGCGCACGCACACAAACGAAACGGTTGCTATGGTAAACAAACAACAGCAATCTAATAGGAACGAAACACGATACGATTTAACAAAATGTATGAAATTCAGTCTGTAAACCACACTCTGATAGAGTGGGGTTTACAAAAATGATGTTTGAACAATTTGTCGGCCACTGTTGATATTACCAAACATATTATGAGTATTTCTTTCCATCACACTTTTAGGCTATGGAGTGGACAGTCGAATTATTTATTGTTTGTTATTAATATGCACGATCTATTGTTTCTTAACATCGTATGTGACTATTGTGACTATCTTAACTTAATCATACCTAGTTAGCATTATTGATCGATAAAGTTAAATAATATCAATTAGAGAAATAAACAAGAACGGCGTGTTTAAAGTTGTCTTGTGAATCTAAATAGTTAAAATAATAGAATAATAAAATAACTTACAGGCTTAAATCACATTTCTTTAGTCCACGTAGCAGTTCACTATTTCCTCACAAATCACATCTTTTCACTGTTTCAAAATCAGCTAGTAGGTATCTTAATTAATTAACTACTCGCCACTTTTTCTCTCGTCACAATAAACTAGTGATTTAATATTTCTCCACAATGAGAAAGTCCAGAGGTGTCAAGTCAACATCAAGATGATGTTGAACATTCCACACCGGCAACGTCTTGTTGATAATTATTAAATTATACACCATTACACATTTTGTAAACAAGTGAACTTTTAAAAAGGTTTTCACAGCACTCGCTGATAGATAGATATGCCCGGTTGTACTTGTCATAACATGTCTAAGCGCATCATCAGCTGTGCTTGTCATGCGCCAGCGCGAGCGAGACATTACATCTCGCGCTTTCCCGTTGTTTATTACCTACGTTAGTGAAAGATAGATGATAGACATTTTGGTGGTCAATTGTGTGCTATTGTCTTTTGCCGTCTATTGTGTTTTATTAATGTGTGCGTCTGAGTAAGTCTACGTGGAACCATTTAACAAATGCATTTAAAAATAAGCCGTTCTGCTTTGATTTAAGGTTTATTTTCGAATAGCTAAATTTTTTTAATAATGAGTTACTACAATTTACATTATATACATTATTTTAATTATTTTAAGACTAAAAATAAACAATTTTAAAAATGACGGAAATGGATTCAGTTGCCGATTCTGAACGAAGTACTTTCAGGATGTGCATATAAACTTGTTACATGTTACCATTTCCTTAATAATAATAATAATAAATATTTATTCAAGTAACAAAGACTCATAGGTTAGTAACAATGTTTGCTTAAAACTATGTTAGTAATATAAAAACCATAGCACATAATATTAAAAGGTTTCCACCGACGAGGCGGAAACCCTGCAACAATTATTTATGTATATGCAGTCAAGCCTGCTCGCTATCATTCTAAGGATACTGTTGGAGCTGCCCCGCACGCGGTGGACCAAGGATGCGCACCTCTTCCTCATCGTTGCATAAAAGCAATCGACTCTGGCTTCGGCGAACATCCCCGATGCACTACAGAAACGGGGCAACCCCATCAGCAGCCTGAATGCATTGTTATATTGAACGCGAACTTCGCTCTATTTCGCCCCGTCAGATTGATAATTTCCTAAAATCTTTTCCCCTATACTCCCCAAGGAACACACGTGCTGAATATCAGCTTCTCGCGCCAAATAGTTTTGGCTGTGCGTTGTCTGTCAGTCAGTGACGGAAGAATTGTATATGCTGGGTGTAAGGAACGACGTGGCGTACCGAAAACCGATGCTAGTGATTCAGTACTGAGGAATATGAGAATTTTCCATCAAAATGTTCATGAATTTAGCGATTTTTATACCATTTTTTCCATATAATGCAATGGAATAGTAACTATTTAACTGTCGACTCGCACTTTATCCCCGGTACCGCCCGCCGCTGTAGGGCCGTATCAGCTGATAGTGCGAGTTGGAGGGTTCATATTTACATTACTGTTTTTTGGAAAATTGTTTAATTCCTAGTATTTTCCCGAAAAATTCTATGAATAATACCATGGCATCGGTTTTCGTTACGCCGCGCCGTTCCATACACCCAGTATGTATGATGATTATTATTTTTACTGTACTGTTATAAGGTTATATAAGCAAGGTACCATATCGCTTAGTACAGTTGCCGACATGGGTAGTCTAGTGGTCGTCCATCCGACTACAAACCGAAGTGTTGCGGGTTGGATACGTGCACGGGACAGCTCTTTGTGTGACGAATTTATGTACGTGATTTCTGCTTATAAAAGCTATTGCGATCTTTTTCTGGTGAGATCAGTGTAAAAAAGTGACTGAATAGTTAATATTTCAGAATGATCCTTGATTGGTATTAAACGAAACGAATACTTTAAAGCCAATTCAATACTGGTATTTACAATTACATTTCATAAAATATTATGAAATGTTATCGTAAATAGGGCTTAAGCATTAAAATTCATCAATATACTTCAGTAACATACTGTATATAAGTTTCGAATGAATAAGTGGGTCCGTCCAAATACATTGGAATTAAAATACATTGGAATTAAAATGTATTTATGGTAATATGGCCGTGGGGTGCCGGCAAAATAGAATAGCATCTGCCTCAGTACCAGGTGTCGTAGGAGGCGACTGAGGTGCTCGATTTGATGGTGAATTAACATCCGGAAGCTTAACACCTTCTGTAGCTCCATCACAGAGAGGAAAAACTCGAAACGAAACCCGGAATGGTACCTTCCGTAAGACACGAGTCGGGTCCTGCAACCGACCCGGTACCGCACGTAATGACTTGTCATTCCTGTGGATTCTACCGGTTAGGTCGAGAGGGTGACGCAAGTTCTGGGCATGCTTGCGTCACCTAAATCGCGTCCCAGGCGATACAGCGTCCGTGGAGAGGGCACTTCACCCACTGCAGCTCTGCTGAGTGGATAACAACACGGAGAGTAGCAGTTACCGGTTATAAGCCCGCGCAGATAGGCGAAGGCGCGGGCGCCAGGGGCTACTCTCGACAGTGGGAGGGTCCATCGTAGGCCCACTGACACGTTACCGCCCGCTTTAATCCGGGCAGCCCCCGGCCAATTAGGTATGTGTCCGCCTCGGTGCTGCCTTACATCCTTGGGGTGAAGGGTGTACTAGTTCTATCTAGACAGGCGGTGCCGTTATTCGAATCACCTGCGGCAAAGAAGGTAAAGAATAAAATAACACCTAAAGACCACGTATCCATGCGTTTGGGGTCATGGAATGTCCGTGCGATGAGGACAGGCTTCCCGGACACCAGTGGAAGTTCAGATTGCGCTAAGCACCTGCGCAAGACTTCTGTTATAGATGGCGAACTTTTAAGGCTTAATATAATGATTGCGGCCTTGCAAGAAACCAGACTGCCTGACGAAGGTTCTATTCGTGAGTCAAACTTTACTTTCTTTTGGAAAGGAAAAGACTTGTCCGCTGTTCGCGAGTATGGAGTGGGGTATGCAGTCCGCAATGAACTGGTGCATTCAATGGAGACTCCGAGAGGTGTGTCTGAGCGTATAATGGTATTGCGCCTTAACACAAATTGCGGATTCGTTACCATAATCGCAGCTTATGCACCGACGTTGAATTCTTCTGTGGAAACAAAGGACACGTTTTACCATCAGCTGTCCGAAACAGTTCGACATATATGCCGAGGGGATCGCCTCATTTTATTGGGTGACTTCAATGCCCGCGTAGGCTGCGACAAATCGTCTTGGCCGGACTGTTTGGGTGACCACGGAGTTGGTGGCCAAAACGAAAATGGTCAGAGGCTCTTGGAGTTCTGTTCTCGTTATCATATGTGTGTTACCAATACCTACTTCGCTGGTAAATTCATGCGCAAGGTGTCCTGGATGCACCCCCGTTCTGGTCATTGGCACCAATTAGACCTAGTTTTGACAAAAAGGAAAGACCTGAGGGATATTATCCACACCCGGGCATTTCATAGCGCTGACTGTGACTCGGACCACTCTCTTGTCGTGACAACCGTTCGACTGACTCCCAAAAGGATTTACTCCTCTCGGCCTCTTGGCAAGAGAAGGATAAATCTTCCACCATCAGAAAACACAGAGACGGTACAGTTGTTCTCAAGTATCATTCGCGATGAGGTATCAACTTGGGACCCTAATATAACTGCCGCTGCTGAATGGAGTCAGGTTAAGCAGTTGTTAACTGATGCAGCGGCCAGGGCATTCGGTTATAGATGCGGCACTAGGAATTATTGGTTTGCTGACGATTTGCATCAGCTCCAGCCATTGCTTGATGCGAAGCGCAAATCTGCAGAAATTCACCGCCTCAGACCAACCATAAAATCTAAGAACGATCTTTCACAAGCGAAGGCAGATCTGCAGCGTCACGCGCGTCGCATTGCGAATGGTTATTGGAGCGAAATTTGTGGCAGCATCGAAACATGCGCCTCAACCGGCAACCTCAGTGGTTTGTATGCGGGGATAAGACGAGCGTTAGGTCCTATACCAAAAAAGACGGCCCCATTGAAGGAAGTAGATGGAACTGTCATTACTGATAGCAAACGACAACTAGTTCGTTGGGTAGAGCATTACACCCAGCTTTACTCTGAGCCCGCACGCATTCACCGAGAGGCTCTAGACAGGCTTCCAATTTTTCCGGCTTGGGACGAACTTGATACACCACCGACCATTGCAGAATTTCACACAGCTTTGCGTCAGCTCAAATCGGGTAAGAGTGCGGGTAGTGATGGAATTACATCTGAAATCTTGAAATTGGAGAGTGTTGCGCCTGTCTTATTCAATCTGTTTGGTAAATGTTAGGCTGAGGGCTTTGTGCCCCAGGATATGCGCGATGCTAACATCATCACCTTATATAAAGGGAAAGGTGACCGTGGCGATTGCAATTGCTACCGTGGCATCTCCCTTCTGAGCATCGTTGGCAAGTTGCTTGGCCGTATCATCCTAGCGAGACTTCAAAAACTTGCAGATCGCGTGTATCCTGAGTCACAATGTGGCTTTCGAGCTCAGCGGTCAACAACTGACATGATCTTCACCCTTCGACAGTTACAAGAAAAATGCCGCGAACAACAGACACCTTTGTTTGTAGCCTTTGTCGACCTAAATAAAGCGTTTGACACTGTAAGTAGAGAGGGATTATACACCGTGCTCCAAAAGATTGGATGTCCTCCTAAGCTCCTTACACTTATTAGATGTTTTCATGTTGGTATGAAAGGCACGGTAGTATATAATGGTGAAACGTCGAGCAGTTTTGAAATGAATCGAGGCGTACGACAAGGCTGTGTCTTAGCACCGACCCTTTTTGGTATTTTCTTTGCTGCTCTCTTGAAAGTCGCTTTCGGTGATGATGAGCAGGGTTTACATCTCTATACAAGGGCTGACGGTAAGTTGTTTAACATCTCACTATTGAAATCCAAACGTCATCGCAAGGATTTATATGCCGACAGTTTCCTGTTCGTGGATGACGCAGCTTTTATAGCCAAATCTCCCGAGGAGCTTCAAACCATAATAGAAAAATTTGAAAGGGCATGTGAGTTATTCTCAATGTCTATAAATGCTAAGAAGACCGTTGTTATGACGCAAGGGAGAGTGGAAAAACCAACAATCCTGTTAGACAGTACACCAATAGATGTGGTTGAATCGTTTTGTTACCTGGGATCCACAGTGTCGAACAATCTGTCACTGGATGCAGAGATCAATATTCGCATCGGCAAGGCGGCCACGATGTTTGGGCGGCTCAGTCCAAGAGTTTGGGATAACAAACACCTTACCACTAATACCAAAATGATCGTGTATCGAACATGCGTCTTGAGTGTACTCTTGTATGGAGCTGAGACCTGGACATCGTACGCCAGACAGGAGAGGCGATTGAATGCCTTCCACGTGCGCTGTCTTCGAAGCATTTTGGGCATCTCCTGGAAAGACAAAGTCACGAACGAGAGAGTGCTCGAACTCACAAAATTGCCCAGTGTTACCGCACTACTAAAACAAAAAAGGTTGCGCTGGCTGGGTCACGTACATCGTATGGAGTGCTCTCGTTTGCCTAGACAAACTCTCCTTGGGGAAATAGCCGACGCAAAGCGACCTATAGGCCGTCCAAAGTTGAGGTTCAAGGACAGCGTTAAACAAGACATGATCTCCTTTGATATTAACTTTACCCACTGGGAAGATCTTGCAGCAGAGCGTGATCAGTGGAGAAAGATCACTGCAGATGGTCTCGAACATCACGATAATGCTTGGTTGGAGGTGCTGGCGCAAAAGCGAGCTCGTAGGCACGACAGACAAGACAAAACCATACCTACTTCCAGCCTAATTTGTCGCAGCGTCGACAGGTCGCTGCTGCGGCTCCCGTATCGGACTATTTAGCCATCAGCGAAAGTGCAATTTATGAGATGCTGTTTAAATCATCTGATCAAGATGTCATAGGCCAATGATGATGGTAATTTTTATGACATTTTTGTTTACCCGTTGTTGAATAATTTACATTTCAACGGTCAAGCCTCCCCTAGGGAAGGAGTGATGCTGTCGGTTCGGATTAGAGAAGGTACTGTTTTCTCTCAAATTAAAACCGGGGACAGCTCAACTTGGTTCACTTTACATCCTTATTTGTTCAAAGCGTTAGCTGAATAAATATTTATCGCGTTTGTAATTTCTTTGCACGAGAGTTTCTATTTAGATTGTTAATCTCCAAATTGGTGCTTATTGGATTGTAATTTATGATACTACTCGCCAAGTCGCCAGGGACGGGCTTTGCGCAAAGATTTGGCTTCTAGTGATGTTGATTGGTCTCTTATGTTACAATATTGTTTCTTAGTCGCCCGCACACTTTATTTCACTTTAACCGTTATTTCCCGATCCCGTGGGATTTTCGGGCAATCCCTTCTTAGTGCACCCCTATAATCGATTTTAAACTTTCGCGATTTGTATACATCATACAAAATAAATTAGCGGGTCTTAATCGCGTACAACGTCTTGTACGCGATTAAGACCCGCTAATTTATTTTGTATGTTGCACCCCTATAGTTGCTAAGAAACATGCATACATACATGCTAAATTTCAGTTTCTTGCGTCCAATAGTTTTGGCTGTTCCTTGTCAGTCAGTTAGTCAGTATCACAAGCATTTTGTATATTATACAGATATAAATATAATAATATCATTTTCATATGTAAACTGCCCACTGCTGTGGGCACGGTTTGGTCACAGTCTACTATGGTCATCAAGTGCGGTTTGGGAGATTTCACTTATATTTTGAGATTCTTATGTAGAACTATAAAACATGCAGGTTTCTGTTCGAAGTTTTGCTCCACCGTTTAGCAAGATACAATTAAAATTTAAGATGCACATAACTACTAAAAGTTAGCGTTGCGCGCCGAGAGTCTGCAACTCTGCGTAGCGGTCTATGAGACCATCTACTATCTATCACTGCCTTTTAATATTAAACCAAAACAAGACAATATTCTCATTACTTTTATTCAAGTTTATAGACCGCTTGAATTCTGCACTTAAACCTTCCTCAGACATCTACACTATCTGTTGGTGAAAACCGTACAAAAATCTGTTCAGAAATTTTTGAGTTTACCGCGCTCATACAGACAGACAGACCACACGAAAAGGTGACCTCATTTTATAAAAAGTATAGATAAAAATAAATTGCATAGCCAATTGGCTATCTACCTTTGGCTATTGGCTACCTAATTAGGCACGTCATAATGCTGCCTAATACAAACATGTATAAAATATATAAAGCTACCCATCTTAAAAGCCTGGGTTTCAAATAATTCTGTCCACGTATTGTAGTACGTAGAAAAACATCAACATAAATAGAGTAAACGTATTTGGAGCAGTCGGAATAGTCATAGATCGCATCCATAATGGCGCTGATAGACTTGAGCATTCACCTTTAATAAACATTTTTGCAAATGTTACATAACAGAAAACTAACGGGAGTATTTAGCGAGCATTCTATCGAGCCATCTGGCGAGTATTCTAGCACAAGGTATAGTGTATCCTTGTACATCTGTCTGAAAAGCATGCAACAATCAAAACGAATATTAATACCTTAATTTTACATAGACTGCTTCAAGGTTTTGCTGATTAAAGTGATCGCTAGAAAGATCGACAAAATTTTCGTAGCGATGTTTGCCTGTTCTGTACATTGTTCAGTTCGAAATACTGCGAATGTTCGATGTTCTGTTACAAGTGAATGCTTAAATATATCAGCATCATAAGGCACAGGCGTTGTCGGACAACAAACAAGTACTAAACCGTGCCGATTACCATACTGGCGCTATGAGGAGGAAACTTTTGTTATCTTGTTTGGTTCGCCACGAATTGTTTACTATTGGCATGCCACCTTCACAATGAGCCATACTGGTATGTCGACGATTGAAGCGCATATCACCGTAATTGATTGGTACCAGCCTTATTATACCCGACTTGAGCTTCTTTTTAGGGTTCCATACCTAAAAGGTAAAAATCGGAACCCTATTACTAAGCCTCCGCTGTCTGTCCGTCTGTCACCAGGCTGTATCTCATAAACCGTGATAACTAGAAAGCTAAAATTTTCACAAATTACGTATTTTGGTTGCCGCTATAACCACAAATAAAAATAAAAAAATATATATATTAAGGGGGGGTCCCATACAAAAAACGTGTTTTTTTTTCGTATTTTTGCTCAAAATTACTAACTGTAACAGGTAGACGCTTTTATTCACAGAATATGTAGTTGTATATTACCTTTCAAAATAAATAATTAAATTTTAAAAAAGTAAATAATAAAGGGGGCTCCCATACAACAAACTTAATTTTTAAGCAATTTGTTACTCGATCTCAATAAACAGGTAGAAACTTAAAAAGTATTTAAGTATACATACAACAAACGTGATTTTCTTTTATAGATGATGGTACGGAACCCTTCGTGCGTGAGTTCGACTCGCACTTGCCCAATTTATTTATATTACTCCACGGTTGGCGTAGTGGTTTAAGCGCATATAGGGTGACACGGCGAAAAAATATTTCTTTCCAACCAAAATTTGGGTTTGGGACGGCACAGAATGACAATCAGAAACCTTTAGTCACGAACGATATACATAGCTGTGTTCGCCTGCCATTACAAATGCATTGTAACGGGAATACCGCCAAATTGCTTCCGAATATAAAGGGAGAGAGGAAACAGGAACAGCTAATCTACTCTTCATTCGGAACAAATAATAATATGCATGTCGAATGAAACAGGCCGCATAGCAAATGAAACAGTCCGACATGGGGAGCGAATCTGAGATAATAGGGGACTATCCATTCAGTAATCACAAGGTATAAATGTTTGGAGCCCGTGAAACATGAGATCGTATAGTGATATGTTGTTGAGAAAATTGTATAGTATTAATTTATTAAACTAACGGGTGAATTTAATTCCATGGGTATCTTTCCTCCGGAAGTATGGTGAGAGAGGTTAGAGATGTAGAGTGAGGAGTAGAGATTAAAGGTATGTTTATTCTACACAATACACTATAAATGGCCTCTGTAGAGTCTCCCAACAAGTAGGTCTTAAGATGAACATGGACAAGACGAAAATCATGTCTAACGTCCATGTCGTACCTACTCCTATCCAGGTTGGGAACTCTACACTCGAAGTTGTCGACAAGTACGTCTACCTGGGACAAATGATCCAATTGGGTAGGTCCAACTTCTGAAAAGAGGTCATTCGTCGAATCAAACTCGGTTGGGCAGAGTTCGGGAAGTTACGGCATATCTTCACGTCCAATGTCCCGCTGTGTCTCAAGACGAAAGTCTTCGACCAGTATGTGTTGCCAGTGATGATCTACGGTGTCGAGACGTGGTCGCTAACTATAGGCCTCATCTGAAAACTCAGGGTCACTCAGAGGGCGATGGAGATAGCTATGCTCGAAGTTTCCCTGCGAGATCGAATCAGAAATGAGGGGATCCGCAGGAGAACCAAATTCACCAACATAGCTCTCCGAATAGCCAGGCTGAAGTGGCAATGGGTAGGGCACATAGCGCGAAGAACCGATGGCCGTCGGGCCAGGCGGGTTTTGGAGTGGCGACCACGTACCGGACGACGCAGCAGGGGTAGGCCTCCCGCAAGGTAGACCGACGATCTGGTTAAGATCGCGGGAAGCGGTTGGATGCGGGCGGCTCAAAATCGGTCTGTGTGGAGAACCTTGGGGAAGGCCTATGTCCAGCAGTGGACGTCTCTAGGCTGACATGATACACTTATATTATCACACTATAAATTTGAGTTTTCCCGAAAACTATTAAATTAGCTCGTAATAAAATACAGTAAAAATATTATATTCACAATGAAGCATTTTCGTCTAAATCAACATTTACCAGGACAAATTATAACATATGATTATTTAAGATAATATTTTATGACTATGTTTAATCAGTAATCTGGTAACAGTAGTACAAGCACTGCTTAAATTGGCGTTGCATGACCTGTGCCCGTGTGTTTGTCCTCGTTTCTGAATTTCATTTTCAGATATACCTACAAATTTATTTGTTATATTTCTCGTCGGTCGAGGTGGCGGTAACAACGCATGCTACAATTACAACTCCTTTTCATTTTCTGCATTTAGATGATATCGGCAATGGCTACCTAACATCAATTCACCAGTGATCTATCCTTGGCACGCTATTTACTTGTGGGCACATACCTAAATGTTGGTCCAAAATATTACCATGAACTGCTTGACTGGCATTGTTTGTAAACAGATGGGCACAGGCGTAACGGTATTTAGAACTAGGTAAGGTTCACAGCGTGCGATATTGGTGTGCTTAGGTAACTGCGCAGAATATGAAAGATGTTTCGTTTCTTTTAAAATAGGAAGTCTTAGCATTGTTTTATCTTTATCAACTATTATTAACCTTCTGAGAAAAGGTACGTGTCCACTAATGTGTGTTCAAAATGATGAACATGCGTCGCCGTCACCACTCAAGACACAGAGCAGACAGGTCTAACTCTAAGCTTACCAAAACAGTAAACTGGATGAGGGACCACAATCTAGAAATAAATTTTTCAAAAACTAAATTAATACCATTTTACCCCCACCAAAAGACACAGATAATTGTAAATTTTAATATCGAAGGGCATACATTGGAAGTAGTAAATGAATTTACCTTACTTGGACCATCAATAGACACCCATATTAATTGGAAACAGCATGTGAACAACGTAAGATCAAAAATATCAAGCTTCTCCTACTTGAAACCAAAAAAACAACAGATCTACCTACTGCACTAGCTACCTACTACGCTTACGCCAACTCCTGTTTAACCTATGGTATCATTCTTTGGGGGAACAGCACAGACGCACTGACAATCTTTACCCTTTAAAAAAAATTAATTAGAATCTTAGTGAACATAAAAGAGACAGACACCTGTAAACCCCACTTCCAAAAACTCAAAATTTTAACGCTGTATCTACATTTATGAGATATGTAAATTTGTTCGAAACTATCCCGAATTTTATACCACAAGAGAAGACATTAAAACAAAATACGTATTTAGAAATAAAAATCAACTAAACTTGCCAACGTCCCGACTTACAATGCATTCCTCTAGCCCACTAGTCATGTCCATAAAAATATACTTACAATAAACTGCCTAGACTGATTACAAGCGAGAATAAAATCAATACCTTTCTTAAAAATTTAAAAGACTTTCTACTCAATAAGGGCTACTACAGTGTACAAGAATATTTAAACGATAAACAAAAATAATGTTACTACTATAAAAATAAAATATTATAATATAAAATTATACATCTATATATATAACACATTTTACCATTCTATATAGTTAATTAAATTAGATCATAGGTACTTACTTACTGTTAAATAAACAATATTTTACACACATTAACAACAATTTTAAACTTTTCACACATTAAATTAAATAATACCTACTAATAAATAATGAAATGAAATGAGAATAATATTATTGATCTTAAACTATTCGTATATAAAACAAATTTATTAAATTTTAAATAATTATTAGATTTAAATAATACCTACTAATAATAATACATTAACAATAATAACAATATTAATAGTTTCAAATTATACATACTTACATAAAGCTTATTTAGTTAATTAAAATTTATATAAAACTTAAATTAAATAATATTCTTATTCTATTATATAATATATTAAAAATACTGTGATAATAATATTAATAATTGTAGAATCATAAAATAATAAATAATCATTTTATCATTTGTATTTAGGTAGGTGTATTTATATTTTTTGTTGGTGTATTACACCAACAAAAACAAACTGCACTAAATACATAATAAAATTAACGATAAATAAATTATTTCAAAATTCTAGCATGTAAATAATTTTATTTCCTTGTTCTAGTCAACTAATTAGGTTTTCTGACTAAGATAAATAAACTATATTATTATACGTATACCTACCTAAACACAATATTGACATTATATAAAAATAGCGTTCTTCCTCTCTTCCAAAAATTGCTGTGCCTGACAGGGTCCATAATTGTTACTTTAGTTATTAAGCCTACCACCTGTATGTACATTACATTATGGAACGCAATAAAGATTGAATTGAATTGAATTGAAAGATTGAATTGAATTGAATTGTCTGAAAATGTAAAAAAAAAATACGGTAAATGTCCGTTTTAGGCCATTAGTCTTTCAATAGGTTGTTACTGTCCACTCATATTCTGAATTTAAGTAAATATGTTAGTACTCTTGATCGATACTTACCTGTCTGCAAAGCCCTATTTTGTATACGCGTTCAAGTCCTTGGGAGTCTTTCGTTAGCAATGTGACTTTAAACTTTCTGCCAGGGTTCCAAACAATTAAATTTTCTTACAAATCAAACATTCAGTCTGCAGACCAAATAAATAGTGATGTTTTAATGTATTGAATAATTTCAAGTCGAGAAAATGTATTAAAAATAACATTGCATGAATTTGAGGATCTCTCCTTTTACGTTATTTATTTCTACCGACACAAAAATTACAAAAATCGCGTGTACAAACCAAATCAGAAAGAAGTGCCTGCGGCACAGTGGTTGACGCTTAAGCGATCGATTTGCGAGATTAACCAACTTTCCCCCCCTCTTGCTCATAAGTAATTAAGCACTAAGAAAAATGTCAACTTCATTAACGCCCTATACACTTTATACTGGGTACACAGTTGTTGCCCAGCATAAGTAGCTATTATCGACAGACAGCGCCAGAGCCTTAAAAATACCGACATCTGATGACCTCCGCAAACTGGCATCGTTTCGAATGACATATCTAGAGTAGAGTTATTAAGTATTAGAAAATTATCTCATACTGACGGTTTAATTATTCTTAGCTTTTTTAGGGATGATATGAGGTTAATGTACCTAACAGCAGCATAGGATGATTCTAAAACATAAATAAAACCGATGAAGCACAACCTTACCCGTTAGCGGACAAGGAACTAACAGAAATAGCTACGAACAAATAAGCAGAAAATAAAAATACTGATGTAGATATAGGTACATTTACCTTTTTTGCCGAGTAGAAAGAATATTTAGATAATATTGAATGGTATTACAAAAGATCAGGTTACATCTACCGGAAATAGGCGACTTGTTCAAAGGTTATATATAAATAGCTGTATCTGTTACCATCAAATTAAGTTATATATTTATGAAGGTGGTGTCGCACTCCATGTATGATCTTATTTATGAATAAACAGCATAATAAGTATCTGTTCCACTTCATAAAAGGATACCGAATGATATTTGGCAAATTAAGGCTACCAAATATGAAATGACGTATAAACTATGAATATGTTTTTATTACTGGGACTGCCTCCGTGGTCCAGTGGATAGCGTATGCGACTGCTGATCGGAGATCCCGGGTTCCATTCCCGGGTCGGGCAAAATGTTACTGGATTTTTTCGAATCTCAGTAGCAGCACGGAGTCTGGAGATGTGCCGGTAACGGCAATAGGCTCGCCCCCTATTACGTGGCACCTAAAGGCCTTGCCACACGACACAATTTTACGTCCAACTTGACTAAATCACTTGATGAAATCGTGACGTGTAGACGCCAGTCGTCAAACTCAAGTTCATCGGGTTGGCGGTACCACCAGATTTTAACCAATCGGGTGGACAGAATGAAAATCAGTGATTTGATTGTGTCGTGTAGACGGGCAAAGCCAATTCGATTGAAAATTTGATCAGTGGTAAAATTGTGCCGTGTGGCAAGGCCTTAAACTTTATGGCGAAATGTGGGTGTAATATTTCACCTCTGCCTACCCCTTCGGGGACACAGGCGTGATGCTCCTGTTTCACCATATTCACTTTGGGAGGCTTACTAAATGAACATAATTTATTGCTTGAGTATGATATCAATAACTATTAACTTTTGCAATAGTAGATAACTCACAATGTGAAACAGTTGCAGCTCCTTACAAATATAACATGTAAAACCATTATACTGGCAGTTAAAAAGAGTGGCCACGAGTTTTATTGCCCGTTCTTTCTCGTGGTTCTACCTATTGCATTGCGAACGTGGCAGTAAATGTAAATGTAGAATCATCTAGTAATTAACTTTAATTTTTGACGTTCATAAGCGTCACTTTGTGGCCTAAATGAATAAATGATTTTGAGTTTGAGTCTATAAAAAATAAAAATTATAAATACAAATGTTAATCTAACGAAAATGTGGTTAAACTTTATAAACATTAAAGGCGAACAGAGTTCGGAACAAAAAATTAAATTAATTTATAAGGCATTGCGCTACTATTGCAGTCGAATTTGCATAACATATATGAATTTATAACTAATTTACCTCATTAACACAACAAATGTACAGTTTTTATTTAGTTCCAGCAATATTCTCATTTTCGCAGTCACATTCCACTCGTTTAACAACTGTTTGTTTTACTTAACTCCATTCAACTAGATTTAAAATTAAACTCATGGGCAAAGTTACAACATATTTGTAATGAATTAAAGCTGCTAAAAGCGATATTGAAATTAAAATGTGGTTAACTTTATTGCTTTTATCGGGTATATGAATGGGTGAAGGCAAAGAAGGCCTCTTGATAAACGATTCCAAACTCGTGTATGTTGTACTAGATTACAATAAAATTACTGTTTGTAATCCTCTATATCTTATTTACACAAGTGTTGCGGCCAAAAAGTTCCGAACAAATAGTAGCCGTACAAATAGCCGTTAGTAATTACAAAGATTGTAATGGAGTGTGTTGTGATTAGCTTCGTTCTTCTATAGAAGCTGAAACATCTGGGTAATCGGAAAATGATTGATGAACAGAACGGCGGGTGGGCGCCAAGATTGCCGCACCATCGCTATGGTACATTTTTGCTAGTTAATTTGTACAATTGACTGAGCCTGAATCTATTGAATATTATTGGAAGTCGTTCAAACATTTAGTTTATTGCGTTAAATCGCCTGTAAAAGTTTCTGTGGGTCGTTCTCGACGTTGACAATTATTTGTCTTTATGTAATATCATATATTTTTTCAAAGATCACATGCGTTCGTTACGCCCGAAGCACTTGCAGGGGACATTCTGCGATAAATTTAAAAATGAAACAGTTTTATTATCCCTATTTCGTGGTTAACGAAGTCACTCGCCAAAATACTGCCATAATCACAGTTTCGAAATTTATCCGATGTTCAAATATATTTTCAATTTTCAAAATGAGATTTATGTACTTATTTAGATGAAAGACCACAGAAGAATAGCTGAAGCATGGAAGGAACGATATTTTTAAGAACAAATTGAATATAGCTACACTCTTCACTCATATGATAAATTAGAGTTGCCAAAAGAAGATGGCACTATGTTTGTCAGTTAGGGCTAAAGACAATTTGAACACAAATACCGTAACTTTTTAATATAACAGTGACTGAGCAAATCCGCTATCGATATCGATTAAAGTTTCAATATAGGTTCAAAATCAAACGGACTTGTAAAGTATATTATTTATATGTTATACATTTTAAATTCCGTAAGTTTGTGTCCACAGCAGTCAGAACGCTAGTTGATGGACAGTCTTTAAATAATTATTACACAAATTTGCATTTTTAAACTGAACTTATATGTTTTTGTTTCAAATGGGTACTCAGTAGCACATAATCTTACGAGGCGTTACTTTCTAATTTTCATGGTATTTTTCTTTACGCATCAACAGCCTTTTCCAGTCCACTGCTGGTCTTAAACCTTCCGTGGTGAAGGTTTGGCCTACAACTATACCACACTAGCCAGACGTATTCGTAAAGGGTTTTATTTCGAGATTTTGGACAATCATCTTACATGGAAACCACACATACAAAAATTAAGAAATAAACTTACCTGTTTGTCAGGAATGTTAAGTGGCATCGTACGTTGCATACCGCGTCAACTACGGCACACCATATACAATTCACTTATAAAACCGCATATAGACTACCTAATAGAAGTGTGGGGTTCAGCTGCTAAAAGCAATCTAACATCCCTACAAATAGCACAAAATAAATTGATAAAGAAATTATTTAATTATGATTTTCTAACGTCAACTCAAAAAGTCTACAATGAAACCAAAATCATGACCGTTATACAGACATACAGATACTACAATTGTATACTTATAAGAAAAATACTAAATAATGATATACTTACACAAATAAAATTTACCTTAAAAAAGAATGTGCATAGAATCGGTCTTAGAAGTAAGAATGATATATTTTTGTTAAAATCACGCACAAATTATGGAAAGAGGTGTGTTATGTATGAAGGTGCCAAAGTCTATAATCAGCTGCCTAAAAATATAAAAGAAACTAAAAATATGCAATCTTTTAAAAAAATATTAAAAGCTCACATCATTAATAATACAAGCAAAAACACACTTTTTTAAATTGTAACTTATTCGATAGGTAATGCCTATTGAATAAATTGTAAGTTTATTTGTAACTTTAAAATCTAACAAATAAAAAACACACACACACACACACACACACACACACACACACACACACACACACACACACACACACATATATATATATTAAAATATAAAAGAAACTAAAAATATGCAATCTTTTAAAAAATATTAAAAGCTCACATCATGAATAATACAAGCATAAATACACTTTTTTAAATTGTAACCTATTCGATAGGTAATGCCTATTGAATAAATTGTAAGTTTATTTGTAACTTTAAAATCTAACAAATAAAAAAAAACACACTTACACACACATATATATAGTATAAATATATAATATATATATATATATATATATATATATATATTTAAATCTCGGAAGACTTCTTGCGTCATTTCAAAGTCGAACCTTGTGGCGTCCACCATTGTCAATGAGATTTCAATTGTTATTTGTGCGAATATAGGTACACTTTAGTTATGTGAATTCAATTATCAACAAGAAATTTTGATTAAACACGAAATGAAGATATTCAATTTCAAATAATTCTCGCTGGTTTCTGGCGTCCGTTCATCATGGAAATAATGTGACGCACTGTATATTTCTGAATATGTTCTATGTGTATTACAGTTTATCCTACATCCATCTAAATTTAGGTTTATATCGGATCCGTATATTTTCCTGTATTTAATATAAGCATTCCATTAATTAAATGACTTCCTACTACATTAGAGGTTATATTGATACCGAATATTTTTTCGGTATATAGTCCATATATTGTGTTGAGAATGCTGCTTCCTCCTAAACTGATATATTTGTCGATACCGTACACTCTCATGTTCCAGCCGTCATGACCGTTTCGAATGGTACCTACCATGCCACGACCGGTTGGCGCAGCGGGAGTGTAACCGACTGCTACGCCTATGGTCGCGGGTTCGATTCCCGCTCAAGTAAAACATTTGTGTGCATGAACATGGATGTTTATCTTGGTCTGGGTGTTTCTATGTATAATATGTATGTATTTACAAAAAATAAAGTATATATGTATGTTTATCTATTATCTAGTACCCATAGTACAAGCTCTGCTTAGTTTGGGACTAGATGGTGATGTGTGTATGTGGTAGAATATTATTATATTATTATTATTATTAGATGCCATATTTGATCTCACAACTATATACTGAAGAACTGTTGTTCAAGTTGTTGTTCTTTTTACATGTAATGTTTTTGTTGAAATCTCACTTCTTTTTGCTAGTGATGGTCTTTTTCGAACATCTCTCCTCATGGGGCGTTATTCTACCCTGCACCCTACCGTGACCCCCATCCGTGAACCTCCATCCGTACCCCATCCCTGGCCTCACCCGTGTACCCCACCCTTGGCCTCATCCGTGAACCCCTACCCTTGCCCTCATTCGTGAAACCCTACCCGTGCCTACACCCGTGAACCCCCACCCGTACTCCCACCCATGAGTTCGCACCTGCATCCCCACTTATGTACTCCACCCGTGAACCCCCCGTGCCCTCACCAGTGAACCCCCCCCCCTTGTGCTCACCCGTGAACCCCCACCCGTGTCCTCACCTGTGAACCCCAACCTATGCCCTCCACCCGTGATACCCCACCCCCCGGGCCCCGACTTATGCACCTCCACCCGTGCTCCTCGCCGGTCCCTTCCCGGCGCTTGCCCGATCCCTACCCTGATCCTACCCTACGAGTACTTCTAGATAGCCAAAAATATTTGAATCTAGTAGGGACATAAACTGAATTCCGAATTCTAAACCGCAGTTATCTTGGTGGAGTAATTAATACCTAATCCACGAACTACAAAGGTTCACAAACTCATTTGTGTAGATTCTAAAATATGAAAACTAGACCAAAATTAAAAAGGTAGGTACATTTGTTTGAATTTTTCCTAAAGGTTTAAGGATTTTTTATATTTTTTTAGGCTTAATGATAATGATCATCAAAATTACAAGCTTGTACCTATGTCTGCTAGAAATACCTTAGAATTTTATGAAGACCGTTGAGTGAGTGTGACAATCAATAATTTTAAAGTTCTAGTTCGATTTGGATGAAATTCTGTAATATATTTTTCATCCCTTCTATTCGAAAGGTGTCGCTTTGTTCCTCTTTTAGTTGGAGCAAAATAGCTCGTTTCTGTTAAGCACTTTTTAGCGGGCGGAAAAGTGATTTGAATTTGGAACGTATATCATTCATAGAAATCGAACGTAAATTGTATAAATAACTGGCTGGTACGTGTTAGCTGCACGGGCGTGACCCAAAAAAACAGCGCGCGAATTACGACTCTGTTCTCGTAATCAGTAGGTACATACTTTATTGAATTTTGCAAAAATAATGAGTTCTACGTCGGGTTGTGAAAGAGGAAAATATACATTTGTAATTGTTTTAACTTATATTCACACGTCTAATTTTATTAAATACTAGAGGAGGCCAGCAGCTACGCCTGCATTTTTTTTTTAATTTACCCGTTTTGGCCGACCTCGTGGGAATTTCGGGAAATCCCTTCTTAGTGCACCCCTACGGTCCTCAAGGAACATACATGCCAAATTTCAGCTTCCTAAGCCCAATCGTGTCGACTGTAGCGTGTCTGTCAGTCAGTCAGTAACGTAAGGATTTTATATATTAAGATATTCATTAATTAAATAACACCGTCTCTTATTTATTTTCTCATAGAAAGGGGATATAAAGTAGAGTATATGACTTGAGAGCAAATTATTTTTCCCTCGGGCAATGTATTTTGAACCCCCCGCTGCACTCAGGATTCTACGTTAGAATCCCTCGCTTTGCTTTTATTCTAGAATCCTTCACTTCGCTCGTGGTTCAAAGTAGCGCCCTCGCCGTAAAAATACAATTTTGCTCCCTTGTCATACAATCTACTATTATTATAAAGATTTTCTCTTGATAATGAAATGTTCAGATGTCTAGCTTTATCCAGAACGAAGTTACAGAGACTTGAAAATGGCCTGAATGGCTTCGGTAAAAGTAAAACTAACGACTGAGTTTTTTTGCTCGACTTTTTTGGGTTCAATGCCGTGCACCCTGATTAAATACAAGCGTTATCCAGGATAAAAAAAGCTTATTACAGTCATAATTGAGTCGGCATTCTTGTTCTAACCATATTGATGTACTACGTACTGCCTGATGTTAAGCAAATATGTTGTCGAGGTTGTAGCACACTGACGCATAAGATACCTGCCTACCTATTTACTCGAGATTGAATAACCTTCTTCTCGCATCGGTTTCCTCAATGCTGAGGGTCGTGACCACCTCGTGGAAACAGTCTATTGCGGACCACTTCCTGCCATCTATTCCTATCTGCTGCTGAGTGGCACGATTCTTAACACCACGGTACACGATACCGTGGTGTTAAGAGTCGTGCGGATCTGGTCGATCAACCAACGTATCGGGCTTCTGCCTCTCGGTCTTTTTACTTCCACTTTGCCAGTGATTATTAACTTTTCCAAGTTATCACTGTCTTTCCTCGCAATGTGCCTGAGGTACTTTAGAACTCTGCGCAGGCAGATGGTGGAAAGCCTCGTCTAGATCTTGAGCTCATGTATGATCGATACGTTGGTGCGGTGTGCTGTCCAGGGGATGTCCAGCATCTTCCTCCAGCACCACATCTCGAAAGCATCAGTGCGATCACGGTCATCTTTCTTCAAGGTCCATGTCTCTGCGCCATACAAGAATATGGAGAACATCAGAGTGCATACAAGATTGATCTTGGTTTTCAGAGAGATATTCTTGACATATCTTTGACAGCAGTGTCATGGCTCCTTTTGCCATACCAATCCTTCTTCGCACCTCAGATTCACAAAAACCATTATTACTTATGCTTGAACCCAGGTATATAAAGCTGTTAACCGTCTCTAAATTGAGTGATCCGGTGGGCTCAAGCTTGCCCGTGCGATCTATGACCATGATCTTCGTTTTGGACCTGTTTATAGAGAGACCTAGTTCACTGCTGATGCGCTCCATTCTATCCAGTAAGGTGATCATCTCGGCGTCATCTGACGCTAGCAAGGCGGTGTCGTCTGCATAACGCAAATTACAGATTTTGTGTCCACCAACAGTGATGCCTCCCTCCCAGCTATCGCAAGTGCGCCTCACTATATATTCACCGTTTATATTGAATAGGATGGGTGAAAGGACGCAGCCATGTCAAACTCCTTTTTCAAAACTGAATGGTTTAGATTTTGTACCGTCAATCCTCACCACTCTTTGGTTCTTGTGATATAAAGATTGCAGAAGTGCAATTAAGTGATGAGGTACACCCAGTTCTGATAAGACCCTCCATAGAAAAATTATGTATGTACGGATTTGGTGAACCAATCTACAAGTGAATAAAATCATACTTAGGCTATCGTGACTCCAAGGTTGTATTGAATGGCTTCAAATCATCCACACGCTCCATAACTTCAGGAGTGCCTCAAGGATCACATTAAGGGCCTGAGTTTATCAATGACCTGCCGGACTGCTTTCACCCCTGCCCTGCTATTCGCATATGACCTTAAAATCTTTAAGCCTGTAGAGTCATTTAATGAGGCCCTACTTCTTCAGAAAGATCTGGATTCGTTGTCTATATGGTGTCATAACAATGGTATGCAATTGAATCCAAATAAATGTCAGTTTATGAAGTTTACTCGTGAGATTGACCAAATAACATCAAAATACTCGATCAACGGCGTAGAATTCAATGAATGTGATTGCGTTAGAGATTTAGGCGTTTTGTTAGACAAAAATTAACCTTTGTACCTCATTTGGAAATGATCATTAGGAAAGCATCTAGATCACTGGGCTTTATTGTAAGAAATGGAAAGGATTTTCGCAAGCCTCATACAACATTTTTGTTATACAATCGTTTTGTGAGAAGTCATTTAGAATACTTTAGCGTAGTTGGGCGACCGCATTACGCTGTTCATATTTTAAGGCTAGAAAGATTTAAAAAAAGATTTCTGTGGCACTTGTCGCCCCCGCGTTTCCCAAGAACGGTTTCTTATCAGGATAAACTTAAAAAATACAGAATGGAAACACTTGAAAAGAGAAGAAAATATTTACCTGGTTTTATAAACTTGTCCGCAACAAAATTGACTGTACACAACTCCTTCATAGAAAACATTTTAGAGTGCCATACAAATATCCTAAAGTATACATCAGTCTCCTTTATCCGCTACCCAGAAAAACTGTTTCAGGCTCTACCTCTCCTGTCCCTCGCATGTGCAAGCTACTTAACCTCTGCAATCACGATGTTGATATATTTGCTGATTCTCTTACTAAATATCGCAAAACTATAAAATGTAATACTTTCTTATAAAGGTATTTCTGTATGCTTGGCAAATTTTTGTATCAGGAAAAGGTATGCTATGTAAAAAAAAACTGAACTGTAATCCGTACTTTTTTTAACTTGTTATTAGTAATACTTACTTATGTTTGTTATTGTAAGTGTAAGTGGTTGTTTGCTTATACTTGGATGTAACTGTTACTCTAGATCGTAAGATGTTTATAATATTTGCTTGTATTCCTGTTACAATTGTTAGCAAACCTAAATAAATAAAAATAGACAGTCCCAGTTGACACAGTCAAATGCCTTACTATAGTCGACGAAGCACATTATGACAGGTGCGTCGAACTCGTATCATTTTTCCACAATTTGCCTGACGTTTAATATTTGTACACGCGCACTTTCCCTTGACAAAACCGGCCTGTTCTTGCAGGATCTGCCAGTCAAGATAATACCGGACCCGGTTGTTTATGATGTCTAACAGGACTTTGCTTGGGTGACAAATTAAAGCGAGTGTGCGATAATTATCACATTTTTTGGTCGAACCTTTTTTATGGGCCTTGCCGTTCCACTATACGTGGTTGCAGATGTTGTGCAGTGTGTCAACACCTTTTTCACCCAGAGCCTTCAACACTTTAGCTGTAATTTGATCCAGACCTGGCGCTTTGTTAGTTTTTAACGATACTATGGCCGTTACTATCTCCGATCTTAGGATGTCGGGTTCCAGGTGCAATTTAGCCCATATGGATAACCTAGACGTCTGAATGTTTAATACCTAACTAAGAGAATATCGTATGACGAGGTACATTTATTTAAATCGTACTAGTAGTTTAAGAATTATATTGCAAGTCAAAGTTATTTGATTTATAATCCACTTGAAGAAGGAGGTTATCAATTCGACTGTATGTTTTTTTGTATATTTATTTCGCGGATTACTCCGCCAATAAGGAACCGTTTTCAATGGTTCTTTTTTTCATAGGTCATACTTCAATGTTGGTCCCTTTCAAATTTTATCGAAATCAGCTGAGCTGTTTTTGAAAAATTAAGAATAATTAAAAAAAATATATTTATATACTACTCAAAACAAAATAAGGGCCACTAAGATTTTTTGCTGTACCATGAAAACAATAAAGACAATTCATACAAAATAAATTAGCGGGTCTTAATCGCGTACAACTAACTTATTTAAGGTATAAATACCTATGTATAAATACCCAATAATTTATTTTGTATGATGTATACAAATCGCGAAAGTTTAAAATCGATTAATAAAGACAATTGTTTAACTTATGTAACTACAAAATAATGTAATTGGTTATAATTTTATAGGCTAACAATTGTTTAAAATAATGATCAGGAATTGTTTTTAAGTCCAAAATAAAAGTTGGCCATATTGAATGAAAAACATGAACAAAAGAAATCACCGAAAAAATACAAAATACTGTTCTTGTCACTTTTGCTTCTTCTTTTTAGCCAGTATGTCCCCTTCTCTTAGCAATACACTCCAGAAGCTTTATGTGCATACTCTGGATCAAATTCCTCATTTTTCATCTGGAATCTCCTCCCAGGCACGTTTTAAAGCGTCAATCAGATGCTGTTGATTGTAGACCCCTTGCTCATTCACTCTAATCCTTTGTTTCAATTAGTCCCACAATTGCTGGATTGGAATTAAATCCGGACTGTTAGCTGGCCATGGTAATTGGCCATGGTCTTGCTTCAGGATGAATCCAGGCCCCACTTACTGTGCAAATGGGATCACTTGAGGCCTGATACATCCTCGATGTATCGTTCAGCCACTCGCCGCGTGATCTCCACACCCTAACACGCCGATCATCATTGAAAAAAAATATTTTGCATTCGTCTGTAAAAAGCACCTTGCCCCACTGATTAATCTCCCAGTTCAAATACTGATGCAAGAATCTTAAACAGTTTGCACGTTGAACCCTGGTCAGAGGAATTAGAACAACTCGTCCTCTTGACATTTGCTGGTCTTCGTGCAATCGATTACGTATAGTTTGATCACTGACACGGATACCCGTTGTCAGCCGTAGGCGGTGTTGTAACTTAAAGCCCGTAACTGTACGATCACGCCGAGCACTTAGTTGGATGTACCGATCCTCGTGCGCCATTGTTACACGAACTCTACCTGAACCGGGTCTCCTGGCAGCTCTGCCGGTCTCTTGGAAGCGATTTCATAAATTTTGGACAGCTCTTCAAGAAAATCCCAACTGCAAACCCACGTAACGATGAGAACGGCCTTCTTGAATCATAGTAATGGCTCTGGTTGCCGTAATTGTATCCATGTGCCTTCATAATGGTGGCATGATTAACGCGAGATGATAAATGAATCAATTAAAATTGAAAAGTAAAACTTTTTTTCTAAAATAACCGAGACAAGTTAAGAAGACAATCGAAGAAAAACTTAAGAATAACATTAAAAATTTTTTTCTTGGCATGATGACCAATACTTTTCAAATTAGGAACACGAACACCAGCATAAAAGAGATCAAACACCAAAGAGTTCGTAATATCAATATAATGCTACTTATCAGTCACTTTCAGTTTACTAAAGTGCACCTAAATGTAAATAAACTAGTGGCCCTTATTTTGTTTTGAGTAGTATATATCAACTCGAGTGAACTATTCGAATTTTGTATACGATTAAAATCGGTTGTGTGCCATCTTTGGTGAAAAATAATTAGTCACCGACAACTGACCCACTCACTCCACGATCATCATAACAAGTTAGACGAGTAAAAAAATATATTAAGACAACCAGTGGATATCGGGCGAGGCATCAAGGGAAGCAACCAGAAAATAATAAGGGACGTATAGGCCGCGCCACACAAGTTGGTGAATGCGAAGTTAGCTACAAATGCGCAATATCTAATCCTAACTGAACCTCACATAAAGCTGCGCGTTGATTGGATATTGCGCAGCTTGTAGCTTATTTAACATCCGCTAACTTGTGTGGCGCGGCCTATAACCAAGGTAGCATCAAGGGAAGTAACCAAGGGTCACCAAGGGGCCCAACTAAGGAAGCATCAAGAATAAAGGAATTGTATCGGTAATACCATCAAGTCTTTTTTTTTTGCCGAGTTGTTAAGTACAATATTAGCATAATAGCATAATCATAAAATTACAATCTTTTTCACGATTCAATCAAGTCAATCAAGAACACTAGACATATTTTTGTTGTAAATTTGACCCAAACAAACAAATAAACTGGTCAAGCTAAATAAAACCGTAAAATATGCGTAAAAAAAATTGAGGTAAAAAGTAGGCTTTCATACAAATGCACCCTTTTACTTAAAGAAGGAATGTTGTTACATCGTTTGATATTTATGTTTATTATTGTCAATTATATGTAAAGCTTTTGTCGATAGCTTTAACTAATTCAGCAAAAAATTGTTTTATTGAAGGAAGTACGAGTTACGTAAACAAAACATACTCTACATTTCTTGGTATATTTTCAAGAAATATAATATTTACTCTCAGCTTACAATTTGATTATAAGTTATTTACTTAATAAGTTATTTACTTAAAAATACTCATTTACCTATTACCTATTAATCATTTTAATTGAACTTTATGATAATAGTTACTTGCAAATGAAAAAAAAGAAAAAGGAAAAAAAAAAGGAAAAAAAAAAAAAAAGGACAAGTCAGAAGTACCCTTAACAGAAGAGCATGCATGAGAAACTTGATGGGAGTGAGTGAAGCAAGTGAGGTATGTCAGGATCGTTGCAAATGGCGTTCCGTAGTCTCTGCCTACCCCTCCGGGAAACAGGCGTGAGTCTATGTAGTAGTAAGTAACCTGGCACTTCTTTTCATGTTGCTGGTTATTTTACTTCCACTTCACACCACACGTGTTTTTGCATCCGCCCCGGCTGGCTAGTCAAAACGGTGTAAACATAATTACGCTGCGGGCCTCTAACAGGTTGCAACCCGCGTGCTAACTCCGCCCCCTCACGCTAGCCATATCCATATTTGCGCCGTTTTGTTGGACGCAATTAAATCGCTAATTAGAATCGATAAAAACCTTTTATTATACTGAATAAGAATTACGGAATCAATATTATCGGCATGATGTATGTAACCAAAATAATGAATATACGCCATTAATATTCAACTCTCAGTAGCGGCCTCTAAAATTCGCGCGGCTCACTGCGGAACTAAAAAATACGCCAAAATTCACTCTGGTGACAAAACTACGTCCATGCCAATATTTCACCCATGCATTGTACTGATCTTTTGATGGCTCCTGGCTGAATTTGAGAGATGGTCAATCTTGCGTCCGTATACGGGACGCAACAAGTCAGTCGGACGCAACATCATCGGTAAAAACCGCCATGTAGGACGCAATATCAACATGGGGATGTAAATATATATATATATATATATGTATACTACACTTTTATCTAACTAAATCAATAAACTATTCAGTAATCAATTACTTAAGTACTGAAAAGAAAAACAAGACAAACATAAAAAAACCTATAAACAAAAAATACACCATGATAATTTTGTACATCTGTTGACTTTTTTTGTCAACAGAAGTACCAAATTATCTTCATATATCAAAATCAGTTATAATAAATTACTAAAAAATAAGTTTTAAGAACATGTCACTAGTGTGTACAAACCTGTATTGTCGCTTCTAGGTACGCTCGATCTTTGTATTTATGGCCAATGCTAATGATTGAACGAATGTTTTAAAGATACCCTCGGTATTCATATTGAGATTGTTGTTGTTGAGTTCATGTTTGGTATGTAAGCTATTTTCTGTATCGCCGCGACACTATTGAAATTGTTAATTAGTTAAGTGATTTTTCTCATGTAAGTGAATTTTATTCTTTATGAGAAATAAATAATCTTAAACCCGAGATTTCCTTCTCTTGTGTTTCTCTTAGTCGTTTCATACGACACCCTCGGCGTAAATGTTTATTTATACTTATTTATAGTTAGTTTTTCAGCTGTAATGATAGCTGTAAGTGGGATTAATAAATATTAAATAAATAAATCATCACCCCCAAATAACATATTTTTATTAGAGAAAGCAAATAATTAAGAAAAAAGCAAAACTCATAGCTTAAGCATTATGATAACTGAGAATGGCATGTCCAAATTAATTTTTTATAAGGATAGGACATAGTCGACATGGATTTTATCAAGCAAAAAACATAAAAATTAACTTAAAATAGATAAATCAGACAAAACCTTGAATAGTGCCCAAAGGTTTGTTATTAACAATAATCACTTTTAGCTCCCAATTGACGGCGATGTGGAGGATTTCCATGACGCCCTCTAAATTTTCTTTTCCTTTCTTTATTTAAAATGTATTTTTTAGTTATTTAAGTATAAAAATTATTGTCTTATTTTATGTGTAAATAGTCATTTAGCTATATTAGTTTTAATTTAGTAGGTACTAGAATAATTTATGTTATTTAAATATGTATATTTGAGCCATGAAGTTTAGTTGCATTATGATTTAAATTTGATGTCTATTAAATGTTATGCTATCTTCACGCTTTATACATATAATAGTAGCCATTAAAAAGATAGCACGTTTTATAATCACTTTATTGAAATTTTCTCATTACATAGTGTAGGTAATACAAATCTATGTGTAAAAAATGTATGTGCGGGATCGGACACTTTTCGATCATACATGTGACACACAGAATATTTAGAGAGAAAAAAATTGTGGCTAGACTAGCCCTTCGATTTTATCTTGGGATCGGCACATTATTAGTCTACTAGTCGAACAAGAACAACCAAGTTTTGGTCTCTGGGTAGATGACATTTAACAAAATTTCTTTCAAATGAAGATTCCCTTATTTTGATGCAGTAGTCGTGACTATGAAAGCAGACAGTTTTTATCAAACCTTCAAAATACTGTCCTTTAAATATTACTGTCTTTGTAAAGAAAGATCAGATTTTTTCTATAGGTTTCATTAATTTCTTTGTAATATGATGGATTCTAACAAGCTTCGTAATTCATTACTGTTGCTGATAGTTTAATTATTAGCAAGTAATTATTTAAACACTCACACTGATATGTTTAGAAGGGAGGAGCCATCTGTCATTACTATAAAAACATTCCGCAGTAAAATGCTTGGAACAAATTCTATGGTGCTTTCTAGGCACCCAATTTTCTCCACGACATACTGCAGCAATCCACTTATTTTATAAATCTTTATTACGTGCACATAGAATCTAAAAAATAACGAAGTAAAAATATACGGTGGATAGACATATATCGATAAGATTTTTTACAACACTTGAAAAGTCGATATAAATATTATACGGCTAAATTCAAAACCATGATAGAACAGGGGCCCAATTCTGCTAATTATATTTGTTCAAAATGCAGTTTCGATATGATGTCAGTGTCATATTTACGTCATCATGGTATTCTCCTAAATTAAGAGACATTGAAATGATATTGCGAATATATTGAGAGTTGAAGAATACATAAACGGTATTCTGCTAAATATATTTTTGTACAAAGGCAAACGTCAAACTGTAAATACACATATTCAAAACACCCATATTTTAAATGTTCGATTTCAAATCGTACGTAACATTATTGATTATGTATCAAAAAATCTCTCACAATCCAACGAATAAATTCATTTACTAACTCATGTACTGGTTAGTATTATAGACTGCCATATTGCACTGCTAGGTAGTATCATCTGTATATATAAAATTAATTCACAATTCCCTGACTAACAGCAATGCACAGCCGAATCTACTGGGCACAAGATGCTAAAAATTGGCATGTACGTTCCTCGAGGACCGTATGCTGCACCCTTACGGTCCAGAGAGACAGCTTCTTAAGAGCTTGTAAATTTGTTACCTATTTTGGTAGGGTTGTCACAATAGGTTAAGACAAATCGCTTGTTCGGTATACGACAGATTCTGGATTGGACAGATTCGTGATTTGGCAGATTCCCAACTCGACAAATTCGTGGATTGGGCAGATTCTTGAACTCGACGGATTCGCTATACGGCAGAAGTACAGCTGTTGTAAATAAAATAGCGAGTGGAACCAAAAAAGGCATGCACCTGAAATTTTTAAAAGCACGGAATAAAAATATACATTTGTTACCAAGGATACGACGTGACGACGTGATTTATTTGACATTCCCAACGATACCACTAATCGTGTTGAATATTTTCTGGTAATATGATCTATTTTACTAATAAACATAGGAATCTCCTTTAGCTCTTATGGCCACTAGTTTTACCACGGGGATAGGTATCTAAAATAAGTTTAAAAAGAAATTGTGTAAGACAAATGAACGTCTACAAAACAAATGACTATAAAATAATCAACCATCGATAGGGCTTACAAAAAACAGGTGCATGCGATTTTCGACCTTATTGACAATTCATGACAGACTTTTATTTGGTATTTTCTTGCTTTCTGACATTGATACGTTATTAAAATTGTAAATTCTGAGTTACGTCAATAAGGTTGAAAATCGCATGCACCTGTTTTTTGTAATCCCTATCGATGGCTGATCACTTTCTGATAGTCATTGGTTTTGTAAACATTAATTGATTTTACACAATTTCACAACTAGAGTTGTTAAGTATTTCGTTGCCAACATTGACAATATTTATTTCAAGATCGAAATATTCGCGAAACTTTTGCTCGAGCAATTCAACAAATGCGACAAAATTATCAGGAGTTATACCTAATTAAAAAACCTAATTGAACGTTACCATTGTTAAAATCTTTATAATGATTTAATTATTTCATCTAGTATTATTCATACACACAGAACAATAAACAACCATTATTAATAATAAAACACCACTTTTTTACATTAAAATATTAAAACTTGCAACGTACAAAACCAACAACGTGCGTCGTAATAACCCTAAGATTGTCAACTGCCTGTGCCTACGTAAACTGGTTCTTTCCACTCTCGCCGCGTACACGACAAGCGGCCAGTGGTCACGCACACATAAGCCGCGTGCTCGTAGTAGTGCAACCGATTCGCGCTGTTGTATGAAGCTGTGTCTCTGTTATTTACTCATGTGCCCTGACTAAGAAGAGATTTCCCGAAACATCTACCAGATCGTAAGGAACTGTTAAAGTGAAATAAAATGTGAGAGCGTACTTGCGTGCATATTACATAAAAAACAAATCATAGGCAACGCTGTAACATCAAATTACCAGCAATAAAGTTAATTATTTAATTAATGGAAATACCTACTCATGTCAGGATATTTGACATTAAATTGAATATATCGAAATTAGAATAGAATGACATTGTGTAGCAGAATACCGATTTTGAGTCAATTCAAAATATAATCTCATTCCATTCAAAATATGATGTCGATGTCATCTAAAATAGCAGAATTGGGCCCCTGTTATAAAAGAAAAAATCACTAAGGTTATATAATTTGATGGCATAATATTGTCTAAATTGTATCTTACACGTCAGTTGACTGTGTTCAATTTGTAAGTACTAGGACTACCTCTATGTATATATATCCAATCTCTTTGTGAAAGACACACTCCACAGAGTACCCACAATATATCGGTTTTCTGTTTTATTATCTTAATATATAAAATCCTTGCGTTACTGACTGACTGACAGACACGCTACAGCCAAAACTATTGGGCGCAGGAAGCTGAAATTTGGCATGTATGTTCCTTGGGGACCGTAAGGGTGCACTAAGAAGGGATTTCCCGAAATTCCCACGGGATCGGCCAAAACGGCTAAATTTAAAAAAAATGCAGGCGTAGCTGCTGGCGTCCTCTAGTGAATACATAAATGGAAAATGGGGTAAGCATGATTGTGGTAACAATAATTAGATCAGAATGAATGTGAACGTGAGTTTATTTCATTGTTTAAATGTACACTTAGGCGTTCTAGGCTTTAGGTGTGTGTGTGTGTGTGTGTGTGTGTAGGCAAGTAGGTGTAAGTTACATAATATTATAGAATTGTTTGTCGTAGATGTTTTCAATGTGTCTCGTTTGGCGACGTCTCGCGGTGCAGATTATCTCGAGTGTCAGGTCACCCGGAAATATATCCCATCGCTGTACGATTTTTGTACACAGGAATAATTTCATATACTGTCAGCGTATACACATACGTAAAGGCTCGTAATAAATTATGTATATACTTTTGGGTCATGAATATTGAAACTAAAGTAAGAATAATGAAATAAACATACCTACTATCCGGTATAATTATACCTCAGAATGTATTTAAAATACAAATTACGTGTTTTGATGTCTATAAAATATATAATGTAATATTATCAATAATAGCACAAGTTCTATCTACTAAATATAATTTATATAAAATTGGAGCCAAGAATAGACTATTATCGTAAAGTATGATAATTTAACAGTCTCACTGGTACAAAAGGTTTAAGATAAAATGAAGTTCGGTGAAGAATTTCACATTTTTATGAAGTAGGTAACTTGAGTGAACAGATGCCGGGATTATTAAAGTAGTCATCTCGACGTTACACCAAGTGTTACGGGCTTAAATTTAGTTTCAGGATGAGTAGCGTAAAACTTTGTTTCGACTATGCTGTATTTCAGCACTGTTGTAAGCTCCATGAGTAAATGTACTTACATGATATATGTATGTTTATCAAGGAAGACAATGTAAAGTTAATGGTATTAATGACAAAAACTTAAATGGCTGTAAAAGTGTGTAACACCCCCTCCCACCTCCTCTTACATAACCACAGTTAGATTGTAGTGTGAAATTAGGACTTAAGTAGTAACAATATGTCTTGTCATCGTACAAAAATTCTTCTTTTCCTGTACATTGTGTTCATTATTATTAAAAAGGTTGTGTGCTTACATACCAAAGACTAAAATCTACAACTTGTTCTACTACTAGGGACCTACTTATGTATATTTTACATAAGATGATGAATGACAATACAAGAATGAGAATTTATATCTTTGGCAGCCAATTCCATGGCTAGATAGAATATTTGAATCGGCCGTAAGTCAGTGAGCACGTTCCAGTTTCTTCCACAATGAAATAAACAACAAAACAGTAGGCCCAAGGACTGCCGACCAAAATCAAATAATAAACACCATCGCCCAAATCAAATCGAAAAATCGCATCAATACGTAATTTAAACGTGCTTAGAATATTCGATTATGATCAGAATAAATCAATGACGATTGATTGAATACGTTATCATACAAATATTAGATCATCTTCTTTCAAAATATTCGCACTTAATTTTTTATATAATTACGGCTCCCGCACTAAGCTTAGTGCCTGTCTGGAGGAGAGCTCAACAAACATTCAACCGACGGAGACAAAGTATATTAAGACTCGAAACAACGTCTCAGGTAAGTACTAAAATGCAAGTTTATAACGCAATGAAGACAGTACACTTCATCTTAGTGTCTACCGTCATCAGTCTATTTAAAATTCATGCAGAATATAGGTGCTAACCAATGATTTGAATTCAAAACTTCATTGAGACTCACACGTTCCTGGCAAAGTTGCTAAGTAGGTTCATAGAGAGTTATACGGGCTCGCTGTGTGGAAACTTACTAACTTGCTTTATATGTTGGCACTTGTCTCAATGAAATGGTTCATCCTCACATATTCAGTTAAGGATTATTGTCCCCACCAACTAAACCGTCAAGACTTTCAGACTAATTATGATTACGCCTCCAAATTGCCGACTATATAACATACGTGTGATACGCCTGTGTTCAATGTAGGTGTCAAACTTCAGTCATTAATTGGCTTTGAATTTTGAACTAGACCGTCGGCCCACTTACCCAAAGGAGCTACTACAGTCTCCTCTTATTGAAACAAAGAAATCTTAATACGCAATCACCTCACGTCAAAAATCAAGCTATCACAACAAACGAAAAACATCATAAGTATATTGGGAACCGAGTAAGTCCCAGAAGCTTATAGTTTAGTCTACAGATACGAAAAATTATTATAATTTGAATGAATTAGTGAATATAGTCGCTTTCACCAGACAATTTACTTTTAGGGCAATTGATTTGCAATTATTTTTATGTCGTAATGGCTTAATAATGGTCGATAACCTGGCTTTGATAGTTCTGGAAATCAACTTGTTGTGACGATGCTGAGAGCCCGTTCCCAATTTGACGGACCGGCTGTTTTCTCGGTAACTAAAGTGACGGACGGGACGTGACGAAGCAGACGGATAATACCTGTGGCAGTACATTTTATATGACATTTAGATGAACTGAGAAAAGAACCGACTCTCGTAGTAGGAACGGGCTGTGCCTAGACCAACTCAGACAGTCTGAGTTAATTCTAAAAGCGTTACTTCTAGAAAACAGCGGCGAAGCTATTGAATAAAATAATTATAAACAATGTTTTTTTCGGGATTTTAGCCGTTACTCATTTTGATTCATTTCAATAATATTTTTATTATTGACTAGATGGTTACACCTGCGTTATGTAAGGCTACTGCTCCGCTCCCGTGGCTCATAGCGTGATGTTATATAGCCTATAGCCTTCCTCGATAAATGGGCTATCTAAGACTGAAAGAATTTTTCAAATCGGACCGGTTCTTGAGATTAGCGCGTTCAACCAAGCAAACAAACAAACATATTATACAACGTGTAACGGAAATAACGCACATCCTCAGACACCCCAATTAGAATACCTTGTTACAATCATAATGCATGCATTGAAATATCTTTTTTATTTGCGTAAATAATGTTTTTTAAAGAAAGTATTAACTCAATGAAAAGTGAAAATGGTGGTCACTGTAAATCTGCGCACGCACACAAACGAAACGGTTGCTATGGTAAACAAACAACAGCGATCTACGATATGATGTAACAAAATGTTTGAAATTCAGTCTGCAAACCACACTCTGATAGAATGGGGTTAACAGAAATTATGTTTGAATAATTTGTCAGCCACTGTTGATATTACCAAAGATATTATGAGTATTTCTTTCCATCACACTTTTAGGCTATGGAGTGGCTAGTCGAATTATTTATTGTTTGTTATTAACATGCACGATCTATTGTTTCTTAACATCGTAAGTGACTATTGTGACTATTTTAACTTAATCATACCTAGATAGCATTATTGATCGGTAAAGTAAAATAATATCAATTAGAGAAATAAACAACAACGGCGTGTTTAAAGTTGTGTTGTGAATCTAAATAGTTACAATAATAGAATAATCAAATAACTTACAGGCTTAAATCACATTTCTTTAGTCCACTTAACACTTCACTGTTTCCTCACAAATCACATCTTTTCACTGTTTCAAAAGCAGCTAGTATCTTAATTAACTATTCGGCACTTGTTCTCTCGTCACTAGTGATTTAATATTTCTCCATAATGAGATAGTCCAGGGGTGTCAAGTCAACATCAAGATGATGTCGAACATACCACACCGGCACCGTTTTGTTGATAATTATTAAATTATATACATTTTGTAAACAAGTGAACTTTTAAAAAAGTTTCAAAGTTCACAGCTCACATATACATATCACAACATGTCTAAGCGCATCGCCAGCTGCACTTGTCATGCGCCAGCGCGAGCTAGACATTATGTCTCGCTCTTTCCCGTTGTTTATTACTTACGTTAGTGAAAGATAAATGACATTTTGGTGGTCAATTGTGTACTATTGTCTTTTGCCGTCTATTGTGTTGTATTATTGTGTGCGTTCGTGTAAGTCAACGTGGAACCATTTTACAAATGCATTTAAAAAGAAGCCGTTCTGATTTGATTTAAGGTTTATTTTCGAACAGCTCAATTTTTTTAAGAAATGAGTGACTACAATTTACCTTATTTTAATTATTTTAGGCCTAAAAAAACAATATTAAAAATGACGGAAATAGATTCAGTAGCCGATTCCGAACAAAGTAATTTCAGGATTTAAACATGTTACACGTTGTAACATGTTAAAACTGAAACATGCAGTCGCGATTTGTCCCTATTCACCCCATATTACGGAATCGGACACATTCCATCAAAAAAATTTGCATTTTTAATGGGAAAAATCTTATCTCCGAATTGTGAGAATTTTGGGGTGTTAGATGATGTATATCATGTGTTGATGGAATGTGTTCGGTGGCAAGATGAAAGAAACGATTTTTTTTATAAAATTAGGCTTGAATATGACACAAATGGGTGTGTTTGTTAATATTTTGTCAAATCCTAATAGTGAGGAAGCATGTGTCTTGTTCAGGCTCCTAGATTCTCAATTAGCTATAAGAGAGTAGTAATGGTTATTTTGTTATAATCGGACTCACATGTACGTTGTCGTACAGAAGTCCTTATGTACTAAATGGTAATTCTAAAAGACTAATTGGTATTTTATTGTATATACGAATACCTAGGCCCTATGAAAGAATTATTAACTTTATGTAAACGATGATAAGGGGCATATAACTTATGCCTGTTTCGAGTATTTTAATTATGTATATCCCTTTTTATGGTAAATATACCTATATTTTGCCTAATGTACAATATATTAGCAAATAAAAATTGCGAGGCTACTGTAAGAATCCCTATAGACTTAAAGCGTTCCCTAAGAGTATCTTTTGCACCTAACATGTATATTGCTCGTACCGCTTGTTTCTGCAGAACAAAGATATTCTGAATATCTGCAGCTTTGCCCCATAACAAAATGCCGTAGGACATAACACTGTGAAAACAGCTAAAATATACTAAACGAGCCGTGTCGATGTCAGTAAGTTGCCTAACTTTTCTGACGGCATACGCAGCAGCGCTGACCTTTCCTGCAAGACATGCTATATGTGCACCCCACTGTAACTTATTATCTAATGTAATACCTAGGAACACTGTAGAGTCTACTGTGTCAAGTTCCTCCCTATCTAGCATAATATTAGGTCCCAGTTGTCTAACGTTAGGTAAAGCAAATTTAACGCATTAGATTTCCTAGAATTAAGTACTAGGTTGCTTGCTGTAAACCATTGTTTAACTTGTAATAGTGCATTATATACATCATGTAATTGATTTCTATACCTATCTACTTTAAAAATAAGCTGTCGTAAATACATATCTAATTTATAAATTTATAAGGATAATTATCACAACTACTCACGAATTAACCAGTACGTAGGTACTATATTCATATGAATAATTTATATAGGTGGGTTGATGGAATTGTTATTTCTATTGTCTCCTTTGAATGGTAACTACGGCAACCGACATTGTGAAGCTCATCACACCCTTGAACGCACCTTATATTATAAAAATGTATTGAAATAAAAATTGGTTCAGTAATCAGTCGGGACCCATTGTCCTTCCGTTGACAGCATAGAACCTTTTTTAGGAGGTTTGGTAGCTTCACCACTTACGGAAACACGTCACTTAGTTATTGCTAATTATTTTTTTATTTTGATGCCGTGGTTGCTCCAGCATTCACCTTTGTGCTCTATGCCGCTAAAATTAAATAAAGTTTTCTGGCAAAGTGATATATTTTCTTTTTTCGATCATATAAGGCCAGTTATTAAATAATTTTTGTATTCTTTTGACAGTGATAGGTTTGCTGTGTGAAACATTAATTATGACGTTTTGTAAATAAAAAGACAGGGTACAAAAGAAATACGATGTAAACATAGGTATACAAATTACATTATTTTTTCCCTTGTTACGTCTAATTGCTCGAAACATGCATGTATAATTACTTGTACGTTTTTCCTTCTTCCAAGTATGTATTGTAATAGAAAAAGTAATTTGTTTGCTAAATAATATATTTTGGTAATTCGTTTATCAGGAAATATAATTTGATTACGGGGATGAGAGTACAAAATTCTCTTACTTGAAATTGTGCTACTGAGGTATATATAAAGAGACCAAAATTTAAGGGGTACTTTCAGTTTATGCCACAGAGGATTCTCGTAAGTCTCCTTGAAAGCTGGGCCTTTCTAAAACTTGGATCGATGGGAAAACTACTACTACTACCTGCAACAGATTTTATAGTGGCAATATTTCTACAAGGAGGATGAATGATAGAATTCTTTCATAGGTTAATAAACGTAGATGAAGCGCGTGAGGTTTGTTAGGATAAAAGCAAGTGACGTTCTGTTGTCTCGGCCTACCCCGACGGGAAAAAGGCGTGAGCGTTTGGATATATGTTCCAATGCTTACGATAACGGTGATACTTCCCTTTTCCATATTGCCATGTTCTTTCATCATATCATGATATAATATTGTTTTTCAGATATGCAGGTTTCCTCTTGACGTTTTACTTCTCCGTTTACCAAGTCAGTTGTGCGCGTTTGGGTTTTTACCCGAGACGTTATTTTTTTATTTTACTTGTCTATACTAAAATAATAAGCTGAAGAGTTTGTTTGCGTGTTTGTTTGGTTGTAGGCCCATAAATCAGAAATTACTCGTACAATTTTGTCTGCACATTTGTCGCCGCTTGACACTGCGCCGAGTGTTGTGGGTTCGATTCCCACACGAGAGAACACTTTGTGTGGTTCATAAATTGTTGTTTCGAGTCTGGGTGTTCATTGTGTCCGTTAGTTGTATGTTTGTAAAGTCCCCCGCGACACAAGAATTAGTCCTAATGCGAAAAATGCTTTTTAAAAAAAGAAAAAAAGGAGAAAAAAATTTAATAATTATTTTTGTTTTGGATAGCTTATTTATCAAGAAAGGCTATAGGTTATATAACATCACGCTATGAGCCACGGGTACGCGGAGCAGTAGTCTTAAATGACGCGGATGTAAGCACGGGCTCATGTTGTACATACATACCCACTCCAATAGTTGATATGTAAATTCTGCATTCTTTTAAAATACATTTCCAATGGTACAAGCTTCATTGATTTATATTTAACTTAATATCAGAATTGGCTACGCAGCGCATCAGTTATTGAGTAATTAACGTCCAATCAAGTGTTTAACATTTCACAAATATTAATACGTAGAATATTTTATCAGCTGAATAAATCAGATTTAAAGTATATTAAAGTTGAAAATCTAATCTTAACCTCATGATATGGTATTGGACTAGAGAGTCAGTAGGTACCTCTGAATAAACTGACACTAGTCTAATCCATGGAATATAACTGTCGCTTAGAGTTGCGGAGGTCAGACTGGCAGTCGCTCTGTGGGAAAACTAATATTCAGTCAAATCCGGCTAAACTAGTAAGTGAACTCTGGATTGAAACTCGGATAATGCTAGTAGGACGATGACTTACGCATTTTTATGTCATAATGATAAGAAAATACATTTAGATATTATTCTGGGATAGTGAAAACAGCGTGGCATTTACTTTCAAATTCAGCAACTTACAAGCATTTAAATATTGCTCATGAAACGAAGAGGGCTAGTCTAGCATGTGACCGCTACTAATTAAATCGGTGGTTGCCCTGTACAAATAATTATTTTACGGTAAAGGGATTTTTGTCGTGGTGGAAATTCAAGTTGCGGCCTCATCCACCGATCTCTTGAGGCTGGCAGAGTTGTTTAGAGAAATAAACGATTTTAAAATTTTGTGATCTGTATGCATTATAAAAAGTCATTGAGACGACGCTTAATGAACTTGTATAGTGTGTGTGGAAAATTATACTAACAGGCCCTCGTGCCTATGTATCAAAATTACTATGGTTTCCGTTGACGTTCGGTAGTGGCGAGGTGACGCGAATCGCAGTTAGTGTAGTTTACCGCGACTCCGCCGTGTTGGTTCTGCCTGCTGGCGGCATTTCAAGCTCTTCCACTGAGCGCATTTGAACCAACCAACTCGATCAATTCATGGCGCTCCTGTGGTCTGGTAGAGTACTCCGCCAGGATCAGTGCCTAGTCTTCGACAACATTGCGGTAGTTGTCACATTGATAACAGCCGCCATCTCCTACCGGCCAGTGTGCAAGATCCCGCGAAAACTATGGGAGGTGAGGACGCCCTGTCACCTCGCCAATCACTCCCTCAATGGTACTTACCGCCAGGATGGTGACATGCTTTGAGGTGGGATGCATAAGTCTTTCTTGCCACTTCGCCAGTAGGAGTTGGTGGAGCTCGGCCTGTTGCGTTAGGAGCCCGAAGCGAGAAATGGATTGGAACATACAATAATTTCCACTAGTAACGCCATAAGCTTGTTAGGTCCGGTGTATATGTTTTACTCATTATTTCATAGATTCACTTAGAACTAGTAGAGGAAAAAAATAGTAATCTTTCAATATTTTGATAGCAGGCACGCAGTGAAAGACGACGACGGTAGGGCCACTAGGTATATATTTTATTTTTCAGTAGGTCTAAATATTGCTTACTTGTACTAGAGATCACATATTATAATAATACTGAGTATAATATGTCACCGGTATTTTACTATAATTTTAACGTCAACGTGGCATAATTACAAAGGACATTTTTATCGATTATAACCTCATTTGTGGTCAATACCAATACGAGTAGAGTGCCGTGCACTTAGTGCTGATCACCAAATTGAGATACCTATAGCTATTTTATTTTTGTAAAATTATTTAGGTATTAAACGTTCTTGCTTCTAGGCGTGTGGTGAAGGATTAAGAATACGAAATGTCACCACCCCATATCATCCCATGGGAGTCGTAAGAGCCGACATAGGGAGCATATTATGCAGAGAACAACACTGCAAGAGAAGGAAAACTTGATACAAACCGTATACCAACCCGTTTGGCCAGCGTGGTATAGTAGGCCAATTCCTCCTTTCGAAGGAGAGGCCTAGTCCAGCAGTGGACTGTTAACGGCTGATAATGATGATGACTTCTAGGCTTCCGAAGTCGTCAGTGTTATAGATTTTAATTTAACTAATTTGATTTTCCACTAATATGATTCTCCCGAACAAGCCGGTTTTCCGTAAAGGCTATAGTACCATAGACCACATACATACGCTGCGGCAGGTTATACAGAAGTCCGAGGAGTATAACCAGCCCCTATGCTTGGCGTTTGTGGACTATGAGAAAGCCTTCAATTCGATCGAAACCTGGGCGGTGCTACAGTCTCTCCAACGGTGCCGGATTTACTACCGATATATCGAAGTGCTGAAGTGTTTGTATGAAAATGCCACTATGTCAGTCCGCCTCCAGAACCAGAGTTTGAAACCTATTCAACTCCAGCGAGGGGTGAGACAGGGGGATGTCATATCCCCGAAACTGTTTACCACTGCTAGGTAGGTCCAACTTCGAGAAGGAGGTCAATCGTCGAATCCAACTCGGTTGGGCAGCGTTCGGGAAGCTACGACATATCTTCTCGTCCGATATCCCGCAGTGTCTCAAGAAGAAAGTCTTTGACCAGTGTGTGTTGCCAGTGATGACTTACGGATGAGAGACGTGGTCGCTCACTATGGGCCTTATCGGAAGGCTCAAGGTCACTCAGAGGGCGATGGAGAGAGCTATGCTTGGAGTATCCCTGCGAGATCGAAACAGAAATGAGGAGATCCGCAGTAGAACCAAAGTCGCCGACATAGCTCTCCGGATAGCCAAGCTGAAGTGGCAGTGGGCAGGGCACATAGCTCGAAGAACCGATGGCCGTTGGGGCAGAAAGATTCTGGAGTGGCGACCACGTACCGGACGACGCAGCAGAGGTAGGCCCCCCGCAAGGTGGACCGACGATCTCGTCAAGATCGCGGGAGGCGGTTGGATGCGGGCGGCTCAAGACCGGTCTGTGTGGAGAACCTTGGGGAAGGCCTATGTCCAGCAGTGGACGTCGTTTGGCTGATATGATGAATTTGATTTTTAACACAATGTTTACGATGTAATTTTGCTGCAACCGATTTTATATAGTGCATTTTATAGTTCAATTTTTCTGGCATTTTGTTTGCTTTACAGCGGTAATAGTTACGCAGAAACTGAAGTGGTGTATAATGGATAGGCCTAGCCGAAGTTATATTCTCATTGGTCTTCTCTTGTCCTTTTCTTTGACTTTGATATAAATCTAATGCCTCCCTGTAGGAACAGTTCTTATCAGACATAACTCTTTTGATTTCCTTTTCTTTTAGAAAAATTGGACACTTTTTATTTAATGCCATGTGCGAACCCTTACAGTTTACACACTTGAATATAGATGTTTCACAATTAGCATGGCTATCCCCACACTTTGGACATATAATTTTCTTAGAAGGGCCGTACCAGATGTCCATACCGCCAGCAGCCAGAACATTGAGACACAGGAAAAGTGTAAGACTCAACTTGAAATCTGCATCCAAAACCATATACATATGATGGTAATGTAGAATTTTTAAAACATAATCGGATTGTTTCTGAGTTAACCCATTTACCATCCTTTTCCTGTCTTTTAAGACGCTTTACCGTGATTATTTCAAAATCACATTAGAAATTTTCTAAAATTTCTTTTTCTTCCATGTCAAGATCCACATGCCGCAGAATTCCATAACATACTGATGACTCACCTACTAAAGAAACTTTGTATTTCATGTCACTTAGGAATTTTTCACAATTCAGCATCTTTAGAGCACTTTCTTTATTATCAAAATATATTAGCACCCTGTAAGGATTCTTGTAGACAATTTTTGTCATATCCTTAATATTTTGAGCTTTCAATTGCTTAGCCATTCCAAATTGTTTAGGGAGTATGTCACTGGCAGTAACACACACAATATCCTGTTTTATGTCATCAGGTATTTTTTAATATGTTTTCGCAAAACGTTTGTTTCTTTTAACTGCAATGAAGCCATCATCGCCTATAACTATTTCATCATCATCTTCCTGCCAACCTCTCTTTTTTCTAGTAATACTTGTTGCTCTCTTGTTGTAGTTAAGTTATCTTGTGCCTTGCACTCCATTACAGACTCTTCTTCTATCATCGCGCTTCCACTGGAGTCGCAATTAACTCTACATGTTCACTCATCAAATTAACATTAATAGTAAGATTGAATAAGTTTTTACACTATACAGTAGTTTTATCGCGTCGAAATATAAAATAAAATATTAACAAAATAAAATTTTGTTAAATTTCCCGCGTCGAGCATAGACAATGAACTTACTACATTTACATAGTTGTTCCACTAATTTTATTAAAATTCTGCTGCACTGTAAGATGAAGATAACTCGTGATCATGAGCTGTAAACTAATGTTTTTTGTAATTTTGTGTATTCATATACAGTCACTTCTGTAACATACATTTCGACCATAGTTCTGAACATGGTCGCGAGTTGCCTACATTATCCGCTTGCTTGCTCCGCGCCGCAACCCACGCTGGCCCCTCTGCCCGGCCACTTGTAAGCGATAACGATCAAACGCCCGCGCGTTTTTATCGCCTCGGGCGCGCGGGTCGGGTTCCACACAATCGGTCCTTGTGACTCAATTTGTTTTGAAAGGTTGTCAAGTGTTATATTATTTATGTTTGTTATGAAACTTACTATACAATGTTATCTTTGTTTATTTAGATTACGACTCTGGTGTCGAGAGATGCTCGTTTGAAATTGAGATAGCGCGTTTTAGAGCTCGCTTTGTATTTATAAGTTCATACCTCAAATATTAAAGCGGTGACATATCGTTTTTAATATTTAATTACGTTACTTCTATAATAGATAATAAGATAAAAATTAAAAAGTACACTTGTTTATACATATTTATATATTACAGGCCTCTGATTCCAAACCATTATCTGGCGCCGCGCGGCGTAATTTATGTTAAATTTGATAAGGCCATATAATGCACAAATAACATTTTTAAACATACAAATAAATAAACACTAAATAAGTAGTCTCATATTCTTTTAAAACAAAAAGAAATCGTACGGATAGCATTCACCACTTCTGAGTAATATGAACATTTCTGAAACAGTTCCCATGCTCTCAGTAAAATCACTGTTGCGCGCCAAAATCTACTTAAGGTCTCGAAAAAAGTCAAATCTTATATTTCATGCTGGAATTATTATATATACGTGTTAGTTATTTACATACCTTGATAAACACAATAGATCTTAAAGAATAAAACTAAATTTAACAGAAGAAACAGCACAAATACACTCACACATTCCGCACATTCCGCACCGACTCAACACTCAATGACAACATTGACAACGAACGTTTTTTTTTTTAATTTCTCTATGGAGTCGAAACTCGACTGGGATTAGTATGACGGGAAATTTTACGTAGAAACAAGATACATAATACAAACTAAGCCCTAGAGCGACAGAGACGAGTATATTTCACTCTTTCGACCGCGGGAGCCATGTCATATACAGTATGACACGGGCAAAGTAGACTGAGATGCGATGTCATATGCCATATAACACGGGCCATTTAGTGTTTGAATTTTGTTATATGCCATATAACACGGGCAAGCAAGCGGTTATAAGACGTAAGTGGATGCTCCTGTTACACAATATTCACATTGGAAGGCTAATTTAGGCACTTAATTTAGTAACTGCATTAATTGCTTAGTATTATGTCTGTAACTATTTACTATTTACAAGTAATTAGGTACAATGTGAAATAGTTGCAGCTCCTTACAAAAATAAAACCGATTCAAAAGAGTGGCCACTAGTTTTATTGCCCGTTCTTTCTCGTGGTTTCAACTATTGCTTTGCGAATGAGGCAGTAAATGTAAATGTAATTAAGTAATTCGATTTTAAAATTTACGTGCATAAGCGTCATCTTAAGACCTAGATGAAAAAACGATTTTGACTTTGAGTTTACATTCATTCAAAACCTTATGCTGAATACATACCTACCTGAACTGATAAATTGTTTTAAGAAATCCTTAATTCTTTCGAAATACCTAATTAACACATGCGATATGTATTTAAAAAATACGATATAAATAATATTTTAAAAACCTTTGCCAACATTTTACTTCACGGTTTTGTAGGCATTGTCAAAATTCACCAACTGCCAAATTCTATCAAGCTAATCCGCGGAATGATGGATTAAATGGATTAAAATCTAATTAAATCGTCATCAACGATTTCATATTCAATGACATTACAGATGATCAAACAACGCTGTTACATATTATCCTATGTATCCGATACATTGATTGATATTTAGCCGCAACGTATACGCGATTAAGCGTATCAATAAGCGATAAATGACAAAAGGCTGTGCTCGACCACTTCACGGCTCGGTCACGACCTGCAGTGGCGGGCGGGAGTGCTAGCGACTTGATTTGACTCGATTTCCATGGCGTGCTTTCCTTCGCCGCGAGCGCATGCTGGGACCGATGTCACATCAGTGTAAACGCGCCATGTATATCGAAATCGCTGCCGCTGCCCGCCACTGTACATAGATAGTGACCAGGCTATTTCCAAACGCACCACACTAGATAAATACTCGTCAACGTTTAATGGGTCCGCTCGCATCTATTTCATTTTGTAGTCATTACGGGAAACGCTTATTGATTATTGGACTGGTCGGGTAGCGTTCTAAAACATCCCGAGATAGCCTCTCATTGCTGTGATGTGATGCGTAGCTTCATACTACTTATTTATTGATGTAATGCATGTCTGTAAATACTTCATACAACCTCGCTTAACTTTTGAAAAGCATTTAGGTCCTCATGACATATAACTTTTTCGTGTTTTCCTGGGCAAAAACCTGACCGCAGGGTTCAAACCAAGCCCTCTGAAACCACCGCCGCTAGAAAGCGCTCCCAATTTGATATCTCAGAACAAAATTATCAAAATGCTATCGTGGACGCTAATTAAACCTGCTACACTTCGGATTGAAGTTGCACGCACGTCCGTTCGCCAAACCAAATGTCTACCGCCGTTTTATTAAACTTCAGCTTATAACATTTTTGATAAATAAAAGATACTGATAGGCGCGAATTGTCAAATTTCATGGTCTCGATTTTAAGATAGGTACAATGTATGTTTGAGAGTCTAGACATATTGATGTGCTAGAATAAGCAATGATTATTTTTATTTGGTTCAGTTACCGACCTTGATGATAATCCTATTTTAAAACAAATTAATCTCCTTTAAGCAAAATTTAGTTTCAATCCTTGTTTTGTTACAATATACCTAATGTTGCACCGTTGTTTCAGTGGCGTCAATAAGAACTATTAGCACATAGTTTAATCCCAGGTAAGCTACTCGGGTAATGTAAGATTATTTTCTGAAAATACATACTCTCAGGTAGGTCGAACGTTCAACGATGCTCGAACTAACACTCACCAGGCGAAATATGCATTTTCAGTACCTATCCCCTTTTACAGATATATAGGCGCGCCTTCATATTAGATTCTTCATATTAACTTCTGTTAAACCTCTAAAAATTCTCTATTACATTTCCTTCAAACGTTTGTCACATAATGGTCCTCTGTCGCCAACTATAATGAAGTCGTTTTTCCACGACATTTCTTCACTACCTGATTGGCATAGCAAATAGCAAAAATATCGTTTATGCAGAGTTATTAAAGCCACCCCAACAATTATCTGCGAATGTGTGAGTAACCAGCCGCGGCTAGTGTATTCATAACACATACGCGCGCACCAAAAGTAGAATTAATTACCTGTACCAAGTCAATGTGAAAGAATTGTAGTTTACACGGTAGGCAAACTCTACTACATACTCTACTACATACCCGTCACGTTTACAAAGGCCCAAATGAGATTTTCGAAGGTCCTCGGTTCATTTATTGAAAATGTAAACGAGGGAAGGACATTTATTACACATGACAGGTATTTGACAAGCACCCTCCCAAATAAAATAGATATTTCAGATTGTGTTACCGAATTTGTTTCACGTTTTTATTTTATAACTCCAACTTTTTTATGCTGACATGTTATTTAAACCAACGCTATTTTTCTTCCTAAACATTAGCGGCTGGAAGTGCTGAACTTTTATAAATACTCACAAACGAGGCTTGGATTTTTGTTTGCCTTCCACGACTGTCGCAGAATCTTTTAAAAGCATAATTATGTAGCCGTTTACTCTACAGAGAAGAGTGCGGCCTATTGATCTGTTGACATCTTGACACTCTTTACTCAATCACTGTCGCATAATAATTATACCTACATTATCTTCCGATCGCTAAGCGTCACTTATTAAATTTGAAAGCGCTTTGTTCCTCGGCTAAATTGGAAAACTCTTTAATGTTCTTCAATTTAAATTTTAAAACCAACCTCGTGAAACCTCGAATAATTTTGCAATTAATTTATCCGTCACTTATTGTAGCTGTGTTTAAACTGCGTTGTCGGCGTTTGTGTATCGTGACTAATACAATAAGGCCATAAAACTAAAGCAATAAGGCCATTTATTCACGGGCATTTAAGCAGAGGCCTGTATCATCCCTTATATTTGATCAACTATGTTTAAGTTCTTAGAAAAGAAGGACCAAGTTTTCGTTTTCGCCAGGCTACTTCAAAGTTTCAGACTCCAAACTGTCACTTTTTCCCTAACAGAAAACTCATTAGCACGTTGTCTGGCCCGAACAACTAATAATTAATTTGCTTTAATATCGACAGAACAGCGCTATATTCAAATATAAATATTTGAATAACATTAGAAGGATTTAATTAAGTTCCTCACAAATAATCCAGATTGAAATGCTAATAGACCAAATTGAAAAAAAGATACGAATTCTCTTAGAATCTACGATCAGACTGTTCATACTGTGAAATATTAATACTGTACTTCGTTTCTCGTTTTAAATTGGTGTAATAGCTAAGTGCTATTTTATCTGCCACTTCTGTAAGTACTTGAAGCGAAAATAATAAAATACTTTTTACCAACATTTATATGTTGGTAAAAAGTATTTTTACCAACATTTATATCGGAGTTATAACGACGTGGCTACACTTTTATACAAATAAATGTAATATTCTAGTGTTTCTTTACGAATAATGCTTATGGGGTTTATAGGTAATTCTAGGAGTTCGTGCTTCCTTTCGATCGTATTGCCCTACAATAAAAAAAGGAACCTCGCAAGAAAAGAGCCTGAAAGATTGTACAGTTTACTTTTCTTTGATTCAGGTTTGACTATATGGCCTACGCCATACTTGACGGAAATTCCGTCGCGGAACTTCCGTTACGGTAAATCCGTTATTAAACGTCGCAGCAACATTGCATATTCCGTGGCAGAGTTATCAGTCGATTGCCGACGCTTATACAGTGTGGTCGTTCGTAATGGATCCGATAGACGTGATAGCTATTTATGAAGCTTTATAACAAGAAAGAAGAAGAAACCGTAAATATTGGGTTCACCCATAAATAGTCTTCGATTAACAAGTAGGCATTTTCACACCTTGTATATGCAATTTAGAGAGTATCCAGCTAAAATATTCAAATATATATTAAAAATTGATAAATGCAAAATTATCGAATGATAATACAATCATTTGATGTTTTGCTGAATTTAAAAAAGGACTGCATAACCTTTTCTCTAGTGTCCGAAAGGCAAGCTCTAGTTTGTACTTCTACAATAAATCGTTCGGTGTCAAACGTACTGTGCCAGCGCCGTCGCTGCGAGTCTTCCACCGAATGTGGCGCGATGCATATAAACACCTACAATGGTGTGCCTACTATTGGTCATTTATATACAGTAACTTGTATAGGCGTTCCGCCGTGGAAGTTCCACGACGGAATTTCCGTCAAGTGTGGCGTAGGCCTAAGAGTGACAAGTAGTCACTCTTATAGTCAAACCACGAAGACCACAGTCGAAGCACGAATACATATCTCGTTTACCAAGTACCTCTGTGCCTGTCTTATTAAAATACTTCTACAATCTTCTGTCAATCTACAATATTTTTGGCACTGCGCGCTATAGATACGATCTATGAACGAAACAGCACATGTTACATTTCAATGCTATGTGTTAAATCTGACTGATAATATACTGTTTCTAAATACATATGTAAATCATCATCAACATCTTCAGCTTTATCCTGGTTGTGATTAAGAACCTTCAATTTGGAGACCAAGTTACGCTTTTCTAGTCTACCGAGATTTGACCAATACTGAATGAAGAATGACTGCAGTCATACCTCAGCAAACAAAAATTCTTCGGCTTAATCCAGTGTCAGGATACTCGAGCGTACTTACGACTGTCAACCTCCTTTATGATTTCTCTTTGACGAGATGGCATATGGGCGGAGTACAGGTCGCCATCGCAGTGGTGACACTGTGTGGTCTCCTCACGTCCGATCCGACTCAGATACTCACCGAAGCAACCATGCCCGGTAAGTATCTGAGTCAGCCGGAAAGTAGTGCACTCTTTTGTCTCGAGCCAGGCGTCAAAATCGGCAAAATCGCACCGACGATGCGTTGGCGCGTGCAACGCGGTAGATGCAGCCGCACGCGCCACTCCTCATACGCGCTTCGGTGCGCATTTTGCCGGTACTCTTCAAGCGTTTCACTCGGCGCCTCCCCGCCTAGCCGACGAAGGCGAACCTCGTCATAAAGATGGGCATTTCCCCACGCCAGGAGATCCCACGGTGGGAGGCGCGCAATGAGCGTCGCCGCCTCATGGGATATCGTCCTGTAGCCTTGTGCAACCCGAATGGCCACCAACCGCTGCAGACTGGCTAGGATAGCCCTGCAGCGAGAGGCGCGCGTGAGACGATGACGCCACACGGGCGCCTCTAGAGAACCATGGACCGCACGACGCCACAGTAGAGGCGGCGAACTTCCTCGCACACCACGAACCCGAGGGGCCAAGCGCTCGAAGTGGTCTTCGAACGCCCAGCGAGAGTCCAAAGAGAAGCCAAGGTACTTAATAGTACGCTCCACCCGGACTTGTGTTCACTTGTGACTTGTGCACAAATCGAAACCACCAAGCTGTGTGGTGATCGGCCCCGAGGAAGGGCATGGAACCATAGTTCCTCAGATTTGTGAGGCGCCACTCGAAGGCCCAGCTGGCTGATCGCCGAGACGACCAGTCCCACGCCAAGATTGGCGAGAGCCACGTCACTGCGGAAGCCGGTTGTACCCCGCGCCAGCACCAACGTGTCGTCCGCATAGCAGACGACGCTGACATTAGAGGGGAGACCGTTACGCAGGACCGCATCGAACGTGATGTTCCACAGGAGGGGTCCTAACACGGACCCCTGTGGAACTCCGTTTGAGAGTTCCCTCGTGAGCAGAGCTCCGTTCCGACCTTTTATCCTGATGGACCTCCCATTTAGGTACGACCCGATAATATCACGCAGATAGGAGGGCACGTTATGAAAAATCAGCGCCCTCCTAATTGACTGGCAGGGGAGGGAGTTAAAGGCATTGGCAATGTCAAGACTGACCGTCAACGCAGCGCCTTCCTCCCTGAGCACCGGCTCCGACAGGGAGCGGACGCCACGGACTGCGTTTATAGTCGAACGCCCCTGCCGGAAGCCGAACTGGCACTCAGGCAAATCGGGGCCCACATTCGACAGGTGGTCCTGGAGGCGGGCAGAAATAATGCGCTCGAGGAGCTTGCCCACCTCTTCCAGCAGACAAATGGGTCGGAACGCCAAGGGAGAATTGGCGGTCCTGCCGGGCTTCTGGATTAAGACCAGATCGGCCTCCTTACAACCGGAGGGGAATACGGCACAACGAAGGCAGTCGGTGAACAATTACCTCAGCCTGTCCCCCAAGATTCGTCGTCTTCTGTCACGGCAAGTCGGTCGTCCCAAGAGACTTGGGACGACTGTGACGGAGGAGGTGTCGAGTTACTTTCCTCGGCCCGCGGGAAGAGGGTATCAACTACCCTCTCCAAAAACGGCGGGTCCAGGGTCGACGTGACGGGAGGGACCCACAGTCTGAGCTTGCCCATTACAAGTTTGTAAGGGCGCCCCGATGGGTCTCTGTCCAGTCCATCGACTAGTTCTTGCCAGGAGCGGGCCTTGGCCGCAAGGATGGCACTTGAAAGTGCCCCTGATGGAGCAGGCGGCAATGGGGCTCCCTTTCCTAAAGTACACAGCGACGGAGCCATCTGATGCCCCGAACCAACGAGGGTGGTCCGGCACGAAATACGGCTCCACCATTATTGCCAGAGCAACCAAACGCTCTGCAATGGTCTGCGCAAGCAATTGTGCAGCACGGCAGTGGTTTGAGCTGCCCTGAAGAACGACTAAAGGGGAAAAGAATTTTATGCCTCCATAGCCTCCCCAGAGCCGGTAACCGACTCCAACAACCCAAAACCATTGCTGGTTTCGGTAACCGCCGTGGCAGAAGCGGCAGTAACCGCAGCCCGACCTCTACTACCCCTCTTCTCAGGAGGGGTGCAGGCTTTAGTGCCAAACTCAAACTCAAATATGTTTATTTCCATAAAAATTTTAATATTTTTTGGACACGTCAGAAAGTCATACAAATAAAAAAATAAAAAAGTAACTTTAAATGCATATTAACATAGTTGAGCATTGGAAAAAAATGCCTGTTCAGAAAGTAGAGCCTCGTGAGAAGAATCAGGCAAGAAACTCCGGGCCACTCTTTTCTACGTCTTGATTCTATACAATTTAAAACTTAGTAACTACATTGAATTTTACATAGGTATATGAGCTGGTGTGTCTATAATGTTGTTGTCAATTAATAAGGCTTTTTTAATAATAATATAAAAGTACTAACTAGCATAATATAGACACAATAACTCACACTCACATGAAACTTAACACTTATCAAACATAAGTTGCCTGTGGGACCGAGCAAATTAATCCCAAGCATTTTTATCTTCAATACAATCTAGCACTGAATAGTACCCTTTTTGACAAAGTTTACGTTTTATAATCTTTTTGAATTTATTATAACTTAAATTTTGAATATTGCTTGGCACTTTATTGTAAAAGCGCACACATTGGCCTTGAAAAGATTTTTTTATTTTCTCTAGCCGGGTAGCCGGCACTACTAGCTTACTCTTATTTCTAGTATTCAAATTGTGGATATCACTTTTCTTTGAGTATGAGGCCTTGTTTTGGAATAAATATATTAGGTTGGTATAAATGTACTGGCTTGCAACTGTTAAAATGTTTATTTCCTTGAATTTATTCCTTAACGAAGCCCCATAATCCAAATTATAAATTGCTCTAATAGCTCTTTTCTGCAGAACAAAGATGGTCTGAATATCGGCAGCATTTCCCCACAGGAGAATACCGAATGACATTATACTAAATCAAAATAGCTATGATATACAAGCCTGGCAGTGTCAATGTCAGTTAACTGGCGAATTTTCCTGACTGCGTATGCTGCAGAGCTGAGTCTATTCGACAATTTACTAATATGTGGTCCCCATTGCAGCTTAGAATCTAGTGTAATGCCTAAAAATTTGGTGTTATCCACGAGATCCAACACAATATCATCCTTAACCTTTACTGAGGTGTTCACTTGTTTGACGTTAGGCATCAAAAATCGAATACATTTAGTTTTAAGTCTATTTAAAAGCAGGTTGTTAACCTCAAAGCAGCGAACCACCTTGGAGATAGCAATGTTTACATCGTCCATATCAATTTGCTGTCGTTTTAATTTAAATAAAAGTGAGGTATCATCAGCAAACAGTACTATCCCGTGCTTGTCATTTACGAGGTGTGGTAAGTCATTAATATAAACTAAAAATAAAAAAGGACCGAGGATTGACCCATGTGGGACGCCCATTTTGACTACAGAGCCATGCGAACGCATCCCGTTGACATCAACTCTCTGAATCCTATTACTCAAATATGAAGTAAGAAGATGCAGAGCAGAACTACTTAAACCATAGTGACGTAATTGCCTGATCAATGTATCATGTTCTACACAATCAAAGGCCTTGGACAAATCACAGAAGACACCGAAAGCATCATGTGAATCCTCCCAGGCATCAAAGATATGTTTTACAAGCTCATCACTGGCATCGGTCGTGGAGCACCCCTTTGTAAAACCAAATTGTTTAGAGTGTTGAAGCTCGTTGTTATTAAAATAACTTTGCAGTTGGTCTAGTATCAATTACTGGAAAATTTTGCTAAATGTGGGCAGCACAGAAATTGGCCTATAGTTGGTGGGATCTGATGTGCTACCTGCTTTGTACAAAGGTATTACCTTGCTATCTTTCATAAGATCAGGAAATACACCACAGTCAATACACTTATTAAATATTAAAGCTAATCTGTTAGCAGCTAAAGCAATAATGGACTTGGTAATAGTAACCGAATTTCCCCACAAGTCTGCAGTCTTCTTTAAATTTATAGTACTAAAAGCTTTTATGACATCATTTGAATTTATATACTGAAATGAGAAATTACTATAGATTGTACTCATGTTTTCTTTTAAAAGAGATTCCGCTGCATTGGTTGATGAGTCCAAAGATCTAGTAGTAATAACGGGGATATCAGTAAAAAAACTTTCAAGCGCCGCGCCGATGCAACTTTTGAGTCTGATGTAATAGTGTCGTTATCAATGTTCAAACTAAATTTTGAACTTTTACTTTTAACTTTCCCGGTCTCGCTGTTTATTATATTCCATGTCATTTTCATTTTATCGTCACTACTCCTAATCCTTGAACTCAGGTAAAGAGACTTAGCTTTCTTGCAAAGTTTCCGAAATATCCTAGCATAGTTTCTAATATAATCCTGAAATTGTTCACTTAAATTAAAGTTTCTCTCGTCATATAGCTCATATAATCTCTTTCTACTTTTGTGAAGCCCAGTTGTTGCCCATTCACAGAAGGTTGCATTACCTCCAACTGTAATCGTTCTAGGTGTGAAAACCGAATTAAATTCTGTACAAAATGCTTTGAAAAAGCTATTATATAACAAATTAGGGTCTTCTTCATCATCTAACCGTGACCAGCTCGTCATTAGTTTACTTTGAAACCTAGCAAAACGAGTTGTAGTTTTAGGTATTACAACTATATTTTGCCTAGAAACATTCTTACTGTTATCTCTGGTAATGGTCTGAGTCTAACTGTCTAATAATTGACTTGTCTCTTACTATGATATCTGTAACTATATTATCTAGGCAAGTAGATGTAGAGGAAGTAACTCTTGTGGGCTCTAAGAATAAGTTCTTCAGATTATATGATAGAAACAGCACTTTCAATTTTGTACTAAGACTACTATCCTCCAATAAATTTACATTAAAGACATTTTACAACAACAACATTTTTATTTATTTTTGCAACTTTGTTTAATATCTCATCCATAATACGCTCGAAGCTATCATACAATCCTGAAGGAGGCCTGTATACACTTACTACAATAAATCTCCTCAGTTCCACACAGGCTACCTCAATAGTTCGCTCAACAGACAGACTTACAATATCATGACGCTCCTTAAATTTTAATTGCTTATTAATTAAAATCATCGAGCCACCATGTACTGCTTGCTGCCGGCTAAACGAGCTTCACTGCCCACCCGGCGGTAAGAGAAGCTAGCCTAACAATATACAAAAAATATCACTATTTTCCGTCATGGACCATTTTTGGATTGGTAATACACTGACCCATTATAAGTTACAACCGCAGGGAATCCGAAGTAAAACTACACCGAACGGATGTCGAAAAACATTTCACTTAAATCGATGGAGTAATTCTGCAGCTATTGTGATATGTGAAATGACTTGACATCAAGTTAATGCTAATATGATTTATTGAAATAGAGAATTATATACAAAACACCTTTTAAATAACAAAGTATAAAACTAATTGTATTCCTTAAGACCTAGCTGCTAGCGTAGTTTCTGAACATTATTTTGTTATTTATATTCAAGGTAATATTTTCAGACCTTTCTACCACGTAGATAAATGACTCTTTATGGTATACTGCTTTCTTTCAACATCAATCATTCCAAGGCCTGAATTCTAAAATATGTAATGCTAAGAAAGGGTAAATATTAAACCGATACGATTATTAATTAGATATTAGATACAAACAGACCAACTTATTTCTCAACTCTAACATTCGTAAATAGGCAAGCATTAGTAATAGTGGAGTACCTACCTGCGTTTTAATTGAAATACTGTATTGACTTATGCTTCAACAGTTAGCTAAAAGATTTTCTTTTTTGAATATAGATGTTAAGTATTTTTTGTACATTTGTATTTCTAATATTATTTAAGTTCAAGTATGAATAGTCGAGCGCGCTCCATGCCCTCCGATTAAAACCAATCAACGATAAAATCGTACCGTCCAACTTTGATAAGGTTTATATTTATTTTAAGTAATACATTCACTAGATTGTATGTATATTACGCGAAGTTTGTGTAATATGAGTATCGTACCTTGTACCTCCTCCCTATGAAAAAGCTTTTTCGAGGAGAAAATTGTTTTCAATTTTTTTCTTTTATAGCTCCCAGAGATGGAGCTGTGGGAAACGCGCACGAGTAAAATGCGTCAGCAGAATTTAATCTTAAGTTTTTCCTTTTGTTATAAGGTGAACGTGATAAATTTGCAGTAAAATTAGTGAGAATATAGTAATTACTTATGAAAATACATATGAATATTCGAAGCTTTTGTATGCTTATTGCGGATTATTGCGCTTGCGAGTACTGGATTAAAACAATAGATGTATTTTTGTTTACAGGATATATTATGAATCTATGAGACTGTTGAGATTTTCTTTTGAATCATGTAGATTTAATTTTGCTCAATGAATAATCGAATTTGATTTAAAAGTGGGATTGAGTCAGCATCGTAAGATGTCAAAAACGTTGGTACGTTTAAGGAAAAGGAACAGCCAAAATACAAATGAAAATCAAACATGGGATAGACTTTCAGATACACAATTTCCATTAAGTCCCTGTTCAATCAAAGTTTATCACAGGAAAAATGAAACATTCATAAGAACACCGTTGCAGGTGTGTGTCAATCTATCACGGTAATACTTCACACAGACGGAGTTCGTCCAATTACATTACTCCAACACGAAACATTTTTTAATCTATTTTAGGGTGGTTCTGGGAATACTGAGGGCTGTGGTAAGCTTCACGAAACAAACTGACATAGTTTGTTTCGTGAAGCATACCACTAAGTACATACTGTAATAACTAAGTTGCCGCATTGATAATTCGTGTATATATCGTAGAAATTCGGGTGAAGTAATTCAGTAGGTATATGTCTATTTTACTATTATTATAAACGCGAAAGTTTGAGATTATGGATAGATGTTTGTTTCCTTTTTATGCAAAAACAACTTAACGGATTATGTTGAAACACTATAGCAATATAACTTATAAATTAGATTCATACATAGCCTAACTTTTAACTACGTGGGTGTAGCTACGGGCTCTAAGTAGTTAGTAAACAAATCGCTCACTGCAGTGCTACTCTTTTTTTTTGTTTATAATGACTACTTATGTACAATCAAACAAGTCGGCGCTGGACTAGTTTGAAAAAAAATCCTTTGGCTCGCTCATAGAGTCGAGGCAGACTAGAAACTGGTTTTGAATACGAGTGTCAATGGGCGTGTAAAGTAGCACTGGAAGCAACGATGTCTCGCTGAGCGATTCTCGCCCTTATGGTGGTCTAGCGGCAAGTTGTTCGACTGTACCTCCTCCAGCACTAAGAGTAAATCTTATATCGCGAGGGACTCTGCAAACATTAAATCAACGGGCACAAAGTACGCATGAACTCGAAATAGCAATTTATGAATCACTCAAAGCGTTGTTTCATGTGGAGATAGACCCCACAACACGCCATACGTGCAGTAATTGTCATATTGGTATTCATAGTCCCACGAACAAACCCGCCAACAAACATTTAAATGCAATTTGAAAATGGATGGGTAAATTATAGTTCAAGAAAGAAAATAAGGGTTACAAAGTTTTATGTTATCAATCACCCTTTGAAGGGGTAAACCGAATTCCACGTAGAGACGCCGCATCTGGAAGTAATATAATGAGTTTTTACTCAAATGTTAGTCAAGTCAAGTCAACCGAAAGATGGCGGTCAAGCCATCCGAACCTGGCGGAAGTAAATCCCAAGATGCTAGATGGGCAGCAGCGTCCAGCACTAAATACTTCCACCACTGCGATCGCCAATACGCCTGCCAAGCGTGGCGGTTATGGCAAATCCCCCATCATAAACCACATCAACAAAAACCGGCCCCTAGTCCCCGGCGGCCCCGCCAGTCCTGGTTATGATAGTGGCCATGGTAACGGCGGGGCAAGGGGTGCGAAGAATCTCCGGAAGAGATCGCGCTACCACCACCAAAGACAATTGGCCCTGGCACCACTAAACACGCGCACACTGCGGACCGACGAGAAGATCGTCGAGCTGGAAGAAGAATTGAGCAAGTTGCGATGGGATATCATAGGCCTATCTGAAGTCCGAAGACAGGGGGAGGACTCGATAGTTCTCAATTCCGGTAACTTGCTCTTCTACCGGGAGGGCGACCAACAGTCCCAAGGTAGTATCGGGTTCCTCGTCCACAAATCTCTCGTGACCAACTCTCGTGGTAAATATCGGGAGTGTGTCGAGCAGGGTAGCGTACCTTATACTCAGAATATCCAAGTGATATTCGCTGAAGGTCATACAGGTATACGCTCTGACCTCGACGCACCCCGATGAGGAGGTGGAGGCCATGTACGAGGACATATCTCGGGCTATACATGGCTTCAAAACCCATTACACTGTGGTCATGAGATTTTTTAACGCGAAACTGGGCAAACGCGACGGTGATGAGCTGAGAGTGGGGCAATTTGGTTATGGGCATCGGAATTCCCGGGGTCACTTGCTGGCTAGCTTTATAGAGAAGGAAGGACTCTACATGATGAATTCCTTCTTCAAGAAGCGAGAATGCCGCAAGTGGACCTGGGTAAGTCCAGACGGTGTCACCAAAAATGAGATCGACTTTATCATGTCGACGAAGAGGCAGATATTCAATGATGTCTCCGTGATCAATTCACTTAAAGTGGGGAGCGATCCCCGAATAGTAAGAGGCACATTGAATATCTGTACAAGCCTCGAACGGTCAAGGTTGATACAGTCTACGCTCCGACCGGCACCGGTTCATATCCAAAACCCCGAGAGCTATCAGCTCGAACTCAAGAACCGTTTCGAATGCCTGGGCGAATGCGTAGATGTGGACAAGTACAGTAATGGGTTCGTGGATGCTGTCCATACAACAGGGGCTAAATTTTTTAAGCCCCAGAAAAGCAAGAGAACCGGCGAGATCTCGGGTCCGATCCTCGAGCTGTTAGAGGAAAGGCGCAAGATGGTTCTGCTATCCTCCGACGACATGCCGAAATATCGGAACCTCAACAGACAGATTTCTAAGTCTCTGACACGCGATCTCCACCAATACAACACAAAATGTGTTCGTGAGGCGATCGAGCAGAATAAGGGATCCAAAGTGTTCCAGAGGGATATGTCTGTTGGGCACAGTCAGCTGACAAAGCTAAAGACGGAAGATGGCAGTATTGTATCGTCCAAGCCTGAGCTCTTGGAGGAGATCGAAAGGTTCTATGGACAGCTATACACGACAACGCAACAACCCGCAAGTACTCCAGCGTCAGACCCTAGAGCTGGATTGACCCGACACTATACCGAAGATATCCCGGACGTCAGCATGCACGAGACTAGTGTGGCTCTCAAACAGCTTAAAAACAACAAGGCGCCGGGTGATGACGGAATTACGAGCAAGCTTCTGATGGCCGGCGTACACCCGCTAGAGAAGCCGGTCGGAAGCTATTTAATTCCGTCATTCTCGAGGGTAAAACGCCACAGGCGTGACACAGAGGTGTGGTGGTGCTTTTCTTTAAGAAAGGGAATAAAACCCTCTTAAAAAACTACAGACCCATCACATTTCTGAGCCACGTCTACAAGCAATTTTCGAGGGTCATCACGAATCGTCTCGAGAGCAAGCTGGACGACTTCCAGCCTCCCGAACAAGCCGGTTTCCGTAAAGGCTATAGTACCATAGACCACATACATACGCTGCGGCAGGTTGTACAGAAGTCCGAGGAGTATAACCAGCCCCTATGCTTGGCGTTTGTGGACTATGAGAAAGCCTTCGATTCGATCGAAACCTGGGCGGTGCTACAGTCTCTCCAACGGTGCCGGATTGACTACCGATATATCGAAGTGCTGAAGTGTTTGTATGAAAACGCCACTATGTCAGTCTGCCTCCAGGACCAGAGTTCGAAACCTATTCAACTCCAGCGAGGGGTGAGACAGGGGGATGTCATATCCCCGAAACTGTTTACCACTGCGCTGGAGGATGTTTTCAAGCTTTTGGACTGGAATGGACTCGGCATCAACATCAACGGCGAGTACATCACTCACCTTCGATTTGCAGACGATATCGTAGTCATGGCTGAGACCATTGAAGACCTAGGCACAATGCTCGATGGCCTCTGTAGTCTCCCAACAAGTAGGTCTTAAGATGAACATGGACAACACGAAAATCATGTCGAACGTCCATGTTGTACCTGCTCCTATTCAGGTTGGGAACTCTACGCTCGAAGTTGTCAACAAGTATATCTACCTGGGACAAATAGTCTGCCCTCTGAGATTGCGTTAGTCTCATTATGAGATAACGGCTGCCCCAGAGGGATTTTATTATTATAATGACGTTAAGTGCTTTGTCGATAGTAATGTAATAGGTAAGTATACATAATTAGTATAAGAACTCACTCACTAGCTCACTTATGAGTGCAGAGCTTTCGCCAACAAACTGTCATGCAGTTTGGCGAAATAATATTAGCTCGAGGGTGGAAATGTCATTGTCAAAGGCGTAACTACGGGGAAACCCGCTCCGGGTCTCCGTTGTCCCGAGACCCGCGATTGGTGCCGGTTGGACCGGTGCCGCACCGCTCGACACCCCTAGCCACTCGCACCGGTGTTGCCCTCTGGCTGCCTTTATGTCAGACTTTATTAGCTATGGGCGGCTGTTAAGAGAGGGCCCATCTAGTGAGTTGGCGAGTCACCACCTGCCATGCGGACGGATGCTATAGGAGTATCTCTGCCAGGTGCCGTTTGTTATCCATAGTATCATTATTAACAGTCCATTTAACATCCATCCCCATAACCCAGTTAAATTAGGCTCCACATCATCACAATAGTCCTACATGTTCTGGGGCTAGTCCATAGATGAACTCAGTAGTGCAGTTTTGGAGGCTCCGCGGCATGTGACCCATCCCATTTTAGATTAAAACTCTCTACGGGCCTCTGCACTTTGGATCCATATCCCCGTGTAAGCCTCCCTCCCAAAGGACTGGTTATTCTTCTGACACCAAAGTTAGAAGAATAGCCGTGAGGAAAGAGAAACATAATAATCATAATCTAAATACGTGAAGCGAAATTTAGTGATACCTTTTTACGAGAAATGCGCAAACGGAGGATTATGAAATTTGGCACACTTATTGCTTACATGGAGAAGGTGTGCAGAATGCTAATATTTTTATTTAATATGCATTAGAAATATATGATTTTAATGAAAATAAACGAGACCACTAATACCTTAGATTTCGCACACACACATGCATAACATCGTATACGTATACAACATAACTTTTTAATTTACGGTTATGGACCCATAGGCGTTCAAACTGAAACGCGGTTTTTTTTTGGGATTTTATGACCTGGTAACTGGACCTTTAGGTCAAATCTTATTTTATTTTAACGGACACTGCACATTCACTTAATTTTTTAATTGTTTTAACAGTATTTTTAATGTATTTATATATCGGTTTGTAAGTATTTTTGTCTTTCAATAACTCTACGAGTGGCGGCGGGCGGGAGAAAGAATCGCACTTAATGTTCACATCACTGAGTTCACTAGCCAACACTAATCTGTCAAGCAGGAAGTTTTGACAGTCAAAGATAAGATGTTCAACGGTTGCAACGGTTCCTTGAGTTCCTTCTTGGAATTCAAAATGTGGGCATGTATTGCTTGTAATAATGCCAAGTCTAGCAAGGTGTGACGGAGCAGTATTATGGCCAAAGCGCAATCTATTTATCGTAGTGATAAAGTCTCGGCTGGCTTCCTTCAATCTATTGTACCAGGGTCTAACAGGTAATTCTTCTTGTATACGGCCGTAAAATTTTCCTTTAGTGTCTTGGTCTTTCTTCCACAATTCTAACCATTAAACCAAGTTACAAACATTTTCACTAATACATTGCAAGAAGTCAGTCATAGGAATGTCCATTGCATTTCTAACATCAATAGCATTACTACCTTTATATGCGGTTTTATCAACTATTTCATTACCAGAGATACCTCGATGTGAAGGTACCCACAGAAAAATAATGCTTTTGTGCTTGAGGTAATATTGATAAATTATTTCTTTGATGAAATATAGAATATAATTTGTCTTAAAAGAAACTGTAAGGTTAGCTAAGGCTTTAATCAAACTCAGTGAATCAGAAACAATCAAAAAGTATTTGCTATTGTTAATTTGGCGAATATGTTTTAATGCCTGATAAACCACATATGCCTCTGCAGTGAATATGGTGCATGTATTGTGTAGAACAAAGCTTTGAGAGAATTGAATTTGTGGATCATATAAAGCAGCACGCACATAATCACTTCCTTTACTGCCATCTGTGTAAATAATATAATAATTCTTATTATCTGCCATAAACTGTAACATATCTAAATTGTTATTGATGGGATTCTGCAATTCTTAAACGGGATGTGTAATACACTGATAAGAGAAGGAGTAACATGGCCATGGGCATTGTTTTCTAATACCAGTAAAACTGTTTTCTGTTTCCAGCAATATTTTGGACAATGTTGGGGATTTACCATTTAGAAGAATCTCTCCTGTTGTTAGAGGTCCAGGATTTCTACATACAGAAGGTACTATTTTGTTTATTATTTTCTTGTTATTTGCAGCAATTAATTTAAGACAGAATCTCTCTGAAAGTAGAATGCGTCTCAAAATTAGGGGCATTATTTTAGTCTCCACTTCCATGGCCCTTATGGGAGTAGAGCACATTGCACCAGAAATTGTTCTCAAAGCCTTGTTCTGCAATAGATCTAGTTTATTTACATGAGTACTATTTATATACACTAATGAGCTATAATCAAAATGGCTTCTAACTATACTTTTATACAAAGTTAACAATATTTTCGGGTCAGTTCCCCATGTAACGCCTGCAAGACATTTCATTATATTTAATCCTTTAAGAGCATTTTTGATATGGTTTTAATATGTTCCTCAAAGGTTAATTTCTTATCTAATACTATGCCTAAAAATTTCTTAACATTCACTGGATTTATAAATTCTCCGTTATATATTACTTTTGAATATGTGTTCTCATTTCCAAATATCATGGCACTACTTTTGGAGGGATTAATTTTTAAATGTAGCACATCATTGTAATAGTGAAATATTTGGGACAATGCTCTGTTAATATTGTCTATTGCAATTTCTACATTATAATTACTACTGTACAAAACAATATCATCAGCAAACTGCAAATTATCTACATTACTATTTACAAATTTACAGATTTTACTTGTATATATATTGTACAACAAAGGAGATAGTGTAGCACCCTGCATTGTACCTTTAGATGCACATTTTGGACCATGCAATGTATTATTATGCCTTACATAAAGTGTTCTACTATTCAAAAAATTATATATCCATTTACATAGTTGACCAGGCACACCTAACCTAGACATAACTTGTACAAGTATAGCCAGATCTAGACTGTCAAAAGCACCCTGAACATCTAAAAATACACAAACAGTGTGTAACTTATTATCCTTTGCATGTTTCAGGAATGAGGATTGAAATTAAGGAAGTGAAGCTGTCTGCACAACTTCGCCCTCGACGAAATCCATATTGTACATACGGAATGATGCCGTTAGATTCCATATACCAATCCAAACGATTTTTAATCATGTTTTCAAATAGTTTACCTAGACATATTGGTCTATAAGAGCTAGCAAGCTCGAGAGAGAGATTGTTTATCTGGTTTGAGTATCGGAATGACACATAGTGTTTTCAATGATTGTAGAATACATTTACAATGCCAAAGTAAATTAAGAATATTAAGAAATATTTTTTGTGCTGATTCATCTAAATTTTTAATAGTATAATAGGGGAAATCATCTAAACCAGGTGTAGTGTCTTTCCGAGATAACAAACTCATTTTAAATTCAGACCATGTAAAAGCATCTAGCAAAAATTTTGAATTTGGATTATCATTATTTAATTCGAAAATATTGCCTAAACTATTAATATTATTTAGATTGCTATTGTCAGATAATTTATCTAGAAATTGAGAAATAAACTCATCTTTATATGATTTATTACCAGCTCTTATACCTTTGAACATTTTTAGAAGATTCCAAATCTTACTTATAGGAGTAGTTCTATTAAAAGTGTTACATAAGCTATTCCAACATATTCTCTTTTGTTCTGATATAGTTCTTTTTTTAAGTGCATCCTTTCTTTTATAATCTCAATAGTTCTCCATAATAGGATCACTTCTATATAGTTTCAATGCATTGTAAGAGGCAATAACACTTTTTTCACAAATGTCATTCCACCAAGAAGCTGGAGGTCTACTTTTGAAGTTATTTGGTTTATTAAGTTTAGGAATTATCATAACTTTTAAATTATCCAATCGAGAACAAAAATCATTATAGGTTGAAATAGGATCATATAATTTTAGAACTAAATCATTAAATATTGTTTTAGAAATAGTTTTAAACTTTTTCCAATCTGCTTTGTTATATATAAACCTATCAACAGGAGGATTAATATAATATTTATCTATATGTAGTGAAATCTCTGTTATTGTTGGGTAGTGATAGCTGCCCATGGCATCATTATGTACAGACCACTCGCATATTGATGCGAGGTTAGCACTAATAAAGTTTACATCAATTGCAGACGGATTTCGTCTCGGGTTGTTAACAGTTGTAAAACTACCATCATTTAATATACATAAATCCAAGTCATCAATGATATTAAATAAATCCTGACCTCTGCTCTTAGAGGATAGACAACCAAAAGCGATGTGGTGTGCATTAAAGTCACCACTGACAAATATAGGCTTTGGAAGATCATTGATAATATTACGTAATCTATTGATCCGTATAAGTCTACTAGAAGGAGGACAGTATACACAAAGAATAGTCAAACTACCATGCACCGTAGATAAGGACAGAGCTACAGTTTGAATTTTTTCATAAAATCTAGTGTTTAAAACTTTGTATTTTAAATATGTCTTAATTAGTATTGCTACACCATTATGAGTATTTTTAGAATTTTTATTATAAATATTATATCCAGGTATTCTAAAACTATTGTCTTTAAACCATGTTTCGTTAAGTAAGCAAATGTCAATATTTTGTTTTTGTAAGAATTGAATCAGTAAGGGTTTTTTATTTTTAGCACTTTGAATGTTATATTAAGCAATACGTAGCTTAGACAGTGTATGACTTGGATCCATTACTTGAGGTTTTTAATAAGTGTTTCCCTAATGGTATTTACAGTGGTAGGCGTATTATCGCCCTTATTACCCAGTTCCACCAACGTCTGTACCAGGGCCTTAAGTACATCGTTGTTGGCAACTATTTGGGCTTTGATGTCTACTTTAGGAGAGACATCTCTAGAGTTATTTACACTATGTACAGTATTATTTACAGATGTATTTACAGATGTATGTACATTTTTTGGATGGTTTCATTTTTGGGGGTGGCAAGGGTGGAAATTCAATGTTATTACTTGAGTGTTGTTTTGTAATTGTAGCACTTGCATATGTTATCTTATTTTTTTTTTTCTACAATTTTATTTAACTTAATTGGACATAATCTCGAAATTGCAAGATGAGGCCCGCTGCAATTGCAACAGCAGATCTCTGTTGGTCTATCACTTTCTTTATATAAATGCTCACCTCCACAAATGGAACATCTTTGTTTGCCATTACATATCCTAGCGGAGTGGTTAAATTTAAAGCAACGGAAACATAGCTGTAATGGGGGTATAAATCCAAAAGTCGGTATGAACACAAATCATATTGTACATTGTCTGGAAGAATATTCGATAGAAAAGTAATGCTAACTGTTTGTAGTGGTATTCGCTCTTGTCCTACCTTCTTTGTGAATCTTCTTATAGATATTATTTCATAAATTGATGATAGTTTTGTGTATAGTTCTTTGTTCGAAATGTTTGCTGGTACAAATCTAATTATGCCTGTTTTTTCTATTTGCGTAGCCGGGATAAATGCTTTCAAGCCATGTTTGTTGAGAAAAGCGCTGTTATTAATAAAGTTATTGGCCGTATTATATTGTTTAAATATTATTGCAATTTTACTGGCGTTAATTCTTTGAATAGCCGTCAGCCCTTTTATATCGCTAGAAAATACATGATTCAGATAGATAGGGCTCTTATTGCCTTTTCTATCTTTACTGTTGGAAGCTTCTATAAACACTTAAAACACAACAAGTGGCATTTTCAGGATAAATTATTTTGTATTCTGGTTTTAGATACGGTGAATAGTCAAAATGCTCACCGCCGCCGCCATTACCACAGTCCTTTTCACTTCCTCCGTCTCCAGCCTCAGGCCGAGGACGTTTATGTGAGGTGGGCGGGTTATCCCCGCCCCCCTCATTTCCCACCATTTCCACGGGTTTGCACACCTTTCACTATTGTTTTTTATTAACTTCTAAGTAAAAACCACCGAATATTTAACCAGAAATTAAAATTGAAAAAAAACTGATCCGCGCTTTTTTAACCCCCACGTGATTACAGCACGCACGGTCGTGCTCTAATTCAAGTGGTCCCATGTGTTTACAGCACGCATGGTCGTGCTCTAAAAAAGTCGTCCTATTGGTCGCGGATATTTTACGTTTTGTTTTACTTAAACCAAGAAACGAAAGTAGTAACTATTAGAATAGTTCATATTCTATGCAACTAAATCGTTTTAGAAGGGTGAGGGAAACGAAACGTGCCAAAAAATATTGAAATATAATTATCTGTGTCTCAGTTGCGAAAGCGTCCGCCATTGTTGTGTTTTGTTCCGCGATCTTTATAATAAAAGTTGTCTTGTGGAAGAAACCGGTGAATATTTTATAAAGATACTTATATAGATTTACTCAGAAATAAATAAATATTAATTGTGAAGTGACATTATTCGTGACAGAGACAAGAAATACAGTGATAAAAGGCAAAAACTTTTAAGAACGGCTATTTCTACTCTTGAAACTTGCTATTTTCGTAATAGTTTTATGATAAATACTCTTTTAATAGTTATGAAAGACATAAAAGTACCCAGATTATTTATCTGAAAACATATTTTCGCAATTAAATACTAGTATTGTTGTACGTTTTCACCGTTATCGTGTTTCAAATGGTAAATAATTCACAGCCACAGTGTTCGCTACAGTAACATGGCGCCCCGGCACGGCGAACTTTTTGTTACGCGTTCGGATTATAATTTTTTTAGTGGCGTTAGATTCATTTGTTACAAATAAATAATGTATTGTGTGAAAACCTAAAGGTATATGTGATAATGTTTTTGTGTTTATGAACCAAACAAGTAATGAAATTCATTAATGTGTGATGAAATGTTTGTGCGAACCCGTGAAAAATAACAAACTTCTAAGTTTGTAAGCTTGTTTTGCCGGAAAGGTGAGTATTTAGTAGTAATTTATGTTATTATTATCATAGCTGATTTTATAACCAACACAATGATATGCAATTTATGTGATATAATTATATTAAGGTGTCGTAATTATTTTTTTCCGGTAACCTATGCCAATGAAAATTTGCAGCAACGTGACCCTTTGCACTTGTGGCACTTTGCCTTTAGTTTGATCGCACCTCAAGGGTTAAGGTTCCCGCCAGAATCCTGAAAAGCGGTTAATAATACATGTATATACTTTTTTTTTTGTTCAAGTTTTGTCCTATTCTGCCTAAGAGATGTTGTATTTTTTGCAATATATTTATCTTAGCATTATTTATTTATACGTTAAATATACATACCTGTATTAAGAATAGTCCATTAATTTTAAGTTTTATCTAAGTTTAAATACGTGAAGCAAAAATTGTTATACATTTTGACCACAATAATATTGATACATACCCATAGACAGGATGATAGTGTAACTGAATGTGACGTAATGATAGGAGATGAAAAAGTGGAGCAAGTGAACGAGTTTGTGTATTTAGGGTCTTTGTTTACGAGAGATGGAAAATGTGAGGGAGATATTGAAAGGAGAGTGAAAGCAGGAAATTGTGTGAATGGCGCCTTACAGTCCATCATCAGCAATGGTATTATCCCAAAGCAAGCTCGCCTTGCTATACTGCAGGGAGTTTTGGCGCCAATACTGATGTATGGTAGTGAATCATGGGTATGGCAGAAGAAGCATGAAAGTAGAATCAATGCTGTAGAGATGAGAGCTTCAAGGAGTATGTGCGGAGTAAGGCTAATCAGCCTTACTCCGTACATACTGCGCATATACATATAAAGTAAAAAACAGTGTGATACGAGAGAAGTGTGGTCTAAAAGAAGATGTAGTGACAAAGGTTGAAAAAGGAATGTTGCGTTGGTTTGGACATTTGGAACGGATGGATGAAAGAAGGAATACGAAAGGAGTGTATCGTGCGAGAATGAATGGAAATGTCGGTAGGGGACGCCCTAGGCGGACGTACGCCGACCAAATTGGTGACGTACTGAAAAAGGGCCAAATTAGAAGTATCCATAACCGACGCGCATGCATGATGAGGTTAATGAATGTCGAGGAAGCGAAAGAAGTATGTTTGAACCGAAGCATGTGGCGTTCTATAGTCTCTGCCTACCCCAATGGGAGACAGGCGTGACGATATAGATAGATAGATAGATAGATAGACAGGCAAACTGAAAATAGTTTAATTATAAAATGTATAATATAATTTTTATGATAGCATTTTATAGTATTAAATTCATTGTAGAATTAAAAAAAAATAAGTCCTTAAATTTAATATTAATATACAGTACAAATAAAAAGGAGAATATGTAAAATAAAAATTTAAAAAAAAACAATCCTTTTTTGTTCAAGGTTTCTTCTATTCTGCCAACAGATTTTGTATTTATTACAATATATTGTTTATCTTGGCAATTTCTTAATAAAGCACATAGGTAGATAACTTTAATATAAATAATTTTTATTATTTATATTAAAATAATATGTGTTTCAAACTGAAAATAGATGAAATAATTATTACATGTCTTCATTTTCACAATATAATTTATCTTGGCGTATTAATTAAAATAAATTAATAAAATATTAATGTATTAAGTGTATGGTAGTTTTTAAATTATTATTATAAGTTTCTGATTAAGTGTAAAATAATAAAATATATCTGTTTATTGATATCCGTAGGCAAAAACATTTGCAGTTGTCATAAAGTTTGAATTCAGAACGCCGGAAATTTTGCTTTCTGAATCTTAGTGATTGTGTTTTATTTTAGTTAAATCTAGCGCATGTATTAAGCTAATTGAGCTATTTGTGAATTATAGTGAAATAATATATTTGCCATCTATCAGTTTTACACATGTTTTACATATCAATGTCAGATCGTATTGGTAAGTTTTTAGACTTATCAGTGTTTCTCTTAATTATATAAAAACTTTGTATATACTTAGAGTACTTGCAAATAGCAGTGCAGTATGAACTGCTATAGGGTTGTGGCATCTGTTTTTAGTAGCCGCTTGTCTTGCTTTGAGAATTATATTGTTATAAAGGAGGAGGAATAGGAAGATATGGAAAAATATATGATGTGTTTTAGCAAATTAATGTATGTAACCGAAGCAAAGACTGAAGGGTTATTAATTTATTATTGGTACATTGCAGGAAAGATCAGAATATTACGATGGATGTGTGGAGTGACGAGAATGGACAGAATTAGAAGGAATGAGTATGTAATAGGTAGTCTGAAAGTGGTGCCCATAGACTAAAAGTGAAGGAAAATATCGGTTGGCTTGGTATGGACATGTCATGCGAAGCGATTATTTGTATGGAGGTGAACAAGTGTTTTTTTTTTTATTTCTTTTAAAGACAACTTTCACATAAATAATAAATCCTGTGTCGCCGCGGGGGCTTTGAAATACAATCAACGGACCCAAAGTACACACACGAAACAACAATTCATGGATCACACAAGTGTTGTCTCATGTGGGTATCGAAACCACAATACTTGCGCTGTGTCCACGAACTATGCAGTCTGAAATGAATTTAAAAGAAGAGGGACGAAAAGCAAGTGTGTTTCCACAGAAAAGATGGATAGACAGTGTGAATATGAAAGTAGAGGCACGAAAAGGAAGATTAAGCCAAGGAAAACATTAGTCGACTGTGTGAGGATGGGATATAGATGAAAGAGATTTACTCCTTTGGGACATACGGCGCAAGGGCAAGAGAATGACATTATTATAAAGTAAAAGCCTATAAAGGTAACATCTGTTTAAGAGTTTTAGGATAACCAAGAAGAGTATTTAATAGCCGTTCCAGTAATTTCATAAAAGATTTCTTTATTTTTATTGTGCGGCGAAGTCTGTGATTGTAATCTTTAACAGTACAACCTTAATAATGTAGAAAATTAAAATTTTGATAAATAATGGTCGAATTTCGACCACTGCGCGACCTCTAGTAATAATAAAATCATTTATTCTTAGGTAGAAAAACCCATAGATACCTTAAACTCTAAACATAAGTACGAAAAAAAATATACTTAATTTTTTTTTTTAATATTTTTTTAATGGTTTTATTATTATAATTGCGAAACTAATGAAGTGTCTGGCTAAACATCGCTGACTCAACGCTTTTTGAACAGAACAATGTTTTCACCTGAACTGCGAAATTGAATCTCGTAAATTTTACGATTTATTTCAATAGGGTTAGATGGCGTCATTCGCTTTGATAGCTAGTTTCTGTTAGGAACCTGTGTAGTATGAAGAATGTTCTAGCAGAATACATATCCCAGCCAGTCTTACTAATCGGAATATATTAGGGTACATCGAGTGCCCATATAAAACATAACTGTGATGGATTTTGAAGCTCCAATATCAATTATTTTACAAGCACATTACAATATAATGCGATGAATCAACAAATGTTTAATGGAACAATATTATATTTGTAAGGATATCCGCATCGGACAACCGTTTATTTTCTGTACGTTACGTTTTATTTTCTGTACATATCTTTATTTTTTTTTCGTCTGTCTCTGCGTCGATTTTTATATTATGTTATTCTAAGTTGATATAATAATTGTTCTTATTTACTCAGTAACGAGATATTTTTCTGAAAAAAACAACATTGTTAATCCTTTATAAATAATTATTTATGCTTTCTTCGTAAAACATACATATGTCCGTTTCTTTTTGCCGATCGTATGACTTCCGCCGCTGGACAAAGGGGAAAACTGCGCACGTTTGTCGTTACAAATACGTAACGCCTATGTTTGCACATTTTGTAAGCTTTTAGTCCAGATAATTTAACTGCTCTATTTGACTGTTAGTGTGCCCGGGTGTTTCCTAACTAGACCATCCTATTGTAGCCGTAATGACAACTTGGAACTAGATTCAGTTATTATTATATATTATATTCAGTTATTAGGCTATGTAAACGACCAGCTGGAAGACTGCAAATGAGATGGAAAGATGACATCATAAAGATAGCGGGCAGTAATTGGTTGAAGATTGCCCAAAACAGAACGGAAAGGAAGTTGTTGTAGAGGTCTACACCAAAATGGTCGAAAAAGACTTAAGATGGTGATGAGTTCACGGCGCTGGAAAGCATAAGCGGGGCATTTCGCCAACATTTGCAGCACCGTTTCTTGGACAGGGTTGCGGCTGCTGTCACTATTGTGATATCCAGGCGTTTCCTTCTGGCCTTGTCTCTACAAGAACTGGCCGAAACAATGGAAAGTGAGAACGTCGCGACGCAACATCTCTTCAACCACATGTTGGGAACAGGAATTTGCGCCACTATGGTGGCATGCCTGTATACAAGACATCTGTATTAGGTCGGTCATAGACATTCCTACTAAAGGTTTTGACGATATTTTTATATTTGGTCAGGAGTATTTAAGACAATATTTTTTACTTCCTTAATGAGTCCAATGCATTTTAAGGCTCACGTATTTCACGTTAGGCTGAAAACTTATAGTTAACCAGCTTTACACCTCTTTGATTTATCACTTTTGTCAAAACAAAACTGCTCTACGGCACTTTGAGACATATATTCAAACCTAAATATTGTCTCAGAGAATTGACTTAGAAGTTTGGTGTAATATTTAAAAAATGTTTACAACAGCGTGTTCTATTATAATAACACAATTTTATTGATTGGCCGGCAAAATAAAAATTAGCCCAATTTGGGTGATCTCCTTTAGGCGCTACCATCGGCAAGTAGTAGTGAAAAAAGTTAACAAAATTACATATACATACTAGCTGACCCGGCAAACGTTGTTTTGCAAATTTTTTTTTTTTTTTGAAAAATAGATGTTGGCCGATTCTCATAGATACCGGATAAGCACAAAAAAATTCATCAAAATCGGTACAGCCGTTTCGGAGGAGTATGGGAACGAAAACTGTGACACGAGAATTTTATATATTAGATATATGTACGAAATCATATACCTACACCCACAACATTTCTTTTCCGCCAACCAATAATAAACTCTAGTTTTCGTTATTATTTGTCAGTCAAATTGATATACTTTTACCTACCGAACATTTCTAAGCTGTGATACCAGTGCATTCTTCCTCGGTGTGAGAAATAATACGATAGGTGTCCATTGTGCCGTATTTGGTAATAGTGTGGAAATCAATGATATTATTTAGATCATATAATAATATAATGATATTATTTAGAGATATTATTCAGTCAAGATATTAGCAAGTCAATTCAGTGTGCATAGGGTTCCCACCAAGAACTTAGGGTCCCAAGCCAACCTCACCTGCAAGTGGTGCACCTGCCGATCAACGGACGAGGCTCTGGCAAACAAAATATCCCGATAAGCAGCAATAGGCTCGCCACCTATTACGTGGGATCTAAACACTGGCGAAAAGTGGGCGTTTAATCTGCCTCTGCCTACCCCTTCGGGGAAACAGGCGTGAGGCTATGTATGTATGTATTCAGTCAATAGAATTATTGAATAAACTTACCTATACGGGAATTCATATACCTACTTACCTATATCAAAACTGTTTGTTTTTTGTTTTTAATCACGGCTGGCCAATTTCTAAGATTGATTTGCCTCTCTAGCCCATTTGTTGAGGTTATACCAAATAACATCACGCTACGACCCACGAGGATGGTTCAGTAACCATATTTACCACTATGCCGGTGTAACTGCGGATATTTGTATTTATTTAGATAGGTTAGGAAAATTCGCTCGTATAGCTTTTAGGCACATCTCACATTTTTATTCCCGTATATAGGTACACGGGAATAAAAGTGTGTATTATTATATTAGGTAGGTACCCAATACAACAGTAATGCTATATATCATCCACAGTACACAACAAATTAATAATTTTCTAAAGTACTGGTACCTAACTATGCTGTTGTTATCAAGTCCGTTATATTGTTCAATAATCAAAACGATATTTTCAAAACTATACTAATTATATACACTATTATTAGGTACAAAAAAATTATAATACCTATTTACAAACTAAACCTAGATATAATATATTTATCAATAAGTGATGATGACATTCCTTACTGACGATAAAATAATTCGTAATCCTGCGGTGCACTCTGCAAACTAGCGATACGTCCTGTCTCCATTACATCCCGCTTGGGACTGAACGACGCAGGAGACAGCGCGTCAGCAGTAGGAAATTACATATTTTCGGTATTATATTTTTGTATATACTAAAATTCATAATGTGATGACCGAGAAACATCCGCTTTTACATGACTTTTCTTTTGGTATACTTTTGAAAATTCTAAACCTAATACAACTCAAATGAAACGTGGAAAATTCTTTAAACAGACCTTTATTCTCGATTATTTTCTATCGTATAAAATGTCAGTGATCGTGTTTCAAATGACCGACAAATATAGATCTAATACTGTAGAATAACATATATTTTTTTCTGAATTTTAATCTCTGTTATTTACAAATAAAACGCTTGAACACGCTAGATAACAGTGTATTTTGGGAAATCCTCGCCTTAATGTTTGTTTAGTTATAGTCACCTATCGGTACAAAGGGTGGGTATATGTGCTAATCTGGTGTATAACCAATATCACTGAAAGGTTTTTGAGTGTAAGAGTAACAATCATCCATCCATCAAACTCCCAACTATGTATTATCACCAGCACCCTGTTCGGCCATTTTCAATATGCGAACTATAGATAGATCTGTAGATTTTAGATTCGTGGTTGACATATTTTGTATGGAGCTTATGTCAAAAACTGTCAAACACGAATCTAAAATCTACTGATCAATCTATAGTTCGAATATTGAATTCCGTAGTTAGAGTTATCTCTAAAGTTTATCTCAAAAGTTCAATTAAACTTAAGATAACATTTGAGTATAAACTCATTATATTACTTCCTGATGCGGCATCTCCCGCATGGAATTCGGTTTACTCGTACCCCTTCAAAGGGTGATTGAAAAATAAACCTTTGTAACCCTTTTTTTCTTTCTTGAACTACATTTACCCATCCATCATCAAATTTAAATTTAAATGTTTGGTGAAGGGTTTGGTCATGGTACCGTGAATACAAACATGACAATGACTGCACGTATGGCGTGGGGTAAGCAGGCGCCTCGCCGTTTAGCACTGCGCAGTGTTGTAGGGTCTATCTCCACATGAAACAACACTTTGAGTGATTCACAAAATGTTATTTCGAGGCTGAGCGTACTTGGTACCCGTTGATTTAATGTTTGCTGAGTCAGTGCTGGAGGAGGTACATAAGTAGGTAATCATTATAAACAAAAAAAAGTAGCAATTCAGTAAGCGATTTGTTGACTACCTACCTAGAGCCCGTAGCTCCACCCACGTAGTTAAAAGTTAGGCTATGTATGAATCAAATTTATAAGTTATATTGGTATAGTGTTTCAACATAACCCGTTTTTGCATGAAAGGGAAACAAACATCTATCCATAATCCCCATGTTTCGCGTTTTTAATAATAGTAAGATAGACATATACCTACTGAATTACATCAACCGAATTTCAACGATATACACCAATTGTCAATGCGGCAACATAGTTATTACAGTAGACGTAGTTTGTTTTGTGAAGCTTACCACAGCGCTCAGTATTCCCAGAACTACCCTAAAATAGATTCAAAAATGTTTCGTGTTGGAGCTGTAATGTAATTGGACGAACTCCGTCTGTGTGAAGTATTACCGTGATAGATTGACATTCACCTGCAACGTTGTTCTTATGAATGTTTCATTTTTCCTTTGATAAACTCGGATTGAACAGGTAGTTAATGGAAATTGTGTATCTGAAAGTCTATCCCATGTTTGGTTTTCATTTGTACTGTGGCTGTTCCTTTTCCTTAAACGTACCAATATTTTTGACATCTAACGATGACTGACTCAATCCCACTTTTAAATTAAATTCGATTATTCATTGAGCTAAAAGAAATCTACATAATTCAAAAGAAAATCTCAACAGTCTCATCGATTCATAATATATCCCGTAAACAAAAATACATAATATTTAAATCCAGTACTCGCAAGCGCAATAATCCGCAATAAGCATACAAAAGCTTTGAATATTCGCATATATTTTTCTAAGTTATTACTATATTCTCGCTAATTTTGCTGTAAATTTATCACGTTTAATAACAAGAGAAAAAACTTGAGATGAAACTCTGCCGACGTATTTTATTCCTGCACGTTTCACACAACTCCACCTCTAGGAGCTATAAAAGAAAACAATTGAAAACAATTTTCTCCTCGAAAAAGCTTTTTCATATGGAGGCACAAGATACGATACTCATATTACACAAATTTCGCGTAATACACATACAATCTAGCGAATGTATTACTTAAAATAAATATAAACCTCATCAAAGTTAGACGGTACGATTTTATCGTTGATTGGTTTTAATCGGAGGGCGTGGAGCGCGCTCGTTCACGCTATGATTCTAATTCGCCGTGACTAGACTATTCAAATTTGAAATACAAATGTACAAAAAATATATAAAATCTATATTAAAAAAAGAAAATCTTTTAGCTAACTGTTGAATCCTAAGTCAATACAGTATTTTAATTAAAGCACAGGTACTCCACTATTACCAATGCTATTTACGAATGTTAGAGTTGAGTAATAAGTTGGTCTATTTGTATGTAATATCTAATTAATAATCGTATCGGTTTAATATTTACCCTTTCTTAGAATTACATATTTTTAGAATTCAGGCCTTGGAATGATTGATGTTAAAAGAAAGCAGTATAACATAAAGAGTCTTTTAACTAAGTGGAAGAAAGATCTGAAAATATTACCTTGAATATAAATAACAAAATAATGTTCAGAAACTAGGCTAGCAGCTAGGCATTAAGGAATACAATTAGTATTATACTTTGTTATGTAAAAAGTATTTTGTATATAATGCTCTGTTTCAATAAATCTTATTAGCATTAAATTGATGTCAAGTCATTTCAATGATCAGAATAACTGCACAATTATTCCATCGATTTAAGTGAAATGTTTTTCGTCATCCATTCGGTGTAGGATTCCCTGCGGTTGTAACTTTGAATGGTTCAGGGTATTACCAACCCCCCCCCCCGTGGGATCTCCACCTTGTCGTGGTGGGGGGGCTTAGTAACCGTGGATTGGTGACCCGCGGTGAAGCTAAGAGGGATCCAGGAGGGGACGCTCCGCGTGGGCTTGACGGAGGCCTGCGCAGGATGCGTCCAAAGGGCGGGTGCGAGGGACAGTTCTTCTGTCCCTCGCAGTCGGGTGCGGTCGCGGGAGGAGAGGTGTGTCGGTGTTGCGTTGCCGCGCGCCCTATCTCCCGCGACCAAATGGAGGCGCACCATCGTTGCGTCGCGGTGGGGCCGCAGAGGAAGAGGAGATGCGGTGTTGCGTTGCCGTCCTCCCTATCCTCTGCGGCCGCTGAGTGTTTTGGCGGCGGAGCCCAACACCTTCATCCGCCGCCAAGGGGGTTTTGTTCGGGGCCCGCCTGACCATCTGGCGGGCCAATACCCGTCGGGGGGTAGTGACGAATGCTTATGCGAATCCCTACCCTCCGACACACGGGTACATGAGGAACACGGGTTGGTTTTTAGTCAGTAAGAGTCTGACAGTCCCCTTCGTCCTTCCCCCGGGGCGGAGGGACTCCATGAGGATTTTCCAACCCGATACCAAAAAAAAAAAAAAAAAAAAAAAAAAAAAAAGGGTATTACCAACCCAAAAATGGTCCATGACGGAAAATAGTGATATTTTTTTTGTATATTATTAGGCTAGCTTCTCTTGATAACTAAAGGTATGTTAGAGTTGAATGGCGTTTCTATAATTTTGCTATTGATATTTTAAGCCTATTGCCCATTAATCATATTCTTACTGTTCCATTTTATTCCAACCCCAATTTGCAATAATAATTCAACGAATCATAATCCAGTTGAAAAAATTTATCAGCAGCTTTCAATTTATTAAAAAAATAGGTATGATTTCATGTTTAAATCAAGTACATGGACAGGTAGGTACATAATACGTAATTTAAATAAAAATAAATTCGTTAAAAATATTATTGGCATCTCCCAAAATAGATATAATGTACTGAACATAAATATATAAACAGATTGTTTAATGTAGAGACACTAACTACTCGTGCTGCAACTCCAGTTAAAACGCCAATCTGTGTAACCTGTTTCCCGTAACATCTTCTGTTCACTTGATTTTTGAACAAATTAAACAGGAACGTCTTTCCTGTTCCAGCGCCCCACGCTTTTACAATCAAATATTATAATTAAAAGCACATAGTTTACACTTCAGCCCAGAAATAGAGACAACTTGAACGATCCATATTTTATTTTTTGTTTTTAGGCGCATTTATAATGGCGTGTTTTCCTAGTGTTTTTTAAACTATTAATTTATTTTATACTTTTTGGTCTTTGATAACGAAATATTTTTAACATTTATACATTTATTTTAAGTAAGCGAATGTGCCCGCGTCCTCTCCATCTCCGCCTGTGCGTCTGTATTACGTCTGTATTACGGGATGGTGTTTTATCTGTCAGCTTATAACGATCTGACCTGACTGCACGGTTGGCGTAGTGGTTTAAGCGGCCTCCTCACCGCTAGACACTGCACCGAGTGTTGTGGGTTCGATCCCCACATGAGGTAACTTCTTTCTCTTAGCGTTATCCCAGTTTCAATCTGGGGTCCGCTTTCTAGTCTAACCGGATTTGGCTGAATATTAGCTTTTCCACGGAGCGACTGCCTGTCTGACCTCCGCAACCCGAAGGGATAGCGATATGCCATGGTTAGACTAGTGTCAGTTTATTTAGAAGGTACTGACGCCCTGTAACGACTGTCAAAGATCTTCATGACAACCGGGACCGACGGCTTAACGTGCTCTCCGAGGCACGGGACAGCGATAACTAACAATTCAATACGCACATAACTCCGAAAAGTCATTGGTGCGCGCCGTGGATTCGAACCTCATACCCTCTGCATGGCAGTCAGTTGGTATATCCACACGGCTATTGCTGCCTTCCCACATGAGGCAACACTTTGTGTAATTCACAAATTTTTGTTTCGAGTCTGGGTGTTAATTGTGTCCGTTAGTTGTATGTTTGTAAAGTCCCCCGCGACGCAGGATTTAGTCCTAATGCGGAAGTTGCCTTACAAAAAAAAAATCTTGCTCTTTAATCAGGAGACTACAAAAAGATTTTACTCTACTCAGGGCCACATACGCCGGTCCAGCCGCAAAAGTACGGGATCCTAACTACACCACTGCGTGCTCTACAATATATAATTGGTTTGTTATAACCTTGAAACCTAATCGTGGCCAAAGTTCATTACAAGACTATTCAAAGAAATCCAAAATAGCTATGATACGATTTTCTATCATGAATTACTTGTTCATGTCTTTCGGCTCCATCATCAGATCAGTTTGACAGTACCATAATTATTATTGTATTGTCATCCGAACTACATACAACTGCCAATTTTCATTACGCTACGACCCTCGAAAGATAGTTAAATTAGATAGCTTAGATTCCATTACATAGGTATTACCTACATAGTTAGTTACATACACGACGACCTAATAAAAGCGTGTTAATATAATAAACGTCTAATGTCAAAGTGTAGGTATATGTTAGAGTGTGATCCTGATTCTGTCTGATTGTAATACAGACGATGCATGTTTGCAACCATATAGTTCCACGTCCTAGAAATGGCGATGTCAGACGACTTACACAGCTTCTTATATGTTAAGTATAAATGGTTCTAAGTGGTTTCAAAAGATGTTCACTACAGGGCCTTTGGTCTATTAGACAGAGAACCTAATTTCTATGCCAAAGTTATCACAAGGACAAAACTTGGTGTGATGAGTAAGTACGATGATTTATGCTGCATGATTTTTTAATTTCGAATCTTCGGCACGCATCACTGAAATTTTGAAGTTACTTACATATTAAAAAGTGGTATATAGTTAAAGAAAAATCATAAAGATGGTTGACAGTCGTAAGTACGCTCAAGTATTCTGACACTGGGTTAAGCCTAGAATTTTGGTTTGCTGAGGTATGACTGCAGTCCCCCCCGTGGGATCTCCACCTTGTCGTGGTGGGGGGGCTCAGTAACCGTGGATTGCTCACCCGCGGTGAAGCTAAGAGGGATCCAGGAGGGGACGCTCCGCGTGGGCTTGGAGGGGCCTGCGCAGGATGCGTCCAACGGTGCGGGTGCGGGGGACAGTTCTGTCTGTCCCTCGCAGTCGGGTGCGGTCGCGGGAGGAGAGGCGTGTCGGTGTTGCGTTGCCGCGCGCCCTATCTCCCGCGACCAAATGGGGGCGCACCATTCGATGCGCCGCGGTGGGGCCGCAGAGGAAGAGGAGATGCGGTGTTGCGTTGCCGTCCTCCCTATCCTCTGCGGCCGCTGGGCGTTTTGGCGGCGGAGTCCAACACCTTAATCCGTCGCCAAGGGGGTTTTGTTCGGGGCCCGCCTGACCATCTGGCGAGCCAATACCCGTCGGAGGGTGGCGACGAGTGCTTTGGTGATGCCCCACCCTCCGACACACGGGTACATGGCGGAATTCGAGGTGGTTTTTAGTGGAAACACCACATACTCCGGCTCTTATTTCCCCCAAGAGTCGGAGATCCGAAGGGATTTTCCACCTCGTAAAAAAAAAAAAAAAAAAAAAAGGTATGACTGCAGTCCCCCCCGCGGGATCTCTACCTTGTCGTGGTAAACGCCCGGATGCCACCATTGTGGCAGCAGCCGCGACCCTGTCGAAGACACGGCGTTGCATACATTGGCGGAGTGCCCAGCCTGGGCATCGCAGCGCCGTGATCTGGTCGCGGCTCTGAATAAGGTTGTCCTCTCGCTCCCGACCGTAGTTCTGTCTATGGTCCGAAGTGAGAGGTCCTGGAACGCCGTCGCCTCCTTCTGCGAAGCAGCCATGCTGAGCAAGGAGGCGGCGGAGCGGGAGAGGGAAATACACCGCCCTCTCCCCAACCGTAGGTCCGGGCGTCGAGGACGTCGCACAAGAGACGACCTCCGACCACCCTAAATTTAGTGCCTGCGGACGGTGAGCGCTGGGGCTGCTCCCTGTCCGCCAAAAGGCGGGAGGCGGCGCGTGTCCTCGCCGCCTCCCAAGTAGCTTTGTGAGGTGATGGATGCGAGAAGTTTGATGGATGCAATAAGTTTGATGGATGATTGCGAGATCATGATGAGACGGGGCCCGCCAACACCAACGGCGGGCCAATCCCGGGTGGGGTCGCGAGAAAGTATGCTAATCGCGAATCGCGTGACCCCGCCACACACGGGATCCGTAGGGACACCGCGGTGGTTTTTAGTGGGTATGCCCCGAACGCCTTTAGGGGAGAGCCTCCACATACCTCCTCCGCCAGTCCCAAGCCTAGCCGTTCTAATGGCTGAGTTGGCGGAGTTGAGATGACTCATAAGGAGAGTTTTACCACCGTAGTGAACAAAAAAAAAAAAAGGTAAGACTGCAGTCATTCTTCATTCAGTATTTATCAAATCTCGGTAGACTAGAAAGGCGCAACTTGGTCTTCAAATTGAAGGTTCTTAATCACAACCGGGATAAAGCTGAAGATGTTGATGATGATTTACATATGTATTTAGAAACAAGTATATTATCAGTCGGATTTAACACATGGGATTGAAATGTAACATGTGCTGTTTCGTTCATAGATCCAAAAAGATTGTAGATTGAAATTGTAAATTGGCAGAAGATTGTAGAAATATTTTAATAAGACAGGCACAGAGATACTTGGTAAACGAGAACTGTATTCGTGCTTCGACTGTGGTCGTCGTGGTTTGACTATAAGAGTGAAAATTATGCCTATAACATTATTGTCACTCTTAGGCCTACGCCACACTTGACGGAAATTCCGTCGCGGAACTGCTACGGCGGAACGCCTATACAAGTTATTTTACATAAATCACTAATAGCAGGCACACCATTGTAGGTGTTCATATGCATCGCGCCACATTCGGCGAAAGGCTCGCGACGACGGCACACGCACAGAATGTTTGACACCGAACGATTTATTGTAGAAGTACAAACTAGAGCTTGCGTTTCAGACTCTATGGAAAAGGTTATGTAGTCCTTGGTTTAATTCAGCAACACATCAAATGATTTTAAACTTTCGCGATTTGTATGCATCATAGAAATTAATTTAGCGGGTCTTAATCGCGTTAACTTAACTTATTTAAGGTATAAATACCTATTTGTTACCGACGTTTCGCTCGTCTTGCACCGGGCGTGGTTGCGGAGAGACTGATGAGAGCTCAGCGACGTCTTGTGGAAGTGCGGGTTTCAGCACCTACCCTCACTTGGTTTTTATTTAAGTTTGCAAAATAGGTATTTATACCTTAAATAAGTTAAGTTAACGCGATTAAGACCCGCTAAATTAATTTCTATGACATCAAATTATTGTATTATCATTCGATAATATTCGAATTCTTTAGCTGGATACTGTCTTAGTTGCATATACAAGGTATGAAAATGCCCACTTGTTAAGCGAAGACTATTTATGGGATGAACCCAATATTACGGTTTCTTCTTTTTTATTGCTCTTAAGCTACATAAATAGCTATCACTTCTATCGGATCCATTACGAACGACAGCACTGTATATGCGTCGGCAATCGACTGATAATAATCTGCCACGGAAAATTCAATGTGGCTGCGACGTTTAATAACGGATTTGCCGTAACGGAAGTTCCGCGACGGAATTTCCGTCAAGTATGGCGTAGGCCATATAGTCAAACCTGAATCATAGAAAAGTAAACTGCACAATCTTTCAGGTTCTTCTCTTGCGAGGTTCCTTTTTTATTGTAGGGCAATAAGATCGAAATGAAGCACGAAATCCTAGAATTACCTGTAAACCCTATAATAATATGCATTATTCGTAAAGAAACACTAGAACATTACATTTATTTGTATAAAAGTGTTTGTAAAAAGTATTTTCGCTTCAAGTACTTACAGAAGTGGCGCATAAAATAGCACTTAGCTATTGCACCAGTATAAAACGAGAAACGTAGTACAGTATTAATATTTCACAGCATGAACAATCTGATCGTAGATTCTAAGAGAATCCCTTTTTTTTTCAATTTGGATTAAAAGCATTTCAATCTGGATTATTTGTAAGGCACTTCATTAAATCCTTTCGAATATGTTTATTTGAATATAGCGCTGCTCTGTCGATATGAAAGCAAATTATTAGTTGTTCGGGCCAGGCAACGTATTAATGAGTTTTCTGTCAGGAAAAAAAGTTACGGTTTGGAGTCTAAAACTTTGAAGTAGCCTGGCGAACACGAAAACATGATCCTTCTTTTCTAAGTACTTAAACATAGTTGATTAAATATAAATAATGCCCGTGAATAAATGGTCGTATTGATTTGTTATGATTGAGTTCTTAAGTCATGACATGATACACAGACGTCGACAGCGCGGTTTAAACACAGCTACAATAAGTGACGGATAAAATAATTGCAAAATTATTCGAGGTTTCACGAGGTTGGTTTTAAAATTTAAATTGAAGAGCATTAAAGAGTTTTCCAATTTAGCTGAGGAACAAAGCGCTTTCAGATTTAGCAAGTTTTTCTAAAATTCTCCCTCTAGACCGCATCCAACGGAGTCCCGCTCGAATTGTCGACTGCCAAGATATTTGCAATCGGTTAGACCCCTTGGCGCTGCGAAGAGATATAGCCTCGCTTTGCATCTTTTATCGCTTCTACTATGGGGAGTGCTCCGAGGAATTGTTCGGATTAATCCCTGCCGCCTCTTTCCGCCATCGTTCTACGCGACAGCATTTCCATCCCCATCATATAGATGGTTGGCAATCCACAACGGTGCGTTTCTCTAGAAATTTTCTGCCTCGCACCTCTAAACTGTGGAATGATCTGTCACCTGCGGTTTTTCCGAACCAATACGACCTTCAAACCTTCAAAAAAAGAGCGTATTCCTTTTTAAAAGGCCGGCAACGCACTTGTGACTCCTCTGGTGTTGCGGGTGTCCATGGGCGGCGGTAATCGCTTAACATCAGGCGATCCGTATGCTCGTTTGCCTCCCATTCCATAAAAAGAAACTTATTAGCTGATAGACAGATGACTGATTATAATTACATGGTTCCTATTCAAATGGTAGAAGATATTTCTTTTTGTTAAGAATAACATTTAATTATGTTATTTTTGTTATATTTTACATTTTTTTTTTCAATAAATAATATAAATAATAAATAGTTTTATTCTAAAATTTCAAACAACCTATATAACAGACATTCTATTATCAAATACGGATGTGCGCATTTGAGCACATAAAGAAAAATCGCTTTTTCTCGGCAAGTAAGATAGACTGATTTTTTTAAATATTTTTCCCAGATTAGCTAAAGTATAATTAACCTAAAAAAAAATTATTGCATCTACACCGCTATTTTTTAATTAGTACAAAAACTTTAAGGACAGATTAGCGAAGATATTATTATCATATATGTGACATAAGAATTTCATAATATCAATAAAGAGCAAAGTTATTATCATTTGTTTAATGTAGAAAATCTCACTTAAATCATAGTCATATTCATTCACTAATTCATTGATAATATTCCATCCTGCTCATTCGCATTCTCTCTGTTGCACTTATGATGTAGATAGCCATAGAAAATAAAATGAAGAAAAATAATAAATGTAGGTAGTTATTTTTTAATTTTGTTAATTCTACCCTCTCCTTCATACTTCATTCGGGCTTAGGACCGCTAAAATTTATCGTTTAACAAGTAAATAAATATGGAGCTATGTAATTAGAAAGCAAACAAATATCAAAATAAAAGATGGTGTTCTGGACTAAAAGAAAAGAGTAATTTTGGCGTATTTATGAAGTTAGAATCATCTGCTGTTTACAAATTATTTTATCATCATCATGTCAGCCTAGAGACGTCCACTGTTGGACATAGTCCTTCCTCAAGATGTGTGGAGAACACAGACCGATTTTGAGCCGCCCGCATCAAATTATTATTTACTTAAGTACGTATTATTTACTAAACTTACAAGTATTTCCATTGCCCTTGGAAATGTCCACCATCGTTGTCAAAAGCATCCAATATGCACTGTTCTAATTGTTTGACACTGACCCGGTCACTTTTGTACACTCACAATACGATGTCCATGGGTACACAGCTGCACTCGCGATTTTTCCACTCAAAAAGTACGCACGAAGCATAGCTACATACTCCCGTGATATGAACTGATATGATAGGCCATCGCGTCGGGCAAACGTAGACAAACAATTAACTTTTGCAACAAAATTAGACACGCTCACTTTCGCTAGCAATTTAGTACTGTTTTTCGCATCGTTGGGGCGTGGCGCAGGCGCAGAGGGAGAAGGCGGGGGGGGAATTTATCAATGGTTCATTTTACTATGATAGTACACGGGTCGGTCATAGTATTAGTATTACATTTGCCAATTGTCACGTATTTTTGTGGACAGTTTTGAGACAGTTTTGGGACTTAGTGTTATTTTTCAACTGCATAAATATGATCAGTTAAAGATACTTAGTGCCCTGTTAAATTTTTTGTACTAATTAAAAAATAGCGGTGTATACTAGAAAAAATAATAATTCAGGTCTGAAAGGGTTAAGCATCTGACAGGCATAATAACCGGCCACTTTCCACTGTGCAGGGGCTGCATAGAAACTGAAGTAACACCCGCTCATGTCATTCTGCACTGCAAAAGTGTGAGCGATCAACGGGCAAAGCTGCTGAACAACCCCAGAAACATGTTGGAGGCTTTGAACGACACCAGCCAACTAATGGCTTTCTGGAAGAAGCTTAGGTGGTAGGAGTAGTCGGCGTCAATCAAGTCGCCACTTGTGCACAATGGCCCAAATACTAACTACCAAATAACTAACTATGTGCGGGTGTTCGATATCTACGCTATAGCTAGGTCACAGTGGTAGTCAGACAACCATACGCTAACATAAAATACAGTAAAGGTCGCAATTAAATCGTTCAGTACCTACTACCCACCTATTTTTGTCTTTTTCTTCTTTAAGCTATTAAAAAGAAGGTTATTCATGAGATCATGGCATGGGAAACACGACACCGTAAAAGTCAAACGGTTCCACAACTCAGTGTCTCGTGCAGGAATTGAACCCACAACACTCGGTACGATGTGATGGCGACATCATCACAACGACTATGACAATTTCAAGGTTAAACGCGTAGCAATATTCTGCTAACCAAGAATGTTTTACAACTACCGTAACTAAATAAAATTTGCAGTAACAAAAAAAATCTAACAAAATACGCTCACTACGGTTGCAGTTGAAAGCCCAGCTGATTCACCAACATAGCAGCGTTAGCAGTCGCCTTCGCTTGCGCCTTGTGGGTACACTTAATTGAACAGGTCCATCCCAGGAAACGGCACGGTAGATAGCCAGGTCGAAGCTCCTCCCTTCAAGGCCCAACTTAGTGCGACCATAAGTGGGGCGCAATGCGGATCTTGATCGTCCAATCACATGTCTGCAGTCGTCACACAAGCATGTGCATCTACATCTTGTTGCTCAGCATTGAAATCCGGTAAACAGACGCCATGCGACGATGTAGTAGGTATTTTCATGGCTTGCATCAGCGTCAGAAAGTTGCGATTTTGTAGTTCCAACAGGCCCAGCTATTTTTCGTTACTAGCGTGTTCATTTTGAACACGTGGGTCGTTGTGGTCGTATCCAACTTCTGATGCAGAGGGTATTTTCATTTTGGTCGGTATCAACGCTTCAAAGTTCTAGGTGGGCACATCTGGGTCTCTTTGCAATGAATACACCCAGTGCAACATACTGTTTATTCGAGGACACAAAATACAGTATCTTCACAATCTTAATATGCACACGTGACTCGGATGGATAACTTTTGGAAACGCGGCGAAGTCTGAAGTAGGTAGGCCACACTTGTTTCCTCCGCTGTGTCTGTCGCTAAAGTTTCCGTTGATAGCTCCACGTTCGCTTATAAAAACATCAAATGACATTGATAGCTATCAACTACTGACCTCAGTGTTACCAACCATCGTATCCGAATACGCCCAAATCTATTTAGATTTGACGTTCAGTTTTCCAATGTCCGACATATATATGTAATTTTCTTAGGGTTTCAGACATATTTAACCCAAATTCCATCAAAGCCGTAAAATTTTTGGGTGTGCACTATACAATAGGCTTGTGTCCTAAAATGTAATGAGCGATTGATTCGTTCCTTTATTACATGTTAAACTGAAATTACTGATTTTTTCTTCAAAATCGATCAGCAACATTACTAATTACGGCTAATGTTTTTAAAAACCTTTTTGAATTTGATACGAAAACGCTATAAACCATCATGGCGGTTGAGTGATATCACAAAGTGCAAAACAAAACAAACCATGAATGAAGTCTGGTCTGGTGTACCTACTTTTGTTTTGTTATATTCGATTTGACAGGTACAAAGTTTGACGTTTTAGTTGTATTTACTACCAAAACGTTAACAACATGACTGGCCGACGCACTGTTAGACGTAATGCTCTCTGATTGGTGTTCACTGTCACAAGAATAAATACCTTATTTTTAGTTTTAGAATCCTAAAATTAACATTAATCTTACCTTTTTATAATAAATAATAAACTTTATTGACATCTTAAAATCATAATGAATCTATAGACTGATACGTGCTGATACTACAATCAAACCGATTTATTCTTAGTGGACACAAGCCTATTACATTTGCAATCTGATGGAGGAAAGTATACACAGAAATGTATTTTCATTTGCTCGGACAATATAAGAAAACAGATTTTGTAAATATGTGAGCAGATAAAGAAAATTCGTACAGAATGAGGCGGGCACATGTGGGTTCGCGACTCGACGTTTTACGTTGACAACATGCGCTGTTTATTAGTGAATTCTTTACTTACTCAATTTCTAAGAGTGTACTTTCTCGGTTTAATTAAGCGACATGCATGACGCATGTTGTGTGTTTTCTTATGTTTAATTTGATAAAAGACGACGCATTTCATTAGATCATTATCACCTTTTCCGGCCCGTAACGGATTGCCTTAAATATTTGATTTATCGCGAGTAAGACCCGATATATAACCTTGTATAATTTCATTAGATCATTAATTAATATTAAGCTGGAGTTGCCATTTATTTATAGATTATAATGTATGTTTTTATAGAACAAAAATATTTAGGTATTTATTTATTTAAACGTATATTACAATACATGACAACATAAATAAGCTAGAAACATAACAGGCTCCTCTTTGTGTAGGCAGTGCTCAGAAAGGATACAATAGATATATTTTTTAATATTCCTCTCTTGAGGGAGTCTCATAAAGCATTAAATTTTCTTTGAAAATAGTTAAAGATACGTTTATTTTTAAACTAGCACCTTGAAAATGCGTGCTATTGCTAGTACTACAGTATTAAGAACTCGACAATGTGTCGTATCTGGAACAATATTTTAGGCTTTCAGTGTTTTCACACTCGAGATTTGTTTTTGTGTTCTACAAGTTATTATTTTGAGTCTGTTAGGAATAATCACTTATGTATGGCGATACTGTTGCCCTGTACATCACTAGTTTAGTCAGTGAAGTTTATACTGTTGGGCTTCACTAGGATTCCAGTTTTGATTGTTTGGTTGTCTTTTGTTTTTGGGTATGTGTTACGAACGTAGACAGAGGATCAGACAGTAATAAAGATAATTTCATCGGCCACTGGTTTATTATTGAACAGCAGAGCGTGGTTTCGATAAATCATAGTGAAGCCTGAAGCCTGAAGATCATAAAGAAGTGTTGGAGCAGATGTATTGACAAAGATTTTCTACTTGGGTGGTTTTGACTGTTTCGTGTCGTCTCATGGCTGGCTAGGCAAAATGGCAGCACGAGGAGATGAAGATATAAAATATTTTGTCGAACCATTCAGAGGGGTGAACTATCTGTTGTGGAAGCGTCGGGTGGAGGCTATTTTCGTAGCCAAGGACATGGATCAGTTTCTAACAAATGAGAAATCTGATGATGCTAACAAAAAGAAAGCTGATGCTTTATTGTTAACCATGATTGATGACTCTATATTGGCGGCGATGGCAGATGAGACTTCAGCATTCAAAATATGGGCGGCTTTGAAAGACAGATATGGGAAGTCTAGTGCTGTGAGTCAGATACTAGTGCGAAAGAAACTCACGTGCATGAAAAAGCGTCGTGATTGCAGCATGCAAGATCATATAAACGAGATGCTGAGTATGATAAATGAGTTACGAGCTTCAGGTACGACTGTAAAAGAAATGGATATAGTTATTTATATATTGATGTCATTGCCACCAGAATATGTTGTTATAAGGGCAAAAATTGAAAACCAACCAGATACAACTTTGACATCTGACTTTGTTATTCAAAGATTATTGAATGCGGAGGCATTGAAAGGTGATACAAGTGAAAAGAAGTCTGAAAATGCATAGACAAATGTAGCATTTAATGCAGAGAAATATAAATATGTGACATGTCATAAATGTAAACAAAAGGGTCACATTTCAAAATATTGTGGCAGAAAGTTAACATGCTTTAACTGTGGACGTCCTGGCCATTTTAAGAAAGACTGTCGTGTCAAGTCGAAGTCTAATCACAGTGAGTTTGCTGCTGTTACCTTCATGGTAAATGAAACGAGTGAACGCTTCATGTTGGACTCGGGTGCATCCACACATATGTGCAGCAAACAAGAATGGTTCAAGGACATGAGACACCACAAAGGTACAGTGACATGTGCATCTGAAGTAGAAGTTTTGGAAGTCAAAGGTATTGGAACAATTGTTGGCATGTTAAATGGAAGAGAGATAACCCTCACAGAAGTACTGTTTATTCCAGAGTTAAATGGTCAGTTAGTATCAGTGAAAAATATACAGAAAGCTGGCTACAGTGTTATATTCACAAATAATGTGGCAATTGTCGAAAAGAACAAAGTGAAATTTGTTATAGCCAGGTTCAACGAGAAAGGTCAGTACATAAGTCAGTTTGATCCTATAACATCAGCTGCAGCTTACTATGTTGAGCAAGATGCTAAATTATGGCACAGGCAAATGGGACATTCTAGAAACAATGTTATGAAGGAATTAGGATTGCCAGTATCAGATTCCTTAAGTTTTTGTGAAGAATGTGTAACTGCCAAGCAAGCTAATACGCCTATGGGTAGAGATCCAAGAGATAGGGAAGATAAACCCATGAGAGTGATACACACGGATATTTGTGGACCAATAGATCCACTTACCAGTAGCAACGAGAAGTATTTTGTTACCATTATAGATGATCATTCTAGATTTTGTGAAGTTCATCTATTGAAAAATAAGAGTACTATAGTTGATATATTGAAGCAGTTTCACAAGCAGAATCCAGAAGTTTACAAAATAAGGTGTGACAATGCCAAGGAATATGTGTCAGGTGAGCTCGCACGTTATTGTAAATCAAAGAATATTCAGGTAGATCCTGCCCCGCCATACACTCTTCCGTTGAACGGTGTTGTGGAGAGAGCAAACAGATATCTGTTGGAGAAGGCACGAGCTCTTATCTTTGATGTAGTTCCTGATCCTGATGTAATTCCTTAGCCTGGTATAGTTCCTGAGGCAGCTGAACCAGAGATAGCTGATGGAGGTCCAGATGAATTCTTGGACTGCACAGAAGATGAAGAGGAGATTTCCAGATCTAGACCTAAGAGGCAGGTGAAGTTGCCAGCCAGATTATGTCTATGAAGCAACTGTAGAAACTTTTGATTCCATTTCATATGAAGAAGTACAGGAATTGCCTGCAAATGAGCAAGTTTTATGGAAACAGGCCATGGATCAAGAGATTGAGTCCTTAAATAAGAATAAAGTTTGGGAGCTGGTTGAACTACCTGAAGGTGAAAGGTCAATGACCTGTAAATGGGTATTGTGTATAAAAAGAAATAATATACATAAGGCTAGGCTAGTTGCTCGTGGTTTTGAGCAGAGATTAGGTGTTAACTATTTTGAAACATATGCGCCAGTTATTGTGACGTCGCTGTGACGTCGAGTTGACACCACCTCTCGGCCGCTTGCATTTCCGTCCCCACCGCACCACGAGCTTCTATAAAAGCGGACGCGTTGGCTGCAAACTTTCCTTTGCGGCGGCTGCAGCACATCGAGTTAAGTCACCAACTCTCCTGGACCATCGGCAGCAGGACTCTCAACAGAAACCTCACCCATCGCTGAATCACGCGAGCCTGTCTGTGTATATCTTTTTAATTACGCATTACTAGTAAATTTTTTCAATTGCTTAATGATGTGTAGATTTTATTGGCAATTAAATCAATTTTTATTGTAACATTCAACTCATGTTCTCATTTAAACACACCCTAGTAGGGATAACGTAACAGTGGACACCTGAAAGGTCTTTTTACGTTACAGTGGCGCCCACGGGAATATTATAGGTGGGGTTTTGTTGAGAATCCGCTGCCGGTGAGTCTTTTTATTATTTTTTGTGTATGTGTGAAATCGTTCCAAAGCAGTGTGTAATTATTTTACTGGCATTTATTGTTTCTTTTTGCTTGTTTTATTGTGGACGGAAAGTCGGTGGTGTTATGCCGGCCACAATAGACATTTTCTCTTTTTGTTCTGTTGTGCTCGGAAGGTCGGTTTTGTGTTGAGCCGGTCACAACAGACAAATTTTGTCTTACTACGCATGGTAAGCATTTTATATTATAACTATTTCTGTTGCCGCGTGTGATAATTAATTTTGTATCAACTGCATAAGTAACAAGTTATAATCGTTTTGCTTGCGACCACGTGTCAACTAAATGACGCGCTGTGGTCACATTCCTTGATTGCATTCTTTGTATTGCGATTTATGACCTCACGTCCACTAGCGACGTGCTAAGGTCACCTTCGTTGATCGTATGCTTCGCGATTAGCTTTTTTAAATGCCACTAAGGTAATTAAGTGCTACTGGTAATTATTGCTAATAATTTGCTTTGGCTGACTTATGGAACGAATTCACACCCTTCTCTTTTTCATTTCTTTCTATTTTCTACTATAACCTTCTGCTAGTGATTTTGTACGACGATACATTTTATATTATATTTCTATAAAGTAGCTATTATTCAATACATTTACCGCCTACTATGGCGATTATCTTTCAAAGTTAAATACCTTTTTTTCTTTCGCCCAGCTGACGAAAACATTACGCTGAGAAAAAAGCATGACGATTACCCGGAGGAAAATCTTCACACTGAGGTTAGGGTGCTTACAGAAGAGGTTCGTCTTCTCACACGCGAAATCTCTTCCCTAAAAGAACGCTTGGAAACTGCTACGTTATCAATGTCGAATTGTCAAGCACGATTAGAAGAATTGACGGCCTCGATAGCCTCTAATGACACAAGAATAAAGTGTCTAGAAAATCGTGACAAGGAGGTTAAGGTACTTGAAAGCTCTGTAACAGAGCTCCAACAAATAATAAATGATCAATCGCAACGACAACTGTGCAATGAATTGGAACTCATAGGTATCCCCGAAACGAACAACGAAAACCTGCACCATATAGCATTCCTAGCGGCAAAGAAAGTAGGCGTTGACCTGGTTGACCACGATATCGATTGGGTGAACAGGGCTGGACATCATGTTGTTCGTGCTGTCAGTCCTGAAAACGATGCAACCATATCTAGACCGATAGTTGTGCGATTACTACGACGTAGCAAGAGAGATGAACTTATCAAGGCATCGAAAACCAGGCGTAATGTTACCAGTAATGACCTTGACATACCCGGGAAACCACATAAGATCTATTACAATTAACGCCTGACAAAAGAAAACAGATTGCTTTTTCGAACTGCGCGAGCCAAAGCTAAAGAACATGGATATTCGTATTGTTGGATCACACAAGGTAAAATATTTGTCAAGAAACGAGAAGGGAAAGCGGCACAGCATGTACGTACAAATAATGACCTATCTCGCATATTTAGCGCCGCCGTCGAAAATTGACATCAACCGCGCAGTATTTTCTAAATTTTTATTACATCAGGATATCTTATTAATGAGGAAATTGGTTCGCAACACTACTTTAGAATACCCCATTTGTATAAAAAATTGCTCGTTTAATCTAAATATTTGTCTATATTTTGTACGTTCTAACCTTTATTTTAATATCTCGATTATTCAGAACATCAGGGTTAAATCTACTTATCATTATAAATATTGATCACAGCATTACTTTAGATAATATTATCTTTATAAATTTAGTTATTTCAAACTTAGAATTAAGCCTACATTTTATACTTTCATATGTTTATTTCAATATCTCGATGTATGTTATATCAGGATTATTCATTTTTAACATTATAAAACTTATGTATTGCGCTAGTAAACACAGTTCGCTTTCCTCGTCAACAGAAACGACGCCGTATGTTTGTAATTTAAAACATGTGTTGGTTGGCAGTTATTTAAATCAGATAGATAAAACCTTATTGTTACGTTTGTACTTATTAATCTACTATGAATGATAAAAATATAGCTAAGGAATTAGACTCATTGTGTATAAACTGCCAAACAATACCAGTGCCTGAGCAAGTGCAAATAACAATTACATCAAATTACAACTTTAAAGTGTTAACATTTAATGTAAGGAGCTTACAGAAAAACTTTGATAACTTTCTAATTACTTTGGCAAGATTTAAAATTACCTTTGATATAATCATTTTAACTGAGTGTTGGCTCGACGAATGTAGTATTATTCCAGAAATCACACTATATACATCTTATAGAACGCAAAAAAGGATCAACCAAAATAGCGGGGTAGTTGTTTACGTTAAAAGCTCACTAAACGCCTGCGTTAGAGAACCAAATATTGATGACGCCAACTGCCTGGAAATCGAACTACCTAACAAAATGTCAATCTTCGGAATATACCGGCCTCCCTCATTCACAAACTTAAATAACTTTTTGCACTCACTAGATAGCCTATTGTTAAATCATACAAAGAAAAAAACAACCTTGATAATAGCGGGCGACATAAATATTAATTTGCTTACAGTGACAAATAACTATGAATTAGAATATCAATGTCTTACAGCTGAACACGGGCTTTTTCCCGCAATAACTAAACCGACCAGGAATAATGCCTGCCTCGACCACATCTGGGTGAACAGTGTCTCTAACGCTGTTGGTGTAATATGCTCATCCGATATAACCGACCATGACATGGCAATATTAGGTTTGGCCTTGCATAAGGTTAAGGAAGTATCAGGTAACAGAACAAGAGTAAAACGAAATCTGGAAGCTATAAAAAGTGAACTTATGGAAGTGAACTGGTCGCTATTGCTTGACACCCACGACGTAAACGAAAAAGTAGTTATTTTCTGTGACCAGCTAAATGAAGCAATTAATAAGCATACAAAAATATTTCACCTAAGTCACACGAAATACAATATCAAACCCTGGATTACACCCGGACTAATTCGATGCATGCAACATCGCGACAAATTACACACCAAAACGAAAAAGTTTCCACACGATACAGCATTAAATTTGGTATATAAACGATATAGAAATTACTGCAATGAACTTCTTCGTAAACTAAAAACTGACCACAAAAATAAAGAACTCTCTATGAAAAGGCTATGGAAAGCCATAAAAACTGTATGCCATCTAGGAAAGAAACATAAGGAGCCTGAAGAACTATTGAAACTTCCGGATAGTACTAACGCCAAACACTCACTGGACATCTGTAACACCTACTTCTCGACAGTGGGCGAGAAACTAGCAGCTAATATTTTAAGCAAAATGCAGGTAAACCAGGATTTATTAGCAGCTAATATCGAGCGTACGCAGATTTTAAATTCCTTCTTTCTGCAACCAACCGATGAATTGGAGATCGACTCACTAATCACGTCCTTACAAAATGACAGGGCGCCGGGTATTGACGATGTTACAAATGACCTTTTGAAAGGTATTAAGGAGGCCATCCTGCAACCATTAACGAAAATATTTAATTCGAGCTTAGAACAGGGCATATGTCCGGATTCTTGGAAAATAGCTTCTGTATTGCCCATACATAAAGATGGGGAAAAAGACAAAGTAGAAAACTATCGACCAATTTCGCTTCTCCCAGCTTTCTCCAAACTACTGGAGAGGATTGTGAATAAAAGGCTAGTGAAGTATTTAGAAAAGAACAATTACATTTCCCCAAGACAATTTGGTTTTAGGAGGGGCAAGTCGACGGAAGATGCTGTTGCCCTCTTAACTTCTACAATATCAGCCCATCTTGATAAAAATAGAGCCTGCTTGGGTGTCTTTCTCGACTTGGCCAAGGCCTTCGACACAGTGGCGATTCCGATACTTGTAAGAAAGTTGGAATGTTATTTTGGTATTAGAGGCATAGCGTTAAGTTGGTTCAGAAGTTACTTAACAGAGAGGCAACAATGTATCAAAATTGGCAACGTCAGAAGTGAATTAAGATCGACTAGTTTCGGCGTCCCACAGGGCAGTGTTTTGGGGCCAACCTTATTCATCATGTATATAAATGATATACACGAAGAAATTGACGCGGAGGTTATCTGCTATGCAGATGATACAGTAATCATATATCATGGCACCACTTGGAAAGATGTATTTTCTATTGCTGAAAAAGATATGATACAGGTTACATCTTGGTTACAGCGAAATTTACTGACCTTGAACGCTAAAAAATCGAAGTATATACCGTTTCATAAGACTAAAGTGTCAGCCCCTAATCTAAATCTAGGCATTAAATTACATGAGTGCATAGCAGCAAAACAGTCCTGTAACTGCGAGAAAGTGATAAAGGCTAATAGCATAAAATATCTTGGCGTTCAGGTAGATCAAAATTTAAATTTTAAGGAACATATAAGCTCACTCTCATCTAGAATTCGTAAAACGGCCAACATATTAAAATTACTTCGTTCATCTGCTAATACTGACATCTTAAATACTGTATATTATGCACTAGGTCAATCCCTGATGACATACTGCATAAGCTGCTGGGGCAGCGCAGCAAAAACAACTATGATACAGATAGAAAGAGCACAACGGTCGGTGTTGAAAACAATGCTTAAGAAGCCTTTCAAATACCCAACAAAAAATCTGTATCAAGAATGTCAAGTATTAAATGTTCGCCAACTTTTCATTTGAAAGTCTGTGCTTATAGTACACAAACGAGTCATTACATCACAGGATTACGCAAACCTTCTCCAATTGCGAGTTTATAGATTGCCCTTGCCTAGGATCAAGTCAAGTTTTGCTAGACGCTTTAGTCCTTTTAAAGACATTTTCATTTATAACAAAGTAGCGAGTGAAAGTAATATAAAATATTGCACAGTGAGAGAAGCAAAGCCAAAAATTATAAAATGGCTTACTTACCTATCATATGACTTAACTGAAAGCCTACTTATATCTTCATCGTGAAATGTTGTTGTAAAGTAACTATACATATAATATTCATACATATCACCTTGGTGCACATTCACTTACAATTACGTACATAACTTTATTTTAGATTTATTTTATTTGCATCGAGCCCAGCGTACTTGCCCTTTTTTTGTTTATTATTTTTTTGTTTTATTTATTATTTTATATTTCTATTTTTGTAGCATGTTTTAGAAATTACTTATAATTAGTTATTAAATCGTCTTTAGTTTTAAGCCAATGTCAGTTGATGATGCCCGAGCTAATAATATATGGCAAAAGAGTGTTATTGTCGTAGGTACCCACAGGACAGGCTTGCCTAGTGTGGGGCCACTGGTTATAGCTCTAACTTGTATTTATTTTTGGCAATAAACATTTTTATTTATATTTTTTTTATTTTTTCTTACTAAGAAAGTTGCATCTTTATTATACCACGTGTACCTAACATAGTTGGACTGGCTGAGAATGAACGTACCTAAGATGCTAGCGTATTATATACTAGGTACCTATCTAGCTAGAATTCCGCGTTCATTTATTAATAAAATGTACACGTGTCACATGCAGGTTGCTCACTAACAATAATGAACGAATTGTTATTGTCTATTTGGTATAGAAATACGAATATCATCGTAGAATTATTAGTTGTTCGTTTTGTCAAATGTTTATTATGCTACAATCGTTGTTTTTGGTCTTCGATTTTATCTCCTTGTTACTGCCTATCGGTATAGTAAATGCATAAATAGATGCATTTGCAAATGACATACATTTGCAAATGCATCTATTTATGCATTTACTGTTCATTGTGAACTCAAACATAAAATTCCTGCGTCGCAATTATTGAATTATGTTCTTTTTGTAATGTTTTGTGTCGCTAGGATTGTTCTTTCAATGTCTGGTTTCTATTAAAATATATAAAACATATAATGATAAATAAATGGTAAAATTAAGCCGCTGACGGCCGGAAAACTACTTAATTGTCAATATGTAACTTGTTTCCTTTTTACTAAATGCTATGCATCTGGTTTTACTAGACCAGTTTAAGTAGTGGTTATATTGTGTTCTTGTGTTAACGCAACTGTTATTATATCTAACTGAATTTATCAAACTTAATTGAATTGAAACTAACTTTAACTAAAGTGGGTATTTGCACATAAATTGAATCAATAACTTCTTTTCTTGAATAAATAAGTGCCTATTTACATATGAATCAAATAAATAATATTTATACCTCATTATATAACTAAAGTGGCTGTTTACACACAAATTAATAAATAATTTAAATACTTAAATAACTAATGTGGGTACTTATACATAAATCAATAATTTATATACTTTAATAACTAAAGCGAATTAATTGATGTACAAGTTTAAGAATACCAATTCGTATTTTACAATCAACTATTTTAAACCTAAAAGCTGAATAAAATAACTGAATCTTATTCTATTACAGCATAAATAAATTTATAAACGATTGGGTACAGTGTCATTTACAACAATGTAAGACGCATAGCTATGCGAAGTTATAATTACCTACATAATTATTTGTGAAGGCCAACAATAGTGCTATTGTTTTCGAATTGGAGCTCACAAGTCACAAGATAACGCATTGTTGTGTTAACGATTTATATAAACATGCTAACATAAAACATGAATAAATATTACTGTTATAAATTGTCGAAGAGGTTTTCCAAACTTAATATTTTTGCAAGAATATGTTATTTATCTAACTAATTATCGAAATATCAGATAACTATCTAACTATATAAATGTCAGATGTGTTTCTCTTGGTGATTGCCATATAAAAGATCTTAAATTAACTCACTACAAAGTTTAAAAATGTAATGATTAATGCTCATCACTAATGAACTAATCACTAAAATAACTTAACACTTCGTTACAAATAATATAAAAATCTTTAACTCCTAATTTCAGCTAAATCATGTACCCAAATATCTTGTTATATATACTTTAGTAATGACTGATCGAAATATAATAAAAAAAAAAAACCCGTATGGCTCAGTGGCTGAAAGGTTGTGTCGGATCGGTCTGTGGTTCGATTCTCGATTGTGTTTTTTTTGTGTTTTTAACTATGGTTGTGTATACTATGTCATCGATTGTCTCCTGCGGTGATGTACTATACATTGCAACCTATTCCGAATTGTGTATTTGCCGTTGTTGATTTTGTATCATAATCAGAAACCAGTTAATTGTCCGCGACAATGGAATGCGGCCGGCGCCAAGCGCGCAGTGATGACTCACTTGTTTACGTCAGCCGATCACTCGGCTCAAAACATTGTATTATACTTTATACTTAATTATAATGAACACTTTTTTTATGCTTTTACAATTCGCATCGAGCGCGTTAATGAGCAATTTGTTTGTGATACTGCCAACTAATCGTATGATTGTTGGTATCGTAATATAGTAAGATCGTAATATTGGTTTACGACTTATACTCTTTCAATTAATTTCACTTATCGAATATGGGTGGTCAGGTGGTGCCTACCAACATAGACTGGGTGGCTATTTGCTATAAAACTCACGTATAATACCTCTTCGCGCGTCGTGTATTATAATGAATACGACTCGCATCGTGAATGAATGCTGGCTTGTTCATACGTATGATTGTGTGTGGGCCTTTTGAATGTGATGTATGTCAGGTAATAGGAACGTTCAATGCTTGGTGACGTATGAATGGCCGAGGGTTATACTTGTTGTTTTCCTCTTTCAGGGTTAATAGTTGCCTTGTATTTAACCTACTGACACCACTACCACTCATCTGTTTCAGGGTCTCCGAATGCAGTTGCCGCCTACCAGCCACAGAATTTTCCCTCTGGGAAAATTCTGGCCTAATGGGGGGAGTGTGTGACGTCGCTGTGACGTCGAGTTGACACCACCTCTCGGCCGCTTGCATTTCCGTCCCCACCGCACCGCGAGCTTCTATAAAAGCGGACGCGTTGGCTGCAAACTTTCCTTTGCGGCAGCTGCAGCACACCGAGTTAAGTCACCAACTCTCCTGGACCATCGGCAGCAGGACTCTCAACAGAAACCTCACCCATCGCCGAATCACGCGACCCTGTGTATATCTTTTTTTAATTACGCATTACTAGTAATTTTTTTCAATTGCTAAATGATGTGTAGATTTTCTTGGCAATTAAATCAATTTTTATTGTAACATTCATTTCATGTTCTCATTTAAACACACCCTAGTAGGGATAACGTAACAGTGGACACCTGAAAGGTCCTTTTACGTTACATTATAGGCATGTCATATTTGAGATTAATGTTAGCTATTTTTCTTCAAAAGAATTTAAAAATGTATGTATTGGATGTTAAAACTGCATTTCTAAATGGTTATTTAGATGAAACAATTTTTATGGATCAACCTAAAGGTTATGATGCTGGATCTGGTCGTGTATCTAAATTACTTAAAAATTTGTATGGACTTAAACAGGCACCTAGGCAGTGGTTTAAGAGGTTCACTGATTTTATACTTAAATTGAATTTTCAGCAACTAAAACTTGAGTCATGTGTGTTTGTAAGGAGGTCTAATAATAATAACAATGAGATATTTATAGTTCTGTATGTCGATGATTTAATTGTATCAGGTTCAAATGAGGTTGAAGTTCATATTGTAATTCAGTTACTTAGAAAAGAATTTGAAATGTCTAAAGCTGGTATTGCTGATGAGTTTCTTGGAATAAAATTAGAACATGTTGATGAAAAACTTTGTTTAAGTCAGAAGGCATATGTTGATAAAGTATTAGCTAGATATAGAATGACAGAATGTAAACCATGTGACATTCCTTTAGTTCCTAAGTCTACTGCATCAGATTTTGTTGATGGTGAAGAATTTCATGGTCCTTACCGTGAACTACTAGGCGCATTGTTGTATTTGTCAATGACTACTCGTCCTGATATCTTGTATTATGTTAACTGTCTTAGTCAAGTCCAGGAGCGACCAACTGTTGCTGCTTGGCTTGGACTAAAGAGAATTCTTCGCTACCTAAAGGGAACATCTGAACTTAAATTGATATTTCAGAGGTCTGTTACTGATGATGTTAACTTGAATGTTTATGTAGATGCAGATTGGGGATCTAATGTAAAGGATAGAAAGTCTATTTCTGGTTATATAATTTTCTTTAATGATTGTCCTATAATGGGGTGTGTAAAGAAGCAAGGTTCCATTGCACTGTCCTTTACTGAGGCAGAGATTTTGTCACTAGCAAAGGCTGTTCAAGATTTAATTGTACTGTATAATATAACTAAAGACGTTTTGGATTGTAAAACTATTAACATGTCTATCTTCGAGGATAATCAGTCTGCAATTAAGGCTACATTGAATGATAATAATTGTGCTAGACTGAAACATTTAGACATAAAATTGAAGTATGTAAGAGATAAATTAAGTTGTATAGGATAAATATTATGTTCATTGCTACCGGGAACCAGCGTGCAGATATGATGACCAAGTGTTTACCTAAGCCTATGTTGGTTAGTTTAAGAACTGCTTGTAAGTGAACATACAGTGATTAAGGGAGGGTGTTAGGAATAATCACTTATGTATGGCGATACTGTTTCTCTGTACATCACTATTTTAGTCAGTGAAGTTTATACTGTTGGGCTTCACTAGGATTCCAATTTTGATTATTTGGTTGTCTTTTGTTTTTGGGTATGTGTCAAGGTGGACTGTAGTTTTTATCTTCCAAAGGAATGAAACGCCTGGCTTGATGGTGAGTTGATTTAATTTAATCTTGATCAGGATCAGATTGTTGCTTCGGATTTCTTGAGAGAACTACTGCTGACTGAACTGAACTACATACATCGGTGCAACAAACCGTCCTGCTTATGTTCTATTTTACAGGGTGCAAGTAGTGAGTGGATGTGAGCGCAACGCATTCGGTTCGACCAATCTCAGCGCTTCGTCTGAGTTTTACTTGTGGTGGCGTTCGGACAGGTTTCGACATGTTCAAACCTGTTCGATCGTGCTCGCGTCCACTTTACATCGTCATGTTTTGATTTCTTATTTACTATGGGATAATAAAACAGCCTTAATCGAATAACAATAAACATTTCCCTACTCTCAAATCGTTTTTATTGAATCATCCTTATATCTACTTATATATTCATATTTATTTACATTATTTATGATCATTACTTAATTGTATTACAAAGCTACGACGTCCGTAACATCCTCCCCCCGGCGCAGGGCTACCGTAGCCTTATCTTCCACGCAGAGGACGGCGAGCTTCGTCGTGGGACGCCGTAGGATGCCCGCTGTAGTCCTGACGTCGGCTGATCGCACCTTGCCGTCTGGACCGACGTACGTAGTCTCCACGACGCCTCGGGGCCACGTCCCTCGTGGCAGTGTGGGGTCGATGACGACAACCAGGTCGCCAACGCGCAGAGGTCGTCCTCGGTCGTCGGATGCCCCCCTGGGCACCAGCGTCGGCAGGTATTCATTTACCCAGCGTCGCCAGAAATGGTCGGCGAGCGCCTGGGCAGCTCTCCACTGTTTTCGGCTGACCTCCTCGCAAGGCCCAGTATAGGGAAGGCCTGAGGAGGTCCCGATGAGGAAGTGGTTCGGAGTCAACGCCTCCGGATCCTTGGGATCGACGGAAACGTGGGTGAGAGGCGGAGAGTTTATAGAGTGTTCGGCCTCTACCATCAGGGTCAGCAGCACTTCTTCTTTTAGCGCCCGCTGATGCAGTGTCGCCCCCAACGCCATTTTGACAGAGCGTACTAATCGTTCCCACGCTCCCCCCATATGCGGCGCCCCTGGTGGTATGAACTTCCACTTCATTCGGTGTGAAAGTCCGAAGTGGACGAATTCTTTGGCCCATTCTTCATAGGCCGTGCGCAGTTCTGTGTCTGCTCCTCGAAAATTGGTGCCATTGTCAGAGTACATTACTCGGGGCCAACCTCGTCGTGCTGCCATTCTTCTTATGGCCATTATAGCCGAGTCGGTCGACAGACTCGCCACCAGTTCCAGGTGAACTGCCCTGGTCACCAGGCAAGTGAACAGTGCTCCCCAGCGCTTCTCGTGTCTTCTTCCTATGACCACTATCATTGGCCCAAAATAGTCGACTCCGCAGTGAATAAAGGGTCGCTGCGTCTCTGTTAGTCGTTCCATCGGTAGGTCCCCCGTGACTGGTTTTACTGGTGTCGCTCTTCTTATGCGGCAAAGTTGGCATCGCTGCGCTATGGCTCTTACTGTAGGGCGCAGATTGACCACCCAGTACTTTTGCCTTAAGTCGTTGACCACGCGTTCGTTGTTTGCATGGCCGGCCCTTCGATGGGCGTCTTCTATTAGCAGTCTGGTAAACGGGTGCTTGCCGTGTAATATGACCGGTTTTTTTTTCGTGTCTGGAACCGCAGCGTGCCCGATCCTCCCTCTCACTTTGAGAATCTGGTCTTCCAAGTAAGGGTCCAGTTTATACAGGCTACTGGACTTGGGCACTGGTCTTCCTTTTTCCAACAGTCTTATTTCTTCTGCGTAGTCGTCGAGCTGCGCTTGTTTCACCCAGGTCTTCTCAGCCTTTTCTATCAGATCGACGGTCATCTGGCTAGCTCGATTTTTGTACTTTTCCTTGAAGAGAAAGAGTACCGCTGCAGTTCGTATCAGCTTCTCATATGAGGAGAATCTGCTTATGTCGGGCAGATGAGAAGCGTGTTTCTTTTCTGTGACTACATAAGTCACTTCTTCCTCTTGGTCTTCTTTCCTGGCTTTCTCTTTCGGCCAGAGTTCTTTTTCATCATATAGAAATTCAGGCCCGGTGAACCATCTGTCTTCTGGTTTCATTTGTAGTTTATAATTAGGGCGCGTTGCATCATCTGCCACGTTTTGTTCCGTGGGCACCCATCTCCATTGATTGGCGTCGGTCAGCTCCGCTATTTCGCCCAAGCGGTGTGCCACAAAGGGTGTGTACTTGATGGCATCTTTTTCTATCCAACGCAGAACGGTTTGTGAGTCCGTCCAATACGTCACGTTCTTGGGCTTGTCTCTATGCTCTCTCACGATTGTTTCCGCTAATCGTGCGCCGATCACTGCCGCTTGGAGTTCGAGTCGAGGGACGGTTACTGGTTTTAATGGTGCGACCCTTGCTTTTGCCGCAACCAGGCTCACAGTCACTCTTCCATCTGGTTTCAGGATCCTCCAGTATGCGGTCGCCGCGTATGCTTGTTCACTCGCATCACAGAAGACATGGAGCTCTATGTCGTCTTCAGAGCTTTTGCCGTAGCATCTTGGGACTCGCAGTTTCGCGGCCATGCTCAAACCTCGGAGCCATTCTTCGAAATTGTGCGTCTTCTTCGGGAATCACTTCATCCCATCCCACTCCGTGTCTCCACAGGTTTTGAAGTATGATTTTACCCGTGATAGTAAAATGGCTAATGAGACCGAGGGGATCGTAGACGGCCATCACTGCTCCGAGGGCTTCTCTTTTCGTCGGCGCTCTGTCTCTCATCCTCACTTCAGGTGCTAGACGGCTAAGCCCTGTGTTGAAGCCTAGCTCATCTTGATCCGTATGCCAAAGCAAACCAAGTGTCTTATCGGAGTTTTCCTGTCTCTGACCAAGCTTCACTTCGGCTTTGAGCACTCGTTTTTCAGTAGCCACGTTGTCCACCACATTAGGCCTGTTAGAGCACCATCCACGGAGGTTGAAGTGTGCATTCTCATGTATCTTCATGACCTCTTGTGCTGTTCTTATAGCTTCTTGCTCTGTGGCGAAGCTATCGACGTAGTCATCCATGTAGTGGCTTGATGTTATTGCTTGCACAGCGTTGGGGTATGCTTGTGCGTATCGTCTCGCGTTGGCATCTCTCACTGAGTGCGCGATGAACGGCGAGCACGATGCCCCGAAGATCATTGATATCATCTTGTACTTTTTCGGCGGCTTATCCCGCTCTTCGTCTCGCCAAAGAAACATTTGAGCTGCTTGGTCTTGTGGTCTTCTTACTTGGAGGAACATCTCTTGAATATCTGCTGTCACGGCTACCTGACGTTCTCTGAATCTGAAGAGGATTCCTGGTAGCGATTTCAGGAGGTCAGGTCCCTCTAGTAAGTGATCATTGAGGCACACTCCGCTGTATCGGTGCGCCGCGTCAAAAACCAGCCGCATCTTTCCCGGCTTGTTAGGGTTCACGACCGGGAAGTGTGGCAGGTACCATATCTTCTTGCTTCGTTCCTCTTGTCCATCGCACTCTTGGGCATAACTTTTATCGAGGAGGTTTCTTACTTGAGCGCGATACTGTGCAGCGAAATCCGAAGAGGCGTCCATCTTTTTTTCTATCATCTTTAGTCTCTTCACGGCACAGTGATAATTATTGGGCATCGGAGCGTCTTCATCTCTCCATGGCAGACCCACTTCGAAGTGTTCACCAACCTTCCTCATTGTTCGTTGGACCACGTCGATTGCCTTTTGGTCTTCTGGTCTGACTTTCTTTGCCAGGGAGACTCCAAGGGCATCAATCCTGAAGTGTGCTTTCACTATTTCTTCTACGCGCCGTACATCTTCTGTCTGTTTGTTCGCAGACACGTCGTAGATATGAAGCACTAGTTGACCCTCCTTTTGAGTCAACGCTGAGCGTGGTGCCGTCCCATGAATTACCCATCCCAGTTGGGTATACGAGGCCGCAGGCTCATTCTTCTTGCCCATGCGTAGTTTTCGCGTCACGATCTGGTGCCAATTGTCCGCACCTATCAATACTTTCGGTGTGGCTTCGTCAAAGAATGCGTCCTTTTGCATGTCTCGGAGGTGTGGATATTTGATTAACATTGATTTATCTACTGTCTGACCATGAAGTCGTAGGTCCTTCATCGTTCGTGCGCGTAATTCTTGATAATCGCCGTTCTGACCACGAATTTGTAGTGTGACCTCTTGACTGTGTTCTTCGTGTGGCTGTGAGGTCACTCCTTGTATTTTGAGTGAAGAAATTGGCCCTTTCACTTGGATACGGCGTGTTAAATCCTCGTCGATGAGTGAGATCGTCGATCCTTCGTCCATTAGCGCGAACGTGGTCACTTGACCGCCTGGTCCTTTCAAAACGACGGGGCACATCTTTAAGAGTACGCGATGCGGCGCGTCGCTGCTTGCTGAGACAGTCATCACGGACTCCGCTGTCGGTTTGGCATCCGTCGCTTTTTCTTTGGTGTCTCGTTGCAACATCTCTTTGTGGAGCAGCGCGTGATGCGGGCGGGTACAATTTTCTTTGCCACATCGCTTAGCTCGGCAGTGCTCTCGTCGGTGGCGATTATTCAGACATTTAAAGCACACTTTCTCCGTTCGTGCCCATTCCCACCTGTAGTCGACACTCATCATTGAAAACTTGGCGCACTTAGGCACTTCATGGTCCCCAGCACAACACAGACATACGTGTTTCTTTTCATCTTCTTTTTCTGTCGTGGCGTAAATAACTTCTCTGCCCGCTTTCCTTTTTGTGCTTGCTTGCACCACATTTTTCTGTTCTCTCTTTGGTGCGGGCGTGGGCGTCGGGTTTGTGAAGGCGTACTTCATTGCACGGTCAGCCTCCCGCATCAGGAACGGAGATAATATCGTAATTTCAGGCTCACGTGACGTTTCCACTGCCTCAGAAGCGTAGTCGCACCACCTTGATTTCACGTGCGGGCTTAATTTGTCTACAACTTCACGCACTAGCATCGGGTTCCACAAGTATCCGCGGTTGTCCATATTGGTTAGCACACACACTATGTTCTGTAGCTTCACTGCGAACGAGTTTAGTTCACTTGCCACACTAGTGAGCCGAGGCAACTTCTTTATGTCCTCCGTCACATGGTCCATTAATATCTCCGGCCTTCCATAGTATTGTTCTAGCGTCTTCATAATTGTCCGTGGGTCAGACGCAGAGTACAGGAGCGCGGAGACTGCTTCCCTTGCTGGACCTCTGACGCAGTTCCTCAGTCTCGCTAAGTTTTCCATCGCGGTGAATTTGCAGACACTCGATGAATCTTCATAAGCTGCCTTGAATGGCAGCCATTCCGTAGCTGCTCCGGTGAATACAGGTAGCTCAGTCACTTGTCGTGGCGGCGGGCGTACACGCATCATTTTGTCCAGCGTGTCGGCCAGTTGTTCAATGCCTCTTCCTACTCTGCGTTCCCCTCTTGTGGGTGAACGTGAGATCGAACGTTGTCTCCTGCGTGGCATGGCAGGCGTTGTAGCGTCGACACATGTGTTCGGCTCTGCGGCGGTTCGTTGGGCGGCGGGGTGCGTCGGCTGAGTTCTCTCTTCGGTGACTGGTGGGTGGGCTTGATCAATACTTTGCAGCCACTCATCCACCCTGTCTTCACTCCTATGTCTGGAGCCCTCTTCACGAGCCTCTGCCTCTGCTTCAATCACCGACACTTCGTACTCGAACCGTTTGTTTACTAGGGCCTTTTCAATTTCCAATTGCTCGTTCCTAATTGCAGCAATTCTTTTTTGTGCCTCATATTCCGCTAGTTTTACTCTTGCCACATCACTGCTATAAGATCCCCTTGATCTTATCGTACTTGCGGTGTCTCTCATTGACCTATTTGCCGTCATTGTTCTGACAGAGTTCTGAATTCTTGGCTGGAACGACGTGCTTGGAGTGACGAGTTGTTCTTCACGCATTGTTACGCTCGCGATCGCGGTTGCTCGACTCGCCGGTACGTGGCGTGGAGCGGGTGCGGTAAGCGCAGCGGACGCACCAGACGGTGGCACAACTCCTCCCGTCGCGGCGGTGGCGGGCGGTGCGGTCACCGACACAGCGGCGATGGGCGTGGCACTGTCGATTCCACTTGCGGGCACTTCATGTTGGACGCGCGGCAACGCAGACGCAATGGTTGAAGGTGATCTCGGTGGCTCTTCGAATGTTAGGCGACGTCGGCTGTCGTATCCCGATTCTGCCTCACTCTCTTTGGCCGCAATACTCCTAGTCTTCATTTTCAGGCACACTGTACTTGCGTATTTTCTTTATCTTCAACTCGTCAGGCGAACGATGATCCGACTGTATCCGGCGAGCGTACGACCAAACTGTCAAGGTGGACTGTAGTTTTTATCTTCCAAAAGAATGAAACGCCTGGCTAGAGTTGATTTAATTTAATCTTGATCAGGATCGGCTTGTTGGTTCGGATTTCTTGAGAGAACTACTGCTGACTGAACTGAACTACATCGGTGCAACAAACCGTCCTGCTTATGTTCTATTTTACAGGGTGCAAGTAGTGAGTGGATGTGAGCGCAACGCATTCGGTTCGACCAATCACAGCGCTTCGTCTGAGTTTTACTTGTGGTGGCGTTCGGACAGGTTTCGACATGTTCAAACCTGTTCGATCGTGCTCGCGTCCACTTTACATCGTCATGTTTTGATTTCTTATTTACTATGGGATAATAAAACAGCCTTAATCGAATAACAATAAACATTTCCCTACTCTCAAATCGTTTTTATTGAATCATCCTTATATCTACTTATATATTCATATTTATTTACATTATTTATGATCATAACTTAATTGTATTACAAAGCTACGACGTCCGTAACAGTATGTGTTACGAACGTAGACAGAGAATCAGACAGTAATAAAGATAATTTCATCGGCCACTGGTTTATAATTGAACAGAGTCTGAATGCTATTTGTCGATGCATTGTTTTTAAAGTCCATCTCATAGAGTATATTATGAAGAATTCATAAATTTGGTGCAAATTAGCCATTTAACCTTTAGTCGTCGTGTATAAAGTATCCGTCGTATTTTTAATAATTAAATACAGTAGGCACTTGGTAATCCGGCGCTCGCCAATCTGATACGCTCGGCAGTGCGGCACTCATTGACTCAGGTAACCCGCTTGATAATCCGGCACTTTGTACAGCCGAATGCCGGATTACAGACCCATCTGGTCTTCTATTATGTAAGATTTATTTTACATATTATGTTTAAAGCTTTTACTTCCCATACGAATTCGATAATCGGGCATTTACGATAATCCGGCAGCGCCGAAAAAATATGCCGGCCGGATTACCGCAAGCACCAACTGTAATGATATCCATAGGTGATTGTGTATTGTGGTTACAAAAATCGATGACAAGTGGAGCGTAATCTAGCTCGCATGGCGCACATCAATCGCAGTCAAACTGATTTTCATACCAAAACCAGGCAAAACAGATTATACCAATGCAAAGTCCTTTAGACTAATAAGCCTGACCTCCTTCATGCTTAAAGCCTTGGAAAGGCTTTGCGAGAGGGAACTAAGAAGTGGAGCTCTTAAGGACCTACCCCTACATGCCAACCAACATGCATACAGCTCAGGGAAATCGACGGAATCGGTCATGAACCAGATAGAAGCTGCTATACAACGAAAAAGCATCTGCCTGGGCACCTTCGTCAACATAAAAGGAGCCTTCGACAAGGTAAAAATTCTCCAGCATAAGCAATGCCCTAGCCAGACATGGTGTGGATCAGATCAGATCATACAGTGGATCCAAAATATGCTCAGCAAAAGGGTAATACGCCTGCACGGCGACTCTCAGACAGCCTTGATAACTAAAGGTTGCCCGCAGGGAGGTGTTCTCTTCTCGCTATTGTGGAACTTAGTCATCAATGTACTCATAGACAAACTCAATGCGAGGTATTTCTACACAATAGGTTATGCAGATGATCTGTCCTTACTTCAGGTAAGGTAACTAGTACAGTGTACGACCTTACCCAACAAGCCCTACGCGTAGTAGTCTCTCTGTGGTCGGTCCCTCATGACTGAGGATCGTGGTCATCGGCGGATGTGGATGATTTGCACCTGGTTTCGATGATCTGCCTCCACCGGTGCCTGTTCATGGCGTCTCGGGCGACAGAGCAAAACATGGTTGATGATGGGCCTCTCACTTGATCGCTCCATCTGGTTGGGGACCGTCCCCGGGCTCGTTTACCCTCCGTGTTTTCAACAACGATCAGCTTTTCAAGGCTCTCTTCACCCCTCCTCATTATGTGGCCAAAGTAGGTCAATATGCGCTGCTGGCAGATGGTGGAAAGGCGTGTTTGGACACGAAGCTGCGAAAGGATCGATGCATTGGTGCGCTTGGCGGTCCAGGGTATCCTCAGCATGCGTCTCCAGCACCACATCTCGAATTCATCAATCCTTTGCCGTTCCCTGGCTCGTATTGTCCATGTTGCCACACCATACAAGAATATGGGGAGTACTAGAGCGCGTATTAGACGGGTCTTGGTGGTGTTGGTAATACCCCTCTTCTTCCAGATGACATTGAGTCGCGTCATCGCGTCCTTAGCCATACCAATACGCCTCTTTATCTCCGGTACGCAGCTGCCATCGTTGTAGACTAGTGCGCCCAAGTATGTATAGTGGTCAACGATTTCAACCCCTGGGATGATATTAGTTGATCTGGGGAGTTTTTCGGCACGGCCAACTACCATTAACTTCGTCTTGCTTCTGTTTACTGCGAGGCCCATGTAGTTGCTCTCGGTTTCGAGTCTCTGAAACAGCTCCTGCATATCTTCCATAGACGTCGCTAAAAGGACCGTGTCATCGGCATATCTGAGGTTCGATATTTCGCTTTCCTCCTATGGGAAATCCCTTGTCCCAGTTTTCGAGTACTTTGCGGATGATATGCTCCCCGTATATATTGAACAGGGTCGGGGATAGGATGCAGCCCTGTCACACTCCCAATATGGTTTCAAACACATTAGAACAATCTGTGCCGATTCTGATAAAAGAGCGGTTCTCAACATATAGTTGTTGGATCAAGCCAATTAAATGCTCGGGAGCTCCCATCTCGCTTAACACACTCCACAACTTATCCCATTGCACGCAGTCAAAAGTAGAACGCATACTCGTAGTAGAATGAAAAAAATTACACCACGTAATGAGTATGAGCTCTCTGTAAACCCGACCAAAACTGAACTAGTCATGTTCACACACAAACGCACTCTGGGTCCCTACAAACTGCCCAGGTTATTTAATACAGAGCTTAAACTGTCTACCGAGGTCAAGTACCTGGGTGTCACTCTCGACAGCAAATTGAAATGGAACAGCCACTTGGAAAATAAGCTCAATAAAGCCAGCATCGTCTTCTGGCAGTGCAAGAAGATGATAGGCAAACGCTGGGGCCTATCCCCCAAAATTGTCTTATGGCTCTATTAGACAATAATACGTCCGATGGTAAGCTACGGCGCAGTAGTGTGGTGGCCTCGGACCAACCTAATAACGGCCGCCAACAAGTTTCTAAGGCTTCAAAGACTTGCATGCCTAGCGGCCACGGGCTGCATGAAAACCACGCCTACAGCGGCACTCGAAGTATTGCTGGACCTGCCTCATTGAACCTGTTCATACAACAGGGAGCAACGATGTCGGCGGTCCAGCTAAGAGCTCTGAAGCTCTGGAAAGACACCAACACACCGCCCACTAGCAACTTAAATACACTCTTTAAAGAAGTTCTTCTCACACAAGCCATTGGCGACCGAATACCGAAACAATTTGTGTTCGACATGAAATACAAAATCCACTGTACGAGGATCTACACAAAGGAGCAGTTAACCACAACGAGCTCACGATCTTCACAGACGGGTCTAAGACAGATACAGGTACGGGTTCAGGAGTATTCTCCGAGGATACTCCTAAACACGTACCTCTATCCTAAACATCAACATCGCAGCACCACTGGGAGCCTACAACACGGTCTACCAGGCCGAATGTATTGGCATAATCCTAGCTGCCACAGCAATCACGGCACGTGAGGTAAGGGAACGATCCATTAGGATCCTCTCAGATAGTAAGGCTGTCCTCTCAGCCCTCAAATGCCATACTATCACCTCGGCACTCACACTTGAATGCCACCAGAAACTAACAGAGGTAGGTAAACAAAAAAAATTAACACTGCAATGGATCAAGGGCCACAGTCGCTCAAGAGGGAATGACGCAGCCGACGTACTTGCCAGAATAGGGGCCACTTTAGAAGTGGTGAGACTCGAGCCCATTATTCCCCTCCTTTCTGGTTTTTATCGCAACCTGGTAAGAAATAGGACCAGGACCCAACACAACCAGTCCTGGATTGGTATTGAAACATGTAGGCAGGCCGAGGAGGCTCTTCCCGCAGCAGACGGTAAGATAGCCAAACAAGTCCTCCAGCTGTCCAAACAACAACTGCGGACAGTCACAGCCGCCTACACAGGACACGGATTCTTTAATAAACACCTATTTACTATAGGTATCACCGACAGCCCGCTGTGCAAGGCCTGAATGGCAGCAGACGAGACGGCAGCCCACCTGCTCCTCGACTGCCCTGAGATCGCACAGTACAGGCAGCAGTATCTGACCAGATACTGCTGTATCTGGTCAGATACTGCTGCCTGTACTGTGCAATCTGTGCGATCACCCTGAGGGAAGCAGTGGGCCACATCAAGAGTCTGCTGGCCTTCCTCAAAGAGCTGGGGTGGCTATCCGTACGTTAACGCCACGTAATCACTGCTATCGCTGCGTGTAATAGTAGTAGTTCAGCTTACTTAAGCTTATTAAGATAACATAGTTTTTCTTTAGAAAGTATAATATAAAACACAAAATATAATTTTTGGTTGCAGGCGTAACGCTTGCGACCTACAATAATATTTTGAGTCGCCGGGTACCTACTATACAATGGTAAACTATCCAACACAAAGAACATCCTGACTCAAACCTATAATTTCTGGATCACACAAGAGCTGTTTGTTCCGTGGTACAGATATAATAACATACTTTCAGCCCACTTTACAAACTTTCTCGGTGCCGGAGAGTAATTACGAGAAGGGCTAGGCACCTAGCCTACCCCTAGGCATAGTGCACCAAGCTGTCCAAGTACAGGACTTCACGTGACGATCGAGAAAATTATGTTTAATTTTCAGATATCACCGTTTAGCAAGTATTTTTGTAAGAACTGTATTAATGGCATGTTAAAATTATTGTGTGCTTACTGGTGTATCGCAACAAGAAATAAATTGAAGTTCCTACGCAGTTTGCGAAGTGTAGAGCTTTCGCAACAAGATGCAGAGAAGATACTTATTTAGAATTGACCAAGGATTATATCGTATCGTATGCTGTATATTACTTTACTATCATCGAAAGACGATAAAGATACAAAATACGTCACATAATATACAATTTAGTTGTCTTATAAATCTGCGTTATAAAGAGCAGCGATAGCTGAGTGGAAGAGACCGACGGACCGCTATGCAGAGGGTCTCGGGTTTAAATCCAGGGCACGCACCAATGACTTTTCGGAGTTAAGTGCGTATTAAATTGTTAATTATAGCTTGCTAATGGGTGAAGGAAAACATCGTGAGGAAACCTGCATGTCTGAGAGTTCTCCATAATGGTCTCGAAAGACATGTGAAGTCTGCCAACCCGCACTTGGCCAGCCTGGTAAATTATGGCCTTACCCTTCTCATAATGAGAAGAGGCCCGTGCCCAGCAGTGGGGACAGTATAAAGGGCTGATGATAATGAAATCTGCGTTTTGCTTTATCATGAATGGGATCGGTTGCGGTATATATACGACTCCTGTGTTCCGTTGCTCTGTTTCCGCCCCTTCTTCATTCTTCTTATTTGGTTAGCAGCGTCTTGAATAGTAAGACAAATTGCTACACTGGTGCTAAGCGAATACGCCCATATCAGTTAGAATCATTTTTGCTTTGTTACAAGTTAGAAAATTGTACATGTACTAACCCTTCGCAGATATGTAAGTAATTTCTATTAATTTATTATATACTAGAGGATGTCCGCGGTTACACCCGCGTTATTTAAGGCTAATGTTCCGCTCCCGTCGCTCATAGCGCGATGGTATATAGCTTATAGCCTTCATCGATAAATGGGCTATCTAACAATAAAAGAATTTTTCAAATCGAACCAGTAGTTCCTGAGATTAGCGCGTTCAACCAAACAAACAAACAAACTCTTCAGCTTTACATATTAGTATGACAAACAAACAAACAAACTCTTCAGCTGTATATATTAGTATAAGATTATGTGTAACAAGTAAACCATCCGGCAGGAAATTTGTGAATACTGAAAACCACAGCAATAACCTTTGCATTTTTTTTAAATATCTTAACGAATAGACTCACACATAGCAAAGGACGCGACAAGTGACTTAATATGGTAAAGATAATGCTCACATAGTTACGACGGCACCTTGTCACTGTTATTGTTACGGGCACAATGCCAGCCACCTTGCTGCTAAGTATTGTCGGGATTATAATTTGTATTCCTTTAACTTCATGTATAAAGTTCATTTATTTGTTTGCGTCGTCACGAATCTACAAAGTTTTCCTTTGTGAAAAGGATAAAATATATGAGATCAAACGAAGAATCAAACGATATGACAGTGACCAAGATTTTGGATTTTGAAGTGGCAATAGAATAGTGTATTCCTGGTTTAGAATATTCTGATCATTTTTCGTTTTAGAAGACAACTCTTAATGATATTTTGATGTTCTAAGTGCTCTTATCAACAGGCTGGCAGTCGGCGAAGCCAATATGGCGGCGAAATTCGAACCCGAGGCATTTAGCGTTTTTGCGTAAATAGGGTGACTTACTTAACACTGTATCAACCACTCAATGTTTTTACGGTAACTTAGTAGGTTTACGTTTTAGTCACATATAACACCAATATACAAATAAAATAGTCCATAAGTAAAAGTATGCTTGTCACAGCGCATCATAAATCCGGCCCGAAAACCATGTTTTATTACCTTCACAATTAAAAACGAATGACTGCACTTATGAGTAAGGCCAGTTTGCGCGGGTGGACTCATATTGTATTGTTTGGGTAATAAAGCTAGTGTCCCACCAAATCTCGGCTTAAATTTCAGTTTTGGAAAATTTCGGCGCATAATTGGATTGGATTTGGCTTATCCTCGTGTCTGGTAGCAAGCAATCTGCCGAAAATACGACCGAAACGGAATTACGTTAGTTGTGTTCACGTTTCGCAAAAGCTTACTATAGTAATTTATAATACTTTTATATTTGATTTATAGAAAGCTTTCTTTGTCTACGCTACAACGTACGCAGATGTAAAATACATTTTGAATAATTGATCAGACAATAATAGATTGTGACTTGCATATTTTTCTAGGGGTTATGACCCTGAGTTCTGAGCCGGTGGTTGTGGGTTGGATTCACGTATAGGATAAATACCAAATAGAATGACAAAATGTTTAATTTGTTCTGTGTCTCGTATGTAGTCTGTCTGCAACATAACATATGTATAGAAAAAATATATGTATAACCATATGTATCAATTGTCTGATTGACATACGTTAGGCTGTGCCTAGTTTCGGGTCAGATAGCCTTGTGCCAGTCGCCCTAAGATATTATTATAGACGTTTTACCCAATTGATTGGTGTAAGGGTCACGCTCGCATTTAAAGTAGAGTAAAGGGTACGACATAAGCCTTGGATTTAACTCAATCTGGAGCAGTTTGATTGGAAAAATATCTCCAGCGCGCCAACGATTGCGACTACATAACCTTTTGTTTTGGTTTTTTCGAGAACGTATACTTTAAAAAGGTGTTATGTATTGCCAAGAGTCGTCTTTGTTCCTTGCGGAGTAACTGTATTTCTCAATTATCTGCCTAGATCATTTAAATACACATTGCGGTTTTAGTAAATAAGACGTGTAAAGATTCCTTTCAAGTAATTCCTTTATCGTGATGTTTATCCCAATCAGGCGCTACTTGACTGCGGGCTGCTGTGAATCATTTAATAGTAAAAAAATCATTTAATAGTTAAAACACATAACTACCAAGCTCCATGATGATACTAGCACTAGAAGTGGGCAATATTAGGCTTCATAGTTTGAATTTATATAATGGTTATACCTAGGTTTACTTAATAATAGCGTTTTAAAAATAATTTCTTGCTTGTAAAAAAATTATATTTGCAACTAGTGGAGAAAAAAAATGCAGAAAGACTGCCGTGCAGAGGGTACCGGGTTCGAATCCACAGCGCCCGCCACTAACTTTTCGGAGTTACGAGTATAATATGCATATTGAATTCTTAACTATCGCTTGTCCCGTGCCTTGGAGAGCACGTTAAGCTGTCGGTCCCGGCTGTCATAGAGATCTTTGACAGTGGTTATAGGAACCATGGAACTATGGAATATCGCCATCTCTTTTGAGTTTTCAGACAGGCAGTCGCTCTGTGGAAAAGCTAATATTCAGTCAAATCCGGTTAGACTAGTAAGTGGATCTCGGGTTGCAACTGGGATTACGCTAAGAGGATGATGATACAAGTAAACTAAACCATTGAGATTAAAACAAAGTTTTCACTTCGACTCGATTTTCACGATTGAAAATGAAAAGTTGTGGCGAAGGGTTATTTAAGTATTTTTTCAAATTATTGAAGTAATAATAGTAAATACGATTTTAAGACCAATTTTAGATGTTTGGGATGTATCAAAAAAGTTTATTTATGTGTATTTGAGATCCGAAATAAGCAGATGGGTCTTAAAAGTATCAAAACTCATTGATAAGTATTTGGTTGTTTGACACAAAATCGTACCTAATAGGTAGTAGCTACCTTAAAGTTTCGATTTCTGTCGATTTCTAAAGGCGGAAATGAACTTTCAACTATGATTGCAGTTTTTGTTCATTTTGTTAAATTCATCTCAATTTTGTTATGAAAATGAAAAAAACAATCGCGAAAATATGGTTTTATTTTCGGTACAGTCTGTATAACTCAAAAATTTTATGTGTAGGATCATCACCAAGTGATACATTTCACTTATCCTTAACCTGAACCACAGAATAATTAATAGTACTAACGTACAGAAGCTTCACTTTTCAAACCAATTTATTGAAATTGCGACTCTTGGCACTAAGCAATAAAGTTCAATTCAGCTCGCATAAGCACTCAGTGCCTAATGCGATATTAACCTAACAGTTCCCGTTCTTTTCTAACACATAACGCTGTCGCTGTCTGGCGCGGAGTGGCGCGCTAGGGTTATCGACTTGGCGCTGCTACTATATTTATTCATCGTCTATCTACCTACTTGACCACGTACCTAATAATAAATAATTATCCTATCCCACTATTTGAGCTAGTAGAACAAAAGCACAAAAATTCTGGTCGTTTACATTTTTAGTATACAAATTCATAGTTATTTCCTAAATGCGTGGACCGATTTACATGATTCTAACAGATAAAATGGTTTTTGAACTAGATCTTTAATTTGACACCATAATCGTTGAGATATCTCAACAAACAAAAAATCAAATTTTCAAGTTGCTCTCGTAATATAAATAAAATCAAATTTTCCAGTCGCTTTCGACACACAGTTAATTAAGCAATACGCAAAGTATTGCTTAATTAACTGTGAATTAGACTTGTGATGATACATTTTTGTTGTTAAAGGCGTGTAAGTATATAATTTGAACAGTGTATGAACACGGCGCGTGAGAATACGGAGCGGTCGCACTCGTTGCGCGTGACGTCTAATGTGAGCGGCGCGCGGCAACCTACTAAATCCAACCATGTCGACATGGTCGGCCGAGGTACTTGTAAGTTTGTACCTAAAATGCGAAGTGCGCCCGGCCTGCCTGAACGTACATCACAGCTCAGGTATGGTCACGCCGCGATCGATCACACTTCGAGTGACTCGGCCGTGGAGAGCACATAAATATGGCCAAGTGTGACTCAAGTTGGCGTGTTACATGCACGTGCTCCTAATAGCGTTCTTCCTATATATCTATATAGGTTAAATAAGAATAAATCCTTGGTATAGATTTAATTGTTTAGATTTCTTTGATTTATCTGTAAATACTAAATAACCGTAGTAGTAGTATGTTTAACGTAAAGTCAGCAAATTACAGATTTTGAACTAAAACATTTTTTATGTGAACCCATTTGATATTTATATAAAGGTAGCAATGCAGATTCTAAACTACTGAAGCTCAAGCTATGAAACTTGGACAGAATGTTCATTTTATAACGCAGGCATTTACTAAGAAAATATATCTTATTATTTCACCAAGGTGGTAAAATAGGAATTTAAAGATTGTTTGAAAATCTTCTTACGAGAATGCAGGCAACAAACGCCAGTAATATTATATATCTGGTCCATGGATTTTTTTTTACGTCTTATTAACTAGTAGTGGCTCCTCTCGAATGAAAGTCTGTTATCGTAGTAAAAGTAGCCTTTGTCACTCGCCAGCCCCCTAATCAATTTCACACACAAATGTTGTACCATAACATCCCTCCGATGCCACATCAAAGTAGGACAAATAAAATTTACAAAGAACAGACTTTCTGATATATATTATGCATCTGTGGTGGGTACATCACTGGCGACGAGTTTCGGTTAACCTACAGTTTTGAAACTGAACGCGTATTTCGGAAATTTGCCTGTTTTCGATCACAGAACTAGTGAATGGATAATTTACACAGGTAAATTGACGCAGTTCTTAGCCATCAACAATGTGGATGACGAGAAAAAGTGTGGAATTCTCTTGACTCACCTCACAGATGAGTCATACCGTTTGGCACTCAACCTCGCATTTCCGAAGACGTTGGAGACGCTGAGCTACGGAGAACTAGTAGAATTACTCGACAGTCATTTCAAGCCCAAACAATGTACATTCGTGGACAAAGCAAGATTTTTCAATGCTAGCAGAGAGTCGGGCGAATCAATAGGAGACTGGGCGGCGCGATTAAGAGGTCTAGCAACATAGTGTGACTTCGGCACCGCTCTGGAAACCAACCTGCGGGATCGTTTCGTCCTTGGCCTGAATGCTGGCTCAGAACGATTGTTCGAGAAGAGTCCATCGACGCTCACTCTGGCACGGGCAATTGAAATTGCCGAGCAAGCAGCGTGTGCCAAAGAAGCAAAAGATATGTTTGGTACCAGCACGGTAATATAATCTAACAGTATTGTAACTCGGCCGTCTTCGTGAGTTATATACCTACAAGACGCGCCGCATGCGAGCTGCGGCACGATAGCGCCTGCGGGTACTGTAGGTACAGTCCGCCCAGTCTAATGGGTACTCTGCTCGCGGCGCGTAGGTATAACTCGAGTTTCGTGCGTTTGTATGGAGTTACAATACTGTTAGATATTATTACCGTGGTACCAGCAAGGAGCTGGTGGCAGTTAAGGACGAGCCGGTGTTTCGCGCGCAATTCCAAGGACGCGCGGGACGGGGGCGCGGCAACAGCGACGCTAGCGCGGCGACGCGGGCGCGCCCGGACAGCGGCGCTTGCTGTTTTGTTTGCGGCATGAAAAACCATAATAGTGATAAGTGCCGTTACAAAGGTTACAAGTGTCTAAAGTGTGGTGAAAAAGGGCATTTAAAAAAAGTGTGCGGCATCCCTAAAAATCCATCGGGTGTTTACCACGTTGATACTACCGGAGACGGCTCACTGCAAGACACTTCTTGCGATTAGTGTAACAACTTTAATTTAAGGTACGTACATGATAAGCCTATACAGATCCAATTAGAGTTAGATAATCAATCCATCACAATGGAGCTTGACACAGGATCTGGGAATACTGTAATATCTGAGAAATTATATATTAAAATGTTTTCGCAATATTCCTTACAACAGTGCAATGTTAAAATGTGTCTTTATGACGGACATAAAATTTTTCCATTGGGTTTTTTTACCATTAAAGCGAAATATAACAATATGCAAAGAACAATTAAAGTATTTGTTGTAAAAAATGGAGGGCCACCCCTATTAGGGCGAGATTTTATGTCCGCGTTTCATTTAGCTATTGAGACTGATATACATTGTATAAAAACCTTTGATAAACATTTTAGTGACATATTAGCTAAGTATCCTGATCTGTGGAAAGATGAGTTAGGTACATTAATAAATTTAAAGTTACCTTACAAGTAAAAGAATCATCATTTCCTAGGTTTTTTAAGCCACGAACCGTGCCGTTTGCACTGAGACATAAAGTAGAACAAGAATTGGACCGATTAGTTAATTTAGGCATATTAGTATCTGTAAATCACTCAAACTATGCAACCCCGATAGTACCAGTTCTAAAAGAAAATGGTAAAGTTAAGATTGCAGGCGATTTTTCCGTAACGTTAAATAAAGATTTAATTATTGAAAAATACCCTTTACCCAGAATAGAGGAAGTATTTGCTAATCTTGGCGGCGGTGAGCTATATAGTAAACTCGATTTAAAAACGCATATAATCAGTTTTGTTTAGATGAGTCATGTCAGGATCTAACGACTATAAACACGCACAAGGGATTATTTAAGTATACGAGATTGGTTTACGGGTTAGCCAACGCGCCAGCAATTTTTCAAAAATCGATGGAAACGCTCTTGTCCGGTATCGATGGTGTCAGTGTCTGGTTAGACGACATATGTATTACAGGATTAAATAATAAAATGCATCTTGAAAGATTAACGGAAGTATTGCGTAGATTACATGACGCCGCCGGCCTGCGGCTCGAGAAAGATAAATGCGAATTTTTCAAACGGAGCGTGTGCTATTTAGGTTACGTTATAAGTAAAACGGGATTATCAACCTGTCCGGACAAGGTCAAGGCCATATTAGACGCACCCGAGCCGACAAACGTCACGGAAGTTAAAAAATTTCTAGGTGTAGTTAATTTCTATAGAAGTTTTATACCAAACGCGGCGTCTATATTAAGTCCTCTTCACGAGTTATTGCGTAAAGAGGCACAGTGGCAGTGGGGAAATAGACAGCGCGCGGCTATGAAGGCAGTGTGCCGCGAGCTGGCGTCGGAGCGCGTGCTGGCGCACTTCGAGCCGGCGGCGCAGCTCGTGCTGACGGTGGACGCGGGCCCGGCCGGGCTCGGCGCAGTGCTCTCGCAGCGCACCGGCGCCGGCAGCGACGCTCAAGAGCGCCCCCTCGCGTACGCATCCCGCTCGCTCACAGCCAGCGAGCGAAATTATAGCCAGATACAGAAGGAGGCCACCGCTATCATATTTGGAGTAAAAAAGTTTCATCAATACCTATACGGCCGAAGTGAGCCATTTATTTTAAAAACCGACCATAGGCCTTTGATTTCCATTTTTAATAATCAAACCGGTATTCCGGTAACAACGGCACGAAGACTACAAAGATACGCGATCATTTTATCAGCATATAATTACGTTGTGCAGTACGTATCTGGGGACAGCAATACGGTGGCTGATTATTTTTCCCGTGCGCCTTTAAGTGTCGATAAGTCAACGGAGATCGATAACGCGGTAGATACTTACCTATTACGCGCTTATGTTTATGAATGAAGCAGCGCCTGCGACTACAGTATAACAGATAACAGAGGCAACGAAAAACGATCCAGTCATTCAAACGGTTATCAAGTACATGGTAGGAGGCTGGCCTCGCAAAATTACTTGCAAATCTATTTTACCGTATTTTCTGTGTAAGTTAGACTTACAATTCGAGAAAGGTTGTCTTTTTAGGGGTCACAAAATAGTAATTCCGTTAGAATTAAGAGAGAAAATGTTACATGAATTACATGCCACTCATTTAGGTATAATAAAAACTAAAAGTAATGCGCGCAGTAGTATGTGGTGGCCGGGTATCGACAGCGACATCGAGCGCTGGATCGGCTCGTGCGCCACTTGCGCCAGCCTGCGAGTCGCGCCGCCGCGCGACCCGCCCGCGCCCTGGCCCCCCGCCGCCGGCCCCTGGCAGCGCGTACATATTGACTACTTATCTATAGAGCAAATTCAGTACCTCGTACTTGTAGATTCCTACAGTAAATGGATAGAATGTTTGTATATGAACACTGGTACATCCACAAAATCGCTAATATTAAAGCTTAAGGAAATATTTTCGACTTTCGGTATTCCAAACGTATTAGTGTCCGATAACGATGTAAAAAATAATTCTAATGAGTTTAAAACTTTTTGTTCCTATAATGGTATTAAATATATGACATCACCGATTTACCACCCTCCTAGTAACGGCCAAGCTGAAAATACAGTTAGAACATGCAAGAAAATGTTAAAATGTATTTTAAAAGAAAACTGTTCTGTGTCTCGAATTAACGAATTGTTACTTGGTTACTTATTTAACTATAGAAATACTGTGCATTGTACCACCGGTGAAACACCAGCCAAATTAATGTTCGGTCGAAACCTGCGTTCTCGTCTAGATTTAATTATACCACCGAACGAGGAGCATGCTGCCTCACCCTCTGTGCCGGCAAGGAGACATTTTGAAATTGGTGATGTTGTTTGGACCCGATGGTACAGTGAACGAAAGGAAGCTTGGCAGTTAGGTATAATTAAGGACAAAATAGGTAACAAAATGTACAATATTTTTATAAATAAACTAAATACTTGCTGTATAAGACATGTAGACCAAATAGTGAGATATACAGGTAATATAGAACCTACAATGACTTGTGTGAATGTACCTCATCAGTTACCGGGTATGGACGGTGCGGTTGCACGTAAGGATATAATATTAAGTGATCAATTGCATCAACCGGAACCAAACCCGTCCCTGACGACTGTAACTGATGATTCTGATGGGCATCTGTGGTGGAATGTGCCACAGATGATGGGGAAGAATGGCTTGACTGCGAGGCTGATCGGAATGACGGTAGGGTTGCGGTGAGTGACGACACGACGGTGACGTCACCCGCGACGCACGACGACATAAGAATTGGGGGCAACGATCAACCGCGAGATGTAACCACTCGAGATGATGACGAGTTTACCTGAATCCTCAGCCCCACACTCACGCCCGATACGTAATAAAAGAAAAGTAGATTATAAGAAGTTCTTTTAATATGTTCAAGTGTTCTAAGTTAATTTAAGTTATTATGTTAAGATCATTATAATTGCATTGTATTTATTATGTAACTGTTGTTAACAGGATCCAAAACTAATTGTGGAGGAATGATATATATTATGCATCTGTGGTAAGTGTGCTGTGTGCGTGCGGGCACACGCGCGCTTTCGTTTCGCGCGCTTTGCACGGCCGCGCCTCTTGCGGCGACAATTACGAATCAGTAATAAACTAGTGTTCTCAAGGACGAGTCGTTTCATTGCGCTCCCGAATACCTACTTACACATCACTTTCGCTTTTATAACACCAGTACCTTAGGATTTATACTTATACGTAGAGCAGGCAAAGGGAAGATGCTTTCGCTTGTCGGACACTGTTCTACGTGGCGTACTACGGACAAGAATTTTCTTATAGCTTAATTCCTACAACAGTTTGCTTTGCCTGGGAAAAGTTGTGTTCGCGCTTTACAATTTAATTCTTTAAGATATTTTTCACACTTGACAGTAGATAAGTCCGTGTTGGCGCGAACTTCACTTTGCAGAAAAATAGACACAAAGAAAAAGCGACTGGGGAAATCTATTTGTAGGTTATGCATGTATTTGTTTTGTGTTTCTACCAAGGTCAACTAGAAGTTATAGATGTTCTTGGGTAGGGTTAAATGGTGGTTATGTGTGACTTTTGTATTTCAAAATACAATGTAATCCTTACCTTATCGACAGAGAAATATAAAATTACCCTCTTGCTAATATTATGATCGTGAAAGTTAGCGAGGATTGATGAACGAATATTTGTTACTCGTTCACTCAAAAACTACTGAATGGATTTCTCTTTTCTCTAATCCTTTGCCCGTTCCAAAGGGTGGCAACGCACTTGTGTGCTTGTTTCCATGGGTGGCGGTACCTAATTGCTTATCATCAGATGATCTGCCTGCTCGTTTGCCGCTTATTATATAAAAAAATACATATAAAAATGCACATAAGCTAGCTGCTAGCTAGCTGTTGTAGCAATCATTATCATCAGCCCTGTATATATATATGTGTCCCACTGCTGGGCACAGGCCTCTTCTCACTATGAGTAGGGTAAGGCCATGGTCCACCACGCTAGCCAAGTGTGGGTTGGCAGGATTCACATGTCTTTCGAGAACATTATGAAAATCCCTCAGACATTTAAGTTGTATCGCACGGTGTATTTATTTACCGATAAGCAAGTGACAATTATAGAAGAATCATTGGTGTATGACGTGGGTTCGAACCCGAGACCCTCTGCATTCACTTGGCTATCGACGGTCGTTGTAGTACTACTTATACGTAAATTCGGGAATTCTCGTCTTCATGCATAGATATAATGAAGATGTAGAACTGTGCAACAGAAGTGCAAGTCTAAATAAACTTATAGTTGTTCAACTGGTTATGTATCTCCTAGCGCAAACTACTCGTACATCCAATGAACGGGACATTTCGGCTCTTAGAACAAGTACCCAACTGGACTATTGCTATTACCATTTATGTTAAATTGTTTACTACGAGTAAATTCCAAAGTACTTACTTGTTTTATATTTTTTGTACAATATGTAACATATTAAACGCACTTCCTGAAAGTAGTTTGTTCAGAATCGGCTACTGAATCCATTTCTGTCATTTTTAATATTGTTTCTTTTTTATTCTAAAATAATAAAAATAATATAAATTATAGTCACTCATTGGTTCGAAAACTTGCAATATACGAAAATGAACCTTAAGTCAAAGCAGAACGCCTTCTTTTAAAATGCATTTGTTTATTGGTTTCACGTTGGGTCACACGAACGCACACATTAATACAAGACAATAGCGGCAAAAGACAATAACACACAATTTACCACCAAAATATCTATCATCTATCTTTCGCTTACGTAATAATCAACAAGCAAGAGCGAGATGTAATGTGTCACCCGCGCTGGCCAATGACAATCGCTGGCGATGCGCTTAGACAAGTTATGACAATTATCTAGTCAGTCATCCATCGGGAATCTGTCAGCGAGAGTTGCAAAAAATATTTTAAAATGTTCACTTGTTTACTTACAAAATATGTAATTATCGACATGACAACGCCGGTGTGGAATGTTCTGCATCATTTTGATGTTAACTTGTCGCCCCCGGACTTTTTCACTGTGGGGAAATATTAAATCACAAGTTTATTGTGAGGAGACAACAGTTAGTGCCGAGGAGTTAAGTAATTAAAATATTAGCTGCTTTTAAAACAGTGAAAAGATGTGATGTGTGAGGAAACAGTGAAGTGTTAAGTGGACGAAAAGAATGTGATTTTATCCTGTAAGTTATTTGATTATTCTATTAATGTAATTATTCATTCACAACTTTTAAGGCGAGGATTTCCCAAAATACAGTGTTATCTAGCGTGGTAAAACGCGTTTTATTTGTAAATAACAGAGATTTAAATTGGGAAAAAAATATATGTTATTCTACAGCATTAGACCTTTATTATTCGGCCATTCGAAACACGATTACTGTCATTTGATACGATAGAAAATAATCGCGAATACAGGTCTGTTTAAACCACTTTTCCCGTTTCATTTGAGTTGTATTGGGATTAGAATTTTCAAAAGTATACCAAAAGAAAGGTCATGTAAAAGCGGATGGTTTTCGGCAATCACATTATGAATTTTAATATATACAAAAATATAATACCGAAAATACGTAATTTCCTACTGCCGACGCGCTCTCTCCGGCGTCGTTCAGTCCCGAGCGGGATGTAATGGAGACAGGACGTATCGCTCGTTTGCAGAGCGCACCGCAGGATTACGAATTATTTTATCGTCAGTTACGAATGTCATCATCACTTATTGATAAATATATTACATCTAGGTTTAGTTTGTAAATAGGTATTGTAAATTTTTAGTAAGTAATAATAGTGTATATAAGTAAGAAGTATAGTTTTAAAAATATCGTTTTGATTATTGGACAAGATAACGACTTGATAACAACAGCATCGACTTGATAGCAACAGCATCTAAAGTACTGTTACCTAACGGTAACAGTAGGTACTTTAGAAAAATATTGATTTGTTGTATATTGTGGATGATTTATAGTATTATTGTTGTATTGGGTACCTACCTAATACAATAATTCACACTTTTATTCTGTGTACCTATATACGGAAATAAAATGTGAGATGTGCCTAAAAGCTATACAAGTGAATTTTATAGGTACCTACCTACCTAAATAAATACAAATATCCGCAGTTACCTACTGAGTGGTATTTATGGTTACTGCCCCACCCTCGTGGGTAGTAGCGTGATGTTATTTGGTATAACCTTCCTCAACAAATGGGCTAGAGAAGCAAATAAATCTTAGAAAATGGCCTGCTAGTTCCTAAGACTAGCGCGATCAAAAACAAAAAATAATGAATTTCCGTGTATTCAATAATTCTATTGACTATTTCCACCAATAATATCATTGATTTCCACACTATTACCAAACACGGAACAATGGACACCTAATAATATTATAGTAATTATTTATCACGCCGAGGAAGAATGCACTGGTGTCACAGCTTAGAAAGGTAGGTAAGGTGTTCGGTAGGTAAGTACCTATATCAATTTGACCGACAAATAATAACGAAAACAAGAGTTTATTATTGGTTGGCGGAAAATTAGCGTTGTGGGTGTAGGAGTATCAATTCCTACGTATGTATGTATGTAAAATTTTAACTTTTTTTCACTACTGCTTGCCGATGGCAGCGCCGAAGCGCCTAAAGGAGATCACCCCAATTGGGCTAATTTTTATTTTGCCGGCCAATCAATAAATTAATTAAATTAATATATTACACCAAACTTCTAAGTCAATAGGCTTGTGTCCACTAAGAATAAATCGGTTTGATTGTAGTATCTATAGATCCATTATTATTTTAAGATGTCAATAAAGTTTATTATTTATTATAAAATGGTAAGATTAATGTAATTTTTAGGATTCTAAAACTAAAAAATAATGTTTTTATTCTTGTGACAGTGAACACCAATCAGAGAGCATTACGTCAAACAGTACGTCCACCATTCATGTTGTTGACGTTTTAGTAGTAAATACAACTAAAAAGTAAAAGTTTCTACCTGTCAAATCGAATATAACAAAATAAAAGTGGGTACATCAGACCAGACTTTATTCACGGATTGTTTTGTTTTGTACTTTGTGATATCACTCAACCGCTATGATGGTTTACAGCGTTTTCGTGTCAAATTCAAAAAGGTTTTTAAAAAGCCGTAATTAGTAATATTGCTGATTGATTTTTGAAGAAAAATCAGGTATTTCAGTTTAACATCTAATAAAGGAATGAATCAATCGCTAATTACATTTCAGGATACAAGCGTATTCTCTGAGACAATATTTAGGTTTGAATGTATGTCTAAAAGTACTGTAGAGCAGTTTTGTTTTGACAAAAGTGATAAATCAAAGAGGTGTAACGGCAGTCAACTATACGTTTTCAGCCTTACGTGAAATACGTGAGCCTTAAAATGCAGTGGACTCATTAAAAAAGTAAAAAACATATTTTTAAATACTCCTGACCAAATATAAAAATATCGTCTAAACCTTTAGTAGGAATGTCTATGAGCGGTCAGGTACAGATGTCTTGCATGATGTACAGGCATGGCACCATGTGGTTGAAGAGATGTTGCGTTGCGACGTTCTCACTTTCCAATGTTTCGGCCGGTTCTTGTAGAGAAAAGGCCAGTCAGAAACGCCTGGATATCACTATTATGACAGCAGCCGCAACCCTGTCCAAGAAACGGTGCTACAAATGTTGGTGGAATGCCCCGCTTATGCGTCCCAGCGCCGTGAACATCACCATCTTAAGCCTTTTCCGACCATTTTGGTGTAGACCTCTACAACAAATTCCTTTCCGTTCTGTTTTGGGCAGTCTTCAACCAATTACTGCCTGCTATCTTTATGATGTCTTTTTTCCATCTCATTTGCCGTTCCAGCTAGTCATTTACAATCCCATGGTTGCCATTTTAATATTTGCTTGCACCATGTTTCGGGATTTCTGGCTACATGTCCGGCCGCTACTCTTTTGGTAACATCTGGTACTAGACTTTCTTTTCGGAGCTATTTATTCTTCTTTCTGTCTCTGAGTGTCACTCCTGCCAGTTTTCTCTCCATTGCCCTTTGAACAACTTCAAGTTTCTGTAGCGCTGCCTCTGTAGTAACCCAAGTTTCGGATCCGTAGGTGAGCACTGGTAGGAGGCACTGGTTGAACATTCTTGCTTTTTGTTGCTTCGTAAAAGCAAATGCCAGTTTATCGAAAGCAGCCCAACCCAAATGGATACGTGTATCAATCCTGTTCACTTGGTTTGCTTTGCCCATCTTTATTTCTTGCCCTAGGTATAATATACTATTTATAGAAGAATTCTAATCGAGTACATCCTACTGCAATTGTTATTCCGCTGGAGTTTTCACTGGTCATGTTGCGAAATGGCCGTAAACTGATCGCGGCCATTGTTACATAGACTACAGGCCCATGTCCAAAATGGATGGGTTACATGAACCACCAGGTGACGTATATAGGACGATATAAGAGCATCAAATAATAAGATTCAGCACTATGCCGTCACTTGTAAGCTGTCCAACTGAGTGCTGGTGAGAATTTGATTTTCTGACAATTTCCAAAAAAATACCGACTTTGTAGCGCACTATTTTTTTACGGCACTGCGCGCTTTCTTATTATTTATCATGGATTTATCGAAGGTCATAATGCCGTGTAAAAATATATGACCGAAATGCGTACTCACTCTACCTGCACTTTTGAATTCTCATCAGCACTCAGTTGGACAGCTTACAAGTGACGGCATAGTGCTGAATCTTATTATTTTATGCTCTTATATCGTCCTATATACGTCACCTGGTGGTTCGTATGACCCATCCATTTTGGACATGGGCCTGTAGTCTAAACAGTCGTACCCTCGCTACCTGCCCTGCCCATAGTCTGGTGCGTCACCGTCTCTTTCTGTGAGGCAGTAATGCTTATCAATCAGATATTTCGCTCTTGGCTTACTACCTGTCATTACCCGATGCCATTTAAATTGCAACATGCACGTTATTTTAGGCAAAAAAATACCAGTAATTACTTAGGATTTATTTTAGGAACAGAATAGATTCTTTGAGCTGGAATATAATCTCTTAGAACCTTAGTGTAGTAATAAAAAGTGTTTATTTCGTAATATTCTATAAGTTTATTTTAGTTGGCCGGCACCATTGACATATATTTAGTACATATATATCAATGGCCGGCACTTTTAGAATAGCCTTAATTTGTATGGAGCTGGGTGATCTCCTTTATTATGCATGCACGTGTGTTTGAATGAGTATATATTGCTATAACTATTACCCTGTAATAAAAATCTTGTGTATTATTGATCTTTTTCCGGTACTTTTTTGACAGAGTAGTATCTTAGAGATTGCATAGTTAAAATAAATATAACAAAATGTAATCATTGGTGATTAAAAGTAGCTATGAGTATACCCTTTATGTGTATTATTGGTTCTATGCCGTTGTTTTGCTGACAGTAGCAACAAATTAATTAATTTATATTAATCTAATCCTTTTCCCTAAGACTAATATCGAACAAGCGATACTTGCGCATTGCGAGCGATCATAAGTTTTTTTATAATTAACAACAAACATAATGTTCATAAAATTATCTACTGACTAGAGGACGCCAGCAGCTACGCCTGCATTTTTTTTAAATTTACCCGTTTTGGCCGATCCCGTGGGAATTTCGGGAAATCCCTTCTTAGTGCACCTCTACGGTTCACAAGGAACATACATGCCAAATTTCAGCTTCCTGCGCCCAATAGTTTCGGCTGTAGCGTGTCTGTCAGTCAGTCAGTAACGCAAGGATTTTATATATTAAGATTACTATTGTCACTATAAACAAAAGCAATTTTGGAAAACTACTTTCGAATTTCATAAAGGTTTATTCAAAACAGAAACGTTGCAAATTATTTATACTCGATAAGTAAGTTTATATTTCAATTGATATACTGCTTCAATTTTCTATACTGTGGCGCGAAAGTGTTATACCTACATATGGCGGCAGTGGCGTTGCGTCTCGCGTCGCGCGATTGATCGTAATTATACTCGCGAAAGTCGCGAACTGGGGAAGAGGGGAGCCTCAAAAGCTTTGAGCGCTCGGAAATCCTCGCCTTAAACACGCCGTTCTTGCTTTTTTGTCTCATTGATATTCTTTTACTTTACAATTTCAATAATGCTAACTAAGTATGATTAAGTTAAAATAGTCACAATAGTAATTTACGATGTTATGAAACAAAAAATCGTGCATGTTATTACCAAACAATAAATAATTTTATACAAAGTCGACTGTCCACTCCAAAGCCTAAAAGTGAGATGGAAAGAAATAGTCATATCTTTGGAAATATCAACAGTAGCTGACAAATTATTCAAACATAATTTTTATAAGCCCCACTCGATCAGAGTGTGTAGTGTGTAATGATCAGAGTTGTATAAAGTCTGAATTTGAAACATTTCGTTTATATCGTATCGTATTTCATTCCTATCAGATCGCTGTAGTTTGTTTACCATTGCAATCGTTTCGTGTGTTTGTGTGCGTGCGCAGATTTATAGTGACCACGCTTTTCACTTTTAATCGAGTTTATACTTTCTTCAAAAAACAATATTTACGTAAAAAAATATTAAAATGCATGCATTATGATTGTAACAAGGTATTCTAATTGGGGTGTCTGAGGATGTGCGTTATTTCTGATACATGTTGTACATAATCTTGCCTGTATCTCCGAAGAGGTAGGCAAAGGTGTAATATTACACCCACATTTTACCATGAATTTTTAGGTTCCACGTAATAGAGGGTGAGCCTATTGCCACTACACGCACATTACCAGAATCCGTGCTGCTACTGAGAATTCACTTTGTTTTTAAATGTGCTCGCTTACTGCAATAATATTATCATCATTATTCTAGCCATATTATGGTTGCTACAAAAATATAAAACCCCGGATCCGCAGATCAACTGCCGCATAACCTCCACAACCCAAAGGGATAGTGATATTTCGTGGCTTTTACCTGTAGTATTTGCTATCACAGCAAATATAACCTCTACATGAATCGATGTAACACTGGCTCACCACTACATACAGATCCGAGCGCGAGCGCACGTCCAACCCGCACCGTGTCTAACTACCGACTGACTGTCCGCCGTAGCTATGAGGTGACTGCTACTCCCTCTACTGGTGTACATGAGACAATGTATTATATCTATTGTATAGATACAAACACTACACTACTTATATCGGTAAATCCAAGGGTACTGACTCCTTATAGTGACTATCAAAGATCTTTATGGAAGCTGACATGAACGGCTTAACATGCTTCCCGATGCCCAAGGCAAGCTATAATCAGCAATAACAATAACTTCAAAATGTTATTAACGTCAAACGTGCACCACGGTGCATACCCACGCCACGGGTTTGAATCCTCTGAGTGGCAGTCTGTTGGTATTTTCACTATTGCTGCTTCTTAAATTGTGGGCATGTTATTTAGAGTGTTAAAAGTTTGATTAATTTGCTGAAAATCCACTTTCTTATTGCCAGTCTTTAGTTTTCCTTTGACACCTCTACAATAACCAAAGCAATATAAGGTGAGCTCGAGAATACAGTAGTTGGAAGCCGTCTGTCTAATATATGGGTTAAACTTCAACTAGAGTAAATTTAACTTATGTTCATCGACAAAGACGTATGTGCAATGTGCATGCAAATAATATGCGTGGACTGCTGATCAATACAGAGTAGATTGGTTTGTTTATCTTATGACCTTATTAATATGCAGAATCATAGAGTGCAAATGCGAGGTCATAGATTTAGCTTTTTTTATTGAAATACATCACGGGATGTGGATGGATGTGGGCGGCTCAAGATCAGATATCCAATAGCGGCCATCTTTCGGCTGTGGTGTTAATCAGAAAACGTATTGGAAATAATTATGTTCTAACATTCTCATATTTTAACACGGAACTGGCTGTCATGGCAAACGTTACTCTACAATATCCTCTAGTCACCAAGTTATTTACCTTACAATACAAGCTATTCCATTAAACGTCAGATAAACACAAATAAGTATAATCATACAAATCGGCCGAATTGAAAACACTTTTAGGTATACTAGATATTTTTCTGTTGCCAAATCGGACATATATGCTTGAAAAGGGTAACGTTAAACAAAGGTTTAATATACACCCACGTAAATAAATGGTCTCAGGTTTATTGCACTAAGCAAAATATTCAGTTCCACACAATACGATATTGGTGAGCTCTGCTCAGTACGATGGAGTTGCAGCGAAAGAGAAAAATCGACCTCGTCCACCCGTATTTATAGGTTCGCCGAAGTAGTGCTGTTTTACCTGTATTGGACGCTGAATGCGAGATCTAGATAAGTTAGATTGACTCACTCTGAACCTGACATTGACGGAGAATATTTTGAATATCATGGATCAAACGGCAGCTATAGTTATCCAAAAGTTATGAGAATAAATTTCTTTAAACCTAAAAGTACCTCAGAAATGATTAATTTGCACGTTTGAAATATACCTGCTAAATTGCAATATTCGGCATGTATTACAAAACATATAACCATTTATATTCAAAGCAAACACATTCGCATTAATATTGCTAACACAATGTGGCTAAAATGAAGGTGCCTACATAGTCATATTAGCGCCGAATGATTATTTTGAAGACACATTGACACCGGTGTCTCTTATATATTGATTACTGAGCATTGATGTTGACAAGCGATAATTTAGAATTAACGAGCTCAGTAGGATATATAATGATATCAATAATCCCATTAATTATTTATTTATGAACTAAGCCAGTGTATCCGCATGCATACTGTATTAGGTTGAGATTATCTCATCGATACGGGTTGGTCATGTTCATGAATGTCACTGCTAAATAATATTGGGGTTATCTAATGTGTCCTGTCGGATTTATGCTGCTGATAATTTTCTGACAGGAGTGCCTAATAATATTACAGATATATTACGGCTATGAATACAATTGCGCTTATTTTGTCTTTAGTTTTGGTCGTGCCGTTTGGTATAATATTGTGAATTACAGAGCTAAGCTAGGTTTCTCGACATTTGTATTTACGGCTGTGCTATATGTGATAGCCTGGTGAACGCTTTTGATATTCCTAATAAACTCATTTTTAAATATCCCGCAGGTGGTTTCGTAAGGTGATACAAACAATGTCTTTTACACGATAAGAATATTTGCCTTTGAACAAGATCCACTCGAATATTAAACCTATATACTTAACAATCGGTGAACTTATGACACCGGACCAACCAGCCTTTGTAATTAATCCTTTGATAGTCTTGTGTGTTCGGGAATATGGAACCGGGCACCGAAATCGGCCTTCATTTTGCTAGTAGGCATGTACGTAGGTATATATTATGTATGTATGTGTGTACATTTTTAGGCTTCCTTGGTCAAAGCGGTGAAAACATAAATAAGTGAGTATTATTGAATGAGGTCCTGCTTGTTATTATACTTACTAGGCTTTCAATTGATGATTTCGTACTTAATATTAAATCTGAGTCGAAAAATCTAACTCGGGTATGAAGGAGTCGCATTAATATAGTTATTGGTGCGGCTAACATGGCGCCTGGTGTCCATTTTAATAAGTGAACGTCTGTATCTATTTAGAATTCTCAACCGAGAGCAGTTGTGGTGGTGTTACTCCATCTAAGTATCTCATAACGTACATACAGTAATCCATTCCAATGCCGGTGCCGTAGGTGGAGCAAATCTCGCGTGGAGCACCACAATAACTTTTGTTATGTTGGAGGAAATAGTTTTTATTTTACCTGCGCCCGCGACAGCTTGCAAGCCGGGAATATGCACAACAGAGAATAACGTATTCGTCGTGCGTATTAACTATTTAGTTTAATTAACCGCTATCGTCCGTTCCTGTGGGAATTTCGATGGATGGAATAATATCCCTCCACAGTGCATTCTTTCGGACCCTAAGGAACATCATGCCAAATATCAGCTTTTTACGCTCAATAGTTTAGGCAGTGGCTTGTCTGTCAATCAACCAGTAACGCAAGAATTTTAATTAGGTATACAGATTGGACTATGTGGTCATCTGAGAAATATTTGTTCAGAATAAGCCAACTCCTTATAAATGAACAAATGCATCAGATAAAAGACAAATTCTGTCTTCAACTAACGCTAACGTACCCCTAATAAACAGAAAACATTATAAACTCTTCATAATTATGACTGTACCAAACACACAAAGTAATTTGCGTTTCATTAACATTGAAAGTCAATTAGAAACTTTTCAAACAAATTAAACTTATTATACATACATTTTATCTAGATTAGACGTCCACAACCATATCTCATATTTACACAAAAATTTGGCATCAATGCATACTCTTTGAAAATCAATCTAAATATCCAATTTAAGAACATGAATCTATTTATGAAGAAACCTAATAAGCTGACAGTTCAGTTTACTGTAAGCTACTGAAATATGATGGAATAGATCCTGCTATAAACCTTTTTGCCGTAACTTTCTAGTTTTAAACTATAGCAATTGACTCACTGATTTATTTACCTTATTGAAAATAATATAATTCTGAGTCAATTAGTCAAAAGTAAAATGAAATCTTCGACTTCAAATGTTGTATCAGTGAGTGATGGATGATATCACTTATGCTTGCCACCGATGTTTAGCTTTTTAACAGTCATAATTTCTAACAGAATACAATAAAATGATTTCAAAACATACATAATTTACCCAAAGAAAAATTTATTATATCTTAAGTCTCTTTAAAACTAGCTTTGAAGATCTACATAAACCTTACTATACAATATATCACCCAACGTCTATATTGGTAAACAATAACTATAAAACGTATTACGACCGAGCGATACTCACTGACAATTGCTTAAGCTGCTTACAGATTAGCTTTAATATTTAATAAGTGTATTGACTGTGGTGTATTTCCTAATCTTATGAAAGATAGCAAGGTAATACCTTTGTACAAAGCAGGTAGCACATCAGACTACACCAACTATAGGCCAATTTCTGTGCTGCCCACATTTAGCAAAATTTTCGAGAAATTGATACTAGACCAACTGCAAAGTTATTTTAATAACAACGAGCTTTTACACTCTAAACAATTTGGTTTTACAAAGGGGCGCTCCACGACCGATGCCGGTGTTGAGCTTGTAAAACATATCTTTGATGCTTGGGAGGATTCACATGACGCTTTAGGAAATTACATCACTATGGTTTAAGTAGTTCTGCTCTGCATCTTCTTACTTCATATATGAGTAATAGGATTCAGAGAGTTGATGTCAACGGGACGCGTTCGCATGGGTCTGTAGCCAAAATGGGCGTCCCACAGGGTTCAATCCTCGGTCCTTTTTTATTTTTAGTTTATATTAATGACTTACCACACCTCGTCAATGACAAGCACGGGATAGTACTGTTTGCTGATGATACCTCACTTTTATTTAAATTAAAACGACAGCAAATTGATATGGACAATGTAAACATTGCTATCTCAAAGGTGGTTCGCTGGTTTGAGGTTAACAACCTGCTTTTAAATAGACTAAAAACTAAATGTATTCAATTTTTGATGCCTAACGTCAAACAAGTGAACACCTCAGTAAAGGTTAAGGATGATGTGTTGGATCTTGTGGATAACACCAAATTTTTAGGCATTACACTAGTGTGTTCTAAGCTGCAATGGGGACCACATATTATTACTAAATTGTCGAATAGACTCAGCTCTGCAGCATATGCAGTCAGGAAAATTCGCCAGTTAACTGACATTGACACTGCCAGGCTTGTATATCATAGCTATTTTCATAGTATAATGTCATACGGTATATATATACCGTATGACATTATACTATATTTACCGTATGACATAGTATAATATTCTCCTGTGGGTGAATGCTGTCGACATTCAGACCATCTTTGTTCTGCAGAAAAAAGCTATTCGAGCAATTTATAATTTGGATTATGGGGCTTCGTTAAGGAATAAATTCAAGGAAATAAACATTTTAACAGTTGCAAGCCAGTACATTTATTCCAACCTAATATATTTATTCCAAAACAAGGCCTCATACTCAAAGAAAAGTGATATCCACAATTTCAATACTAGAAATAAGAGTAAGCTCGTAGAGCCGGCTACCCGGCTAGAGAAAAAAAAAATCTTTTCAAGGCCAATGTGTGCGCTTTTACAATAAAGTGCCAAGCAATATTCAAAATTTAAGTTATAATAAATTCAAAAAGATTATAAAACGTAAACTTTGTCAAAAAGGGTACTATTCAGTGCTAGATTATATTGAAGATAAACATGCTTGGGATTAATTTGCTCGGTCCCACAGGCTACTTATATTTGATTAGTGTTAAGTTTCATGTGAGTGTGAGTTATTGTGTCTACATTATGCTAGTTAGTACTTTTATATTATTATTAAAAAAGCCTTATTAATTGACAACAACATTATAGACACTGTATTTTTCATAGGTATATACAGCTCATATACTTATGAAAAATTCAATGTAGTTACTAAGTTTTTAAATTGTATAGAATCAAGACGTAGAAAAGAGTGGCCTGGAGTTTCTTGCCTGATTCTTCTCACGAGGCTCTACTTTCTGAACAGGCATTTTTTTCTCAATGCTCAACTATGTTAATATGCATTTAAAGTTACTTTTTTATTTTTTTTATTTGTATGACTTTCTGACGTGTCCAAAAATTTAAACATTTTTATGGAAATAAACATATTTGAGTTTGAGTGAGTTTGAGTTCAACACCATAAGTTTCTATAAAGCGGACATTACAACACACAAAAATCAGACAGCCATCGTGATCTAAACTAATGTCATAAAGTTGAAGATTGTTTGTTTAGTTGACGTGCTAATCTCAGGAACTACTGGTCTGATTTGAATTTTTATTTGTGTTCGGTAGTTAATTTATTGCTCAAGGCTTCAAGGTTCTGTAAAATTGCTATGAAAACTATACCTACGTGACTTAAAGAGAGGAAAAGAAAGGATTTGGCATTTTCCTAACGAAAAATTTATGGAAATACGAGAGCTAAAGAGAAACTTAATAATAAGTAAATTTTAGTAATTTATTTGTTAGCGTTGGATGACATGTGGGATGTATCAAACTTTGTCATGTCTGCACTTCCGAATGTAGATTGATGTTTTATATTATTATGTGGCATACCTACTTATTTAATACTAGCTATTGCAAGTACGTGCTTGCTTCAAAATCAGCGAATTTTTAAACAAAACAATCTCTTTCTATCCCCGCAGAGGTCGACTATTTCAACATCATCATCATATCAGCCTAAAAGCGTCCATTGCTGGACGTGCACACCTCCCTTAAAGCCCTACCCCCATCCATCCGTTGCCCGCGATCCCAACAAGATCGTGGATCCACCTAAAATCCACCTGACGTTATAAAATGAACCCACCAAATTTTTGTGTGTCTTGTTTCTGTATTTTAGGTTTTGCGTTGATATATTAATCAGGACAAGTGATTTCATGTATAGCCAGCGATAGCCTAGAGAGTGAGAGTCGTTATAAGGAGTCAGTACCTCTGAACAAACTTATACTAGCCCAAACCATTAAATATCGCTATGCCCTTGGGTTGCAGACGTCAGACAGGCAGTCCCTCTGCAGAAAAGCTAATATTCAGTCTAGTCTGGTTAGACTAGTAAGCGAACTCCGAGTTGCTACAGGGATAACGCTAGGAGGATGATGATAAGTAAAATGAAAAGACCGACAATTTTCATCTAATGATACAAGCACCACGCGATTATGTCATGTTAAAAATGTTGTATGGCCATTAGCAATACAAGTCCACACAACTGAGATCGAATAGCCACCATTAGTAGCAAACGTTCACGAGTATGACGCAGCCATCATTCTCCTCGTCAAATTAGAGTGAGTGGATGATCCTCTATCATAAAGACTAACCTAACAGTAATATAGTTGATTGAATCAGGCGTTACTTGGCGGAACTCCATTGTAACCTAATGGAAGGAAAGAGGAACCCACCACGCACCCTCGGATTGCCCACCCCAACTATTGCAATAGAAAAAAGTTGACAATACCGAACTCCTCTAAAGACAAATAATAAGGGATATATGGAATAATGCGGAAATGGGTTCCAGGAAAATACCTGACGTGCAGTATCCCGCTCTACGCGCCGACTATGCTTCGACACGTGTTTCGCCTCTCCACGAGGCATCCTCAGGACCGATGGGCAGCGACTGAGTGCTGTTCTACCGTGTGCATGTCTTTTATGTGCTCGTACTTTCTAATTTCCTCCGTCGTTCGACTGGTGTGCTTCATTATCACGATATGCGAACAAATTCAGCAGACGTTGAAGTTAGTTTGTTCGTTTAGTAATGTATTTTTGTCTCGTTTTAATATCTCTAATTGTTCCAATACGCACATTCTGAAACCTTTTTGGCACAAAATAGCGGACATTCTTTTAACGTCATACATACGTGCCAAAAAGGTGTATGTAGGTATGTAAAAAAAAAATTATGTAACTAAAAATGTAAGGATTTCGGATATTTTCCTGTATATAGAAAGATAGATACAAAAACATTTATTAGACACACCAATAAAACACAACAAAGTTTGACAGTACAAAATAACACATAACTACAAAAAAAATCTGCAGTGTGTCCAAAAGGTCTCAGCTCAGCCTGTGCTACGGATGAGCGCTGCGCTGTTTTTCAGCCGAAACCTAAGGGCTAGTCACGGACGATTATCAGAGTAGGTAGATACAGTAAATAGATATTATAAAAGATAGGCTAGAGAAATATTAGATAACAGTAGTGTACATAGAAAGTATAGAATTATATAGCAACAAATATTATTATCTTAATATATAAAATTCTTGCGTAAAGTACTGACTGACAGACACGCTACAGCGGAAACTATTGGGCGCAGGAAGCTGAAATTTGGCATGTATGTTCCTTGGGGACCGTAGGGGTGCACTAAGAAGGGATTTTCCGAAATTCCCACGGGATCGGTCAAAACGGGTAAATTAAAAAAAAATGCAGGCGTTGCTGCTGGCGTCCTCTAGTAGTAAATAATATAGACATTATAAGCAATCTATAGAATATATAGAATATACAAATAAGAATATAGGGAAATCAAGTGTTACCTGCTGGACTTTTTTTCAGATATAATTATGTGCTATAAAACCTTGCTTCATGCCAAATTTCAAGATTCTAGATCGACTGGAAGTACCATTTAGGTTTTGATTTGCTTGCGAGCAGTTGCCAGTTTGAAAATGTGCTTAAATTACTGTTTCTTTTGATTGCGTTGACATAGATGTTTGATTTTATTACAGTTTAAAGGCAGTATAGACTTGAGTATTTGATATGAATTTAAATTTAGTACCTCTACGACTTCATTAAGAAATGGGCAGTAACTTAGAAATTATTAAAAATATATTTATTACTAGCTTTTTCCCGCGGCTTCGCTCGCGTATATTCGGGGTTCTCTAGTTATAGTATATCATCTATGTTCACAAATTGTAACACAAATCTCCTTTATTGGGCGGATACTTCTATAATTGTCGTTTTAACTGTTTAAGAAATATAACTGCAAAAAGTATTTACACATACAAACTACTTAGTACTAAGACTTAGTAGTATTATACTCAAAATGTTATCCAGTATCATTTTCGTTTCGCTAGAGTGGCCAATATGGCGACTGCGACTTGTCTTACAGTGTGTCGAGCTTGGTCGCCACTAACTTCAGTCTCCGCGCGTCCGTTTTACCGTTAAGTAAACTTTATTCACATTACGTTGCCGCGTTTGCTTCGGACGTTTGATCTGACGTTGTGTATTAGGAGACGATGAATATCGCACAAGCGATACTGTCGCGCATCGCTTCGACTTCGTGATACAGGCAACGTCACAGTAGGTATTAAAAAGTCGGCACGTTTGGTTTCAATACAAATCGTGATAATTGCGTTATCTATGTAGATCTATGTATATCTGTGGATTTGACACTGCGATGGTAGCGCAGTCGGTCGGTTCATTCTAAAATCAACAACTACTTACAAATCAAAAATTAACTAAAAAGACATTTTCCAGTGGACTAAATTGTGAATTTAAACCATTCTCAAGTCCCCTTGAAAACACACAAAAAAGAACATAAAAATCGGTCCAGTCGTTTAGGAGAAGTTCAGTGACATACACACGCACAAAAGAAATATATACATAAAGATATGTTGTAACTTAAAAATTACGGTTTTCGCAATTTTTCCTTTATCTGTGCTATAAAACGTGACTTTCGTCGCGCTTAAACTTCTTTCCTTCTTTTGAACACCTCCTAGAAACTTTGAGTCACTCTTACAGTCACACAATTATAATGGGTGATTTTAACACTTGTACTTTAAAACAGGATGCACGATCGTCTACTCTTTTGCGTATTTTAAACTCTAGTAATTTATCTGTTCTTCCTCTTGATGCCACACATCACTTTCCAAACTCTGTTCCTTCTCTCCTCGATATCATTTTTGTATCATCTCCTACCTTTGTTTCCAAGCATGGTCAATTCTCTGCCGACGCTTTCTCCTACCATGACTTTATCTATCTTTCCTATAAAATACGGCCACCCAAGGCTAAACCGAGGATTACTATGCAGCGTAGTTTCAGTGGGATGGATCGTTCGAAGCTCTGCGAAGATGCGAGTAAGCTTGATTGAAGTCTGTTGTTTACCTCAGACTGCATAGACACCAAAGTGCAAATATTTACAGACAAATTAATTCAGTTGTACGACATACATGCGCCTATCAGAGCCATAAGTTTAAAACATCTTCCATCGCCTTGGCTGACTGATGATATCAAAAACAAAAAAGCTACAGCTAAGGCGTGGTGTAAGTGTCGTCCAACCCCTTATAATTTGGAGAAATATATTAGTGCAAGAAATCTCTGCAATAAGGTGTGTAGGAAAGCACAACGCCAACTACTCTGTTGAAAATGGAGACCCAGTTAAAGTCTGGAAATTTCTTAGAACGATGGGAGTTGGTAAATAGCGCAATAGGCTAGTTGACAAAAAAAAATTATAAGTCCGTCCTTTACATTATTCAAAAATAAGCGATACGTATTTTTTATTTGTAAATTAAACCAAAAATGACCAAGATATAGCTCATTAAACTTACGTATAACGTCACGCCGTGCTGCATTTTTTCGCACTAGATGACGTCACACGTAACTTTAATGGGCTATATCTTTGTAATTTTTTATTTAATCGAAAAAAGAAAAAATACTTGTCTAATATTTTCTTATAATCTAAAATACGGACTAAATAAAATGTAATTATTTTGACCCTGGAAATTAAACAAAAACCCCTTTTACGCAATTCCCAAAGAAATAAATTTTGATGCACTCAATGCACATTTCACTGCTTCGTCCAACTTTGATGGGACAGCTAAAACAAATACTTTAAAAGATCTTTCACTTATCCCAACTCCCAAATATTCACCTTTTGTTTTCGAGCAATTTTCCGGTTGTGATGTTAAAAAGAGCATAATTTCAATCTCATCCAATGCTGTTGGTAATGACTGTATCAGCCGAAACATGATCCTACCCATCCTTGATGAAATCCTCTCTGTCCTATGTCACATCTTAAATCATTCAGTAGCTAGTGGTATCTTCACTTTAGCATGGAAAGATGCACAAATAATTCCGTTGCCAAAGAAACCCAAACCCTGTTCCTTCTCCGACTTTCGATCTATATCCATACTACCATTCCTTTCCAAAGTCCTCGAACGTCTTGTATATACACAACTAAGTACCTTCCTGTCCAAAAATGCTCTCCTAAATCCCTTTAAATCCGGTTTTCGTCCTGGTCATAGTACTACCACGACATTGGTTCACAACACCGATGTGATTAGGTTGGGTATGAATTGTGGAAAGCTCACGCTTCTGTCTTTACTTGACTTTTGCAATACTTTCAACACCGTGGATTTCCACATCCTGCTTGGCATGCTCCGCTCTATTAACATATCTCCAACTGTAATTGACTGGTTTCGTAGTTAGTTAGTTTGGACGCCGTCAGCGTATACGCGTTGAAGAATCATACTCTTCATGGTGTAATGCGACTGTCGGTATACCACAAGGTTGCGTTCTCTCTCCATTACTTTTCGCAATTTTTATAAATTCTATCTCCAAACATTTAATTTCGTCCTACCTTTAGGCAGATGACCTGCACATATACTCACAGGCACCATTAGAATCGATATCTAATGCGTTTTTCACTATTAATACGGACTTGGCGCAAATCTGTGAGTGGAGTAAAAATTATGGACTTAAAGTTAATCCAACTAAAACTCAGATTATTCTGATTGGCAGTTCCAGGGTGATCTTTAAGATCAATTGGTCACTACTGCCTCAGATTCTATTCGATGGTACCATTTTACCAGTTGCAGATAATGTAAAAGATCTGGGGATTTATCTGGATAGAACTTTATCCTGGGGCCGTCAGATGCAGGAGACAAGCCGTAAAGTATTTGCTTCAGCAGGGTCATTACGTAGGCTGCGGAACTTTCTTCCCATATCTACCAAAATTGCGCTTGAACAATCTTTGCTTCTTCCAAAACTCGATTATTCCAATGTCCTCAATCTTGACCTTAATGAGGAGCAACTTGATAAACTTGAGCGCCTCCAAAACTTTTGTATATGATTTATATTTGGTTTACGCAAATATGATCATGTATCTGAATTTCGTAACAGACTCAAGTGGCTACCAATTCGTCTTCGCAGCCGGCAACTGTCCATTACTCTGCGCGAACAGTTGGTTGATTCCCTTGTCCTGTCTAAGTTTAACTACTTAAACACGGTGTATGGACCCAGACTATTAGCAAAAACAGCCAATGTGGTACAGAAAGTTCAAAATGCATGCGCCCGCTTTTGCTATGACATTCCTCCCAGAAGCCACGTAACTTCTTTTATGAACAAGCACAACATTTTAAAAATGAAATTTAGACGCCAGTTACATTTGGCAAACCTACTGTTTGGTGTGCTGAAACACAACAATCCAAAATACCTCAGAAGCAAACTCGTATGCATATGCCAAAATCGCAAGTTTCCCACACGAGGCATATGTCCACCTTTACGCATTCCACCTCATAAAACTACGGCGTTTAGAGGAAGCTTTAAATATAGTGCCTCCAAGTGCTGAAATGACATTCCTTCCCCCTGCGCAAGGTAGTTAGCGCAAATACATTTAAAGTAATTGTAAAGAATTTTTTACTAGAAACCCAAAAAAACAGCACTGATAGCTTTAGTATCTACGTGTATTTCTATTCTACTACTTGTACTATCTTACACAAAAAATATATTTTCGACAGTTATGTATTTAAACATCGGACCGTCCTGATTCATGATTTATTATTTTTTATATCGATTATTGATTTGATATACCTATATCTTAGTGACATTGCACATAATTTATTTATTTTTAATTTATTGAATTGATACTTATTTGACATTATCATATAATACTCTTATCACTTAATTTAATTCCTATCTCTGACTTGCCTAATTTTCATATTTTATAAATATTATCATTGTACAAATGATCTATTTGGACATGCAATTATTATTTTCAAACTTTTGTTAACTACACTGAAATTCTTAATTACTTTATGTATCTATTTTTATATAATTTGTTTATCTCATACTGCCTTGGCATAATGGCTATAGCTGAAAATCAACGCTACAGTTCTTCAATTGTAGCATATGTTGAGTTATAGCCTTTTAGACACAATACTGCATCGAACCTAGCGAGACCCGTGTATCTAGTGTATATATATAATTTATATTAATTATTGCTTGTTTTTAAATTAACAATGCTAAGTACCTATAACTAATAATTGTATTGTGATCTAATGAACCTTTTTCTATTCTATTCTATTCTAAGTAATTCTTTATTGTACACCACGAAAATGCAAATACAAGGAAAAACAAATTAAAACAATAGTTGCACAATTGGCGGCCATCACATATAATCATATAGGGAGTTGAGGAATAATAAATTCGTATAATAAATTCAGATTTAGATCGCATAGCTGCGTGGAGCCTCAGATTTGGTCTCCAAATCAACCCTACAAAAACGCAAATTATTGTTGTTGGTAGCCCCAGATTGATTGCGCGTCTTGACTGGACTTGTTTACCCCAAATTAACTTTAATGGTACTCCTTTACCCATAAGTGATTGCGTGAAGTATTTAGGAGTTTATCTTGGGGCCCTCAAATTAGGGAAGTAAGTAGAAAATTGTTTTCTGCGGCTGGGACGTTACGAAGATTACGAAACTTTCTGCCGACTGCCACTAAGACTGCGCTTGCAAATTCTCTTCTTCTTTCTATCCTTGACTATGCCGATGTCAGCTATCTAGATCTCACGGAGAAGCAACTTGATAAGCTTGAGCGACTTCAAAATTTATGCATTAGATTCTTATTGGGATTGCGCAAATATGATCACGTTTCTCAATTCTGCGATTTGCTCAAGTAGCTTCGCCTTCGACGGAATACTCACATACTTTCTTTATTGTATAACATTCTCTTCAACCCTTCTACTCCCCATAACTTAAAGGAACGCTTCGAGTTCCTTTCTGATACGCATTCTATCTCTGAGGTTATCGGTGAATTTGAGACTGGCAATACCAATGCATTCCAGTCGTTTTTACGATAAATGTTTTACTGTTCAAGCTGCACACTTGTGGAATGCATTGCCGATGTCAATTAAACAATCACTAACATCATTCAAGAAATTACTCAAAGAATACTACATGTCTCTTTAACCTTTCTTCTCTTGTAATTATCATTTTTGCTATTTCCTTTAGTTTATTTAGCATTAATTTATGTATCATTAATATAAATATCTATGTATTTTATAATTATTTATTATATATTTATGTATGTATATAGTTATTTATGTAAGTATTTCGTAATTTAAGTATGCATACGGTTCATTATCTACGTATATATTTGTATTATTAATATTTATCAATAAAGATCGCCAAACTACCCTCTTTCTGAATCCGTATAGTTCTGGTTATCCATCCAAAAGTTGCCTGTAAGAGATTACTAAATAGTGATAAGGCCGCCAATTGTACTATCTGTTATTTTTGTTAAGTTTTCATTATGGTAAATTTCTTTGGTGCAATAAAGATGATTATTATTAATATTAATGGTTCGGCTTTACACCGAAACCGTAGGGTTCTAGGCGATTTGGAGAAGGAAATGGACTGTATTCAGAGGATAGCGGTTCTTCGCCGCCTGGGAGATGATTACGGGAAGGGGTGATTGAGTGGGTATAGGATATTTCGAGGATGGAGGGCACTTACCTTATACAACCTTCTTCGTTTCCGTAGGGCAGTCTCCTGGTGGTTTCGTGATGCAGCTGCTTGTTTCACTACACTACACCATTCGTTTCACTTTCACTTGCGAGCGGGTTTTCCTTGGTGGAGCGGTAATAAACACACACGGGAGCGGCGCGGTACGATACGAGACGTCGTTCTCAGCGAGCGGAATGTTCTCGACTGTCACTCGCGTCCACGATCGTGTCGACGAATCAGGCGAAGGCAGTGCCTCTTCCAGGGAGTGGGATAGAGCGGGACGGAAATATGGTATCGCTCGCACTAGACGTGGAACGATTGATCTTGATGCGATTCGTTATAGATAGGAAGGTAGATGGCGCTACCATATCCCCCCGGCCCTAAAGGGTTGCCTTTAAAAAAAAATAGAATTGAACTTAGCTATGTTGGGTGTACTACCGCATAACCCATCAATAGGCTAAGACAGCGATATGACAATAAAATTAATCTAAATTAACTTTAGCGAAAGCTACAAACGCAATAATAGCGAAAACGACTAACTAAATACTTAAACTAAGAGGTAAGTCCAACTTCAGGCTAGATCTCACTGAGTTGGAAGCGGACAGAGACGTACAACAGGGCGCACGTAACTCCTCTTGGCGGTTTTCACGGTAACAACGCGAGTTGTACCGTCCTTGGAAGTATGCAATTTCTCTACGATGGCTAACGGCCATGAAAGCGGCGGAGCATTATCATGTATTATGACGACCAACGTACCCTCCTGTATAGGGGATGCAGGACTATACCACTTGGATCTAGCCTGAAGCTGGTGTAGATATTCCGCACGCCAGCGCCGCCAGAACGACTGCACGAGTTTATCCAGCAGAGTATGTCTCTGGAGCAAGCTTGAAGAGTCTGCTTCAGGAGCCGGAAATGACGATAATGGCACTGCGTTCAGAAAATGTGCAGGGCTTAACGCGGATGGTTCTGCAGGGTCACTACTCAATGCCGTGAGCGGACGCGAGTTGATCAGTGCCTCGACTTGTGCAAGGACAATTAAAAGCTCTTCGTAAGAGAGGATCTGTTGACCTATAACCTTGAAGAGATGCGTTTTAATTACTTTGACCATGCTTTCCCAACATCCACCGAAATGCGGTGATGCTGGTGGAATAAACTTCCAGTCAATATGATTTATGGAAAGTTCTTCCTGAAGACGAGTACGATATTCTTCCCTGAGAAACTTATAAAGGTCGCGTAAATAAGAGCTTGCGCCCACAAAACAAGTGCCGTTATCCGTGTACAAACACTGTATAGGGCCGCGCCGTGAGAGAAATCGTTTAAGGGCTGCCAGGAATGACACCGTGCTTAAATCTGTCGCAACTTCAATATGCGTAGCGCGCGTCGTTAAGCATGTAAAAATACATAGCCAGGCTTTACGGCTTTTAACACCTTGACCACGCACTGGCGTATACTGCAGTGGTCCTGCGTAATCACAACCGGTGTGTGTAAACGCTTTAGCAACCTGGTTGACGCGCTGGCTAGGGAGATCGGCCATGGGAGGGAAAGTCGGACGCGGACGAAATTTGAAACAGACGTTACATTTATGTATTCTGTGACGAATTATTCGTCGAGCGGCTAAAATCCAATACTTATGCCTAAGTAAGGACATAAGCAACTCCGGACCGGCATGGAGGTGCTTCTTGTGATAAAAATCAACAAGAAGGTCGACAACATGATCATGTTGCGGCAGAATACAAGGATGTTTGTAGTTATAAGGTTCATCCGAATTTGACAGACGACCCCCAACGCGTATGACGCCATGTTCATCGAGAAACGGCTTGAGTCTAAGGATAGCGGGAGAACAAGGTACATTGTTCTTTAAATTTTGAATGTCGTTACTAAAATGAACAGCTTGTACAGCTCGTAGTAACTTAAATTCTGCGAATTTGAGATCAGTACTTGATACAAAAGTCTCATTAGGTAGGTGCCTAAGAAACCTATAGACATAAACGATGGCGCGGAGTAACTTAGACCACGATGACATGCGTAGTGCGAGTGCATAGATGGGAGACTCCGCAACCTCAACAATCACGGGATAAGAAACAGACTTCCGCTCGGGTACATCTTCGTCTTCTGCACTGTGATCAAAGGGTTGCATGGGCCATTCTGACGGATCATGGGAGATTCAAGAAGGTCCACGACGCCACAATGGATGATGCAGAAGATTAAGTGGAGTGACACCACGAGACAAGCAATCTGCGGGGTTCTCAATACCCGCGACGTGATTGAAACAAGTAGCAGGAACCAGTTCAATCAATTTGCTAACGCGGTTGGCGACAAAAGTCTGCCAGCGATGAGGAGAAGAATGAATCCAAGCGAGCACTACTTTGGAGTCGGAAAATGCGTATAATTTATTAATGGGGTAGTGGGGCAAAACTGTGTCTTGAACCTTGCGGAGCAACTGAGACCAGATTCCAGTCTCGCAACCGAAATGGTTTTAACAGGCGAGACCTTAGACTTGGCACAAACTAACTGCACCGAGTAGTTAGAACCAATGCGGACTTGCAGATATACGACTCCGCCGTAAGCACGCTCGCTGGCGTCAGCAAAACCTGTTAAGTTGATGGTACATCCATCTACCAACCCAAGATGACGCGGAATAGTAATTTGATTGAGCGCGGTAAGCTCAATACAAAACTGGCCCCAAGCGGCGACAATATGGTCAGGGGGTGTTTCATCCCACTCACACTTTGATAGCCAAAGCTCCTTGATCAAGAGCTTGGCGTACAAAATTGTGGGAGCCACAAACCCATTATGTCCCATAGTCGAGCCACTGTGGACAGCATAGCGCGTTTGGTGAACTTATCATATGGTGGTGAGACGTCAAACCGAAAACTATCACAGGATTTGTCCCCGCGTAAACCGAGAACCTTATGCGGTACAGACTTCTCAAACTCAATGTCTGGAGAAGCCTTATGAGAATCTGGTATGCGTGCGAGAACCTCCTTAGAGTTGCTTGTCCATTTGACAAGATCAGTTTGGCCTCGCTTGAAAAGCTGAATAAGCTCTTCACAAAGCGAAATTGCTAGCGGAGTGGGTATGACATTACAGGCAATGTCATCTATATACAAAGCGGATGTGTAGTATAGTATAGTGTAGCATAGCATAGCATAGCATAGCGTAGCTTAGCGTAGCATAACGTAGCATAACGTAGCATAGCGTAGCATAGCATAGCGTAGCATAGCATAGCATAGCATAGCTAATTAGTGCTTTATCTTACACACAGTTTTAACACCCACCTTGAGCTCTTGAAGAGCAGAACAACAACAAGACGTAATACAATGAGAAGTATGTAACGTAGGTACGGTACCCATAATCACATACCCAAGTACCGTCTCAATAGCGGGCGGTAAATAATATCGCTCACTACGTACTATTTTAGTTAGTAGCAAGTGCGGAAATATTGAAGCTCCGATCAAAAGATCAATGCCTGCCGGATTCGCAAACTCCGCGTCGGCTAGCGGCAATGACTCGAGATGAGTGAGTGATGCTACGTCCACATTAGCGTTCGGCAATGCGTCCGTGATACGCTCCACGATAAGCGAAGAAATGTTAAAATTAATATTCCTATCAAAACGCGAATGTATTTTAATATCTACGGAACCCCTGCAATGCCTTTCTGATCCGCCTATCCCTTTGACGGTTGAGTTAGTATTTTTAAAGTTATTCCATAATCCGAGGCGTTTGAAGCATTCCGATGTTATTAGATTGGTCTGAGATGCGCTATCTAGCAGACAACGTACCATGTGCGGCGACGCATTAACGTCATATACGATAACTTGCGCTGTCGCTAACAGAACAGTCTTAGACGCCGTACACTGCGTTTTGGCCCTGCGCGGATCATTATAGATACGCGAGTGCCTTCCTCGCGTGCGCGTCGCCCGCGCAATGGATGTCATACACAACGATACTTCGCCCTCAGACGCGGAAGGCGCAGCTACCGTGTTCTGCTCTTGCGACGTACTCGTAAGTGTGTCAAGGTTAGCGGCTTTATCGAAATGTAACAGTGTATGATGTTTTTGATTACACGAGCGACATCTCGTTCTACTGGAACAATTACTCGTTTTATGCTTAAGCAATTAATGCAAGCTTTGTTATCTTTTACGCTTTTAAAACGAGCAATTGGATTTAAATCATTAAAGGTGGGACACTTATAGTAATGGTCGTGCACTATATTACTGCACAGACACTTCTGTGAATTATTACTATTAGATTCCGAACATGTTACGTAAGATTGTGGATTAGGGACCGAGTTATTATTACTATTTCGCGATTTATTCAACCTTTGTTTGTTGCCGTTAGTGTTAGACGGGCCAGGTGAACCAGACTGCGTATTATGAAATATTCGACACTGATCTTTTATGAACGAAATAAAACTATCTAGTGTAGGTATTTTATTATTGCGTTCCGTCATCTCGAATGCGCGAATTGTATCAGTGTCAAACTATTTTAAAGCGAGTTGAAGCAACATAAAGTCGGAAAGATCTTCTAATTTTAAATTTCAAGAGAATTAACCGCGGTTACGAAGTTATCAATAAACAGCTGGAAATTCGAGACAGACGCGGCACCGGGCAATTTAAGATTTAAAGCTTGGTCAAAATACGTAGACGCTAGGACGCGCGTGTCCTGATATCTGTCAAGTAGTGACTGAAATATGACCTGATAATTCTCAGCACTGGGTGTGACACCTGCAAATACGGACTGGGCTTTCGGTGACAGTTTACCTATTAAATAGTACAACCTGTCAGCATCTGTCAGAGAACCATTATCGTGCACTGTAGACTTAAAACTCGCATAGAATAACGGCCAATTTCGTATATCTCCGTCAAACGACATAATCTCGATTGGCGGTAATCTCGGTTTGCGGGCAACGGGCTCTGCTGAACATTTACCCTCCAATTGCGATTGTATACGCTTAATAATACAATAAAGATCTTCGAATGAGGTATACGCCTGATAGTTCGGTTTTTCATCAGGATTGATAGAAAGTAATCTTGCGTTATAATCGTCTAACAACTTATGAAAATCTGTTCGAATACTATCTACTGTAATACAATAACTGAGAAATGCTTCGCTTTTACTGTCAGACATAGATGCGGTTTTTGATCGTTCATAGATGTTTTGAATGCGCTCAAATAAAATATTGCGTTTCGCTTCTAAGGTTGTCATCTCTTTGTCTTCCGACAGCCGTGACTTCTTTTGTTGTGACATGCTTACGTAAGTATAAGCTAATGAGACCGAAACAAAATAAGAATATCTAATGTATCTATTATTTTACCTAAGTAGGCTAAGTAGGCAACACTTTAGAGCTGAGGAACCAAAAGTTGCTTGAAATATGAGATTTATAAGACAACTATGATAGTTCCAGAATTAATAATTTAATAAGTAGGTAGCTACATAAAAGTTTACCTACTGATGCGGGCGGAAATAACCATGTGACGGTTATGTGAATATATTAGGAGTATAGCTAGGTGCTATAACTGCCTAGGTATAGCGATATAACGTATAAAAACGTAAATTAATCCGACTCGTATGGATCAAAAAAAATGGTTCGGCTTTACACCGAAACCGTAGGGTTCTAGGCGACTTGGAGAAGGAAATGGACTGTATTCAGAGGATAGCGGTTCTTCGCCGCCTGGGAGATGATTACAGGAAGGGGTGATTGAGTGGGTATAGGATATTTCGAGGATGGAGGGCACTTACCTTATACAATCTTCTTCGTTTCCGTAGGGCAGTCTCCTGGTGGTTTCGTGATGCAGCTGCTTGTTTCACTACACTACACCATTCGTTTCACTTTCACTTGCGAGCGGGTTTTCCTTGGTGGAAGCGGTAATAAACACATACGGGAGCGGCGCGGTACGATACGAGACGTCGTTCTCAGCGAGCGGAATGTTCTCGACTGTCACTCGCGTCCACGATCGCGTCGACGAATCAGGCGAAGGCAGTGTCTCTTCCAGGGAGTGGGATAGAGCGGGACGGAAATATGGTATCGCTCGCACTAGATGTGGAACGATTGATCTTGATGCGATTCGTTATAGATAGGAAGGTAGATGGCGCTACCAATTAATGACGCAATTACATTGACAAATAGTGTTGCTTCAATGCATTTTTGAAAATGTTTAGTGATCTTGCTCGTCTAATCTCAATAGGCAGCGCATTCCACAAACGCACAGCCTGAACAGAGAAGGATTTATCATAGAAGTTTGTGGAATGCAATCTCTGATCCTCCGACGACCTCAGGCATTTTGAATGTGTGTCATGAAGGAACTTAAAATGTTCTTTGAGATACATGGGTGTGTTAGGATTGAACAATACATAAAGACATAAAGACATATTTATTTCTGCACTTTGGTTGTTTACAACACTTGTCAGGGAGTGTTTCTGTCTATTGGTCTGTCCGACCATTAGACAGGGCTTCGGGTACGCGCTCCCGGCTCTCCGAGCTACTGTAGTCACTACCCTATATCCTTCCAGTGACTACAGTACCCCCACCTACAAACCCTTTATTCCTCATCATACATCCTATCCATTTACCCCGTTTCTCCTATCCCCCCCTCCTTTATAACGAGAACATTCCCAAGGAGGGTTGGCGTCAGGCAGGCGGCCGGCTAGTAAAATCCATGCCAAAACATATTTGCAGTATGGCCACATATGTTCAGGAGTGCGATAGTGTTAGGGCGTTCCCCGCAGGCGACGCGCAGGGGCAGCACCCGGCACCTGCGAGAAGTATGCAAGGGTTGTTGCACTACTCCGGGCGAGTGCAACGTAAGAAGCGAGCCTGTGACGTAAGAGTGAGGTATGCAAGTTTGAATGTAGGTACGATGACTGGAAGGGCTAGAGAGTTAGCTGATGTTTTGAAAAGAAGAAGAATAAATGTGGCATGTCTGCAGGAAACAAGATGGAAAGGTACGAAAGCTAGGGAGATCGGAGAAGGATACAAGTTTTATTATTGTGGAAGTGATGGGAAAAGAAATGGTGTGGGAATTGTGTTAGACGAAAATCTGAAAGATGGTGTGACATGTGTAAATAGAATTAATGACAGATTGATTGCTGTGAAAGTGACATTGCAAGATATTATTCTGAATGTGATAAGTGTGTATGCCCCTCAGGTAGGATGTGATGATTGTGAGAAAGAGAAGTTTTGGATGGATTTCGATAGCATGATGACGGATATTCCGGAGAATGAAGAGATAATTGTGGGAGGAGATTTTAATGGTCATGTGGGACGAACAAGTGGAGAGTATGGAAGAGTACATGGAGGCTGGGGTTTCGGCAGCCGAAATAGCGAGGGAGAAGCAATTCTCCAAGCTGCTGCCGCTTTTGATCTTATAGTGGCTAACACTTGGTTCCAAAAAAAAGAGCAACACCTGGTAACCTACAACAGTGGCCACCATATGACCCAGATTGATTATTTTCTGCTAAGGCGTAAACGTATCAACTGGGTCAAAGACTATAAGGTGGTACCGGGAGAAGACTTAGTCTCACAGCACAGACTCCTGGTGGTCGAATTAAACATTCGGCTGAGCTCGAAAAGAACCAAGGAGCAGCTACCCCCAAAAGTAAAATGGCATATGTTAGAGAAGAATGAATGTGCAGTAGAATTCAGAAATAGAGTGGTAGATAAAATGATTGAGATGGGCGATATGAAGGATTGCAGCGTGAATGAGAGTTGGGAGGAGATGAGTAAATGTATGAAGTGCGTGGCAAAAGATGTTTTAGGAGAATCGAAAGGAAAACGTACGAAAGATAAGGATACCTGGTGGTAGACAGAGGAAGTACAGAGTGTGCTCAAGGAAAAGAAAGCAAGGTTTAAGGAATGGCAGCTGATGAAAGAAGGTAATGACTCGTTGAAAGAGAGTAAGAAAAAGAAGTATGATGAATGTAAGAAAAGAGCCAAAAAAGCCGTTGCCTTAGCTAGAGCAAAAGCCCTTGACAATATATACGGATTAATTGAGAAGCCGGAGGGCCAAAAGTATTTATACCGACTGGCTAAGGCTAGAGAGAGAAAGGCGAGGGATGTATCCCATATCAAGTGTATGAAAGATGAAACAGGAGTGGTTCTTACGGATGATGATAGGATTAAAGAAAGATGGAGAACATATTTTGAAAAATTAATGAATGAAGAGAATGATTGGTGCAAAATGCTTGAGAACAAGGCGAAGAATATTGGACTAGTGAATGTAATAAGTAAGGATGAGGTAAGACGGGCTGTGAGTGGAATGAAGAATGGGAAAGCATTAGGACCAGATGGAATACCAGTAGAAGCATGGAAGGTGTTAGAGGAGGATGGATGGGCGTGGCTGACTTTATTCTTTAATAAGATGTTGCATGAGGAGACAGTACCCAAGGAATGGTGCAGGAGTTATCTAGTGCCCATTTTTAAAAATAAGGGAGATGTCCAAGAATGCAACAATTATCGGGGAATAAAGTTAATGCCTCATAGTATGAAAGTATGGGAGAGAGTAATTGAGCGACGTTTGCGAGCAGAGAGTGAGATTTCACGTAACCAATTCGGTTTTATGCCTGGTCGAGGTACGGTGGATGCCATTTTTGCACTTCGCCAAATTTGTGAAAAATACAGGGAGGCGCATAAAAATCTGCATATGGTATTCGTTGACCTCGAAAAGGCATATGACCGGGTACCGCGTGAAGTCTTGTGGTGGGCCCTCAAGAAGAAAGGAGTGCCTGAAAAGTACCTGAAGTTGATCCAAGCTATGTATGCTGAATGCCACACGCAAGTCCGGTCCGCAGCTGGAATCACAGCCAAATTCGATGTGGCTGTAGGCTTGCACCAAGGGTCAGCTCTTAGTCCTTACCTCTTCTTGTTGATTATGGATGCCATATCATCAAACATACAGGAAGAGGCACCCTGGTGCATGCTGTTTGCCGACGACATCGTCCTGGTAGCAGAAAGTGGACAGGAGGTGCAGAGCAAGCTGGAGGAGTGGCGGCAGAGACTGGAGAACGTAGGCCTTAGGATAAGCAGAACCAAAACTGAATACATGTTCTGTGACTTTGGCGGCCTCTCTAGTCCAAGCCCGGTTACACTCGACGGTATACCCCTACCAGTATGATCCGACTTTCGCTACCTCGGTTCACTCCTGCAACACGACGGCGAAATTGACCGAGATGTTCGGCAAAGGATCAACTCAGGATGGATGAAATGGCGACAGGTCTCGGGCACAATATGCGATCCTAAAATGCCTTTGAAATTCAAGGGACGCATATATAAGGCGGTTATAAGGTCTGTCGTATTGTATGGAGCTGAGTGTTGGGCTACTAAGAAGATGGATGAAAAACGATTACATGTGGCAGAGATGAGAATGTTGCGATGGATGTGTGGAGTTACGAGAATGGATAAGATTAGGAATGAATACGTGAGAGGTAGTCTGAAAGTGGCGCCTATAGACGAGAAAGGGAAAGGAAGTCGTTTGGCTTGGTATGGACATATTATGCGAAGAGATGTATGTAGGTAAGCAAGTAATGAATATGAAGGTAGAGGGATGGAAAGGGAGAGGGAGGCCAAGGAAAAGATGGATGGACTGTGTGAGGATGGATATGAAAGAGAAAGGGGTAAATGATCAGATGACGGGCGACAGAAAAGAATGGAAGCGAAGGACGTACTGCGCCGACCCCAAATAGATTGGGACCAGGGCAAGAAGATGATGGTTGTTTACAACACTTATACATATCAAAACCCTATTCTAGATGAGGCCGGCAAAATACAGCAAATTACAATCTATCATTCATCACTATACAATTATAGTAAGATTAGAATATGAGTATTACTGAAAAAACGAGCAGAACGTGCAGCGTTCCTTAAACTTCATCCTGAGCCGATAAAATATTATCCACCACATCCAGAAGTGCAGTTGTGGTACTTCGATTTTTGCTGAATCCAGACTGCTGGTCTGGTAGGATATTGTTAGTCTCTAGGTATTGCAAACTCACAACCTTTTCTAGAACTTTTAAAAAGCATGACAAAATGCTGATTGGACGTAGTTCCCTGATAGTACTAACGCTGGAGTTCTTAAGAATGGGCCTTACCACTGCCGTTTTCAAACCCGAAGGAAATGTTGACGTCATTATCGAGGTATTTACAATTGTAGTCATTATTTTTAATATATGAGGCGTCAGCTTCGTAAATATATTTAAAGTAATCTCGTCAATGCCCGCCAAGGTCATTGACAATTTTGAGAATGGAAAAATTGTCGACGGTTCTCAAACTAAAAGTGGCTGAGCCAAATCTATTGAACTCATAAAATGTCAGACAAGAAATTGCCTTAACTGAGTTCCCCGGCATATCTAGAAAGTGAGTGTTCATAATATCAGGGTCGTTTAGATGGATAGGTAGATCCCGTGATTTTTGTGGTAATATTTTTGATTTTAAATTTCTCCATTCATTGTGTATGGCAATTTCAACCTGTTTTTTCATATCTTTATAATATTGCCTATTCAAGCCCGTGCGCCTTAGCCTGTTCAACGCTGTACTCTTACTGACTTAAACCTGGCCTTTTTAACTTTCTTACTTAAAACCTTGCTCTATGTCGAATTTCAAGATTCTAGATTGACTGGCAGTACCCTTTAGGTTTTGATTCCCTAGCGAGCAGTTGCGAGTTTGAAAGTATGCTTAAATTACTGTTTCTTTTGATTGCGTTGACATTGATGTTAGAATTTGTTACAGTTTAAAGTTGTTATAGACCTTAGTATTTGATCTCTCTCTGGAGTCGGTCCCTCATGTCTGAGGATCGTGGTCAGCATCAGGGTTGCATCTGGAGCGGATGATCTGCCTCCATCGGTTTCTGTTCAGCGCGTCCCTCACGACTGTGTAGAATTTGGTGGACGACGACACTTTAATTTGATCTGTCCATCTTCTTGGTGAACGACCGCGCGATCTTTTGCCTTCGGTGTTCCCAACCACAATGAGTTTTGTTAAATTTTCGCCGCCTCTGCGTACTGTGTGGCCAAAGTAAGAGAGAATGCGTTGTTGGCATATGGTGGACAAGCGAGTTTTTATTTGGATCTGGGTGAGGATAGATGCATTGGTGCGTCTGGCTGTCCAAGGTATTCTTAGCATTCGTCTCCAGCACCACATCTCGAAGGCATCGATCCTTTGTCTTTCTCGGGCTAGGATTTTCAATGTTTCTACGCCATATAGGAAGATAGGGAACACCAGTGCTTGTATCAATCGGATCTTGGTTTTGATACCAATACCTCTTATCTTCCAGATCTTGTTTAGACGGGTCATAGCATCCGTTGCCATCGCGATTCGCTTTTTTATCTCGGCGACACAACTACCATCATTGGTAGGTAGGTGCATACAGTGGTCGACGATATTAATGCCAGGGATATTGCTTGTAGCATTTGTTAGCTTTCCGGCTCGATCCACTATCATAAGCCTGGTTTTCGCTCTGTTCACTGCTAATCCGATGTGGCCACTCTCTAATACGAGTCTTTGGAACAGCTCACTCATATCTTTCATGGATGTTGCCAGAAGAACGGTGTCATCGGCGTATCGGAGATTTGATAATCTCTTTCCACCTATAGGGAAACCCTTCTCCCAATTTTCAATGGTCTTCCGAATGATGTACTCTCCGTATATGTTAAAAAGTGCAGGGGACAAAATACAGCCCTGTCTCACTCCTTTCTTAGTTTTGAACATATTGGAGGATTCGCTTCCTATCCTGATGAAAGAACGGTTGCTTGTGTACAGACTTTTGATCAAGCAAACAAGGTATTTAGGAGCTCCCATTTCGAGTAGCACAGTCCACAGTTTGTCCCATTTTACGCAGTCAAATGCTTTTGTGTAATCGATAAAGCAAAGGACAACAGGTCTCGTTGAATTCCCTGCTCTTCTCGATGATATGGCGGACGTTCAGTATTTGTTCCCGCGTTCCCCTGTCCTTAACGAAACCTGCCTGTTCTTCGGGTATTTGTCGGCTTAGAAAGTAGTTAAGACGTTGACTTATTACTTGGAGGAGGATTTTGCTCGCATGCGATATTAACGAAATAGTTCTGTAATTTGCACAGTCTTTTGAAGAGCCTTTCTTATGTAAGGGTATAAATACCGATTCTGTCCAGTCTCTTGGCCATCTTCCAGTTCTCCAGATGGTGTTACAGCTATCGCTGATAGCCTTTGTACCTTGCTGACCCAGGTTTTTTTGTAGTTCAGCTGTGATAGCATCCTTACCCGGTGACTTCTTGCACTTTAGAGCTTTTATGGCATGCTCAATTTCTAATGGTAAGATGTCAGGTTCGTCTACCGCCCATGCAATATCATCGTTAATAGGCTCTCTCGTGTCGTATAACTCTGCGCAGTAATTCCTCCATCGCTCTAACACTTGAGCCACATTTGTGAGTAGCCGTCCGTTTTTATCATTAATAGCACAAGTTCTCGGTTTACACGTACCAGTTAACTCTTTTACTTTTTGAAAAAGATATCTAGTTTCGTTTTTCAGTGCGTGCTGTTCTAGTTCGAGACAGATTTCGTTGATGTGGTTTTCGTGATCTTTCCGACATTGTAATTGAACTTGGCGACTCAGCTCTGCATATCTCTGTCGACCTTCAGTTGAACATATGCCGTTTTCCTTCAGTTTACGTCTCTCGAGGATGATTTAGGCCGTCTTAGGTGTAATAATATCTTTCATAACGGGTTTCGTTAGCTTATTATCCCTAGCTGTCTTCTCTGAAGCCATTGATGTTTATATTTTGCATATATGGAACTACTTTAGGTCTTTGTATCTTCTTTAGCCGCACGCGAACTGTTGCTACAAGGAGTTGGTGGTCGGAGCCGCAGTCCGCACCGGAGAAAGTTGTGGTGTTCGTCACGGAGCTGCTCCATCGCGTTCCTACCAGTATGTAGTCAATTTGGTTACTACATCTGTCGCCAGGGGACACCCATGTGTATAGCCTTCGGATATGTTGCTTGAAGCAAGTGTTGGCGATAGTAAAATTTTCTTCACAGCAGAACTGTAACAGACGCTCACCTCTATCATTACGTTCTCCGATGCCATGCTTTCCAGCACCACGACGTAGGTGGTCATAGTCTGTCGTGTCTCCAACTTTGGCATTAAAGTCTCCTAAGATGATGATTACTTCTCGTTTTGGAAGGTCTTTAAGTGTTGCAGTCAGCGTATCGTAGAAGCCCTCCACTTCGTCTTCACTTGACTGCGCTGTGGGGGCATATATCTGCACGATGTTAAGTTTGCACGGTACGGTATCAAGTTTGAGTGTTACTATACGATCGCTAACTGGTTTATATCCCATAACATGCTTGTTCAGCATTTTCGGCACGATGAAAGCCACTCCTTTGCTGCTATCGCTTTCTGGTCTTGAGAAATATACTGTATTTCCCAAATCAGATGTAAAATGACCTTGACCCTTCCAGTGTGTCTCGCTTAGCCCTAGCAAGTGAAAGTTCTTCCTACGCATTTCATTCTCCACTATTGGTAGTTTGCCAGGTTGGTTGAGGCCACGCACATTCCACGTTCCGATGTGATGGGGATGACGAAACGACTTGCTGGTGTTAGACTCATCAGTAGCTGAATTTCCATGCGGTGCCGGACGAATCACTGCATGGCCGGTAGCATATTTCACACCACCTCCCCCGGAAAGGTGGTGGACCTTCCATGCTGACTCTCTTGGGAAAATAGAAGCAGTGGTTTCCCGTTGCCTTCTGCCCCAGACTTTTGAGAAGTTATTTAGACCTCAAGGCCGCTGTTGCCTCTTTGGACGGTTACCCGACCGGTGGTATGGTTATACCGCCATTGCTCGGTCGCCAGAGCCTCGTCCGTTATCTAGCAGGGAGCACCACGGCGCTCTATTGACGCCGCCGCCGGCTATTCATACGAACCACCGACGCGTGCAGGTGAGGTTGACTATTGGGCCGGAAAAAGATGGTATTTCCGTTCTCCCCTTACTCCCCGTTAGTATTTGATATGAAGTTCAATTTAATACTTTAACGCGTTCACGAGGAAAGGTCTAGTAACTTTAAAATTATTAAAAATATATTTATTATATGTTTTAACTAAAAAATTACGGCTTTCGCAATTTTTCCTTTATCTGTGCTATAAGACGTTGCTTTGTACTAAATTTCAATATTCTAAGTTCACGGGAAGTACCCTTTGGATTCCCTTGCGAGTTTCGAAGATATGCGGTAATTTGCGACATAAACGGCTGTATCTTTTGATTGCGTTAGCTAAGAAGTTTAAATTTTTTCACAGCTTTAAGGAACAGTAGATTAGAGTATTTAATATAAATTTCAGTTTGATACCTTCATGCGTTCCTGAGAAAAAGGGTCTTGACAGATGGACGGACAACAAAGTGATCCTATAAGGGTTCCGTTTTTTTCCTTTCGAGGAACGGAACCCTAAACATTAAATGAACAATCTCGTTCGATTGAAAATTGATACGATACGATGATAAAATGTGTGAGCCTTGTCAGCATCTCAATTAGTGAAATATTTCGTGTTCCTAAATGTACCGACTAGTTAGTGATAAACGTTTTAGTGCGTGCGGAATTTCGTTTTACTCGATTAGAGTTTATGTTCCAGGTCAGGACATATTTTAGGTCTGATTGTGGCTCTTGTGCTCTCGCCAAGTGAATGTTGACTTGCACGTCGTATCGTATAAATCACTGTGAACGATGGTGGAATTAGACGCCAAATTCTATTCACTTACTTGGTGAGGTACGCACGGTAAACTTAGATGTGATTTAGCCACCGACTGTGATGCTACTGGCGTGTTTATATCACGATATAACTTAAATATATATTTTAACTATAATTATATAAAATCGGTTTGGCGTTTCCGGCATGCGGACGCAAACACGTAAAAGTACCTTTAGAAAAAGTGTATGTACCTACTGAAGCGCGATTTGCCCAAGAATGCAGCAAGCGATGGCATTAACAGACGATCGCAATAGTTTTATAAGAATTTGCCTACGACTGAATCTCTTACTACGTGACTGAACTCACCCAGAATGCATGTAAAAACAAGCAAGTTAATTGTACACATACCAGCGGTTACTAGCTCGTGTTTTTACACGCTCCAAATCTCAACAAAAAGCATCTCAGCGAACAAGTAACACAATACAAGTAGCCAATAGAACTAACTTGCGCCACTTACTTCCAACGTGCACATTATAAGAGAATTCTTTCTTTTCCAAAGACGCTCCACCGAAATTATTTGATAAAAAGCAACTACTTGATACTTGATTGCACAGGCTGTTTCCGCAACTCCACGTCTTGGTGCGTATTTTGCGTGCGGGTGGGAATGGTGTCTTCATTCGAGCCACCCCAGCTCTTCGAGGAAGGCCAGCAGACTCTTGATGTGGCCCACTGCCTCCCTCAGGGTGCTGTATCTCGTCAGGTACTGCTGCCTGTACTGTGCGACCTCAGGGCAGTCGAGGAGCAGGTGGGCTGCCGTCTCTTCTGCTGCCATACAGGCCCTGCACAGCGGGCTGTCGGTGATACCTATAGTAAATAGGTGTTTATTAAAGAATCCGTGTCCTGTGTAGGCGGCCGTGACTGTCCGCAGTTGTTGTTTGGACAGCCGGAGGATTTGTTTGGCTATCTTACCGTCTACTGCGGGAAGAGCCTCCTTGGCCTGCCTACATGTTTCAATACCAATCCAGGACTGGTTGTGTTGGGTCCTGGTCCTATTTCTTACCAGGTTGCGATAAAAACCAGAAGGGAGGGAAATAATGGGCTCGGATCCCACCACCTCTAAAGTGGCCCCTCTTCTGGCAAGTACGTCGACTGCGTCATTCCCTCTTGAGCCACTGTGGCCCTTGATCCATTGCAGTGTTAATTTGTTTTGTTTACCTACCTCTGTTAGTTTCTGGTGGCATTCAAGCGTGAGTGCCGAGGTGATAGTATGGCTTTTGAGGGTTGAGAGGACCGCCTTACTATCTGAGAGGATCCTAATGGATCGTTCCCTTATCTCACGTGCCATGATTGCTGTGGCAGCTAGGATTATGCCAAAACATTCGGCCTGGTAGACCGTGTTGTAGGCTCCCAGTGGTGCTGCGATGTTGATGTTTAGGTCCTCGGAGAATACTCCTGAATCCGTACCTGTATCCGTCTTAGACCCATCTGTGAAGATCGTGAGCTCGTTGTGATTAACCGCTCCTTCGCGTAGATCCTCGTACAGTTGGATTTTGTTCTTCTTGTCGAACACAAATTGTTTCGGTATTTGGTCGCCAATGGCTTGTGTGAGAGGAACTTCTTTAAAGAGTGTATTTAAATTGCTAGTGTGCGGTGTGTTGGTGTCTTTCCAGAGCTTCAGAGCTCTTAGCCGGACCGCCGTCATCGGTGCTTCCTGTTGTATAAACAGGTGCAATGGAGGCAGGTCCAGCAACACTTCGAGTGCCGCTGTAGGTGTAGTTTTCATGCAGCCCGTTGCCGCTAGGCATGCAAGTCTTTGAAGCTTTTGAAGCTTGTTGGCGGCCGTTGTTAGGTTGGTCCGAGGCCACCACACTACTGCGCCGTAGCTTATCATCGGACGTATTATTGTCTTATAAAGCCATAAGACAATTTTGGGGGATATGCCCCAGCGTTTGCCTATCATCTTCTTACACTGCCAGAAGACAATGCTGGCTTTGTTGAGCTTATTTTCCATGTGGCTGTTCCATGTCAATTTGCTGTCGAGAGTGACACATAGGTACTTGACCTCGGTAGACAGCTTAAGCTCTTTATTAAATAACCTGGGCAGTCGGTAAGTGCCCAGCGCGCGTTTGTGTGTGAACATAACTAGTTCGGTCTTGGTCGGGTTTACAGATAATTCGTACTCATTACACCACCACTCTACTATGCGTAGGGCAAAAAACTTTTGCTTTTGTACCACCGAAATCAGATCCATTTTTCTAACATGTAATTTCGAGTGACTTGGATCACTCCGACTATCTGTAAATAAAAGAGGATAGTGTCACAATGCGTTGGTTTGAGTTCTTAAAATTTACAATAATAAGGGACAACTAACGACTAAATGCAAATATCAAAGACAGAAAGCGGTACCTAGCGGAACTTTTTTTGTAAGTCTAAGAAAACATAAATTTTAAAGAGAAATTTGTCTAAAGCCGCAATATAATATTTTAATACCTACGATAACATTATCATTTATTATAATGCATTAATAAAATGTACATACCTGTAGATTCCATATTCTCCACCACTGTTAATATTTAAACACGAGACGAACGAAAAATATGCGCGATGTTACTAACCGTACCATCGCTTCGCTTGCCTGCCGGACCCTGGCACTCTTTGGTTGTGAACATAACAAAGGTGACTTAGGTGCTTTATGATGGGACGGCTATCTAACTCAAAAAATACTAATACAATATTAATTTAGACAAATACTAATTTAGACTCTATCTTTATGTTGATAAATAGCTTTTTGGCCGCCTAAAGTAGTCATTTTGCCGTGGGTGCTGAAACTGTTTTGACATTTATACGAGAAACTGCTCTAATTTAGCGGAAAACAGGCAATTGTGTAAGTAAAAGATAGAGTCCTGAGAATACGAATGCTTATGTGTAAAGCTTAACAATAGGGTTGTTTCCAACTAGTCAAATCAAGCACTTTTCATGAAATGTCAAAAACGACCTTTGCTACGGCGTTTGTATGAAATAAGACCTAGTGACGTCATAGTTTTTTGCTGTCAAATAGAATACTTATTATTAATAAATTGTCGATAAAAATGTTAAATAAAATTTTTACATTAATTGATGAATGAAACTACCATTATTTTGACATATTTCACTGGATAAAAATACTTGTATAATTTATTTCACTTGCAGCAAACTTCCCTATTGTAACCGCGTCGAGAGGCCTACTACATTCTCAATGCATTTCACGTGCACCCAAAGCAACAAACAGTTGTATATACATGATTTGTAACTACGTAGAACGGTGCAAACTTGCGGGGACGTAAATGCTTTACGTACTTCCCCATTGTACCATAGTCTTTGTACAACTCGGTACTAGTCACTTTTAAACAGAAAATTAGTAGACAAAGTCTGAAAACTCGATTTACGAGCAATAACTTTTTTTATTTATCATATACCGTTTGCGTGCCAGACTGTATTCATGTAAGTGGATTAGCACGCATATGTACCGGTAACAGCCATTAATACGTCGTCTGTTAACTAATCAACATATAGCAATTTACGGCTATTACTGAAGCCGGGTGAAATCCATCAAAATCAATTCACCCAAGGTAATCTATGGACATGTTGATAAGATGTAAGATAGGCGATAAGGGAGTTGTGTAACGATATACACAGCTACAGGTAACACTCGATCACCGAGCCTCGCTTGAAGAAATTCCGAGCGGTCTATAACTAAAATGCTAAAGTACGAGAGCGCGCCGAAGCGTTAACTTGATGTAATAGCGGCGTCTCTATTAATAAATTTAATACATGTACGTAGTTACGTTCTACGTAGCTGACTAGCTACTTGTACGTTATACATACATGACTAAAAGTACACACCACCAGACGAGACGGGCTCCACTGCGAAAATGTATCCTCTAAGTTCGCAGAAAATTTTTGAAACGACAAGAATTTTAATGAATCTATTAGGACAGTTCGCGTTGTGTGTAGTTTATTAAAAACAAAATTGTTATAATGTTGCCTTTGAGCGTAATTTAACATTGTAATTAATATAAATTAAAGTAATAAATCGACAAAGTAAGCGCTTAAGTGGGAGAGTACGGCGGCAAGACTGGATTACCGGGAGTATTACTTAAAATTATAGGTGTCGTGACGTGTCGAAATAGTGGACTTGGCTGCCCCGAGAAATTCTCTGACAATCTAGTATTTTATGATCATTACTTACAAAATGTGGCTTGAAATTCCAGCGGCTTTGAGAGCTCGGTTGCCGCTAGTCTTTACTCGAATTTACCACCTAACTTGTGGCACAGGTTATCAACCTCCATTTTTGTAATAGAAAAAGTTTTATTTAGTTCAATCTGCCTTTCGTTTATATATTTTTCAAAATAAAAGTTAAGTAAATTTGTTAGTAAGAATGTGGTAGATTTTGTTATTATATTATACTGCATATTAGGTAAACGCAGCCATCAGATGTTTCACTTTAGTATTTAAAACTTTCCCCGTAAATTCATTCGTAAGTTTTAAATTTCAATGTTTAAAATTCTCGGCGTATCGAAGTGGTTTTCTTACAGCGACATAAAAGAAAGCGGTCGAGTATAAAGAGGTGGAACTTGTATGTATTGGACGGCATGCCGCGGCATAAAATGGCATACGATGACATGCCAAAGTGCGGGCATATTTTGCAACGGTTGAGTACACTAGTATACAATCATGAAGTGAGGCTATACAACACAAAAAATGACATCATGCTAATAACTCATCATGCTACTTGGCGTCGGGACGTGACGACCCCACCGCCCACTGGGGGAGTTACTCTGACGAGTAGATACTCGTCATAATATCTCCCCCAGCGCAAGCAGTCAACCGAAAGATGGCGGTCAAACCATCCGAACCTGGCGGAAGTAAATCCCAAGATGCTAGATGGGCAGCAGCGTCCAGCACTAAAAACTTCCGCCACTGCGATCGCCAATACGCCTGCCAAGCGTGGCAATTATGGCATATCCCCCCAAATATGAATCACACCATTAAAAACCGGCCCCTAGTCCCCGGCGGCCCCGCTAGTCCTGGTTATGGTAGCGGCCATGGTAACGGCGGGGCAAGGGGTGCGAAGAATCTCCGGAAGAGATCGGGCTACCACCACCAACGACAATTGGCCCTGGCAACACTGAACACGCGCACACTGCGGACTGACGAGAAGATTGTCGAGCTGGAAGAAGAATTGAGCAAGTTGCGATGGGATATCATAGGCCTATCTGAAGTCCGAAGACAGAGGGAGGACTCGATAGTCCTCAATTCCGGTAACTTGCTCTTCTACCGGGAGGGCGACCAACAGTCCCAAGGTGGTGTCGGGTTCATCGTCCACAAATCTCTCGTGACCAACGTGGTAAATATCGGGAGTGTGTCGAGCAGGGTAGCGTACCTTATACTCAGAATATCCAAGCGGTATTCGCTGAAGGTCATACAGGTATACGCTCCGACCTCGTCGCACCCCGATGAGGAGGTGGAAGCCATGTACGAGGACATATCTCGGGCTATACATGGCTACATAACCCATTACACCGTAGTCATGGGAGATTTTAACGCAAAACTGGGCAAACGCGACGGTGATGAGCTGAGAGTGGGGCAATTTGGTTATGGGCATCGGAATTCCCGGGGTCACTTGCTGGCTAGCTTTATGGAGAAGGATGGACTCTATATGATGAATTCCTTCTTCAAGAAGCGAGAATGCCGCAAGTGGACCTGGGTAAGTCCAGACGGTGCAACCAAAAATGAGATCGACTTTATCATGTCGACGAAGAGGCAGATATTCAATGATGTCTCCGTGATCAATTCACTTAAAGTGGGGAGCGATTACCGAATGGTAAGAGGCACATTGAATATCTGTACAACCCTCGAACGGCCGAGGTTGATAAAGTCCACGCTCCGACCGGCACCGGTTCATATCCAAAACCCCGAGAGCTTTCAGCTCGAACTCAAGAACCGTTTCGAATTCCTGGGTGAATGCGTAGTTGTGGACGTGTACAGTAACGGGTTCGTGGATGCTGTCCATACAACAGGGGCTAAATTTTTTAAGCCTTAGAAAAGCCAGAGAACCAAAAAGATCTCGGATCCGACCCTCGAGCTGTTAGAGGAAAGGCGCAAGATGGTTCTGCTATCCTCCGACGACATGCCGAAATATCGGCACCTCAACAGACAGATCTCTAAGTCTCTGACTCGCGATCTCCGCCAATACAACATAAAATGTGTTCGTGAGGCGATCGAGCAGAATAAGGGATCCAAAGTGTTCCAGAGGGATCTGTCTGTTGGGCAGAGTCAGCTGACAAAGCTGAAGACGGAGGATGGCAGAATCGTATCGTCCAAGCCTGAGCTCTTGGAGGAGATCGAAAAGTTCTATGGACAGCTATACACGACAACGCAACAACCCGCAAGCACTCCAGCGTCAGACCCTAGAGCTGGATTGACCCGACACTATACCGAAGATATCCCGGACGTCAGCATGCACGAGATTAGTGTGGCTCTCAAACAGCTTAAAAACAACAAGGCGCCGGGTGATGACGGAATTACGAGTGAGCTTCTGAAGGCCGGCGGTGCACCCGCTAGAGAAACCCTCCGGAAGCTATTTAATTCCGTCATTCTCGAGGGTAAAACGCCACAGGCGTGGCACAGAGGTATGGTGGTGCTTTTCTTTAAGAAAGGGGATAAAACCCTCTTGAAGAACTACAGACCCATCACACTTCTGAGCCACGTCTACAAGCTGTTTTCGAGGGTCATCACGAATCGTCTCGAGAGCAAGCTAGACGACCTCCAGCCTCCCGAACAAGCCGGTTTCCGTAAAGGCTATAGTACCATAGACCACATACATACGCTGCGGCAGGTTATATAGAAGTCCGAGGAGTATAACCAGCCCCTATGCTTGGCGTTTGTGGACTATGAGAAAGCCTTCGATTCGATCGAAACTTGGGCGGTGCTACAGTCTCTGCAATGGTGCCGGATTGACTACCGATATATCGAAGTGCTGTAGTGTTTGTATGAAAACGCCACTATGTCAGTTCGCCTCCAGGACCAGAGTTCGAAACCTATTCAACTCCAGCGAGGGGTGAGACAGGGGGATGTCATATCCCCAAAACTGTTTACCACTGCGCTGGAGGATGTTTTCAAGCTTCTGGACTGGAATGGACTCGGCATCAACATCAACGGCGAGTACATCACTCACCTTCGATTCGCAGACGATATCGTAGTCATGGCTGAGACCATGGAAGACCTAGGCACAATGCTCGATGGCCTCGGTAGAGTCTCCCAACAAGTAGGTCTTAAGATGAAGATGGACAAGACGAAAATCATGTCGAACGTCCATGTTGTACTTGCTCCTATTCAGGTTGGGAACTCTACGCTCGAAGTTGTCGACAAGTATATCTACCTGGGACAAGTAGTCCAATTAGGTAGGTCCAACTTCGAGAAGAAGGTCAATCGTCGAATCCAACTCGGTTGGGCAGCGTTCGGGAAGCTGCGACATATCTTCTCGTCCGATATCCCGCAGTGTCTCAAGACGAAAGTCTTTGACCAGTGTGTGTTGCCAGTGATGACTTACGGATCAGAGACGTGGTCGCTCACTATGGGCCTTATCAGAAGGCTCAAGGTCACTCAGAGGGCGATGGAGAGAGCTATGCTTAGAGTTTCCCTGCGAGATCGAATCAGAAATGAGGAGATCCGCAGTAGAACCAAAGTCGCCGACATAGCTCTCCGGATAGCCAAGCTGAAGTGGCAGTGGGCAGGGCACATAGCTCGAAGAACCGATGGCCGTTGGGGCAGAAAGGTTCTGGAGTGGCGGCCACGTACCGGATGACGCAGCAGAGGTAGGCCCCCCGCAAGGTGGAGCGACGATCTTGTCAAGATCGCGGGAGGAGGTTGGATGCGGCCGGGTCAAGACCGGTCTGTGTGGAGAACCTTGGGGGAGGCCTATGTCCAGCAGTGGACATCGTTTGGCTGATATGATGATGATGATAATAAATACGATGTGAAAGTAAATGTAACATACATACATAGACTCACGCCTGTTTCCCGGAGGGGTAGGCAGAGACTACGGAACGCCATTTGCAACGAACCTGACATACATACCTCTCTTGCTTCATTCACTTCCATCAAGTTTCTCATTATGTTTAGGGTACTTCTAACCTGTCCTTTTTTTAGGATGTCTCCAATCTGGTCAGAGAACGTCCGCCTAGGACTTCCGCTTCGTTCTGTCCTATTCACATTTGCCTTATATATCTTCTTTGTCAGTCTTTCGTCATCCATCCACTCCATGTTCCCAAACCATCTTAGCATGCCTTTCTCGATGCTTGTCACTACATCTTCTTTTACCCCACACCACTCTCTTATCACACTATTCTTTACTTTGTCGTTCAAAGATACACCACACATACTTCTCAGTGCTCTCATTTCTACAGCATTTATTCTAATTTCAAGTCTCTTCTGGCATACCCAACTTTACCGTACATAAGGGTAGGCACTAACACCCCTCTATGCACAGCCAAACGTGCCTTTTTGGACACGTTTTGACTATTCATAAACGCTTTCAGAGCTCCATTCACTCTATTACCTGCATTACCTCTTCTTTCAATATCTTCTTCATTCTTACCATCTCTTGTAAACAACGTACCTAAGTATACAAACTCATTCACTTGTTCCACTTGCTGTCCATCGATCAAAACATTACAAGCCGTAACGCATTTCTCCTTTCAAAAACCATTACTTTCGTTTTACTTACATTCACTTTCATTCCTTTCCTATCTAACGCACCATGCATGATTGTTATCATCTCCTGCAACTCCTCCGCTGAAGACGCAAGTATTACCTGATCATCAGCATAAAGGAGGCATTTGACGACTAACCCATTCACCCTTAATCCGCAAACACTATGTTTTAAATCTTGCAAACAACTGTCCATGAAGAGGTTAAACAGCCACGGGGACGCTACATCCCTGTCTAACACCTTTCTCGAGGGTAAACCAGTCAGTGTATGCCCCGTTTATCCTCACACCAGCTCTAGAATCCTCATAAAGGGATTTCAGAGTAAGGTAAATGTAAGGGGTACTTTATAATTGTATTTGTGGGATTTCTTCTAAAATGTGTGTGCGATATAAAATAACTTTTCATAAACATTTATAGACTACATAATCTCGACCTGATTATAAGAGCGCTGTGCCATGCTAATAAAACAGTGCGCCTTGTATATAATTTTAAGCGTCAGCAGCCGCTACAGCAACAGCAGACTACACATATAGGCTAGATATATCTTCTTAGCATTGCAAAAGCCAGGGAAACACATCCCAGTCGCTTCACTGTGGGAAGTGTCCCTGTTAGTGGAGAGATGAGAAAGGCGCACCATTGTAGTGGCGCGATGGAGGAGAGTAGGTTTATTGGGATATTGGTGCCCTCACTCAGCGAGAGAAAAGCGTAACAAAACAGTATGACATACACTGTTAGTACAGTTTAAGCAATAACAAATAACAGTTTGAGAAGTGAAGATATGTGATCTTCACTTTTAGATAACCATAAGAGAGTTTCTATATAATAACAGGTAGCAAGTACCTTACAAAGATACACCCTATTTATTTATTTGTGCGTACTTTAAAAAATATATATCAATTTAGAAGTTCCGCACGTCGTTCTAACTAAGTATTACCCAAGTTAATAGATTTATTTATCCTTATTCTCTCATTAATATGCTACAGAATTGCCTTCATAGTTCAGATACAGGACTTATTAAAATAGATTCTAAATAATTTTAAATAAATCCTAGATTAGACATTTTCTTTCACTTCGTAGACTTGTAATATGTCACAGGCAATTTGTATGATTCGGCATTTTATAATCCACGTCGACCGTAATTTTGTATTATGCTGAAGGAAAATTTGTTACTGGATCAATTGCTATGATTTCAACATTGATTAATACGAAGGAATTATTATTATTTATTATTTTAGACCTGTAACGTCTTACTACAGGATAAAGACGTACTCTTATTATATCAATTTCTATTTTCAGCGTTTGGGACCTGCCCATACCAAAGGAAACAAGCTTGTCCCGCCATCTTCGTCTGGGTCTGCCGCGATGCCGCTGGCCAATATAGGAGGACTCTCGGTGGTTATTTTAGCCAATTAGCCGCTTGACATGCGACAGATTGATGTCTAATTAGTTTTATAAGCTACACTGCGGCAAACCTCGCTAGGTGCCTATTTTTCATAATAAGTTTCTGACCGGACGAGAGTATCTTACGCACATTGACTTTTTACAAGAATTGTAATTAACCTTGCCATCTAGATGTAGATGATACGAAGTTTATATGGTCATCTTACAATTATAAGCTAAATGTTTTGATGAAACATTCTCTTTCAGTTTCGTATCTTGAAGTATCTCCACATAATTATACCCAATGATGTTACACAAGTAAAAAGAAGTAGATATGTTATAGGCGTACCAAAAGCAGGACGCTGAACATAACCCCAAACGTGGGATCTCCACCTTGTCGTGGTGAGGGCCTCAGTAACCGTGAGTTGAAGTTGAAGTACTGGGTGTACTGGGTGAGAGCTAAGCGGGATCCCGGACGCCCCACGTGGGCTTGCGTGAGGCCTGCGTAGGATGCGTCCCAAGGTGCGGGTGCACGGGACAGTTCTGTCTGTCCCTCGCAGTCGGGTGCGGTCGCGGGAGGGGAGGCGTGTCGGTGTTGCGTTGCCGCGCGCCCTATCTCCCGCGACCAAATGAGGGCGCACCATCGTTGCGTCGCGGTGGGGCCGCAGAGGAAGAGGAGATGCGGTGTTGCGTTGCCGTCCTCCCTATCCTGTGCGGCCGCTGGGTGTTTTGGCGGCGGAGCCCAACACCTTCACCGCCGCCAAGGGGGTTTCGTTTGGGGCCCGCCTGACCATCTGGCGGGCCAATACCCGTCGGAGGGTAGCGAGGAATACTTCGGTGAAACCCTACCCTCCGACACATGGGAAATGAGGAGCACGGGTTGGTTTTTAGTCAGTAAGAGTCTGACAGTCCCCTTCCCCCCCCCCAAGGCGGAGGGACTCCATGAAAAGGATGCAAAACATAAGCCAGTTGACAAGTCTGACATATGTGTGTGTGACGTCGCGAGCCGGCGGCAAAGTGAAACTGACACATCTTGTCAACCAAAAATAAAATAAAATATGGAGTTATCGATGTGTGCGTTAGTGTACGGTTTCTACGGATTGATTACTACGTAGGTAAAGTATTTACCTTTTTCTTGTAATATCATTGATTACATGCGCACTCGAAGAACTTTTTCAATCTTTCCTTCCGTCATGGTCAACGAAGGGCATCATGATGGACAACAAAAGGCTCACGAATCTCCGTTTTTTACAACGAGGTCATCCAGAAAATACTAGTTCTTTTCTGGATGACCTCGTTGTAAATTCTATTCGACCCAGCTTGTCTTATAAACAACCACAGTTACCGACCAAGCTTGTCTTATAAGCAACCAGAAATGGCAATGGTCTGACTACGTCTGCCGAAGGATCGACGACTGATGGAGCAGACGAAGGGAGACCACGTTTCGCCAAATGAAGTGTGGGATGCACCCCGTCTAGGTAGTCCGACTACCTGAAAAAGTGGCCGTGGCGGGCTGGATGCGGAAGGCGAAGGACCGGTCATTGTGACGCATGTCGGGAGAGGCCTATGTCCAGCAGTGGACTGCAATAGGCTGATTGATTGATTGATATGTAGTCAAGTGTCAATATTACGGTCTAACGAGGTAATAATCTTTGATTTTGTTTTATGGCCGATGTGTAAGTGATGCACAGTGTCTACTGTAAGTATGCGTTAGAGTGTATAGTTTTTTCTTTCTTCTGAATCACAGGGGAAAACTAGACTATTATTTGTAATTTCAACGTTTATAAAGAGTAGAGAATGTAGTCAAAAGTATTGGTGTGCACAGTGATTGAATAGGAGACAAATAATTGATTGATTACCTGCTACTTATTTAAAAAAAAACAGTGCTACTTAGAGACGTCCTTTTAATATTTATATCTTATCACAAATTTCTATCAAATAAAACTCAAATAAATTTTCCTTTAAAACTATTGTTAGTTTTATGAGTGTTAAGGAATTATGCCTCATAAAAACAAACGAACGAGGTTTTTGTAATATGCTAAATTAAACATTTTTATATGATTCGTTGTTTTTTATAGATAAACCTTTGAACTGAACTGCATCAAAATAAACAGTTTTCTACTTTTGTGGTACTTAGTTATTAATTTCAACTATTCTTAATTCAAAAAAGGTAAAACAAGTTGTTAAAATAGACGGTGCATTACATTACTACCTACGTCTAAAAAAATAAATTTTATTTAATATATTTTATTTGTGATAAACATATAGGATCAAAGTACTCGTCAATACAAATCTAATTTTGTATAATAACTTCATTGCGGCGTACCTATGGCTAACTGTCAGCTCTCATAGCGAGACTTGGCTTGCCGTTCGTAACAGATCGGCAAAGTAAAGCAACGCTTGCACTGGTCACCACTTGAATGGGTGACAGTGTGTGGCATTTACATCTGAGTACTACCGTGTTTCGGAGGGCACGTAAAGCTGTCAGTCCTGGTTCTTGTAAGGATAAGGATCGGAGGCCTTTGGGCGTTCTGAAAACTCCGACACTAGAGTTGGCCACACTCGCACACGAGAAATAAAAAGAAAACAGATCAGCTCCAAAATATCATAATAATGCATTGTCACGTGATGTACACATGCATCCAACATTTCAGCTCAATTGAAATCCGAGGAAATGGATCAAATAAATCCTTTCTTTTTTGTTCACTAGAGTGGAAAGTTTCCTTATGAGCCATCTCAACTCGACGCCAACTCGGCCAGAGTGTGTTCGTCCAGGCTTGGGACTGGCGGAGGTGTGTGGAGGCTCTCCCCTATAACGGGGCATACCCACTAAAACCACCACGGTGTCCCTACGGGTCCCGTGTAGTGGCGGGGTAACGCGATTCGCGGATAGCATACTTTTCCGTGACCCACCCGGGATTGGCACACCGTTGGTGTTGGCGGGCCCCGTCTCGTTATGCACTAAAACGGCCGTAGAGGATAGGGAGGACGGCAACCTAACAACACCACATCTCCTCATCCTCTGCGGCCCCACTGCGACGCAACAAATGGGGCGCCTCCATTTGGTCGCGGGAGATAGGGCGCGTGGCAACGCAACAACGACACGCCTCTCCTCCCGCGACCGCGCCCGACTGCGAGGGACAGAAAAAAATATCCCCCGCTTCCGCACATTTGGACGCATCCTGCGCAGGCCTCAATCAAGCCCACGCGGAGCGTCCACTCCTGGGATCTCGCTTAGCTTCACTGTGGGTGCCCTGAGCCTCCCCTCACCACGACAAGGTGGAGATCTCATAGGGGGTGGGGACCAAATAAATCCTGCAAAATCAATCATCAGGTTATCATACGATAAAACGTTAAGGTTTTTTTCCTGGATACTGGTTGCTTAAGATAGAACAGCGAAATTTTGTTCAATATATTTTTAAATGATTTCCCAAAGGAATGTTTTAAATGAAAATGTTATTGAGCGAATATCTTCCAATCATGCTTCTGCCTTATCAGTTGACAAACAAAGACCTAACTAATCGTAAGCTAAAATTAAGAGTGCCTGCCCTTAATAACGATCACCGCTAAATAAATGAAAATACAAAATAGTATAAAATTAAGCGTGCCTGCCCTTAATAACGATCACCGCTAAATACTTGTAAGCCTGTCTACGCACGCGCCCGTAGCGCCACCTATAGTGGTTATATTTGTTTCTGTTCTTGGAAATGTAATTTTAATGTAATGTATTTTCAGCACTTCGACTATTTCCGTACAAAAATCCACACTGATCCAATGCTCCACTTTAACACGTCAGATTAATAACAATATTCTACCACAAACACACAACACCATTCTAGTACAAAAATAAGCAGCACTTGTAATATGGGTACTAAAGAATAGATAGACATACTTACATACTTTTATACTGTTTTGTTGTTGTAAATACTTAGAAATAATATACAAAGAAATATCCAGAGCAAATATCATTGATCGCAGACACAAACATTTGTTTGATTTAATAAACAAACTTTCACGTCTATACAACAAAATTATAAATAAAATAGGAGTGATTTTTAAAATAACTATGACTTTCAAGTGCATATAGGTAGATAGTTTGTGACACGATACCAAGTCATAAATAATCTATTTAAAACTTTTGTATGTCTGTCTTTCTGTTTAGTTCGGTGTAGTCTCTGGAATGGCTGAACCAATTAACTCGCAGTTTTAGGTTTTAATTAAACGAGCTCGTAAGGCAACATATAGCCTATAATTTGACGCGATAGGTGGCGCTGTTGTCGAGATACCGAAAATAACGAGTGAAACCGTGGTCAACAGTTAGTTTATAATATTATTGTTAGTATGGAAATAACATTTTTTTTTTTTAAATGTATTAGTTTAATTAAGATAATTAAATAAATTTTATAAACGCAAACCCATATAAATGTATGATGATTTGTTTTAATGGTTACTTTATGTGCATGTAAAAACAATGAATCATGGATTAGTTAGTTCCATTTATACTTTAATAACCATATTCTAATAAATCGTCTAATAATTATAACATAAGCTTTGTCCCCATATTTTATGCAAAAATTGTTATTTTTATCTGGCCATACACGGATACGCTCAGGATAGATATTTTCACATTTTCATTTATGAACGTGATACAACTTTTAAAAATGCCATTGTTTTCATTTATTTTTATTTGTAGCACCGAGCTTTGACTTGCACACTGAATGTCTGAACCATATATATTTAAATAAGACTTATGTAATTTTTAATTTTTACGGAAATATCATATTTTAAGTTCAGCTGTAGGTATATATTTTTAATTTATACTGAAGTTAATACAGTTTTCCATGTAGAGCCGCGTTTATCTGCATTACAGATTAGAAACGTTAAAGTCCAAATGAAAAAGGCTGCGCGGTATAGTATAGTATTTCCATATACCTATGGGAATGGATAGGACTAAGCTTTAACAGCGTTTGTTCCAGTCATATGTTTCTTGTTGTACAACTTGTTTGTCAAAGAACACAGCCGCAACTGCAGTGGAGTACATTTATAGAACACGGCCGCAACTGCAGTGGAGTACTTTTATTTGAAAACTCAACAGACCATCATCGAAAGCATACGATTCCTCTGTAGGTACTCCGGTGAAAAAAGGCTCGTATTTTAGTGCGATTTAACGCTGGCAAGCTCGTTCCGTCTGCAGTAATGATCCACCCAGACATTCCTCGTGACAACATGAGTGCCATATATAAGTATAGAAATTTTACAAGATGAAACTACTGATTATGCCTATTCGTCTCAAAGCAAATTCGTGCGAACATCATGTGCAAATACTGCAGGTCTTAAATCACGCCATCCATCTCGGCAGACCACGTCTTACTATGAGGATCACCTTGAAGCCACAATTTGGCTTCTGGATTTGCTTGTCAAATTAAATGTTCTTCGCCCATCGAATAATAATGAATGAACTATCTTTTTAGTTGTAATTACTTCGACATATACGTGTCAGTGTCTTGCCTCTCCGCGTTGTGACTATTAACGCAAAATGTCACTAATCCATTTCATTCTGTGGGCGTCGTAAGAGATGCAAAATACAATAAGCTAATAATTAAACCCTATACTAAACCTGGCCAGATGGCTAGCGTGGTAGATATACAAGGGAAATTCTCTTATGAACAATGTTATTATGATTCAAGTTACGCTACGTAACTTGAATCATAATAACATTGTTAAACACAGTGGACTATTAGAGTGAATAATAGTGATTGCACTATCTTTGAGTTGCAATCACTTCGATATACAATCGGACATGCGTGGGATGAAATTTAAGTGTGTGTTCCTGAACAACTACAATTCGGTCTGATATTCGAAGGCAGATAGTTGCAGCTAAGACAAAGGATTAGACTCAACAATGAGGATTCGATGCTATTCTCCCAGTGGAGCTGACAGAAGTTCATACGTGCGTACTGTATCGAAGCGTACAATATCTCAATTTACTTTAATAGTAATCTGGAGACCATTTATTTTCCACCACTGTAATAAAACTGTGTATAAGGTTTCTTTATAAAGTTACCAGTACTTATTGAGATAACTACACTTTTACTCGAAACAGGCTGAAATATTAAACAACTTTGCTAGGCTACCTGATATACTCGTGTAAACTTTTTCGCAACAACCTTACTGACTACGCTAATTGGTTATAATTTTTTTACTACTAAATATTTTTCTATAAAAGAAAACTCCGGTTCCTAAAATAAGTCCCGTGCCGATGGTGAGAAAAATTTGCACCGCTTGCTACAAATGGATACAGAGAAAACTCAGAATCGTATAAAAATTGTTTATACTCGTACCATCTGAATTCAATAAATGGTAGTGCCATAACGATCGTGCGACAAAACAGTACTGCAACTCACCATAGTTTCATTGCACGTTTGTGCGTCACGCTCAAGATCGATATTAAGTTAGGTTTAGGTTTTCTTGGGTCTGACCTGCTTCCGAAAAAAGGTGACCTGCGAAGCGGGGTATATGTTATGGTAAAATTAAACATGATCAGATAATTATTTGTTAATAAATTAATTCCTGTCGCACCGGCGTTATGTCGAGCTTAATTGTATCGGAAAAGCTCGCATTCGAACTATGGCGAGTTGCAGTACCGTTTGTCGCATGAGCGTTAATCGCACTTCCACAAGCGTGGCACACTCTACTAAACTTATTGTTCCTTGTAGGAATCTTATCACTCAGGGTTGTGTCACACGGCGAGGTGACCGTTTAAACACAACTATGCCAGATTTATTATGATTTTCTAATTATTTGAGAAACATTCGTTAATTGTACGCACGGCCTTAAAAAATATGTGAATAGATGACACGTGAGTACACGTGTAGTGTATAAATAAATCCAATTCGGCAGTACTTCCTTTGTTAACAAAAGATTTTTCAGAAACTACTGAACATGTGCGGAGAATATAGAAAAGGATTTAAGTAAATGTTTTTATCTCCTCAAGCTTTGTAGTTAGAAAATTTCGTGACAAGTCCGTTTATTTCGCTTTTGTTGACGGTTAAAATCAATTTCTAAACTGCCTTTTACAACTTCCGTGAGGATACAAGCACGTGATGAGTTTCTATACAACGGATAAAAGCGAACTGAGTACTAAGCACCACGAGGCTCTAAGTTAAAAGATTTTGCAAATAATCTTCTGTTGGAAATTCGTTACAAATTCAGGCATAATACGGTCTTCCTTGTCGGCGTGTAATGCTTGGTCGGTAAATGTTTTACCTAAAACGTGTAAAATTTATGCATAAGTATTGTCACGTATAGTTGAGAAGCCAACTCTAGCGTACATGGTGCTGTTACATGCACTCGGGCATGTTAGCCAGCTTCACTGACTGGCTTCACGTTGTTAAAGGACTTATTTTGCTTACCAGATAGCGGAATTTGCATAGTTTAGCTTACATGGAACCTTAACATTTTACCCACACAACGCGAATATAGGCTATTGTTACCTTCGACACATCGCTTAGATATACATCCTGTAATCGCTTTTATAAATAATTCTCCAACATCAACCGTAACAAAGCTGTAAGTATTGATTATTGTTGTATGTGCTTGTTCACAGCTGAGCGCTACCTTTCTGAGCGATAAATTGAAGCTACAATCTTGTGCAAGATTTCGATTACCGCCTTATTTGTAACAGAGCGGTGAGTGCCTTAAATATAAATGTAGATACAGATGAAGGTTAATTTTCTTTGAGCGTTAATACAGCTATATTGCCACTGAGTTATAATTTAAAGATATTTTAAAGCGGTTAAATGTAATTATTTCTACTTGTGCCTCTACTAGTGTATCACTTGCGTAATCAGTTCAGTTGCGAGCTCTCCAGAAAAAAATCGGACTACTTTGGAACCTCCACAAATTAAATCTTAAGTATTTTGCGGCGCCGTCAAGGGCAAAATACCAAAAAGCTCAGCTTTTACTACTTTTTCAAAAATAAGTTTTAATAGAAAGCTTTTTTAGAATTCAGCACTTTATAGAGGTTCTTAAACTCTTAGAACTGTCATATCACAGGACTTACAACGGTTACGACGCGTGAAAACTCATACCTAGCATCAAGTCTGTTTTAGTTCACCTACCCACTTCCTATCCCGTCTACATCCATTTTCATTGTGTTCTGCGGTTATCGGTCAACATGCACGTTTTGCACGCAGTTTGAGAAATCGTATTAAGTAGTGAAGTAAGCGAATGCAAAGCTTCGCGTTCTGAATACATCATGCAAATTTTTAGGTACTGGATAAGACGTGGTTGATGAAAGAACAATGCCAACTGTCCTTACATTCGATGACCTGTCAAACTTTTTTTTAATAATATTGTGACGTCGCACCTTTTGGTCGGCCGCCTCCACCTCCGTCCCTCACCTCAGGCACTCCACTTCGTGCCTTTGAATACGGCCGTGCGGCGATGACCGGCCCTCTTTTGTCGGCAGCGCGGCATCAAACTAAGTACTCCTGCTGCTTTCCTGAGCGACACCGAAAACGTATTCCCAGGGATTCCCAAAGATCTACGCCGAATCACGCGACCCTGGTTCTATCCTTGTGACTAGTCAAATTATTTTGTTAATAATTTTACATTATCTTGCTAAATGATGTTTAAATTCTTTACCGAATGAAACAAATTTTTGTTTTGTAACCGAAATTAAGATTTTCATTTATCCACGTTACAATATGATGTATATTATTGTCTGATATATTAAATAATTATTACTATTTATAGGATACTTGTTTTATTATGACGTAATTTGGTAATCAGAAAAAAATACATACATAACGTCACGCCTTTTATTCCCAAAGGGGTAGGCAGAGGTGTATTTCTACACCCACTTTTCGCCAGATATACTTTAGTCCCACGTAGTAAGGGGCGAGCCTATTGCCATACCGGGCACATTTCCAGACTCCGTGCTGCTACTGAGAATTTCGTGACAGAAAAACCCAATAACACTGCCCGACCCAGGAATCGAACCCGGGACCTCCCGATCCCACGCGCACATTTATGCCGCGAGACCAACGAGGCAGTCGTATAGGGTTTGATGTCGAGTTTTCCGTCACTACGCAAAGATGGTATTTGCATCGTGTTATCCCTTAGTTAGTATCCCTTAGTTTCGCGGAGCACCCAGTCAGGGTGCTCCGCGAAATCCAGCCTGTCAGAGCCGGCCGCGTCTGGCTCGGGGGCTGGCCCGTCAGCCGAGGGTAACTCGGAAGATGAGAGCTTGCTCCTGAGTCCGGTGCGGCGGGACGACGGGGTGGAGGCTGGCGACATCCTGGCTGGCCTAACGCAGCTGAAGGTCGGGGAGGAGGGGACATCACCCACAGATGAACCCTCTGCCTAGTGACGTCAGCTGCCTACAAATCAACCTCCATCATAGCCAAACGGCCACTGCGCAACTGCGCAAATGGATGGAGGTCCAACATTCAGCCATCGTGCTCATTCAGGAACCTTGGATAAGGGGTGGCCTCATTAGAGGCCTCTCCAGCCTGGGAGGTAAGATTTACTATTCTACTGACCACACACATCCAAGAACCTGCATACTTACAACTAAAAACATCAGAGCCCAAGCTTTAACGGAGTTCTGTTCCAGAGACATCACAGCAATACAAATTGAAATAATACAGCAGCCAAGGAGTATAGCGGTCGTTTTCGCATCGGTCTACATGCCCGAGGCCGAAGACCCGCCTCCGTTCGACCTCACGCGTCTGGTTAACCAGTGCGAGAGAACCAATACGGAGGTCGTAATAGGAACGGACTCCAATGCCCACCACCAAATGTGGGGCATGGACTGCAACAATAACAGAGGTAAGTCATTGGTTGAATACTTATTCACCACTAATCTTACCCTATTAAACACAGGTACGGAGCCCACCTTCGTCACTAAACGTAGTCAGACAATTATCGACTTAACTCTCGCAACAGAAGGAGTGGCTGAACGCATCAAGGGATGGCACGTCTCAAAAGAGGCATCATGCTCAGACCACAGATGGATCAGCTTCTCCATGAAAGTCGATATACGGCCCACACAGCCCCGCAGGAAACCACACAACACTGACAAAGCAAATTATGTCTTACTACTTAATGAGAAACTTACCCTTACGGCCACGCCGCCGGTACTGGGTGACACTGAACAGATCGACGATCAGGTATGTATACTGACGCAGTCGATGCTAGACAGCTATTATGCAGCTTGCCCGGAAACCACTCCGCCTTCAACCCCGGGGAAACAATCCTGGTGGGGCGCTGAACTTGAACGTAAGCGCAAGAAGGTAAGAAAGTCTCTAAATAGGGCAATGAACACAAGCGCGGACGCAGATTGGGACGCTTATAAAGCGGCCAAATCAGACTACAGAAAATGCCTCAGATTCAGACGGACCATGGGATGGAGAAAATTCTGTGGGAGCATTGAATCCTGCCAACAAGCAAACCGGGTAAGGAAACTACTGGCCCAGCAACCGACGGTTGCACCAGGTACTCTCCGTAAACCGGATAACACATACACTACATCGGAGGAGGAGACAAGACGCGTCCTACTCGAAACACACTTCCCAGGCTGCGTCCTCACCTCGGTAGTAACGTGGCACGATACACCAACAGTGGCGACCGAACACGAATGGAGACACGCAAACAACGTGGTCACAGAAGAAAAACTCCGATGGGCCATCGATAGCTTCCACCCCTTCAAAGCAGCCGGACTGGATGGCATCTTCCCAGGGTTATTACAATGGGGAGGGGAACCTGTCCTTAAAAGACTCCTGGCAATCATGAGGTCTAGCCTGGCCCTCAGATATGTACCGAAGAGGTGGAGGGAAGTCAAACTAATCTTCATACCAAAACCAGGCAAAACAGACTATACCAATAAGCCTTACCTCCTTCATGCTTAAAGCCTTGGAAAGGCTTTGCAAGAGGGAACTAAGAAGTGGGACTCTTAAGCACCTACCCTTACATGCCAACCAACATGCATACAGCTCAGGGAAATCGACGGAATCGGCCTTACATCAGGTCGTGGCCCAGATAGAAGCTGCTATACAACAAAAAAGCATCTGCCTGGGCACCTTCATCGACATAGAAGGAGCCTTCGACAAGACAAACTTTTCCAGCATAAGCAACGCCCTAGCCAGGCATGGTGTGGATCAGATGCTCATACAGTGGATCCAAAACATGCTCAGCAAAAGGGTAGTGCGCCTGCAAGGCGACAATCAGACAGCCTTGATAACTAAAGGGTGCCCGCAGGGAGGTGTACTCTCCCCGCTATTGTGGAACTTAGTCATCAATGAACTTATAGACAAACTCAACGCGAGATACTTCTATACAATAGGTTATGCAGATGATCTAACCATACTCACCTCAGGTAAGGTAACCAGTACAGTGTACGACCTAACCCAACAAGCCCTACGCATAGTGGAGAGGTGGTGTAATGAGTACGAATTATCTGTAAACCCGACCAAGACCGAACTAGTTATGTTCACACACAAACGCGCGCTGGGTACTTACTGATTGCCCAGGTTATTCGATACAGAGCTTAAGCTGTCTACCGAGGTCAAGTACCTAGGTGTCACTCTCGACAGTAAATTGACATGGAACAGCCACATGGAAAATAAGCTCAATAAAGCCAGCATCATTTTCTGGCAGTGCAAGAAGATGATAGGAAAACGCTGGGGCCTATCCCCCAAAATTGTCTTATGGCTCTATAAGACAATAATATGTCCGATGGTAAGCTACGGCGCAGTAGTGTGGTGGCCTAGGACCAACCTAATAACGGCCGCCAACAAGCTTCAGAAGCTTCAAAGACTTGCATGCCTAGCGGCCACGGGCTGTATGAAAACAACGCCAACAGCGGCACTTGAAGTGTTGCTGGATCTGCCTCCATTGCACCTGTTCATACAACAGGAAGCAACGATGTCGGCAGTCCGGCTGAGAGCCCTGAAGCTCTGGAAAGACACGAATACACCGCACACTAACAACTTAAATACACTCTTTAAAGAAGTTCCTATCACACAAGCAATAAGCGACCGCATACCGAAACAATTTGTTTTCGACAAGAAATACAAAATCCAACTGTACGAGGATCTGCACGGACGAGCAGTTAACCACAACGAGCTCACGATCTTCACAGATGGGTCCAAAACGGATACAGGTACGGGTTCAGGAGTATTCTCCGAGGACCTAAACATCAACATCGCAGCACCACTGGGAGCCTACAACACGGTCTACCAGGCCGAATGTTTTGGCATAATCCTAGCTGCCACAGCAATCATGGCACGTGAGGTAAGGGAACGATCCATTAGGATCCTCTCAGATAGTAAGGCTGTCCTCTCAGCCCTCAAAAGCCTTACTATCACCTCGGCACTCACGCTTGAATGCCACCAGAAACTAACAGAGGTAGGTAAACTAAACAAATTAACACTGCAATGGATCAAGGGCCACAGTGGCTCAAGAGGGAATGACGCAGCCGACGTACTCGCCAGAAGAGGGGCCACTTTAGAGGTGGTGGGACCCGAGCCCATTATTCCCCTCCCTTCTGGTTTTTATCGCAACCTGGTAAGAAATAGGACCAGGACCAAACACAACCAGTCCTGGATTGGTATTGAAACATGTAGGCAGGCCAAGGAGGCTCTTCCCGCAGTAGACGGTAAGATAGCCAAACAAATCCTCCGGCTGTCCAAACAACAACTACGGACAGTCACGGCCGCCTACACAGGACACGGATTCTTTAATAAACACCTATTTACTATAGGTATCACCGACAGCCCGCTGTGCAGGGCCTGTATGGCAGCAGACGAGACGGCAGCCCACCTGCTCCTCGACTGCCCTGAGGTCGCACTGTACAGGCAGCAGTACCTGACCAGATACAGCACCCTGGCCGTGGGCCACATCAAGAGTCTGCTGGCCTTCCTCGAAGAGCTGGGGTGGCTCGAATGAAGACACCATTCCCACCCGCACGCAAAATACACGCCAAGACGTGGAGTTGCGGAAACAGCCCGTGCCATCAAGTACCAAGTAAGTATCCCTTAGTCACCTCTTACGACACCCACGGGATGATAGGGGGCGGTGACACTTGTATTCTATGCCGTCAACCACACGGCACAAAGAATTTATAAGGAAAACAATTTTTTGAGGTTATGTTTTACTGGAAACTATCTATAGGTACAAACGGCTACATATCAAGTTAAACAAATCCAATATAAACTGATCGGTCACTAATGGGATAGTTTATACAATGACAGATCGGAGTAAAATAGTTTGTATAACTGTATGTATAGCTTGTGTACATAATATATAGACGCAAACAACCAAATATATAAGTATTTTTGTAACCAAAGGTAGCATGCTCGTGTAGGGCTCTTACAAGCGACACGTTCTACAATAACTTGACCAGAGTGCTTGACTGTGGCCTTAACCTCGTCGTTTTGGGAGGAGACCCGTACCCAGCAGCGGGACATATTAATACAGGGCTTCTATTTTATTATTTATATTTGTTTTGCCAGTTAGTTTGAGATATAACCAGCGATGGTAGCTTTGTGGGGAGACCAATAGAGGCAGAAGGTCTCGGGTTCGAACCCACGTCGCACATTAATGATTTTTCTAAGTTACGTATGTATTATAATAAGGTAGCGATAGCCTGATAGATAGACTGCCATGCAGAGGGTATCGGGTTCGAATCCACGGCGCGCACCAATGACATTTCGGAGTTATGTGCGTATTGAATTGTTAACTATCGCTTGTCCCGAGCCTCGGAGAGCACGTTAAGCCGTCGGTCCTGGTTTTCATGAAGATCTTTGACAGTCGTTACAGGGCGTCTGTGCCTTTTAAATAAACTGACACTAGTCTAAACCATGGAATATCGCTACCCCTTCGGGTCGCGGAGGTCAGACAGGCAGTCGCCCTGTGGAAAAGCTAATATTCAGCCAAATCCGGTTAGACTAGTAAGCGGAACCCAGATTGAAACTGGGATAACGCTAAGATAAAGAAGAGTGTGTATTAAAATGTTCATTATCGTTGCTCCTCCCGTCCTCCGTGTTAACACGAGGTAGCGATTTTTTGTGTTTGATGTATTCACACGTATGTTATAGTTCACACAGCATTTTATGCTCATCCATCATGCAAGCACAATGCTTAACCAAACACAAGACTGAATCGTAAAGCACTCAGTGTCCGTGTTAAATGAGCCAAGGTTATCAGGAATGCAAGATCTCGTAATCAGTCGGGAAAGCAAGGGTCGGTAGGAGCAGAAAAACCAATAAATCGCACAGTACGCATCGTCGCAAGAGCAAACGAAGGACTGCAAAGAATCAAATCGTAAATAACCGACGTCATCATTTAACAGTTTTGACACTTTACTTTGACGTTGAGAGATATGCTTGGAAGATTCTAAGATGAATTAAAATAATTAATATATTTTTAACCTGATTGCCAATGCCCGTGATAATTTTTTTATGTATATAAAAAATAAGCTATTTTTAATAACAAAATCATTACTATACATTATGGGATGTATTTTCATGTTTGGCAGGTCAGATGTGAACATGATTCTTTGCTTCTGTGCTGTTGTTGCAGCTCAGGTTATAATAATGGTGACGATCGGTTGATAAAAGGTGTGGTTCCACGTCTAATCAACCGATTATTACCATTATTCCAGAAATGCATGACAATTACAATCAGGAGGATGGATTCAGATTATCGAAAACTTGGAACCGATCATCAAGAAGTTTAAATATTGCTACAATGACACAGCACAACAGTGTGTAGATATCTTTAGCGGAGTACCGACAGTACAGTTATAAATAAAAATCATAAGTTAAGGGAGATGCTAAAACTTGCACTTACGTGCATGGCACTGAAGTTATACCAGTTTACCCGTCATTGCGACCGTTGGAAGCCTTCTAGTTAACGATTAAGACTTGTGAAACAAACTTGTACAGTCAAATAAATGGAAATACTTATTTGAAGATATAAAATGGTCATATTTCAATATATTTATAATTCATTTGTTAATAAATATAAATGTTGTTAAAACTAACTATAACTAAGTGGCTATTTACACATAAATTAAAACAATAATTTCTATACTTAAAAACTTATAAAAAAAACCCATCTGCACTCGCCCAAATTGAAAAACTTATACAAATTACTTTAAGCAAAATTCTAAATCTGGCCCTGAACGACCGAGTGTGGCTACAGGCGTCCTTGCCTGTACGCCTGGGCGGCCTTGGCGTTCGCAAAATTACTGACGTAGGCTTACCAGCATTCCTGTCCTCGGTCCACAGCACTGAAGAATTGACCAGGAAAATTTTAGCACCCACACTGGTCAATTCTGAGGTGCCGTGTAAGACCGATGCCATGAATGCATGGAGAATGGCTTGTCCAAGCACCGAGTTACCCCGATTCCCATCTTCTCAGAGGCAGTGGCATGGGCCGCTTTGCAGCGTGGTACGAGAAAATCTCTTAAGTGCGTCGTCCAATGCTGCAGAGCGTGCTCGTTTGCTGGCTGTGGGAGAGTGGGAGTCAGGGCTTTGGCTTCAGGCACTGCCATCGTCCAACATAGGTACCATGTTGGACGATACGACCTTCCGCATTGCTTCTTGCCTTCGTTTAGGTGCGCCATGTGTTTCTCCACATCGCTGTCACTGTGGAGAGGCTGTCGACAGCCTTGGTCACCAGGGTCTGTCATGTAGCAGGAGCGCAGGTCGTATTTCACGACACGCCAACCTCAATGACATACTTCGTCGGGCTCTTGTCACCGCTGGCGTTCCAGCCCAACTTGAACCTCAGGGCTTGGCACGCGACGATGGTAAGAGACCAGACGGTATGTCTTTACTGCCATGGAAGCTGGGTAGGCCTTTGGGGTGGGACGCATTATGTGTCGACATCCTTGCGCCATCTCATCTTCCTAGCACAGCGGGTTGTGCGGGCGCTGCTGCTGCTTCAGCGGAGACTCTCAAAAGGCGCAAATACATAAATCTAGTAGGGGATTATGTATTTGAGCCGCTTGGAGTTAAAACGTTGGGACCATGGGGTCCAAGTGCGAGATCTCTTTTTAGAGATCTTTCAAAGAGACTTGTTGACACCTCGCATGACCAGAAGGCTGGCCTGTATTTGGCACAAAAGATCAGCATTGCCATACAACGTGGCAATGCTGCCAGCATTCTGGGCACGCTTCCAATTGATGGCGATGTGGAGGATTTCCATGACGCCCTTTAAATTCTGCTTTTACTTTTTTTTATGTATTTCCTTTTATTTGTTAGTTATTTAAGTATAGAAATTATTGTTTTAATTTATGTGTAAATAGCCACTTAGATATAAAATTAAGTCTCATAGCACAGAATTGGCACTCCGTCTGTTGATAAGGGGCAGTAAGTTGATAATGACGGCTATAGCTGTTGACTGCATAACGGCCTGGGTACAGTTTTCAAAGATTAACGATCCAACTGGCCGTGTACCGCCATTTTGTATACCGTACAATACCTACAACTTGTACAAGATTTGTACAAGTTTAAAGTTTTACTGAGAACATCTGGACTTGGATAGGTAGTGTAGTTTTAGTAAAAGTTCTGAATATACCGTGAACACAGATAGACAAAATCAGGACATCAACACATATTATATATTATAATACATCCCCGCTGCGTCCTTCCAAAGCGAATGTACTTTTGCAATTCGTCAATGTAAAAAATCATTTTTTTACACGATTAAGAACCGTCTAATAAACTTGCATACCAGTTTATTTAAATCGTGAAAGCTTAAAATCGCCGGCATTATTAACATGACGGAAACATAACTTCAATTGCATCACTAGAGTTCAATAATGAAAACATTCCATGTTTTAAAACCAGAATTCACGTTCAAATAATGCTGTAAAATCTTCCTCCAAGAACAATTTCACGTTTTGTACTTATTCCTCGAATAAGGGTTTCACGTAAAATCGAACATAATTATTTTAATTATGCCGCTCGCTTAGTTTTAAAAAGGTAGAACCTTGCGTCACTGTATCGACTTTTCTTTTATTCACCACTCTAACCCAAATAATTCGTGATAGGATTATGTAGATAAGGACTTTTTATTTACAAATTAACGTAGCCATTTTGGCTACATTAAACTATTTTGTGCAATTGTACAAACAGTTTTGTTGTTAAAGTGTTTAATCGCGTTTCTCACTCTTGTATAAAAATAAACTTAGGTGCTTTGTGCAGGTTTTTAGGTAGTAGAGCCTTGCTGATTTTAGCATGAATGGGCCGGCTCGACCGGGGAAGTCACTACCCTCTCATAGAAAATCGACGTAAAGTAACAGTACCTAAACTATTGCGTTTCGTTCGGTGAGTGAGAGTGCCGGAGGCTCTATCCCCTATTCCTTATCCCTCATCCCGTTCCTTATCATATCCCTTTTCCCAACCCCAAGGGGCGGCAACGCACTTGTGACTCCTGTGATGTTGCTTGAGTCCATGGGCGGCGGTAATAAAATATATAATTGCGGCTTACCATCAGGCGATCCGTCTGCTCGTTTGCCGCCTACTACTATAAAAAAAATAGATCAAGGTTAAAAAGGATTATATTTATAAGAATGTTGACCTCGACATTTATTAAAGTAACAAAATGAAGTAAAGATTCCAATAGTATTTAAAGGGTTGTTGGTTTCTTAAATATTATGAAATACAACTAACCAGATAAATAAGGTTTTTTGAACGCGCTAATCTCTCGAATTGCCGATCCGATCAGGAGAAAGCATTTTGCATTGCATAATCTATTTATTGGCAAGGTTACATCTACCGTAGACAATTTAACCCCTGCATACGGCCTAAAGGAGCCAAGCAGTATCCATAAACGTCATTTAGGGACGATGAAAATGAGGGGAATTCTGGTTGTTTAATACATTTTATTATACATTCTAACCTGTGCCGGCAATATAGATAAGCATCTTTGTTTGAAAGTTGTGTGATAATAATTATGAAGTATGGAATTCATACTGCATTTGCTAAAAATATGATTCAATGTGGTGACGGATTGTGAATACAAATTATCACTAAATTATTTTGTGGTTCGTAAGAGGCGAGTAAGGAAAATACGCAAAGCTAATAGTATCTTTGTGCAGAGTTGGCGACCTCGAGCCTGCTAGACAACGGGGTATAGCAAGCCAAATCATCGTTTTGAATAACAAAGCTAATGAGACGCAAACTAGAAGAGACCAGCATTGCCATGTACTGCGAAAGGCTCTATTTAAGAAATGTTAATTATTTCGTGTGTTTCGGTGTTACCCAGGTACAGTTTTCATTAAGTTTAATCATCGAGTTCGATTAGTAAACTATTAGAAAGATTTTCACCTGTCAAGTAAAACAACGGTTCAACCAATTTACATGTGAAGTGGTAAAATGCCTAAAATATCTGAATAGTTACCTTAATTTCAAAAAGTCGGTATTCAAATTAGAGCTGGGAAAAATTTTGTCCTACATTGGGATATTGGCTGACAGAGGAGAGCCCTTTATTTATTCCATTTTCATATTTTTTAAGAGAAAATTTTATTTAATAGATTTTTTTGTTTATCGTTTGAAGTAGCCTTTTTAGTCTTTATAGGAACTGAATTGTGGAAAAACAGATCCCATGGAAAAAGTAAAGTGCCTTGCATCACGATCTGTCGCCGATAACGACCGGGTCAGCGCTAGGATGACGATGATGTCATAATTTCGATTAAAATATATATTTGTCGGAGATTGGAAAACGGAACGTCAAATCTTAATAGATTTTGGTTGTGTTTTTGTGAGGTTGGCAGTTGACAGCTGTCAATGTCATTTGAAGTTCTTATAAGCGAACGTGGAGCTGTTAGTACCAGATCCCACGACAAATTAGTGCACTCATCGAGTTTTTGCTTAAAACCAAATGTTTAAGTATATTTATGATTAGGAGAATACATATCTACTAGGTTGCCTATTAAAATTTGGCCGCAAGTATGTTTAATTAAGTGATTGTTAATTGAGTTTTGGAAGATACTTTCGTTCATTCGTTTTATAAGTAAAATATCGTCTACATCATGGCTATACATATAAAGATTCTGAAAAACCACGGTTGCCATCGTTCACCTGGCCACACCTCCTCGCAGCCAGGTGTAACCAGATATGATTTCGATACATTTTTACGTTCATAATGTTTATTTATGATTTACATATCAATCATTTTTTCTGATTTTGATTATATATGGTTGCCTGATTAAATCCAGCCGCAAATAAGGGTTGCCGGCTGTTGAAGATTGTAAATATTTAAGGTAGATTGAAAGAGAGTTATACGCGTAACATAATGTGTCAGACAGCTCCTGAGAATAAGAAATATACATAGAAACCGCATAAAAACAGCAGTTATACCCAATATATTACTATATAATATACTCTGACACTAGAAAGAATTCATAAGTCAAAGTAAATACTTTGACTTATGAATTCTTTCCAGTGTTAGAGTAAGATCTATTCTAATATAATAAAGCGGAAGAGTTTGTGTGTTTATTTGTTTGTTTGTTTGAACGCGCTAATCTCAGGAACTACCGGTCGGATCTGAAAAAATAATTCTGTATACGATAGCCCAGGTATTCCGGAAGGCTATAGGCTATATAACATAACGCTTCGACCCTTTGGGGCCGGACACAAGGCTAAAAAGGCTAAAAGATAATGTCGGCTAATCTCAGGAACTAGCAGTCGGATTTTAAAAATTGTTATTGCCTATGATAGCCCAATTATTCCGAAAGGCTATATAAAATTACAACACAACTTTTAGGGGCCAGACAAAAATAATAAAATGGTCAAACGAGAAGGGAGGAGGGTTGGGTCAAAGGCAAAAAAAGGCTAAACGAATAGAATACAATCTATCGTTGTCGAGATTTTCTGGACGCTGATTAATAATATGAAATTTATTTAGTGATCCAAGATGGCGGACGGGAAATCAAAGATGGCGGATGAGAAAATTTTAAAAATCAATATGGCCTTCGATATTTTAAGGAATGGGGAATTCAATATTATATAAAATCTATGTTTGTTTGTTCATCATTTATAGACTCTGAAATGATAAGAGATTAAGCGCTAAGTCAATGGTAACTTTGGAAAAGGGGCTTGGAAAAAAGGGAATTAAATAAAAACTCTTAAAAAGGCGATACGGAGTTCGCTGGGTCAGCTAGTATTATAATATATACAAAAGAAGTTTCAAATTTTCGTCGGTTCACACTAAATTTGATAATATAGGAATTTAAACTTTCGTGGTCATTTAAACTTGTTTTAAATTGTCTTTCGGGATATATACCACGTACCTTTGTTTGGAGTAACCGATATTTTGGCACTGTTGCAAGCGCCATGTACATCCGTGAACATGGCGCTATATATCCCGAAAGACAATTTAAAATAAATTTGATAAGTTAGAATATCGTTAAAATTTGAAATAAATCATCAGATCTGGTTTACTCAGAATAAATATCGATAGAATGATGATAATTCCTCAATCAAGTAAATTAAGGAATATATCAAATATAAATATCGATCAACAAAATAATTTGAACGTAGGAAAGAGTCATAATAATATTATTTATGTCATCCGTTCAAAAAATAGATCTGCATTTATGTAAGCAACTACAGGAGCAAATAAACAAATTGTGGTTCTTAGCTGAGTCAAGCAGACCTTGAAGTTCAGTATCTTCAATGTTACATTATTAATTAAAAATTATATTAACTATACTGTACCTAGGTACAGTATAGTTAATTTGACTGGCAATAAAAAATTAACCGTTAGATTATTTCTCCCATGACCAAACCTCACACGTGCACTGAAATGCTTTTTTTATTTTACTTAACATTTTAACATTAATAAAGCAAACGATATTTATTGTAACACCGGTTACCACTCTAAGCAGTGACAAAGTCTGTGAAAATATCATTTTAACGCATCGGTTTTCAAATTTACTGCATGAATCTCTGGTTACTAGAAGCTTGGCTTGCTATGATGAAAGAAAACATCATGACAAAATTGCATGGTTTAGTAGTTGTTTGGGGCAAATGGTTTTACAAAAAAACATTTATAAACGCAAAAAAATGAGGATACTCTATCGTGAAACAATATTTTTATTGAAATATTGTAGTATAGCTTATACATTACAATAAACTAACTTTTTATGCCTTAAGTAAGACCCACGGTGTACTGAAGCTAGTCTGTAAAAATTAAGTATCGATAAAGTTATAACGTAACTATGTTAATACGTCACAATCTTTATACGAATAATTATCAAAATGTCTATGACCGAAGACCGAAGTCTCAAAGTTTTAAATGAAGTTTTATTACATTTTAACGGGTAATGGGTGGCCATATGGCCACCTATTTTAGATTATTAGTGACGGTCTTGGGGTCGTATGCCTCCATCTAATAGTTATATTATCTAAGGGTTGACTAGTTGACTAGCATTTGACGCATGCGCAATGGCTTAAAAACGTCGCAGAGCTGTCAATTGTTCTCGTCTGACAAATGATGACACGCATAGGGTGAAGTTCCCCAGTGGCGGACACCTAAGGTTTTTAGGAAATAAAATAAAAATTATTTTAAAAAATGTAAGTTTAATTAATTTTGAATTTGTTGACTCAACAAATTATGAAATCTTAATCTATCAACAAAAATACGATTTCTGCAGGAACTTCGATTAAGTTTAGAAAAAGAAAATGTTATTGTAAAAACTGGCACCTAGTATTAACACACAATTAGTTTACAGACTAGCGCCGGACATCTGCAAAACATCGGCCATTGATAGTGTATATCTCGACGACGTCTCCACATTCAAGAACTTCTGCACAAGCTTCAAAAGCGCACCCTTGGCATCTGGAGCACGTAACCATGTGTTTTCATCATGATTCGTCGTGACACGTGTTTTTCTATGTTGAATATTTGAGATAGTGACATCTTTTTGTTAGCTTACCTCCACTTTTCCCATAAACTTTCATAAGTTTGGTTTGTCTAAATTTTTAATTTATTGTTCTTTTTGTACTTGATGCCCATTTCTTTCCTTTTTCCTGAGATAACATGATTTTTATCTCTTCAGCTACAATTCTACACGACGGTGAAGACGTTAAAATTTCACTTATTTCACTTTATCACACATTTTATTTGTCAAGTTGCTAATCTGTTCATCGTGAAAGCAGGTAATTTTAACAATTTTAGAATATTCTGACCAACTGCTAAACAAAAACTGGTCGACGTCTTCATACTGCTGGTTCCAGGTTTGTTGTTAAGATATTTGATTACTAGACAGGTTTTCATGGCAGGGTGTGTGTTACTTTTTTTTTCACATTCACACAATACTATCTAGTCCCAAACTAAGCAGAGCTTGTACTATGGGTACTACATAATGGATAAACATTCATATATACTTTTTTGTAAATACATACATATTATACATAGAAACACTCAGACCAAGACAAACATCCATGTTCATCCGCACAAATGTTTGACTTGAGAGGGAGTCGAACCCGCGACCTTCTACGTAGCAGTCGCTCACACTCCCGCTACGCCAACCGGCATATTTTACGAATCCCGATGGCACACTATATACTACTATATTCAGTGACATATAAAAATAAATCATAATATATTACCTTATATAGAATAATTACATAAAAGAGTAACGTATAAATGATAACGTATATATGAATGCAGTAATACGAGAGCGATGTGGCCTGAAAGAAGATGTCGTGACAAGGATTGATAAAGGAATGCTGAAATGGTTTGGGCACGTGGAGCGAATGAGTGAAGAAAGAATGACGCATCAAATATATGAGGCTAACGTGTATGGGCAAGCCGGTCGCGGCCGACCTCGTAGGACATTCGTCGACCAAATTGGTGACGTTCTGAAAAACGGGAAGGTCCTAAGCACCCGGAACCGGCGAGCATGTATGAACAGAGTAATGAATGTAGAGGAAGCGCGTGAGGTTTGTAAGGATAGATGCAAGTGGCGTTCCGTTGTCTCTGCCTACCCCGACGGGAAAAAGGTGTGAGTTTATGTATGTAGAGTAACGTGACGCAATGCTTTGCCGCCATAAACAGCAAAATGCTGCTACCGCTGTGCCCAGTCGCAGCACTGGAAAACCGCGTTGTGTGATCCTGTATTGATATGTTATCCCGCACCCCTACCACATATTTTTAAATTGTTGCTCGCGATTTAAAAATATGTGGAAGATTACTTGTCGAGATAGTGTAGGCGTTCGGCGCTAGGTGCCATCCGGCGTTTCGGGACTTCCCCCTATAACTCTCTTTCACTCTACTTTAAATATTTACAATCTTCAACAGCCGGCAACCCTTATTTGCGGCTGGATTTAATTAGGCAACCATATATAATCAGAATCAGAAAAAAATTAGCTTTCATTTGATATATAAATCATAAATAAACGTTATGAACATAAAAATGTATCGAAATCATACCTGGTTACACCTGGCTGCGAGGAGGTGCGGCCAGGTGAACAATGGCAACCGTGGGTTTTCAGAATCTTTATATGTATAGCCGTGATGTAGACGATATTTTACTTATAAAACGAATGAACGAAAGTATCTTCCAAAAATCAATTAACAATCATTTAATTAAACATACTTGCGGCCAAATTTTAATAGGCAACCTAGTATATATGTATTTTCCTAATCATAAATATACTTAAAAATTTGGTTTTAAGCAAAAACTTGATGAGTGCACTAATCTGTCGCGGGATCTTAGACTATGTCAACACGGACACTTTGGTGACAGACACAGCGGTAGAAACAAGTGTGGCCCACCTACGTCCGACTTCGCCGCGTTTCCAAAAATTATCCATCCCAGCCACGTGTGCATATTAAGATCGTGAAGATACTGTATTTTGTGTCCTCGAATAAACAGTGTGTTGTACTCAGTGCGTTTTCATTGCAAAGAGACCCAACTGTGCCCGCATAGAACTGTGAAGCGTTGATACCGGCCAAAAATGAAGATACCCATCGTTTTATTAATTATGGACCATAAAGATAAGGTATGTCATAGGGATTTGAACTAGACCGTCGGCCCACACACCCAAAGGAGCTACCACAGTCTCCCCTTATAGAAATAAAGTTAAAAAAAAAAAAAGTTTAAAATCTTGATAGGTACGTAATAACCTCACGTCAAAAAGCAATCTATCACAACAGACGAAGAACATGGTAAGTATCATGATATAAGGAACCAAGTAAGTCCTAGAAGCTTAAAGTTTAGCTTACAGATACGTGTTCTGCAGGCTTAGCCAAAACTCAAACGTATCGTTTCCATCGCCTTTCTCCGATTTCAAACGCAAACGCGTTTGCAATCGAAGAAAACGCAAAATTGGTAGCCAACACCACGCGTTAGTGTCACACGCACATTCTGCGATACAACATGGTTATTAGTATATGCCTTGCGTTGTTTGAAGCGTCAAGCGCGTCAAATGTCAAAGTAATGTAAATATTTATGCGAGTGAAACAAAAGTTCGAACCAGAAGATTTGTTTATTTGTTTTAAGTTATATATAATTATATATAATCTTAAACATTTAGAGTTTTTTAAAGTTTAAATAATATTGATTACTTAACAACTTTGACTCTCTAAGGAATTTGAAACATTAACAATGACGTGAGTCGCGATAAGCAACTTACTTGGAGAACACTTAAGTGGCCCCTTGCTGTATTAATGGGCCCTTTATGAGTCTGAAATAGTTAAACAATGTTTTAGGCATGGTGATTTAGCGAGGCCCTAACAAGGAGTTCAAGGCCGTGTACAGGCTGACCGTCTATGGCATTCTTTTTGCGTTTTCTGCAGGGTTCTATCATTCGATTGTCATTCGTACGCAATCGACGCTAATAGCGTTAGTTTTGGCCGAAATTGGCAACTTGGCTACCATTTTGCGGTTGACATCGCAGAAACGATGAGTTTATTCTATCATTGCGAATGCTTTTTATGCATTGTGTATTTGGCTACGACTTTTCTATTTGTTTGATTTTTTCACGTGACTTTTCGTTCACTCCATACATTTTTTTGCGTTAACGTTTGCAGAAAGACGTCTTGGCTAAGCCTGCTGGTCTGTGTTCAACACAGGCGTATCACAAGTAAGTTATATAGTCGACAATTTGGAGGCGTAATCATAATTAGCCTGAACGGCTTGACGGTTTAGTTGGCGGGGACAATAATCCTTAACTGAATATGTACATACGTACATAGACTCACGCCTGTTTCCCGGAAGGGTAGGCAGAGACTACGGAACGCCATTTGCAACGATCCTGACATACCTCTCTTGCTTCATTCACTTCCATGAAGTTTCTCATGCATGCTCTGTTTAGGGTACTTCTGATCTGTCGTTTTTAGGATGTCTCCAATCTGGTCAGAGAACGAATAGGTGAGGATGAACTATTTTATTGAGACAAGTGCCAACATATGAAGCAAGTTAGTAAGTTTCCACACAGGGGGCTCGTATAACTCTCTCTATGAACCTACTTGGCAACTTTGCCAGGAACGTGTGTGTCTCAATGAAGTTTTGAATTCAAATCTTTGGTTAGCACATAAGTGCTAGAATATAGTTCTGCATGAATCTTATACTAATCTATACTATAATAAAACTTTAGAGGTGAAAAAGTCTGTACATCATTGATATTTTGATGAAAATTAGCTAAAAAATCTAGGAAAATGCTAAAAAGCAATACTTGATATTTTTTTAGAATTTATGTCTGTCTGTCTGTCTTTCCCTATATTGCTAAAGATCTCTAAAATGGTGAAATTGATTTCAATAAAACTTACACTCATGTACAAAAGATACTCAAACCTATGAAATAGTATATGTTACATCACAATCGGTTGAGTGGTTTTCGGTGTACAGCTTGACCTCTCCTTTGTACGTAGTCCCAAACAAAACAGGGATTATCCAAAACTGGTTATTATGTGGTGACATCTATGATCATTATAAGTTTGTTAGTAAAAGTATAGTTAGTCTAAATAGGTACCTTCAAAGTGTTTTATGGCTATTTACCCGACTTTAAAAATGAGGCGATTCTTAATTTCATCAGTATATTTTTATGTATTTTCGATATATAAATTACTGGAACCGAGCAAAATTATAGTTATCCTTACGACCGATAGATGTCACTATTTTCAAATAATTTTCTAGCAAAATAAATGTTTCTTGCAAAAAAGACAATAATTATGTGTCAGGTATCTTTCTGTTATTAAAAAAATAATAGAGTATAATATTCGGCACTTTCATAAACAAAAAGTCTGTGTCAAAATTTATTACACTGTCCACTTAATTTAAACGGTCAATCTCATTTATTTCAAATTATTATTTTTTTATAATAGTTATATAATCATTTAATTTTATTTTAAATGATAAAAACAATGACTATAGATCCTTTTTTTTCAATAAATTGTCGATTAGTCCATATATTATTTTCTATCTCGGTCGGTTTGTATATGTGACGCCATAGATGGCGTTGAGCAAATGACGTCATTTTCTGAATGGCGGTGTTTAGATTCTCCGAGGATTGATTCTCGGTTAATTTTCTTTCGTCGTCGTCTCCGTAAACGGTTGCGTGCGCAGCAGTCGCTCGCCCTACGCGCCGTTGTAGACGCCCCTCGCTACGTGAGGAACGACGTCATCTCCAGGGACCTACGCATGGAGAGCCTCGACGACTTCATCGGTCGCCTGAGCGCCAACATGTTTGCCCGCGCTGACGGGTCATCCGTCCGCCACCTGCGGGAGCTGGCGCCTTACCATCGGCGCCCACCGGACCGACCACTGCTGCGGGACCTGATCCCCGCAGCAACCACACCGGATTGACTCCAGCTCGCTCACGTCGACTGACGGGCGCTTGTCGGGAGCCTCCCCCGGCAAGCTCGACCTCGTCAACGTAAGCGAAGGCCCCAACGAACTAGCCGCCGCTGGCTCGTAGATCGCTCACCGGACGTCCCCTCTTGGGAATACTGCCGATGGGGTCAGGTCTCGCTAGCGGCGTGAAGCACATCCGGACAAGACGCCTGGATATGACATCAGTGGCAACGCCCACAACCCCGTGACCCGTCTGCAGTTGCAGGTGGCGGCTGACACCACTGAAACAGCACACCACCTGTATCAGTTTCCCCCCGGTTCCTCTAGGGGAATCGTGAGAAGACCCGGAAGTAGAAGTAGTTTCGTCATCGTTGGATTACTTGGATTGGTGTCTTAGTCGTTTCTTTTGAATTATTGATTGTTGAATGTGATTGTGTTTCTTTGATTTCTTTCGTTCGTTCGTGTTCTGTTCTTATTCAGGTGGCTCATGAATCCCAATTTCCCACTCCTCACGTCACGTCACGTACGTGGGAATCTTTGGGTAGGAGACTGAGGCCTGAATTCAGATACCTCTTGAGTTACTCAACGGGGCTATCTTACTTTCGGCAGGGCTGGATATTCGTAGTCCTGTGTGTATTTTCTAATTAAATCGCAGGGACAGACACTTGAAACAGCTGGAATCGACCTCCGAACATGTTGTTTTTCACATGGTCATGTGGCATGTTAACGAGTGAGCGGTAAAAATAATTTATAAAATAATATATGTTGTGTATAAAGAAATTCTCTAAAGATATATATATATATATATTAGGTATATAATAATACATATAAAAGTTATAAATATTATATACTTTTGGCATAAATGTTATGCTAATTAAATTCCAACATTTACGCGAACGAAGTCGCGGGCACAGCTAGTTTTTAAATATATATGTATGACTGCACGTATGGCGTAGACATTTCAGCGCTCGCCCAGCTATTTAAAACTACGCCAAGTTTTTGTGGGATCGATCCCTACACGAGATAACACTTTTTGTGATTCACAAATTTGTGAGTCTTAGTATACCTCCGTCGGTTGAATGTTTGTTGAGCTCTCCTCTCGTTTGTTGAGTCGTAATTATATAACAAAATATAGCAAATATTTTGAAAGAAGACGATTTGATATTTGTATGATTACGTTTTCCGCTATGGGATTAATCGTCATTGATTTACTTCAATCATAGTCGAATATTCAAAGCACGTTTAAATGACGTATTGATGATTTTTCGACTTGATTTGGGCGATGGTGTTTATTATTTGATTTTGGTCAGCAGTCCTCAGCCGTAGGTACTGTTTTGTTGTTTATTTCATTGTGGATGAAACTGGAACGACCTCACTGACTTACGGCCGTTTCAAATATTCTATCTAGCCAGGGAATTGGCTTCCATATATAAATTCTCATTCTTGTATTCTCATTTTTGTGTGCATCTTATGTAAAATATACGTATATCTCTAGTAGTAGAACAAGTTGTAGACTTTAGGCTCTGGTTGTAAGTGCACATTTTTTTTAATAATGAGCACCTTGTAAAGGAAAAGAAGACTTTCTTGAGCGATGTCAAGAAAATCTTATTTCTCATAATAAGTCATCATCAGCCTTTGACAGTCCACTGCTGGACTAGGCCTCTCCTTTGAAAGGAGGAATTGGCCTACTATACTACGCTGGCCAAACGGGTTGGGATAGGGTTTGTATCAAGTTTTTTTCTCTTACAGTGCTGTTCTCTTCATAATATGCTCCTTCTGTCGGCTCTTATGACACCCATGGGATGATATGGGGTGGTGACATTCCGTATTCTTAATCCATCACCATTCGGACAGAATTCCTAATTAGTATTGTTGTGATATTCTCTCTCCTTAATGATAATGCTGTTAACAGAGAATACATCTTACTAATATTAACTATTGAGTTTATGAAATCCACGGCGCGCATCACTGACTCTTGGAAGTAAGTGCATATTCAAATGTTAATGAATAATTTGACTGCACGGTCGGCGCAGTGGATTAAGCGACCGACACTGCGCCGAGTGTTGTGGGTTCGGTCCTCACACGAAACAACACTTTGTGTGCTTCATAAATTGTTGTTTCGAGTCTGAACGTTCATTGTTTCCGTTTGTTGGATGTTTGTAATGTCTCTCGCGACACAGGTTTTAGTCCTTGTACGAAAGTTGTCTATTTTAAAACAAAACAAAAGATCGCTTCCTAAGCGGTTAAAGAGAATATCATCAGGAAATATGAAACCCTCCACGTTGAGCGCTTTTTTTAATATACTACCACATACACACATTACCATCTAGTCCCAAACTAAGCAGAGCTTTTTTTATCCATTATCTAGTACTATGGGTACTAGATAATGGATAAACAAACATAATATATACTTTTTTTTTGTAAATACATACATATTATACATAGAAACACCCAGAACAAGACAAACATCCATGTTCATGCACACAAATGTTTGACTTAAGCAGGAATCGAACCCGCGACCATCGGCGTAGCAGTCGCTTACACTCCTGCTGCGCCAACCGGTCGTCATTGTTCTCCGTAATGCTATCGACCGAAATGTAGAGCCTGCCAATCCACACTTGACCAATATGGTGGACTACGAATATGATGAATATTATTATAACGACAGTTAACAATCTTCATGACAGCCGGAACCGACGGCTTAACATGCTCTCCAAGGCATTTAATACGCACATATTAACTTCGAAAAGTCATTAGTGCGCACCATGGATTCCAACCCGATATACTTTGCATGGCAGTCTGCTAGTATCTCCAATTGACTCTATCGCTGTCTCACGCTGATGAATATTACCTACTATGAAAAATTAAAAATAAGAAATGATTCACAATTTGAAACGAAAACTTTTCTATTTAAGCCGACTTCCTTTCTGAATTTAGGGTTTATCCCATCGAATATCTGATTCTGATCGGTCTGTCCTCAATTCTTATGTTTTCGTTCAAATTGGCACCAAGTAATCTCTTATAATAAAGATGTTGGAAAAAAGTTCCTGTAATAAAATTTGTCGCTGTCAAAATAAACCGACGCGATTGGCGGCGGTTCAAAATAACAAGTTGTGCTTTTCTTTCTTTTGGTCATGCATGATGCACGCCAGGTCAGCCATATTGACCGGTACCTACTGGAAAAGTTATCGTTATTTTATCGCAAAATGATGTTGCTTAAGTTTATCGATAGCATTGTACATTCTGAACTACGAAGCAACAGTGAATGTACCCGATAATTTGATTACATAAGGATAATAATCCTAATTCTCAGATCTTGTAAAAAATGGTGAAGGATCCTCAATAATTTAATACATACTCGTTTTTGAGAAAGTGGCTTCGATTTTTTTATTTACTGTCTAATACAAAATATTTTTTCTAGTCACTTGACCTGAGATGCAGGTGCATGAGGCAGCGATAGCCTAGTGGATATACCAACAGACTGCCATGCAGAGGGTATCGGGTTCGAATCCACGGCGCGCACCAATGACTTTTCGGAGTTATGTGCGTATTGAATGGTTAATTATCGCTTGTCCCGTGCCTCGGAGAGCACGTTAAGCCGTCGGTCCCGGTTGTCATGAAGATCTTTGACAGTCGTTACAGGGCGTAAGTACCTTCTAAATAAACTGACACTAGTCTAAACCATGGAATATCGCTATCCCTTCGGGTTGCGGAGGTCAGGCAGGCAGTCGCTCTGTGGAAAAGCTAATATTCAGCCAAATCCGGTTAGACTAGGAAGCGGACCCCAGATTGAAACTGGGATAACGCTAAGAGGATGATGACTTGACCTGAGATATTACTGCGTGTTTCAGTTGAGGTCTAGCTTATTAAGGTATTTTTTTAATTCATGGAATGAATGAGAAAGTATTACATTTTATATATCGCCCATCTGACAGTACAAAACTATACTACATAAATTTTGTATGAATATCTTGTAAATTCATTTTAATACTTCATAGCATGTTATACCTAAATGTACGATGTCGAACGTTAACTACGATCTCAGCAGGCACCAACGTTTGCCGAACCTCATATATTCTAGTTCCTTATGGCGATTGAACTCGAAAGCTTGGTATGTATTTTGGTATTCATAATGAACACAAGGCGTCCCGGACCCCTAACACAAAACGCGCAGTCAAAAAGTAACTTCCCGGAGTCAATACACCGAAATAATAGCCCATAATATCTTAATAATACAAAAAATTCACTTCAATGCAAATTTACTATTATTCCCAATGTAGTAAGGTCGATTAGTAAATTTTCAGTTAAACTTTGGCACGGTTCAAAATTCAGATTATATCTGAACATTGCACTGCGGCTTATTTGTAGCATTCACTGCACAAACTCGCTGGAAATAAAAAACATACAATTAGTTTTGACAACAAGTAATTAATCGGTAACTAAACTGAGACTACTATTTAGTTCATGGTTAATTATTTTGTTTATTTTGAAATCGCTGCGGAAGCTTTGTATTCATATTTGGCATAAAGAGAAACTTGTGCGTGCACTCTGGGTAAAAATTAGCTTAGATACTCTTAAATATATATTAGAGGACGCAACACTCTGTATGAATATTGCGAAAGTGCCTGATACCGACAATCGGGTGTCCGTTTGGCATCTTAGGGCCGGAAGCCTCGTGTCCGCTTCCTACAGATGTGAGATGGAAACCCAACTGAGAAAAGGTTCCACAATATGCAGCTTAACCGAAATATATATCTAGTTTATTGCCTTTCCTTTCACATTAAATAGACAAGTAACAACGGTCAATCTCCTTGATACTATCTAGCCCCACACCTGCTGCACATGAGTCCAGGCTAGAACAAGGCGAAAGACTTCAGCAGTTCGTAGGCAATATGATCAATATCATCAACATCAAAATGATTATCAATATCATCAACATCAAAATGATTATCAAAATCATTATCAAAATGATTATCAATATCATCAATATCAAAATGATTATCAATATCATCAATATCAAAATGATTATCAATATCATCTATATCAAAATGATTATCAATATCATCAATATCAAAATGATTATCAATATCATCAATATCAAAATGATTATCAATATCAATATCAAAATGATTATCAATATCAAAATGATTATCAATATCATCAATATCAAAATCATTATCAAAATCATTATCAAAATCATTATCAAAATCATTATCAAAATCATTATCAAAATCACATCAACATGGTCATCATTGCCAGCATTATCATCAACTTCTTAACCATCGGTAAGTTAATCATCAATAATAATTCAATCATCGTCAACTATTTAATCATCAATGAATAAATCGATGCTATCACATTATTATAGATATTTACAGATACCTTTATATCATCACTGCTGCCTACATTATCGATCCTTGTTTAGAAGAAGTTTATATGTAATGCTGTGTATGGTTATCAGAACCTCTAACCTATAGTAAGACCGCCCTTTTATTTTCTTTGTATATGTATTTTAAAATTTAACTTAAATACTTTAGTAAGAAAACAAAAAAAATGTTATCTGTAAAAGCTACTATGTCATCAAAGAATATCTAAACGTTATTAATCTATAAATCGTAGCTATCTAAAAGTAAAAAGTTCTTTATTATATTCCACAAAAATTAACTGTAGGAAAATCTATAAATGTATATAGATATAATATACATAATCAAAATTGATATCTATATTAATAATACACTAAAATGTTATCAATTTAGAATAATAAATGCTGCAGACCCTATTAAAGCATGTTACTATAAAAACATCTTTTAACTATAATATATCAAATGCACCTAGGTATAATATATAGACTAGTATAGTATATTACTAAACTGCTCCTCTCTCCTAAAAGTGTTCCATAATAATTGTTTCCTAATTGTAAGTCTACCACCCGTAAATGTACAGTATGGAATGCTATAAACTGAATTGAACTGAATGTATTGCAGGTACAAACAGTACAAAAGTATAAATAAATAACTAGTAATCAAGAATGAACCAATTTAGTTAATAGTTTATTTATGTTACCAATAGTCAGTGAACTGCCTAAAGTTAAACTAGACGCTAATGCCAGTAAAAGTACTCTTGGTAAGAAACGGTATAATAAATAGTCGTGTAGAAAGTCAAACCAGACCCTAGTTAGAATTCGGACCAGTCGGTTAATATTTCAATATCTATAAGTCAAATATACATACCTAGATTTATTAATTTAGGTCGCAACACTTAAAAACATCAATATACTTATACAAATACTTGTTATATTAAGCAGAACATCTTATTTAATTTCATCAATTTCAGTTTAATTTATCAATAGTATCATGTGATTGTGGCTATTTTCATTCCGTTTACACAATCAGAACACTGACATCGTTTTTAATTCGTTTTTTTTTTACGTATTTTACGTTAGGTATCTGGTTCATTCAGTTTCATTATAATTAAGATTTGACGATTCGTAAGAGTATTGGTACAAAAATAGTAAGCTCACATGTAAGAAGGTATTGTTTAAAATAAATAAACAAAACCCTTCAAGCACCTAGAATGATTAAATACCATTTTAATCATTATTGCTATGGTCTCCTACAATTGAACCACACAAAGTACATGTACACATATATCTTTGCATAAAAAATATCTCTAAATAGCTTATCTATCGCAGTGTTTATACCAGAGATACTAAATTGATAAGATAGTTCATTACCGAGAGCTAATTCTAAGATTGATTATTACTATAATTATGGTCTAATAGGTTTACAGTTTAACACATGGCACTTCATAATAAAAATACATAATTTCAATGAATAAAAGCAGATAAAAATAAATACCGTCTCATATTTTATTTATTTATTGAATTTATTTATATTATTTCCGAGAATGGATAAATAAACTATGAGAATGTTTTCGAAAAAAAATCAGTGATGTAATTTGGAACTATTTTCAAATTGAATCAATTTAGTTGAATAGCTTATTTCAGATCCATTTAATTAGACAGATGTCTGCATTTATTACACATTTCATTTTAACTATTTTATCTGCTTTTATCGTTATAAATAACAGGAAATTATCAACCAAAATAACACTACTTGAAAATATTGGATACACTGCCATCTAATAGTGCCAGACATAAGCAAAATAATGTCACTTTCTTCAACAAGTCAATTTAATCCTATGTAATATAAAAACATTCTTCAATAACTACTTTTTAATAAAAATACCTTGAGCTATATATTTAGACGTAGCATAAATGACCCCTCAGGCCTCAGGAGGATGAGGTATGTTTAAAAAATAAAAGGAAATAGTTACTAAACGAAACTATCATTTTATCGATATGATCTATATCATTTTATCGATATGATATGATCTGGTGTGATCTGGACGCTGGGGTTCCACAAGGCGGAATTCTCTCTCCACTTCTATTCTCACTATTCATTAACCTCATCACTCATGAACTTCAGTGTGCGTATCATCTATATGCTGACGACTTGCAGCTTTATGCTCAGGCAAGGGTAGACAAGCTGCCCGATTTAATTGCAGATGTTAATCGAGATTTACAGGCTATAGGAGTGTGGTCGGACAGATTTGGCCTTTGCGTTAATCCAACAAAATGCCAGGCTATCGTGGTGGGAAGTTCGCGTATGATTAATAGAATAGATTTCTCAAGCCTGTCGCCTGTAATTTTTAACGGGTGTGCTATACCATTCTCGACATCTGTGAAAAATCTTGGTCTACACATAGATAGCAACCTTGACTGGCGGACTCAGATTTCAGTCGTCAGCCAAAAAGTATTTGGGACTCTGCGCTCACTGTACCGTCTCAAAAATTTTCTTCCATCTAAAACTAAGGCAATGCTTGTGCAAACTTTAATCTTCCCTATAATTGACTATGGTGACGTATGTTATCTCGACCTGAATGCAGATCTGCTCAACAAACTTGACCGACTTCTCAATTATTGCATTCGGTTCGTTTTTAATCTGCGTAAGTTCGATCACGTTTCTAAATTTCGCAAAGAATTAAAATGGTTGCCGATTCGTCAGCGACGAAATTTGCGTACTTTGACGACTTTATACTCTTTTCTTCACTCTCCTAACGGTCCGTCATATCTAGTACCTTATTTTCAATATCTTTGCTCCAACCATGATAAGAACTTGCGATCTACTAATAACCTTCTTCTTCTCTGTCCATCTCACACTTCTACTTTAGTACATTCTTCTTTCAATATCCAATCTATCCTTCTTTGGAATGCTCTCCCTCCCGAAGTTAGGACGTCCAGTAGCCGTGCCACGTTCAAATTTAGAGTTCGCCAGCTTTTGTATAGCAAATTGTCGGAAGCTTCTCAATAGCACTTTATAACTTACTTGTTAGCAGTCTATCTTAAAAAAAAATATTTTTATGTGTATATATATGTATTATATATATTTGTATGTATATATTATATATATGTATATATACCTATATTTATATATGTATTTATTTTATATGTATGTATGGATATTTTATGTATTAAAATTTAAATTATAAGTATGTATTATGTTGCGTATTCTCTTTAATTTTACTCTGTTGTAGTAGACACCTGCCATGATCATCTCTGCATCACCTAAAGGTTGACTGGGAGAAAATGCCTATAGGCATTAAGTCCGCCTTGTGCAATGTATTTTGCAGGAAGTTTTTAAATAAATAAATAAATAAATAAATCTAGCTAGACACAGACCCGCTTGATATAATATAGAATATTTCTGTACCTACACACATAAGTTCGCTTGTAGTAATAGTTATACAAAACTCATAGGTTATCTTTACAACATGTCATTCAAATGTGGTGCCTCTGGGACAAATGGAAGCTATTTGGTTTTGTTCTTCCAATAGAAATCAAAGTGACAAAATCATAAGTATGTCTATTGCAAGTAAACTGGTGGAAATTATCTGGGTACATGACAATTACTCACTACACAATTATAGAAAGTGCATTATTAATTGTAATTCTATACACAAATTTTGGTGCCATAAACAATTATTAACCAGTTAAAAATGCGAATAATTATATTTCAAAGATATGTTGAAGATAAATATATAGTTTCGTATTCTTATCTCCAGGGCAACACATTCAAGAGCTTAACATTAAAATATTCTTTTTTTTTCTTTCGTTATAGTTTGGATCCGATTTAATAAAACTATATAGCATGAACTGATTAATTTGGTAATTGTGGCGAAAATTTAACAACAGCTTATGAAACAGAGCTAAGGCACATTCCTACACCGCAATATTGGTCTGTATGTAATGAATACACAGCCAACAAAATTAATGAAGAAATCTCTGAAATGTATTCTACCTACCATCATTTCATATTCGACTTGTAATGAAAAGATTCTTCAGAGCACTTAATTCTTGGAATTCAAATATGCAGGACGATTACGCTAATCAGTACTAACACTAGAAAGAGTTATCAACAAAGCACAACACAGCCTATGCTCATACCGAGTCTCTGTCAATCACTACAAATGTTGCCTATTTAAATTCCAACAGATTAGAACAATATCGGCTACTTTAAAAATCTATTATACATTTTCTGTAACTTTTTCGCTATTACCTACATAGTTTTATACTCAGATACATTTTTGATGAAGATGTTAAAATAACTTGGTACAACAGTCATATTTTTCGACCATTCATGGCTATAATCTTGGTGGAAGTACATTACCAGCGTTTGCAGTTGGTTGTTGCTGTTGGCTTCAGCATACTGTTGCAGATCGTTAAGATATGTAGTCGGTACTCATCCACCGGCTTGCTCTCGGCAACGTTGCTACTGGATCGTAGGGCAATCGTTCTCCATCAGCTGAACGGTGCAGTGACGGGCTTAGGCAGAATCATGGCATCACGATGAGGAGACTCTGGAACTTGCAATTGGATGTATTAGTATTGTGGGCGCAAATTTATCCCACTTCTGATGTCAGAATCAGGGAAGCTTCCTATAGTGTAGAGACAGTTTTGATAAATAAAAGAGACAACTATCAAATCATACTTTCATTTACTCAGTTTGGCACAAGGATATATCTTTAGATTACGTCGTGATTCTACATTTACATTTACAGCCCAGTTCGCAAAGTAAAGACATAGAATCAAGAGAAAGAACGGGCAATAAAACTCTTGATCATTCTTTTCAATAACTATATATAACAATAATTAACAAACAGTGGTACAGCCAATTTATATCAAATATCAATGTTGTGGGTAGTTTTATATTACTAGAAAGGTCTGTCATACAACAGAACATAAGCATTATTTAGCATCAATACAATTTACCAAATGTTTACCACAGGTATATACCTAATGCATCTCATTGATACGACTTGATCCACAGTATATTATTCTATCCTATATTACAATCTATAATATCTCACAAACGATCAAACTACCCACAACACAATATCAATAAGATAATGATTACACTATCTTACATTGTTTCCTAGATGATGAAACAAAAGAACAAGCAACACAGAATACTGGAGCACAGTGGCAATTAAATAGTCAGAACCATATCGTACCTGAGCCGTCGTCGAAGGAGAATAGGACGAGCTAGGCGAGTCTGTCGACTTATATAGGTACACAATATTTACACGTTTGACAGTTTAACTGTCAAACAGTGTCATTTAGTTGCCACTATCCTCTTACATATTATGTATAAATACTTGGATATCAGTAATTTCAGCCCAAAGCCTAGATATTATTACATATCTCTCACCTGCATCGTCTCTTTTAGATTTATCAGTTCACACCGCGACATACTCATGATACCTGAATATATGGCCTGCACTTTAGATGCCAGTGATACCAACGAAGAATCGCGCATTATCAACCCTAAGAAAAAGAAAATATAGTTTCAAAATATTATAATTATATTAATCTATGGAGATAAAGGTGAAGCTATTCGTGCCCTCTTTTTCCGAACTTTCTTCACTCATTATTGCCCAATACCAGTTTTACCTTAATTCAAGGTTTTACAGTGGCACATACACTGTAACAATTTAAGTTAATATACGGCGTATAAAACTGTAACTTATAGCAGCTTTAATAAACTGTTGCGTGGCGTCTGATATATAGAAAATCCCACAAAGCAGAGAGCAGTGTACGCCGCGCTTCTAATCAAGAATGATCTGGTGCCACACACTGAGATAAATGCCTTTATATTTACTCATATGCTCGTAGTTTGTGCATTTATCAAAACGATGCTGCTCTACTTGATATTCAACCTACCTCTTACCTTTTCTGTCGTGTGTAGCCAACTGTGGGGTCGGAGTAGGAAGGAGGCCTCTCCATGCCGCTGAGCTGACCACTTATCCTAAGACAAGAACCAGCACCTACAGCTTTACGTGCCTTCCAACGCACTGTAACACTCTGATCTAAATACCCCATTATCGGTCACCCATCCAAATGGTGACCTCTATGAACGTTGCTAACTTTGCCAATCTTTTTCGAAGTGCAAGTTAAATCAAACTATGAGCTATACAGTCTACATCTACATTTATGGAGACGTAAAGTCCTCAAGTAATGACAAGCAGCATGAAAAATTATGTTGTCTTACAAATATTGTTACACTGAGTTAACACGTTCAACGAATGAAAGAAAACGTACTTGGATTGCAGCTCAAAGTTTTTAACAAGATCTTTATATAGGCCATAAATTTGTATTACGTAGTGACTGCTTCGTTGGCCAGTTTATAGTTAGATAATTGTAACTGAAGTTTGTAAGGAAATGTTCAGTTGTGACATTCTCAAATGTACACTTTATGAGCCATGAATGGCTTAGTAGGCATATACATTGCACTGTGCGCTGGAGTATATTGTATACATACATACATAGTCTCACGCCTATAACCCCGAAGAGGTAGGCAGAGGTGTATTTCTTCACCCACTTTTCGCCAGATATACTTTAGTCCCACGTAATAAGGGGCGAGCCTATTGCCGTACCGGGCACATTTCCAGACTCCGTGCTGCTATTGAGAATTTCGTGACAGAAAAACCCAATAACACTGCCCGACCCAGGAATCGAACCCGGGACCGCCCGATGCCACGCGCACATTTATGCCGCGAGACCAATGAGCCAGTCGTATAGGGTTTGATGTCGAGTTTTCCGTCTCTACGCAAAGATGGTATTTGCATCGTGTTATCCCTTAGTCGCCTCTTACGACACCCTAGGGAAGATAGGGGGTGGTGACACTTGTATTCTATGCCGTAAACCACATGGTTTTGTATAGGTTTGGTTTTTAATGTTACATACAATTCAGCTTTTCATTTGATTATTATCAACATAATTTCTATTAATCTATCACCTATGCAGTCAGCGGCAGCAGCAGTAACCATTGACAACATCAAGTTTTCTCACCCGTGAATTGCCTGGAATCACCGTCATAATAAAATTACTTGTCCCGAGTTACTTATCTTCGCAGAGTAGCTAGAAACATGCAATTTGTACGGTGGGCTCCTTTTATAACGTAGGTGCTCTCTAAGGATTGGGATATATACGGATTTTCCATATTCCATCTCTAAGTGCAAAATGTGACACGGCAGGCAGGAGTATGCCTCTCGCAAGGTTAACCGATGTTCTGTTTAAGATTGCGTGTTGTGTGGAGAACCTTAGGGGAAGCGTATGTACTGCAGTGGACGACACTAGGTTAAGATGACGAAGAAGGAAAAGTAAAGGTTAAAAGTTTAGAGCGGGCGAAGCCGCGGGCAACTGCTTGTATAAAAAATTGGTTAGAATTCGCAACGAATTTAATTCGGAGTATAATGGAGTAGCTAAAAATTAAAAGCTGCCCAACGCTGTAGCTGTTATTTTAATGTACATGGTAGTTTCTAGTGTAGACTCGCTATATACGTATATAATAAACACTCGCAGATACACATGTCGTATACAGTTTCAGCCAGATAATTATGTGTACCAAGCGAGTTAATTCCCGCGGTGCAAGACGACCAGAGATTTATTTGTTAAGCTTTAGCTTGAGGCTCCGCCGCGCCGCCGTGCCATTCGGTTTGTAATACAAGCACCCGGTTCCTTACCGCAGTTATTTATAATGCACGAATCTTAATGTAGTGAAGTTTGTGTATAGCTCGCGTATTTTAAGCAGGCAATGTTTTAAATTGAAATTGCATGTTTCATAATAGAAATAATTTACATACCACATGTATGAAGATTGGGAATAATATAAGATTGCAAAGTTGTAACGAGTCATAACAGACGTAACATGATTATAATTAGAATTTAAGTTTATATATGTAAGTACCTACACATCCGCAGACGAACGAACTGTCCGTATAGTCAATATGAAGTGGCAGTCTGCCGGGAACGCAGCCAGTAGAACCTACATATGTATTTGGTAACATTGTACTTAATTTCATGAAAATGCTAATTATATTTAGATATGAAATTATTTGGTGATTATACCAATATTCTAAACATGGTTATGCTATCATATGGATGGTGATGATTTTCATACAAAGAACCTCTCTTTAAAAAAATGAAAATGTTACAAACATATTTAGTTTTTAAACGGAAATCGGTTTCATTTTCCGCCTTTCCGTCATAAGGGAGTAACGTATAAAGCCGTATTTTTCAGGACAGATTGTAATTGCGGATTGATTGAAGTTACGGCAAGATTTACAAACCGTTTGTATTTAAAAAAAAACACAATACACTAAAAAGAAATGTGCCTTCCAAAGGCACTTCCAAAAGTTCGAACCTATTTCATACAAAATATAGTGCTGTGCAGTCGTTTGTACTGCGCATGTATTTTTGAGTTTAAAGTGCAGTCCAACCGTTTAAAACGAATAATGTGAACATTTATCAAACGTAGCAGGTAAAATCATATTTTTAAAGAAATTCTTGCCTATAATTTTAAAAGAGACTTCTTTGCTGACCGACGTATAGAGCTTCGCATCGCCCGTTCGTATCGAAGTTTTATAAACTACAATCTATTAATTCATAATCACAGAAATATATTTTCAGGTAAGCGATTTCTGAGATAAGCGCATTGAAATAAACTCCCTAACTAAAGGAGTTAGTTAGGGAGTTTATTTCAATGCGCTTATCTCAGAAATCGCACAGAGGACTGTGCTATATAATTAATGTAGATAAGGGATGTCCATAGTCAATAGACTCACTGATTCGAAACTAATAATAGTATTAATCAGTAATCTCATTGGTATTTAATCGATCAGAAATATACGGTGAGGATATGTTAAAGTCAGTGCGGATCCGGATGTATGTTATCAAATAATGAAAATTAATTAAACTTGACTTCACGTGCGGCGTAGTTGTTTAGACGGCTCCCTTGTCATTAACACTGTGCCGAGTGCTGTGGGTTCGATACTTAAACGGGACAGCACTTTGTAAAATCTATATATTGTTGTTTTGAATCTGGGTATTCTTTGTATTACTTATATCCTTCGCGGCACAGAATTTATTGTATTTTTTTCATTTATATACATTATTATTTTCCTATTCTTCCTGTAGGCCTGTATGAACGCGATTAACTCAAGAATTACCGAACGGATTTCCGTACAAATTGATAATGTGATCCTGAGAAAGGTTTAGGCGTACGCATAATACACGTAAGCGAAGCTTACTAAATATAATAAAATAAACATTTTAGTTGCGTGATATCAAAGTTGATCACGTTTTAGTTTATTCCTACTCAGCACAAAATGTCATGTTTAAAACCCTAAAACAATGTACAAAGACAAATCTTGGAGCTGTTTGTAGTACACAAGCTTTTGTATTGTACAGAAAGCGCTGCATTTAATTTTCCGTTGGCTAAATGACGAGGCAGCTTGTCTCCGTTTTCTTCACTGCCTGAAAACTTTATGCGAAGAATTGAGTGTTCAAATTCATCCCTTTATAGCTATTGTGTTCTTCTTAGTATCTTAATATATAAAATCCTTGCGTTACTGACTGACTGACAGATACGCTACAGCCGAAACTATTGGGCGCAGGAAGCTGAAATTAGGCATGTATGTTCCTTGAGGACCGTAGGGGTGCACTAAGAAGGGGTTTCCCGAAATTGCCACGGGATCAGCCAAAACGGGTAAATTTAAAAAAATGCAGGCGTAGCTGCTGGCGACCTCTAGTATTATATAAAACTAGAAGATACACACAGCTGCGACCATACATATGTTTATTTAACCGTTTCTTCACAATTTTTTTTTCAGGAAGGCTCTTTGTAGTGTTCGCCTACCCCCAAGGAGCATACCTGCATGCCAAATTTCAGCTTCTTGCGCTCAATAGTTTTGTCTGTCAATTAGTTAGTAATGGACCATTGCTACATTATACAGAAGATGACACCTCATCAGAATATCATAAGATTGTGGTCATTATTATATTTTGAGAAGAATATATTCATTATCACCATGGTGATTTATCAGCAAAAGCATACATTAAATTCGTGAACTGCCTGCGTAGTGATCGTAGATCGTAGTGCCTGAACCACCTAAGCTGGAAAGGTGAAATTTGACAGTAACTTCCTTTTATAAAGCAGGTGTTTACTAATGAATTTTTTTTTTAATTCCACCACTTCGGAAGTAAAATTGGAGTGGAAAATGCTGGCAACAGTTTGGGATTGGTTGACTCTAATTCAGACAAAATGTATTACTTTAAATTTCTTGCCAGTTATTATATTATATATGCCAGCTATAGCCAAGGACTAAACTAGTGGTAATATGAAGCTTCTCGTATGCACTTGAAAATATATAAATTGTAGAATAATGGGTTAATGAAATTCAAGCTAACGCTTGCCTCGCCTGTTCCTAAAAAATGGCCGTAAAACAAAACCATTGGCTGAAAATAACACCTTTGGAGAACGATGTTTTACAAAAATACCAATCACTGTTACTATACGCATACTAACAAGTGCTGGAGTATTTCGCACAACATTAATAAAGCTGAACTGTACAAAAATAAAATTAGAGATCGTATTGTCAGTCGGTTACAGAAATATTCCCATAGACATCGAAAAATTTGTCTCTGAAGAACTACCCATAAAGAAAGGGATTTAGAATTTTTTCTTGCTCGTCTATTCTGTTCTGTTCTTTTATGGTCCTTATTGCTCGGAGCCTAGCGACTCCTTTTAAGCAAGCTCCACAATAAAGTCATACATTTACTAGTATCTAGAATTCCTACCGCTTTAACATATCCTGGTCTAAATTTATCGCTGAATTTCAAATCTATACAAACCAGTCACTACCACTTGCGTAATCGTTAACACTTTCGAGTTCGATGTCTGGCGATATGGGCGCGCGTCGCATGCGACGGCGTCGCCAGCGCCACAGCAGCACGGCCGCGCCCGCCGCCGCCACTGCCAAGAGGATGTAGCTTATCGTGTAATGATGGATGTCATGAGGAGTTAATGACTCATCCAAATTGCTGTTTCTCAGCTGCTCGATTTGTTTGTATGTTTTCACTAAGTCGTCATTCAACTCGACTTCGTAGGTCTGGTTGTCGTGAGTAACCTCCATTGGCATGCTCACATTTATAATGTTGTTTAATTGGTCAATCTTAGGTACATAGGTATTTGGCTGTACAGTAATATTGTTTTCCCATTTTGTGTTGGCATGCAAAGTGACATCATGTCCTTTGATGACACAACCCTGTCCGAGATATATCACTCCTGCTTGGCTAAGCGTTTCTGCTGCAACTTGTTCCTCACATATGACCTTGATTGTATAATTGTTGCAGCAGTAAAATAAATATTCAGAAGGATTGTTTAACGGTATCCACATATTTGTACATGAGCTCTGTTCAACCTTGCATTGGTTAGTTTCGTGATTGAAACTGCAATAGCTATTGTCATCATTGCCGAGATAGTAAACAGGTTTCTTTAGCAGGCACAGGTAAATCTCGTCTTGAGTAAAACATGTAGATAACTCGTTATTATCTATAGGTATGTAGGAGGCCTTTCTCAGGTTTACTCCTATGTAATCTGATTTTGGTCGTATGCTTGTCATATTCTTCTGAAATTGTTTGGGAATTGGTATAACTCGATAGAATTTGTAGCGATTTCTGCTGATCAGTGGGAATGTAGTGTTTGGAATAACAAATATTGTTCGGTAAGTCTTGCCTTTATTTGTAACAGGTGATAGAGTTTTCTCACATCAGCTTGATCAACGGGCAGCGTAATGTCGTCAGATAGCTGGCCAGCAATCACGTTGAGCTCTTCTTGTAGTTGGTCAGGCGTCAACAAATGTATAGTGAACTGGCCATGGCGAATGTCAGTCAAAGCATCCAATAAAGTGTCTTGATTTCCCCGTAATGTTTGCAGCAACGTACTAGCGGTGAATGCAGTTACTATTTGTCCTTGAAGCTGGCTTATATTAGACACCACGCGTTGTACTGCTTCAGATTGTTTCTCTATTTTTTCTAAATGTTGTTTTATGTGCATATGCTGGGTATGTATGATATTTTCAGTACGTTTCAATATGTTGTATTCTGACTCGACGATAGATGTTTGCTTTTTCCATAAATTTGCCAAATGGTTCTGGTTTTGTTTTAAAAGTTCAATATCCTTGGTATATTGTTGAGCAAAACTTTCGTCCAACACTCCAAAAAGATAATTAGCTGCATAGCCTATACCATTGATAAGGCCCCGACGCTGTCTGGAGTGCGCCAGGAATTGTTGATTCATCAGTAGTGTGTTATAGTATTTGAGTTCCGAGAACTCGTACTGTAGTTGCGGCACTATCATGTTACAAACGTCGCTATCTGCATTACATGTGTTGTTTAAATGAGATGATAATTTCTTAAGCGCCGCTGTTCCTTCCCAGTAAGGCGACATACATTGAATTATTACCTACAGAAAGTCAGTATTCAAACAACGCGAGCTCAGAAGCTAAGCCGAAAATTCGCTATGAGTGCGGAACTGTGCTGTGTTTACTTGCTGCATCACGCACACAGACGCCATTATAGAGTTGCCAGTTACAACGTCTTTCCCCTAAAAATAGGGTAAATTCATAATTTTTGCATGAATATAAGTAATTGTATATTATAAATTCTAAAGTCACACTGTCTGCTTTTTAAGTTTTTACGACTGACTAACGATGGCTAAATCAATCTTGACGAAACTAACACAAACGTGAGCACTAACAAGTGCCGAGTGATTTCCTAGTTAAATGCTCTTTATAGTACATAAAAAAAGTATTTATGTATATTTGTGAGAAAAAATTAACAAAAATCAACAGCGAGTACGATGTGTGCGCCGTTACGCTATTGTGACCAAAAAAGGCGACAAGTTTAAAAATTATAATATAATTCGGTCGGTAACGTCATTCGTTCAACAACGAAGTTAGTTACGCGTACCTACATTAAAAGACAATACGAGACTTCAGATACAAGCCTTTCAATACAAAAACGGAAAAATCGAGTGCTTTGAGACGATGTCGTCTTAGCCAACCTCGGCTAGATCTTGACGTGACAAATTTGTCGTAACCGATGGGTATGTACCAGCCAGCGGTGTTTGAAAGGTTAAGTTTATATATGTAACTACCTAATTCCTTTTTTTAGTATTACTGTCAATAGAATAAATTTTGGTAAGGAATGTGTAAATTAAACTGGGACAATTTCACACCCAACTGGCAACACTCCGCTAGTACTTATTATGATTCACTGTATTTGTATTATTAGACAATCTACGTAATAAAATTTATGTCTGACCGGTGGAATGATACTCCAGCAACCTTATAATCTTTTTCTGAAGCACTGTGGCACAAAACACTGTACAATATGTCATAATTTCGATTATTTTGCGGGAGATGCTTACGCTGCCGTGCGCCTCGGACCACAGACAACGCGGCCGCCGATTGGGTCAGGTTCTGACCCAAATGAACGGCGCGTGTTACGTGCGCGTACTTGGTTTCTGTAGGTAATAATTCAATGGCGACATATCATAATACACAATTAAGTTCCATTTGTCACGAATAAGATTCATTTTGGCAACAGGGTCAAAATACAATGACTGATCCTTTCTTAGTTTAGTTATATTGTACATGCCATAGGCAGTATTCATGAAAACCGACATAAATAATGCTAATGTTAAAGCTAAAGATATAAAGTTTATATATCCAAACTTATTTGGCGGTCTACGTCTTCTTGTTTTGTTTTCATGGTTTTGATTTTGTTGTGTTTGTTCTGCATCCGTATTTCGAGTGTTAATAGGTAATAGGGAAAGTTTTATAATCGGTCTCTTCACTTTTCAATTCTTCGTTCTTAAAGATACTACCCGGACAAGGCCGTCTAGGCCCGGGTGTACCTCTATAACCCTGCCTAACGCCCATTTGCCAGCCGGTATGTTATTTTCTTGAATGACTACCAAATCACCTATTTGTAAATTTTGTTGGGGTCGTAACCATTTATTTTTCGCTGTTAATTGGGATAGGTACTCGGATTACCATTTTTTCCAAATATCGTCTGATAGTTTCCTTACTAAATACCAACGTGTCCTTGCATCGTTTTCAGTTTCAATTACTGTCAACCCCGAACGGCCTGTTAAAAAATGTGCCGGGGTTAAAAAGTCAAGGTCTTCGATGTTTTCTGTTTTTGAGCATAGAGGTCTAGTATTTAAACAAGCTTCGAGTTGAGCAAGAATGGTTGAATATTCTTCAAATGTGAGCTTCTGCTCCCCGATCACTCGCTTGAGGTGAAACTTGAGACTTCTTACTGCTCTCTCCTACAAGCCTCCGGCACTTGGCCAAGATGGAGCGTTCAAGTGCCACTCGATCTTCATTTCTGTCACTTCTGCCAAGAAACTATCGCTGAAAACTTGTTGCAGTTGTTGGTATTCGCTCTCTAGTATGTTACTTGCACCGACAAAGTTCGTGCCTTGGTCGCTATAGATGTGCCGTGGGGTTCCTCGTCTAGCTGCCATCCTTTTTAAGGCCGCCAAGAAGGCGGCGCTTGTTAAGTCCGAGACTAGCTCCAAGTGGACGGCCTTTGTAACCATACAAATGAAAACCGCCACGTAACCTTTTGTTGTTTTAACTCCACGCCCTTTGTTAGTTTTTATTTCAATAAACCCGGTGTAATCCACGCCTGATCTGTAGAAGGGTGGCGCAGGATTGCTTCTTTCTTCGGATAAATCTCCCATTAGCTGGTACGGTCTTCTTGAGTCGTGTTTTCGACATATTACGCAAATCCGTATTTGTTTCTTAGTGGCATTGTTGCCACTTGTTATCCAGTACTGTTGACGCAGTTTGGCGAGGGTCACTCGTGGTCCACCATGGAACGTTAACCGATGTGCTTCGTCGATAAGAAGATCAGCTAGATGACTCTTATGCGATATGATTTTTGGGTGGCGCATCTCCTCATGTATGTTTGCGTTTTTTAATCGCCCACCGACACGTAACAGTCCGTCTTGATCAAGGAAAGGGTCCAAATTTAATATGTGACTTTTAGTCCCTACGTTTCCAGTTTTACGTAGTCGTTCTATTTCCGATTCAAATGTTATTACTTGAACACGTTTTATAATAATTATTTTAGCCTTGCGCAATTCTTGTAATGTGAGATAGCTCGGCATCTGTTTACGGCGATGTACTGGTGTCAACGCTCTATATATCCACGCCAATATGTGTATTATTTTATTAATACTGTTATGTTTTTCTTACAAAGAGTCGATAATCTTTCTTTCTTTAAATCTTTAAATAATATTTGGATATTCTTGAACGGTGTTTACATGTTTCGTCGAGCGAACCTCCTCGTTGATTATGTATATTTGTTTATCGGGTTCGTTTTGGGAATTCCATGTTTGTAGCCATTGGGGGCCTTGTCACCACAACGCATGTTTTACCAGCTGAGAGGCCGTCATCCCTCGACTGGCACAGTCGGCTGGGTTGTCCGTTGACTTCACATAACGCCAGCAATCGGGAGGCATTGTTTTTGTTATTTTTTCGACTCTGATGCAAAAAAGTCTTCCAACGGTTAGGTTCACCCTGTATCCAACCGAGGGTCACGATAGAGTCGGTCCATCCATATATTTCTAGTTTATTCGTTAAAGACTGTTGTATTTTGTTGACTAGTTTTGATAATAGATATGCGCCGCTAAGTTCTAGTTTCGGCAATGTAAGGGCTTTCTTATGCGGCACGAGTTTAGATTTTGCGGCAATAAGTGTTATGTTGGATTGGTGTTTTATACGCGCATATGCTATGCATGCATATGCCTCTGTGGATGCGTCACAAAAACCGTGAATTTCGATGATATCTTCACTGTTGTTTCTCAACCATCTTGGTATTTCGCAAGAATTAATGTTATGTATGTCAGCTTTTATTTTCGACCAATCGTTAAATATCTCATCGGACCCTTCATCGTCCGATTGCAAATTGTTTTGCCACAATTTTTGGAACAATAATTTCAGTTTAGTAGATAACGGCGTTAACCAACCCAACGGGTCAAACAGTTTTGATATCTCGGATAATAGGTTGCGTTTTGTTGGTTTTAAAGATTGTTTAGAAAATTCATAACGAAAGAAAAAGTTATCCGTGTTTGTATTCCAGCATAAACCCAGTGTTTTGATGTTGACTCCGATTTCAAGGTAAATACGACGTTAGTGTCAGGGTTTTGATGATTTTGTAAATCTTTGATCAATTCGGGCTCATTTGAGGCCCATTTTCGAAGGTTGAAGCCGCCTGTTTTTAGTAAAGCAATTAAATCGATGATTAATTTCTTCCCTGGCTCCAGAAAATGGCATCCATGAACTAAATCGTCGACGAAGAAATTATTTTCTAATACCTGGGACGCGTCAGGATATTGTGTCCTTTCATCTGCTGTCAGTTTCTTCAAGGTCATTAGAGCTTTTTTTCAATGTCGGTGGTATATGCATATCTATATTACCTCCACTGTAGTAATAGTGATTGGAGATCTTGTTGAAGATTGGGTCCTTTATGCATCATATCGTTAAGACTATATCCAGAAGATGTCCTTGCTGATGCATTGAAGACCACTTTTTTGTTTAGTTTACACATTTAGTTGTGAGGGATTCCTCGCTCTGAACGCCATGGTGCGGCAAATAGCATTCCGGAGTCATGTTACTGACCAATGCACGCTTCATATGTTTAAGTTGTAAATATTCATCCATGAATATTTTGTAATGGTTGGCCAAGGTCTCTTGTTTTTGGAATTTGCGCTCCAAATTACGGAATTGGGCTAAAGCCTTTTTTTTGAGGAACCCAACTTGTTTTCCATATTTTCTTTTAACGGCAATCTAAATTCATAGCGCCCGTTTTATAGCCCCTGGTCGATAAGAGCGCGCATGTTATGGTAAGTTTCGTCGGCTGCCAAAACCTTCACGAGAGCAGTTGCAAGTAAAATTTCCGCCGCGTAATCTTGCGACGCATTCGAAACCTTTACCGCGTGTTCGGTACGTTTGGTAACCTGAGAGTTCGGCGTATTCGTACTTGTCGGCTTTACGAACGCGTCATGTAATATCGTACTATGATACGCTGTACATTTGCGGCATCGTTTTGTAGATGTACACTGATTCCCGTTATGGCTAAACAAACAATTGATGCACACTTGCAAGTTTTGCGCAGTTGCAAGTCTTTATTCTACCGGCAATTCAAGGAAAGTTTTGCAATTGTATAGCCCATGTTCGCCGCTGCAACGTGGACATTTGATCTTGGACACGTGTAAAGTCTTTTTCAAGGCTCCGTTGTTCCCACTGTTATGATAATTATAAGGTTTTTTAAAACTTGTTGATGTTTGTTGTTGCGAATTAGATGTTTTTTGTTGAGGGTTGTCTTGTTTGCGGCGAGCTGACTCCAAACTGATGAATTTGATTTCCAGGAAATCCAATAAATCTTGAAGGACGGGCAACTCACGCGAGTTTTTTAAGGACTATATGTAGTCACCATATGACTCAGAGTCGAGTTTTTGGGATAAAATGTGTACTACCATTGGATCCCACGATGTTGTGTCAACCCCCAAATTACGTACGGCATGTAGACACTCCAATGTTGTGTCGTGTAGCTTTTTGATTTGTGGCAAAGACTGATGTTGCATGTTAGGCAGGCCTAAAATTATGTTCATATGGGAGGAGAATATAGCCCTTTTATTGTTATAGCGATGTTGTAAAATCTCCCAGCATACGGCGTAATTGTCCGCACTGATTTGTAAATGTTGAATGAGGCGCTCCGCTTCCCCTTTAACTTTTCCCTTTAAAAATTGCATTTTTTGGGCACTCGAAAGCGATGGATTGTTATGTATTGCTTCTTGGAACAAATTTTTGAATGATGTCCACTGGTTATAATGTCCATGAAAAACTGGTATTTCGAGAGTAGGCGTAGTTTTCTCTCTATGGGAGACCGACCACATTTTGGTGTTGATCGCCTTCTTTAATTGTTATACTGTTGTTCGTGACTTATATATGTCTGTTCATACTCTCCATTTTCTTCCCCTATCTCGGAGTCGATTTCTCAATGCAGAGTATCGATCGCTGACCACCTAGTTTGCAGAGTTTTGAGAACGTCCTCGAATTCCCACTTATCGGCAATATGTTCTAGTTTGATATTCGAAACTGTTCGCCGAAAAGTCTTAAAATTAGCCGATTGTTTGCGAAGCATCTCGTCGAGTTTACTGTTTGTACCTTGATTGACCAATAAACGAGTCCTTGGACGCAGCATCGTGGCCTGACCATCGTCTTCTTGCTGCTTCTCTTCTGTATGTCTTTGCTGAGCGTCACCTTCTTTGGCGAAAGAGGGATCTTCTATGGGCAATTGTTGACCGTCGCTTCCAGACGGCGCTTCTAATAATTGTTGGTGCATTTGGTTGATCAGCGACTTGACCGCTTGGTAAGACTTACTTGTACTTTCATATTCTTGCTTCGTAAAGTAGATATGGGTCTTACTTACTTCCGTTGAAAGGCGATCGTGGTTGAACTGGTATTCTTTCCAGTACTCTTCTAAAGTACTCAAACACTTTTTCAAGTACTCGAATGTTCTTCTATGTAGACTGGTTTTCTTCAAATTGACGCCAATCTTTTCAATATTGATGGCAAGAGTCAATTGAATTTCGTAAAGCTCAGCCATTGTGCACGTGGTTTTGGTATATAAAAATGCTCACTTACTTGGTCTGCAGCTTACCACCGTTATGTTCTCCTAGAATAAGGAGTGTGTTGCAGTCTCCACCCGACCAGAATACCACTATATTTTCCACACAAACACACACATACCACAGTTTTGCTCACGAAACACTCGCGATTATTTTTGATAACGCGCGTGATCCGGCTGAAGGACCAGTATGTGCGGGGTGCTATGCGAGGGTGTTTAGTGAATATCAAAGATCTAGATTTGAGGCTAAAATGTTTATTGCAATGTTCTTACAAGGTCAAAGTTTGTCCTTAATGATAATGTTATAAAACTACGTAAATGTTAAAAGAAATGTTGAATGTTAGGAATGCACCCGGTCCGTACGACACACGTTTATGCACTGAGTTGTAACTTGTGTAAGTTGCAATGGTTTTATAAATTGCTGCGTTAGCAAGTGTTCGGTTGCTTGGACCGAACAGAAGGTCTTTAGTTATATTATCTTGTCTTGAGTGAAGTGATTTAAGCGAATTCATAGTTGAAAGGCTATCAAGAATCTTATATTGTTGATCAAGTACAATATAATTTTGGGTTAGCGAAGCAGAAGCTCGACTAGGAATGAGGACACAATTTGACTCTAAAATATGTTTTAGATGCGACAGTTGTGATATATTCAAAAAGACAATACAAACTGAAGCCACTCGGAAAATGGGACTTTGAGTCAGGCTCACAAAAGGCGAACGATATTAAATTGTACATCGGTATGTTCCTGTTTTAAAATTTCAACTCGCAAGGTATGGAGTTAGATATGGTAGAAACGTGCAGTTTGCTTCCATTTTCAAAATAATATCTTTACCGCATGTTTACAGGCGCATAAGGTTGAGAATTGATTGCTACGGTGTGATGGTTTAGTGAAACACGTCCTCTCGTTAATGAGTTTATTGAGACACTGTTTTTAAATAAAATGTGCATTCAATATATATCGGCGTAAACATCCCGCCCACCAAAACGAACTGTTTTACAACAACATAACAACATCAACAATTAAATAGAACAATGGACTGTATATTATATAATTTAACATTTTTACTTGATTGTATCAAACTAATTCCAATAAGGACACATGCACTCTTAACTTTCTTTAGGCAATATTATAAGTTTGGACAAAGGTCTCTTCAATTCGTGATTTCCTTTACATTGGACAGTCACAACACGAACCAAATTATCCGCTCCAGGATGGACAAGTTTCACGCGACCTAATAACCACTTATTAGGTGGCAAATCATCTTCCTTTATGATGACAATATCTCCAGGAGTTGGCGACGGAACCTTCGATGTCCATTTGTATCTTTGTTGAAGAGTGTTTAGGTATTCTGATTGCCAGCGCCGCCAAAAGTCTCGAGTCATCTGTTGTATCATTTGCCATCTTGTCAGTAAATTAATGTTCCTCTCCTTATAATTGACATCTGGAACACTAATGAGCGGTTCTCCCACTAAAAAATGGCCAGGTGTGAGTGGGGTCAATGTCTCAAATGTGTCGCTTAGTTGACAAAGTGGACGTGAATTGAGACTTGCCTCTATTTGTGCCAGTAATGTTGCCATCTCTTCGTAGGTCAGTTTCGTGCCTTGGTTTATTCTGGTCAGATGTCTTTTGGCTGACTGAACTCCAGCCTCCCATAGGCCCCCATAGTTTGGCATACGTGGAGGTATAAAGTGCCAAGTTGTGCCATCATTAGCCAACAATTGAGCTATTTCCTGAGAGATATTAGCTTGGCCCTTTATGAATAGTGCTTTTAGTTCCTTGGCGGCCCCAACAAAGTTGGTGCCATTGTCGCTCCACAAGTGAAGGCACGGTCCTCTTCGAGCGATGAAGCGTCGGAATGCAGCGATAAAGCCTTGGGCTGTAAGGTCGGTGACAGCTTCTAAATGTAATGCCTTGGTAGACATGCAGACGAAAAGACATATGTAACCTTTCACGGCTTGATGACCTAGACCCTTTGACGTTCTTATGAGTACAGGTCCTGCGTAATCTACTCCGCTGTTACGAAAAGCTCTGCAAGGATTTACTCTCTCAGCAGGTAGTTGTCCCATCATTTGATTACTCGTCTTCGCCTTGTCTACAATACAGATCTTACATGATCGAGTACATTTCCTCACTGCTGCCTTCATGCCAACGATCCAATATTTACTACGAAGGTAGTTCATCATCAACTGGTTGCCACCGTGACAAGTCCTAATGTGTGCTTCTTGAATTAAAAGCTTTGTAATATGAACATCCTTTGGTATTATTATTGGATATTTTGCTGTTTCAGGTAATGTGGCGTTCTGTAATCTGCCTCCAACTCTAATTATGCCTCCTTTATCTAAAAAGGGCGATAGTGTAATAAGTGAGCTCTTAGAATTGACCTTTCCTTTGTTCTTTATTTCTTCTATCTCTCTTGAGTAAACTAAATTCTGATAGTATTTGATACATATTTCTAAAATTCTTTCCACTTCTTCTACTGTTATGTAATCTTCTAATTGAATTTTATTTCTAATGAGTAACACCCTTCTGCAATAAGCCAATACTCTCTTCATTCTTGATAACGTTGAAAATCTCTCCCACAGTGGTGTAACTTCCTGGTAAGTATGGGTGTGACATGAAAGTTTCATTTCAAGATCCGTTGCAGGAACATCTGTTGTCAAGTTCGTGATCTCGAGATTGGATAACCATTCGGGACCTTGCCACCACATTTGAAGATCCGCCAAATCTCTTGCCTTGACTCCTCTCGTTGCTATATCTGCGGGGTTTTCATTGGTAAGTACGTGGCTCCACCTGTTGGCTTCCAGGTTTCTCTGAATATCTGCAATCCTGTTTCCTACAAAAGTGCGCCATCGATTTGGACTAGACTGTAACCATGACAGGACTACCATTGAGTCTGTGTAAGCATAAATGCTGTTCATAGGTATTTTCAACACATCGGCAACATCCTTTGCTAGATCAGCCAATAATACTGCAGCGCACAACTCCAATCTGGGTATCGTTAGTTGTTTTACAGGTGCTACCTTTGTGCGAGATGCTATCATTACTACGTGGACTACGTTATACTCATCAACTACTCGGAGGTAAGTAACAGCTGCGTATGAAGTGGATGCAGCGTCTGAGAAGCCGTGAATCTGGATTTGATTGTATTGTGGTATGATATGAAACCACCGTGGAACTTCAATGGCTTGCAGGTAAGACAAATCTTCTCTATATTTTATCCATTCTTCAGTTATGTTTATAGGTACTTCACTATCCCATCCAAGGTTACAAAGCCACAGCTTCTGTATCATGACCTTGGCTACGATGACTACTGGGGATAGCCACCCAAATCGATCAAACAAGCGAGCGACATCAGAGAGGATAGACCTTTTTGTTATTGGATATCTCAATTCAGGTAAGTTAACTGTTACTTTAAATGTGTCATCCTTTCTATCCCATTTCAAACCCAAGATTTTAATGATTTTATCTAGTTTTATCTCTAATGTATCTGTAGTTGTTTCTTTAGCTTTTAGATAGTTCAATACTTCTTCCGAATTGCTTGACCATTTTTGCATGTTAAATCCTCCCTTTTCAAGTATAATCTTTATGTCATGACAGAGTTTTTTAGCTTCTTGGACCCTTCCTACCGATACCATGAGATCATCCATGTAATAACAGTTCTTTATTACAGCAGCAGCTTCTGGATAGTCTTGACCTTCGTCATCAGCAAGTTGGATGAGTGTTCTAACCGCTAGGAATGGGGCTGCAGCAGTGCCGAACGTGACTCTCTTTAATTTAAAACTACTTATCTCGTCTGTTTCATCTCGCCAAACTATGTGCTGTAATTTTGTGTGTTCTTCAGCAACTTTGATAATTCTATACATTTTGATTATATCTCCAATTATACAAATCTTGTGTTTTCTCCAATTCATTATGAGACTACGTAAGTCGGGTTGCAAAACGGGCCCTACTAACATGTTATCATTAAGTGAATAGCCACCGTGCCTTTTACAGATGCATCGAAGACGACTCGTAATTTTGTCGTATCCTTATCTTCTCTAATTACTGCGTGATGTGGTAAGTAATTCGCTTCTTCACCAAATTCTTCACATTTTTGTAAGTGTCCCATCTCCAAATACTCATCAATCACCATTTTGTATTGCTTTTTAAAGTCGCTGTTTCTCTGGAATTTGTTTTCTAATTGCTGAAATCTCCTCAACGCTATTTGTTTTGTGTCTCCTATCTTTTGCATAGTTTCTTCTAATGATTGTTTCAATGGTAATTGTACTATATATCTACATTCTTTATCTCTTACTGTTGTGTTTGTGTATCTTGTTTCACATTCTTCTTCTTCCCTTGTTAGTATCTTTCTTTTGGTATACGAATCCGTTTCTATTTCCCAAAACCTCTTCAGTATGCTATCATCTTCTGAGATTGTCTTTGTAACGTGTAGTGTAATAATCTCATCATGTCCGTTGATCGATGATGTGTCATCCTTTTGACCCGACAGGATCCACCCCAAACAGGTTTTCTGGGCCACTATGCCATCATTCATTCTCATTAAGCCAACATCTATAATTTTGCTAAAGACGTCGGCGCCAAGTAAAACGTCAATCCTACCCGGCGTGCTGTACATAGGGTCCGCTAAATTCATGTTTTGGAGTTGAGGCCAGCTCATCGTGATTGTTTGAGAAGGTAGTTTTTTAGACAAAGTCTTCAAAACATAAGCCTTCACCGAAAATACTTCATTGTCATTAAAGCGCGATGAAACAGCTAATTCAACGTAGTGTTTGATAGGTATTTGGGATTCTTGTCCTACTCCAGAGACGACACCGTTGATGCAAGTCTTCTTGAGCCTCAAGAGTTTAACTACTCTTGCGGATACCAGTGATGCCTCTGAGCCCTGGTCAATCAAAGCACGTAGCAGGTGTGTATCTCCATTACTCGCTTTAACTGCTATTTGTGCTGTGGCTAGTAATACTCGAGGACCGGGTTGTGTTCTTGACAAGTGTGCGATTGTGATTCGTTGTTCTGGTTGTGAATGTTGTGATTGTTTATCTTCTCCTTGACTTATTTCTTTTGATCGATATAAAAGGGAATGGTGTCTTCTTCTGCAGACTCGGCACGATGTCTTTTGTTTACAATTATACACCGTATGATTTGGAACAAGGCAATTAAAACAAAGACTATTCTTCTTGACAAGCTCGTGTCGTTCTTCTACAGGCTTACTAGCAAACTCTTTACAGTGATAGATGTAATGTTTATCATTGCAATAAGCGCATAAAAGTTGTAAAGATTCACTGCTGTGTGTTGACTTACAGCTGGGCGCGACATCCTTTAATGCGACATGAAATGATTTATGACATTGTGTCTTCTCTTTTACAGAATTTGCAATCGGTGTGACAAGTTCGAGTGTTCGAAACTTTGACTCGAGAAATCTTCTTAACTCGTCCCACGAAGACAGCTCATCACTATTTTGTTTATAGGCTTGCTCTTCCCACTCTTTCAACGACTCTGGGTCCAATTTCTGTAATACAAGAAATACTATCAATGGATCCCAAGAGGCGGTACCAACTTGCATATTATCTAAGCTATTTAAGCATTCCACTGTCCTGTCGAGTAAAGCCTTAATATTATTAGCTGTCTGAATTGTAATCTTTTTCTTACTAAACAATCTTCGTGAAAGAGAATTAACTATCATCTTCTTATTGCCAAAACGTGCCTGTAATAGCTCCCACGCCTGTGTATAGTTATTTTCTGTAATATTTATATGTCTTAACAACGCTTCAGCTTCTCCACAAACGCTTGTTTTGAGATAATGTAGCTTCTGTACATTGCTTATAGCGGTGTTATGAACTAGCGCGGTGAACAAATCTTTATATGTAGGCCATTCGTCATATTTGCCTGAGAACGTCGGTATTTGTATGCGTGGTAACTTTGCAAATGGCAATTGCTCGCTATGAGACGTTGTTGTCATGTTTACTGCCTCAGCTAATCTTTGTTGTGACTCCAGGTTTGATAAAAGATCGACTAAGTCGCCTCGTAAGCACAGGTACATGTCTCGTATGTATAGTATTCCTCTTGGAGAAAATACGGCAATACACCTCGCTGTTCCCGCGGTTTGGAATGACCGATTTGAATGAATGTTTATAAAGTAAAGGTTAAGGCGCTGTCCTAAGCGACTGTTTTGGTAAATGAGGGGGTGAAGCAGGGGAGGTGAAGGGAGCTTAGCTCCGTCTACTGCGGGGCGCCCCCTTCATTCTCGTCGCGTGCGGCCGTATTCTGACGACATCCGTATTCCAATATTTCAAAATCGCAAGCAAGACGTTTTAGCATATTGAATTGAGATACTGATATTAAAATTTATATTACATACATCAATCTGTTTGTACAATATAGGCATAGCGCAATTTGTGTTCACAGTGCACCCATGAGCAAAACTGGTTTACATTAGTCGTTATAGGTATTAATAGTTGCCGAAAGTAGGTAAATACCTACGTGCCGTAAGATGATAAAAATAATTAAGTCAGTTCCATGTATGGAGAGGCCATTATTATGTTTGTTTTGTTTTTGTATAAAAATAGTGAAGCAGTTCATAGAATACCTACATCTAATTCTATTCCTGCCAGTTTTCAAATCTGTTTTGCAATAAATTGGCTGCGACATACGGGCGGACAGACAGACAGACATTGCGAATCTATAAGGGTTCCGTTTTTAAAATGTTTGGCTACGGTACCCTAAAAACACAATACTGTTCTACTAAGCGCAAAAGCCGTATCACAACTAAAGCGAGTTACGAGATAATTGAAGTTTAGTAAAAGTTGATTTCTTTTATTTATGTATGGATGTTATTGTTATTATAAGTATAATTATTATGGTAAAGGTTTCGAAATACGTCGCCGTTTTTAGGGGTTGTGAGTGATTGGAGAGGGAGGAGGGGAGGCCTTGAAACCCCCCTCACAATTTTCACTTGCCGGAAATACTTGGTTTCCTCTGAAAAAATAAATCTCCAAACATCGGTGTGTATGGCACTGCCAACTTCCACATTCATCACACTAGTTTAATAAACTAAGGTTGACGGAGCTTACTTTTAGGGGATTAAAACGAACTCCCTTAAGCCCCCTACACTACCAATACCCTCATATTCAGGCGACTCGTTTCGAAACCCATTATTATTTTTCAAAATAGATAAACATCAAAAATATATGTGGATATACCTTATTCATGAGATACTGCTATGTCGCTTAGAAAATTATACAATTAGAATTTGAGTTACTGCTTTTTCGTTAGCTCTCCTCATACATGTTTGTATGGAAAATATAAAAAATTTCTTTCGCTTCAAATATGTGCTGTTTCAAAGAAAATAAATATTAAAAGATATTTATTTATATTCATTTATCATTTATTAACGAAATACAGAGTTTAAAGCTCATCAAAAGTTAGCTGTCTGATACAACCCGGCAGATTTTCTTTATTCTCATCGAATGTTACAGGCAGTGTATGAGGTGATAAGGCTTCAATACTTATTATTTGCTGTTGTTCACGAGGCACAGTTTCATTTACTTTCCTTTTACGGCTTGGTATTGTAGAAATTTCAAGCACTGATGAAACATTTTCCTCTCCGTGATCTCGCAATGCCCTTGAGCTTGACGAGAATCAACAATTTCAGGCAACTGCCAATTCATATAAAACGCCACAAGCTTTTCTTCTCCCAGAAAACATCATCTCTTTCTATAATTTCTATTTTTAGCGGTATACTTTCGCCACTCCACACGCAAATAAACACTTTTGTTTGCGTGTAACGTGGCGTTGCCCCTGAATTTGGTAATAACAATTACAATATTTGTTTAGACTAGTCAGTTCACTTTTTTATCATGTTTCCATATTTGTATTTTATTTGCTCTTATACTATTCTCCAGGCCATTCTTATAGGCAACTATAAAACATTAAATTTCCACAATCGTGTTTGGACCTATTAATCCATCTGGCGTGGCACCAATAAACGGATAATCCACAAGGCTCGATTGTTACATTTTCTTGCTTCGCCAGTTGTTGCAAAGCCAGTTGTTCATTTTAGATTCCATGCGCAACTGATTTTACATTGTAAATATTTTATTTGTACAAAATATTTTTTACTAAGTTGGCTTTACTGCTGTTATCTCTTCGTTTTACCACTATACCAAAATTTCAATCTGTCAACATATTCTTACGCAAATTGAACCAGTCACTGCTATCCCTCTTGTAATTTTTGCTTATCACTACGGAAATTGAGTCAAATTTGTTAAAAAAGCTCTTGAACAGATCGTGTTAGGAATGACTGCAGTCAAATGTGTGTAAGACGTTGCAGAACTGTTATCTTTAACTTCACTGTAATTACAATAAAGATAATTACTTACGTACTTTATTATTAAAAAAATACTATATCTTGTGTTATAGCAAACAGAGAAGTCACCTTCTTACTTATAAATGATTGATTTTAGAAATTAAAAAGATATTAGATGTACTGAGACATACCTAATAGTTTATGAATAATCAATGTTTTACCCGATGTACCTAAATAGGTTTATGTTCACAACACAATAATACAACATTCGTTACCGCTTGTGTGCGGATTGCGGGGCGCCATATTAGCGCTGTTTATTGTTCGCCGTGGCGGCATCTTAGCGCTCCCGGCGCTCTGACAAGCTAATGAATTTGGAATATAGGTACATAAAATGATTCGATTTTATGTTATTACTCTTTCAAAAATTGAAAACTGTGGCAGCTATGCATTGTGAGAATAATTTATACAATTATATTATGCATAATCAATAATCTATAACATAGTTAGTCATAAAATACTCTTATGAAAATAATTTGTGTAAAAATGTTACATATTTCATAATCACTTGACCATGGATGAATTTCTATTTTATTACGACGCTTTCTTGTACAAATCCTTCGTAGAACTTCATTTCTCGAATTGTCCATATTTTATACTTCTAACTATATATTTATAAGCACAGAAACAAGAACACATTAAATGCAACAAGAGTATAAACTTAGGTCCTAATTATATGTGCCCATAGTTACATGAAAAGCCTATTTGATTCAAAGTATTCAGTCTATAACATAAAACATGAAATTACGAACTCAATTTGGCGTATTATAATAACAAACAGGTTTACGTAAAATTTCATGCAGCGGAGACGCAAGCGACATGACCTATCTCTCACAGGGCTCATAGCCGAATGATGACGTCTGGGCGGGGCGTAAACTAGCAACTGACACTCAGTACACCGCTTATGCTAATAAGGTTTAAATTGCTGAAGCGTTTGATATTGATGGGATCTACCGAGCGTCAAAATCATAGACGTTTGGCAGATTTTATTTAATTTTACAAAATATACACGTATAATATGAAAATAAATAGGGTAATTCTTTAGTTCATTAGATTTCCTACAATATTATCAAATAAAATATGACAGCTTACGATCAAAATATTGCAAACAGTGAGACGAAAGATTAGTTTTTGCCTCGATTTTGTGATTTTTTTACCGTGATTCTATTTTACATACATGAAAAATTCTTTCAAAAGTCTTTTGTTCAGACTTTTGACTTTAAGCTCTATTTTTTGCTAGTTTGTAATATGTACCGTTATGGCTAGATGCGCGACGAAAAATTAGGTATTTCACGGCTTCTGAGGTATAACAGCGCCTTAATTGACATTTGTTCGGCTGGAACAAGTAAATGCTCAATTATTCAATCAATCAATCATTCAATAATTTATTTTTTTACTTGAAATATGATACATATACAGTTGTTACAGTGTGTGTTGCGTTATACTTTTGAGTAGATTTGATTAGTAGGTAGAAATATTCAAGATAATGCAAATCTCTTTTTCATGTTATGAGTGATAAACGAAGATGGGAAAACTGTTTCGTGTTTTGCTGCTTTTTACGTGCTTTTAATCCTTTCATGGTACCTCAGCGAAAAGCGGCTCTTCGATGTGACTGTCATAATTACAGCAATCAACCAATAATACCTATATGATTACTATAATTTCTTTTTTTATTTACACGCCGTTTGTTGATTAAATATGACAAAATACAGGCATTATTAAAACACAATTTGTTATTAAGGCGCTATGGGCTCAAAATGCAGCATTTTTGATAATCGAAATAAAATACTTCTACTATTACCTAAGCTGTGATTTTATTCTATTCGATTTCTTCAGCTCTTTAGTAAAGTTTGTATTTCAACGTAAACACAATTACTAAAAAAATGCTCGATAGATTTATTTTTCAAAAATATGCTTTCTGAATTTTTTAAATGTCGACATCTTTGAAACTATTATGAATATCAACCTGAAATTTGTTTTATTCTATAGCTTTTGACTAAATCTAGATTTGTACTTACCATTTTATCGATATCTTTACTAAATAATTTTTTATTCAGTTAAATGTTATAAATACGCTCCCGCGTGGTGTCCAAGCCTTACGCGCCTGCCCCGCTCGACCCGCCAGTACGCCCGTGACTACAGTCAGCGACGGTTCTGTGCTTTTCTCTCGCTCAAAAATACGTATTGTATTTACGCAAAGTTATATATAAAAATGGGCAATCACAGTAAAATAAAAGGTAGCAAAAAGGAACGCTTACGTCAGCTAAGGCAACACATGAAAAATATAAGGCAAAATCGGTAAGTAGGCAATATAGCTACATTTTGAAAATAAATTGTGTTGTGATAATTTATTGTGACGGCCGGTGTCATGTCAAACCATCGCGCGTCGTCACGAAACACAATAATTAGCAAAGAGGTTTGAAGACTATTTTATTATTTGGAACACGCCACAGTATAAAAACACGCAGTAAGGTAAGCAGGTATTTACTCGCGCTTATCTACGTCTTTTTGGATTACTTTTTACATATTGTCTAATTTATATCTATAGATTAGTATCTGTTTCAAATCAACTTCAAAAATATAACCCTTCCCGCAGTCGGGTAAAAAAGGTACCTAGTTATCTTCAGCACATGATCAGCCGGCAGGCAGAAGCCAGGTCCGCATCTATCCAGCTAGCCAGGTTTGTTAGGTTTATATTGAAACACGCAGATTCCAGATTTCAGACTGTATATTTAATTACGACTCCCTAATTTATACCAAATTATTGTACAAAACAACTGTTTGCACAACTATTCCAAGAAATAGGTATTTTGCACAACTTTTTGGACGACCATTCCACGAAATCTTTTATATAACTTTAGGGCTGCATATACGTAGGGTCGCTAACTTATATACATACGCCACACATTAATTCGACGCGTATGAACCTATGTATTTTTGAAACTACTAAATATTATACGCAAAAAAATATGCAAAATATTAAAGACCGTGTTGTGTATATATTTGTTCATCGAAACTAGTAAACAGATTGTAACTATTCTTTTTTTTATTTGCTCTCATTTATTTTACCTTAGAGAAAAGTAACGATATCATCGAAAGTGGTTCAGTAGCTTTTATTATATCCAGGAACAACTAAAAAATACAGGCGATTGAAGTTGAACTGAAAATAAAGTAAATAGATAAGAATATTGTATAATTTTCAGGCAACTAAATGGAAAGCAGAAAACAGCTGACGGTAGTGAAGAGCTTGGTCACGCCTCCTTTACTCCATTATCTAATATCGAAATAAGTAGTATTTCAGCTATTGAGTAAGTGTACTATAATTCATTATAATAAATAATTGTATTCAATTAAAAAAATATATTTACCTACTTAAGAAGTAAGGTATAACGTATAACTTATGTAAGTAAGAACAGACCGCGGCAATACAGTTATACATGAATGTTGAAGAACGAATGGTTATGTATCGCTTGCAGCTAGTCTAAACATTTTTAACTTGTTATTGCAGACAAACAAAGATATCACAGAATAATGCGAGGGCAGAAAACATTTTGTTAACCTCTGATTCAGCCATACCACCAACAAAAGTGTAAGAACTAAGCGTTAAATAATAGTTTGTCTTATTTGAGTAGTTATTATTACAACTTTCCAAATAAATACAAATTTATTTTGTTTCAGAAATAAAGAAAAACAAGAATTGATAATAGAAAAAGAAACTGAAACGAATAACTTTGAACCGCTCAGTGGTAGAAGAATGATTGACCTAAATTATTTTTTGTCTCAACTGCAAGATAAAGCACGCCATAATGGTTTGTTTGACTGTAAAACTGACAATTTTAAACTGGTGGGCGAAAATAGAATAAGGCTAGTTTCGAAATTTAAATTCGAGTGCAATGTATGCCACGAAGTGGCGATCATCCATTCTGAAGATGCTAATACACAAAATACAGAGCGTGTTAATGCTAACATTGCAGCTACTAGTGGTATTGTTGCTTCCGGCATAGGTTATTCTCAATTCCATGAAATTTTTTCCGCTATGGATGTTCCAATATTTTCGTCAAAATATTATATGCGCCTTCAAAACCAGGTTTACGAAGCTTGGGAAAATGTTGCAGTTGAATCGATGGAAGCTGCAGCTATGCGCGAAAAAGAGGCAGCGATTGCTGAAGGCAAAACTTAAAATGGTGTACCCTTGATCGACGTTTATGTAGACGGATCTTGGTCAGCAAGATCATATGGTACAAATTTTAAAGCTTTATCTGGTGCTGCAGCAATAATTCCTAGTTTTTTTAGGAAATTTGGTGAAGTACTTTACATCGGAGTCAAAAATAAATATTGCCTAGTTTGTGCACGCGCGGTAAAAAAAGATGAACCTCCAAGGAAACATGTATGTTTTAAAAATTATAGCGGTGCCTCAAGTGCCATGGAATCAGACATAATTGTTGAGGGATTCCAATCTTTACTAGCGATGTATGGTCTTATTTATTCAAGGCTTATCGCAGATGGAGATTTCTCAACGTATTCGAAAATACTGACAGCGAACCCATATCTAAAACATGGGGTCACAGTAGAAAAAGTAGAATGCAGGAATCATATTCTACGCAATCTATGCAAAAAACTTCGGACGGTGACAAAAGAAACAAAATATACCCTTGCTTGCAGAAAAACTCTCACTAACACAAAAATAATGAGTATTAGAAAAGCTATAGTAAAATCTATAGAATTTCATAATAAAATTGATGATAAGTCTAAAAACATAGCCATTTCTATATTACATAATGACATTAATAATTCGTTGGCACATGCTTACGGCGATCACAGGCTTTGCAAATATTATTATTGTTCTAAAGAACAGAATGAAACAACTGATGAAAAAATTATTAAAAACTCAACATTTTTATTCAGATTGAATGCAATTATTGCTACTGTATCTGCAAAGTCACGCAGACTTATTGAAAATGTTGACACAAACACCGTCGAGCGTTTTAACAGTGTTGTGGCCAAATTTGTTGGAGGGAAAAGAATAAATTTTTCTCAGAGGCGAGGATACCAATCGAGGTGCTCTGCTGCTGTAGTATCATTTAATAATGAGGCCGCTATATCGTGTGTACAGAAATCATAATCAGGTGCAAGTCCAAGAGGCAAACTTAAGGAAATGGAACAAAAAAGATCACTGAAACGGAAACAAAATAAAGAGCATCCGATAAAAAAAACTAAGAAAAAATCAATATAGTAATCTACAATATGATTATGGTCCCAATAGTGCCGAACCGGATATGTCACCTGATCTAATGGAACAAGCTAAGCAGAATTTCCATCATAATTTAAAAATATTGCTAAATGATAGAGATCGCATTGAGCGATCCACAGTATTACAAAGGGATTCGAGCGAATGGATGGACATAAGAAAAAAAATCGTGACAGCATCAAATTTTGGCCCGATTTGTAAATTGAAGCCAACAACTGATACTTCATCGTTGGTTAAAAATATAATCTATAAAAAAAATTTAGCACATGTTACGGCTGTTGCTCTTGGTATAGAAAAAGAAAAACAGGCGTTACAGCAAATGCAGGACCAGGAATCTATTACTATTGAGAATTGTGGCCTTTTTATAGACAAGGAATATCCTTTTATTGGTGCAACCCCAGACGGTCTCGTAGGCAAAGACGCAATCGTTGAAATGAAATGTCCAATTACTGCATACAGAAAAGGGCTAGAAAATGCAATAAAAGAAAACAAAATTCAAATATTGCAGTATAATAAAAAGACAGGCTCTATAACAACGAAAATATCAAGTAATTGGTATTATCAAGTGCAGGTGATTTGTATTCATTTGTATTATATTTTACTATACAAAAATCTTTTCCGAGAATTATATACATATTTATTTGATTCTTTGTTGACTAAATTCATGTTTACATTGTAAATAACCTGATTTCAGGGCCAACTTCGTGTAACTGGGCGCAAGTACTGTTTGCTTGGTATATGGTCCGGGGAAAAAACGCCTGTACACGTCATAAAGATCATGAGGGATTCTACATTTTGGGAGACAAAAATGGAACCCAAGCTTATTCGTTTTTATAACGAATGTCTTCTGCCGGAAATAATAGATCCAAGATATAAAAGAGGAATGCCGCTAAGAAAAATACAATTATTACGAGAAGAAAAAGAAAATGTTCCGCCTGATAACTTCACAGAAGAAGCTCCTTCCATATCACAGTCACAATATGTTGATTTTAATGATTATTAAAATATTTTGTCATTATTATTTTATTATTACCTATTTACAATTCCTGGCCGACATATTCTTGACAAAGAATAATTATACCAATTTTTACTGACTTCTAATAAATTATATTATCATTTCGACACGTTTATACTTACATACAATCTACACTTCTACACTAATATTATAAAGAGGAAAAAATTGTATTTTTGTTTGTTGGTAATGGATAAACTTAAAAACTACTGGCCCGATTTTAAAAATTCTTTCACCATTAGAAAGTTACATTATCTGCGAGTAACATAGGCTATATTTTGTTTTAGAAAAAATAGGGGTCCGTAAGATATTTGGATTTTTCGGGTACGCGAAGTAGTTCCCTCAGGACGCGGGTGATACAGCGGGAAACGGCAAGTATATTTCCACACATTCACACAACACCATCTAGTCCCAAACTAAGCAGAGCTTGTACTATGGGTACTAGACAACTGATATACATACTTATATACATTTTTTTTGAAAATATATACATATTATTATACAAAGAAACACCCAGACTAAGTCAAACAGGCATATTTATGCACACAAATATTTGACTTGTGCGGTAATCGAACCCGCGACCTTCGGCGTGGCTGTTACATACAGTAACCATTCCGCCATCCGGTCGTCATATTTAGTATTCATCGTCATATATAATCATTCGAATGGCAATATATTTTGGTGATGACAAGCCACGCTGCCCACCAACCCGCGGTTCCCCGCTGATGCAGCTACTCTACGCAAGTACATTCGTTTCTCAACTGCTTGGATTCTAAACTGTGGCGTTGGTGATCAAAATTACGTTTGTACCTGCATGTGTTACTATATCGCGTAAATCTAAGTTTTAGTTTTAGATGAATTTGATGATGTTTATAGTCATATAATAATAGTAGGTACTGAAGATAATAATAGGTATCATGTATTAATTGCACTCGCGAGTTATTTCTTACATTTATTTTTTTACATCATTTTTTACTTAGTATCATAGTAAAAAAAGAATAGTAGGTTAGCTAAGGCCGCTCGGCGAGTTACGAGCCTACTCTTGCGATGACGCACGGGTTGTCACTTGTTTACACCGCGGCGCCGGCTTTGTCGGTGCGCGCGCTTTTTCGCCGTTTTTTAAGTGATTGCGCTGAATATTACAGAATTTAAGCTTGCATATTATATTTTTTTTCAAATACCAACTGACTACTTAAGCGTTATATAACTATCTAAATGCCCTTTATAGCGAGAAAAATGTAACAAGTTGTATAATATTAATAACGTTTATTGCAAAACTGAAGGTACAGTCATAAACAATTCGAGCGGGCGAGCAGTACCTGTACACCAACCAACACATACATGAAGTGGCGCGATCAGACGCACGGCGCATCCCGTACTGACGCCGCGCTCGTCTATGAGAGTGTGTGCGTGAAAAGTGCGTGCGTACACGGCGCCGGCGATTCACGCGTACATTCAAACCAGCGCGGCGTCGCGGCGACCGATTTGTATGAAGCTATCCTACTATTCTTTTTATACTATGTTAGTATGCTGGCGGTGTAGGTATGTACTAAGTAGGTAGCTATATAATAACAAAATCGATAAAGCTAGGTACCTAACTTTACCTATTTTGTTATTTAATCGTATTTGTTAAGGTACTTACCTAATTCAAATCTTCATAAGATTTTTCGGCATTACAATGTTTAAAAAAATTACGATATCTATAGATTCCATACGCGAGTCGTCATCCCATTGCTTCCTTATAAAGTCGCGACGGATGACTGCGACTGGCCGCGTTTCGCAGGTACCTAATCTGTGATAGTGCGTTGCCGAAATCTAAGCCGCGAGTCGAAGGCGAACACTAGCGCTGCGCTTAGTGAACGAGCATGCCGCGCATCTTTCAGTCCGTGAAAACTGCATTATCGCCGAGTCCATATCGCCTTAATGTATTTAATTAACATCCCTTTGATTACAGTGGTTTGAAGTCGTGGACATATTACGGAATTTTTAATTATTGGTAACACAACGGTTAAATACCTGTGTAGTTATTTTTCACCAACAAATATATTATAAGTATTTGAAAAGGAGAAATGTAAACCATGCACATCACGCAGTAGCATCTTGGGGCCTCTAAGGGCCTCAAACCTTAGCACCCTCCCTCTGCAAAGAATCTGAACTCCCTCATGATAAAATAACTTTTTGGTATATCCCTTGATTACACCTACTCTCACCAGGGCAAGCCCACCTAAAAGAAAATAAAGTACTTTCTTAAATAAAATTCCTAAAGCTCCGGGAGACAATATGATGTACTTGCGGTCAAATTGAAGAACTTGAGATTGTGGCAGATCGTAGGTATGTACACACAGTGCCAAGTCAAGCTAGACAGTTGCTATACGATGCTAATACTTATTTCCTTCACCATAAGAACGGTACAAAGGTCAAAATGTCTACCCTCAGGTGAAGCCGTGTGCATGTGTACATCATTCTTAGCATGTTCATCAAGAGTTCTACATACGACTTATAATAATCATGCGACGAATGTTTCGACTCATCGTGGCCCTGGTAGTACGGGTTTGCGTAATTTTAAGTAATAAATTATTCTCGTATACAAAGAGAAAAATTGATTATACATCAATTGTGCGGTATTATTAGTGCACAACGTACCACTGCAGCGTTGACATCAATTTAATATGCAGGTAGACACAGTGGTCAACACACACAAAATCAACGGGAAAAGTTCGTAGCATGAAAAAGCTTTAATTTTCAACCATGTTTAGTATTGAGTAAACTACACACCTCTTTTATTTGTAGCATCAGGTTTATTTGTGAGGCTTACGATGCTTATATTTACATAACGGGTCTATATCGCGTAAGTAATTAATCTTAATATAAAAAATCCTTGCTTGCTGACTGACTGACAGACAAGCTACAGCCAAAACTATGAGGCGTAGGAAGCTGAAATTTGCCATGTATGTTCCTTGGGGGCCGTTAGGGTGCACTAAGAAGGGATTTTCCGAAATTCCCACGGGATCAGCCAAAACGGGTAAATTAAAAAAAAATGCATGCGTAGCTGCTGGCGTCCTCTAGTTGAAAATAAAGGTGAAATACCTTATATTTACCCCGATATTTCAGCATGGGTTACACCAGCCAAAGTGACGAGATGACTGATGTATGTACAAGTATTGTGTTTAGTTATACTTTACAGTCCCGTTAAATAGTTATATGCTACAAATCGCGAAGGGTTAAAAATAACCTTACATTGGCTTAGAGTGTAGAAAGATGTTTGATAGCGTATTTTATCATCGTGGAAGTCGGTGTACGAAGCGTAGCTCAATGTTTCAATCATCCACCTAGTGTTGTCCCACTTTCAACCTGGGCTCCGCTTACTAGTCTAACCGGATTTGGCTGAATATTAGCTTTATATCAGAGCGACTGCCTGTCTGACATCCACAACCCGAAGGGATAGCGATATTCCATAATTTAGACTAGTGTCAATTTATTAAGAAGGTACTGACACCCTATAACGACTGTCAAAGATCTTCATAACAACCGGGACCGACAGCTTAACGTGCTCCCCGAGGCACCGGGCAAGCGATAATTAACAATTCAATACGCACATGATTTCGAAAAGGTGCGTCGTGGATTCGAACCCTATGCACGACAGTCTGTTAGTATCTCCACTAGGCTATCGCTGATGTCAGTATTTATTAGTTGATGAACTGCTACTTTTAGGCTTGCGATGTTTTGTCACAGATAATATAATACATACTTTACTGGGTATTACGATCACTTGATTTCCAAATGATGTACGCATCGATTGCAATGGAGTCTATTTATCATCATAACATCAACTATAATGTTAAATCACAAATAATCACCGCAGAGCCTAAACTATTGAAGCTACAAACATGAAATTTAGATGGTAAGAATTTTTTTCAAGGGCAGCGATAGCCTAGTGGAGAGACCGACAGACTGCTACGCAGAGGGTCCGGGTTCGAATTCACGGCGCGCACTAATGACTTTTCGTAGTTATGTGCATATTAAATTGTTAATTATCGCTTGCTAAACAGTGAAGGAAAACATCGTGAGGAAACCTGCATGTTTGAGAGTTCTCCATAATGTTCTTGAAAAACACGTGAAGTCTGCCAACACGCACTAGGCCAGCGTGGTGGACTATGGCCTTAACCTTCTCATAGTGAGAAGAGACTCGTGCCCAGCAGTGGGATAGTTTATATACAGGGCCGATGATGATGAAGATTTTTTATTCCAGCTGGACCTTAGTCCCAAAAATCGCCTTTAGGAGAGGGTGTCGTAAGTGAAACACGTTCCCAAGCGAGTACAAAATTTGTTGAATCAACCAGACCTTATATACTGCCCGCGGAGAATCTTGATAGCGCGATTCAGAAATACACAAATATGGTACAACGCCATCTACCGAGCGGCATGTCAAACTTTTCGGTAAACATTGAACATTCCGCCCACCATGGACAGAATGGACATAACAATAAACAAAGATCTGATTACAAAAATACAAATAGATAACCGCCCACCATGAGAAAACTTATATCAAACAAATAACTGATGGACGTTATCAGAGCTAATGAACTGTATGTACTTTATCTTAACAAACCTAACTAAATCTGCTTAAACTATAAATACACGATATAAAACAGTTTAAACACAAAATAATGCAAATGCAATATATCAATATCGACAATTTAAATAATGTAATTACTCAGTTATCGGTAGAATAATTAACTTAGAGACCGGTCTCTTTATTATGGATCCCTTACAGCGCAAAGAAACGACCCTCGTGACCTTGTCCGAGCCCGTGTGTTTTTCAACAATGAGGCCATAAAGCCACCTTGCCGGAGGTAAATCGTCTTCCATTACCAGCACCACACTTCCTACGTCTGGTTCGGGAGTTTGGTGTGACCACTTGTATCTGTGGTGGAACTGCACCAGATATTCACAGGACCACCTGCGCCAAAAATCCTGAACCTTGCGTTGTGTCAAATGCCATCTCTTCAGCGAGCTAATGTTGGAATTCTCGAAGTTGGCTTCTGGTACGAGCAGCAAAGGCTCACCTACTAAGAAATGCCCTGGAGTTAGAGGGGACGGGTCGTCAGGACTGTTGCTCAGTGCAGAGATTGGCCTAGAATTGAGACAAGCCTCAATTTGTGCAAGAACTATCATCATCTCTTCAAACGTAAGAGTGCTAGTACCTATCACCCGCTTTAGATGGTGTTTCGTGGACTTCACTCCAGCTTCCCAAAGCCCTCCAAAATTTGGAGAGTGGGGTGGAATGAAGTGCCACTCAGTCCCGTTGGTTGCCAACCAGTCAGCGATGTCAGATGCTACACCAGACCTTTCGTGGCAGAAAAGAGTTTTTAGCTCTTTATTAGCCCCCACAAAAGTAGTACCGTTATCACTCCAGAGCTCTCCGCAAATACAAAGCGCTTAAAGGATGCTAAAAAGGCTTGTGACGTCATGTCACTCACCATTTCTAGATGTATGGCCCGAGTAGCCATGCATACAAAAAGGCAGATATATCCTTTAGTGGAGTGATAACCGCGCCCTCTTGTGGATCTAACGCTGATAGGACCTGCATAGTCCACGCCACTTCGGTAGAAAGGTCGGCAAGTATTAACTCTGGCGGATGGTAACTGCCCCATTAGCGGTGGAATACCACGTGCAGAATATCTAATGCAACGTACACATTTCCGTACATAACCTCTAACTGCATTCCGAGCATTAACGATCCAATATTGGCTTCGCAAATAATTTAACAATAGCTGTGGTCTACCGTGCAGCGTACGTTCATGAGCATCGCCTATCAACAGTGTCGTAAAATGAGACTTGTAAGGTATGACAATAGGGTGTCTCATATCGTCATGAAGATGAGCACGCTGTAGTCTACCGCCTACTCTTAGGATATGGTTGTGATCTAGATAAGGACTGAGAGAGGTAAGTTTACTTTTTCTTTCAACTTGGCCAGTTTTTTGTAGACTTTCTATGTCCTCCTTAAAATATTCTCTTTGACAAAGTTTATCACAAGTATAAAGTGCTTCGTTAATTTCTGAAAAGCTTATAAGACCACCTCTATCTTTACTTTTATTTTTTAATGTTAAAAATCTTCTACAAATGGCTATGACTCTAATTAATCTTTTAAGTGATGAAAATTTTGTTATTATACTATTATCTTTATTCTCATTAATTACGACATTAAATACTAACTTTGATTTCCTCTCTTCTAAATTAGTTTCTCCTATACTTGATTTGTTATAATTTATATTTTTATTTGTTAACCATGTAGGACCTTCTTTCCACAACTCAAAGTCAACAAATTCTGACGAGTTCATACCTCGAGACGCACAGTCTGCAGGATTATCCTTAGACTGGATATGAGACCATTGGGTATTCTCCATTGTTGAGAGAATTTCCGAAACTCTGTTGCCCACGAACGTATTCCAACGGCTAGGGTGGCTACTCAGCCAGGCGAGAACTACTGAGGAGTCAGTCCAGGCATGAACATTTTCTTTGGCTACACCCAAGGCGCCCAAAACTTCTGAAATAAGTTTTGAGAGCAGCACCGCGCCGCATAATTCCAAGCGTGGTATGGAAACCACCTTGACTGGAGCTACCTTGGTTTTAGATGCCAATAAACTGACATGAACTATTCCATTGGAATCTACACACCTTAAATAAACTACAGCTGCATAAGCCATACTGGATGCGTCACAGAACCCTTGCAACTCAATAGTGTCATTACGACTTGAATTTACCCACCTCGGCAAACGGAAAGCACTAAGGTTGTGAAGACTATTCCTATAACTAAGCCAATCCTTGAGTATACTGTCGGGTAGCTCATCATCCCAACCAATACCAGATAGCCACACACGCTGAATAAGCACCTTGGCTTTGGTTATAACCGGAGCGATCCAACCAAGAGGATCAAATAATCGAGCGATGTCCGATATGAGCCTACGCTTAGTCACGGGTGTTTCCAGTTGGGGAAGATGGACAGTGTATTTAAAACGATCCGATTTTCGAGCCCAGGTCAATCCCAAAATCTTCATAATATTATTCTCTACATTAAACTCTACATCTTCCTTCATCTCTACTGTCCCCTTCGTTATCCCTTTTACTAGTTCTATGTTACTACTTGACCACTTCTGGAGCTGGAAACCTCCGCGACTGAGTAACTCATTCATTTGGCGATAGATTTCTTCGCCTTCAGAGACGCTTTCGCAACCGGTCAACAAATCATCGACATAAAAATCACTGAGCACACGGCTAGCCGCTAAAGGAAAGTCCATTCCCTCATCACGAGCTACTTGTTGTAGGGAGCGCACCGCGAGGTATGGAGCCGACGATGTACCAAAAGTGACTCGTGTCAATCGCAGGTGCTGTAATTCAGACTCAGCATTGTCACGCCACAAAATACGTTGATAATCGACATCATCCTTGGAAATTCTCACCTGGCGATACATTTTGATGATGTCGGCGACCAAACTTATTGGATAGCAGCGCCATCGCATAATAGTTTGTAGCAAATCAGGTTGCAACGTAGGACCCAGCATTAAGTCTTCATTTAACGAAATTCCGTTACAACCCGAACATGAAGCGTCAAAAACTACCCTTAGCTTCGTAGTGGTTTTGTCGTTTCTCACTACTGCGTGATGCGGTAAATAGACAGCATTGGTATCTCTCTCCGACTCAGGAACAACCTCTGCATGTCTCAGTTGCAGGTATTCTTTAATGACACTACTGTATTGCGTCCTGAGTGAAGGGTTTTTCAAAAGCTTTCGTTCCAGCATGTGAAATCTTTTTTGAGCTATGATTTCAGACCTACCATACTTAGATTTGGGATCAGCGTGCTTAAAAGGCAGCTTGACGATATATCGACCAGTACTGTCTCTGCGAGTTGTCGCTGAGTAAAGGTCTTCACAACGCTGTTCCTCTTCAGTTAAACTAACCTTGCGAACTGAAGACTGATCGGACTCTAGCTCCCAAAATCTTCGTAATAGCTCATTCACGTCTGTATCTGCAATGGCATGGCAACATACGGGCTTTGGTGTCAACGGTACATTCTGGATTTTATCGGCTACGTTACCAGATAAAATCCAGCCCAGCTTAGTGTTTTGTGCGACGGGTGTGCCCGGCGGACCCTTCACTAAACCTTCCAACAGCACTTCACCGACTATACGAGTACTCAAAAGTAAGTCAATCTTACCAGGAGTATCGAATGTCGGATCTGTAAGCGCGAGGGATGAAAATGTTGACAGTACTTGCACAATCTTTCTTTCAGGGAGGCGTGCTGTTAATCTGCTCAAAACATAAGCATCGACCTCTAAAACGAAAGTGGGATCTAGGCGTGATTGAATCTTAAATCTCACTATCCACCGAGAGGGTATCGACGATCCCTCATCATCGCCTAGTCGAAGGATGTCGGTGCGAGCAGGTATCTTCCTAAGGCCGAGCAACTGCACTGCGGACTCTGTAATGAAAGAGACCTGCGAACCCTGATCCATCAGAGCTCGTAAAACTACAGCAGTGCCAGTCTTAGACTCGACATTTACCAAGGCTGTCGCTAACAAACCTTGGCTGCAAACATCTGCAAAGCAACAGACATTGGTGGTACACTCGCTTTGATAAGAAGAAGTAGAAGCAGTAGTCGCTACGCCTACAACATTCTTATCTGCTGAACTATCAGGTTCAGTAGCCTTAGATATCGTTTTGGGATGTAGCAATGTGTGATGTTTCTTCTTACAGATTTGGCATTTGGTTGACTGGCGGCAAAAGTAAACTGAGTGATTTTTACATAAACAATTGAAACATAAGTTATTTGCTCGGACAAACTCACGACGGTCGTCACAATCTTTCTTTGCGAATTCTTTACAATGACACAACTTGTGGTTTTCAGAACATAAGACACAAGTTTGTGCAGAGACATGAAACGATTTGGCAGTGTTATTACGATTATTTGATACTGTGACAATTGGTTTATTCGGCTTATTATCTATATTCTCTAACGAACGGAATCTAGACTCTAAAAACTGCTTAAACTCTTGAAAGGTAGGCAAATCATCCGACGAACTAATTTCTCTTTCCCACAATTTTCGTGACTCAACATCTAACTTAGCGCTAATTATAAATATTATCATCACATCCCAAGAGCTCACATCAATTCCCAGCGTACGCAACCCATGAAGACAGTCAACTGTGGTGTCCAAAAGATTTTTTATCGATGCCGACGACTCCTTTACTTGTGGTTGATTAACAAAGCGCTTTAACATGCAATTTGATAAGAATTTCTTGTTATCATAACGCCTTGTTAAAACTGACCAGCATTCTTTACAATTAGACGCGGTAACAGGAGTGTGTCGCAGCAATTGTTCTGCTTCGCCAACAAGATGAGCCTTTAAATAGTGAAGCTTTTGGACATCGTCAATTGCGTCGTTTTTATCAATGAGAGATAAAAATAAGTCACGGAATGTGCTCCACTCAGTATATTGTCCCGAAAATGTGGGTAAACTAATTTTAGGCAACTTTACATTGTAACTTTTTGTTTCTGTTTGTTTACTAGTGCTAGGCTTAATTTTTAATTCTTTTAAATCTGATTTATAGTTAATGTAAATATCTTCAGTTTTATCGTAGATCTCATTCACAAAATATGCATTTTTCATGTCATGATTCTATAATTTTTCTGTGTGTTTGTGTAAATTGATCCCATTGATTTTCTAATGTTTCCAATCTTGTATCAATGTATGATTGTGTTAATCTATCCTTAGGTGATTTTTTGAAATTATTTCTACCTTTTTCTATTATGCTTCTACTATCTAATTGTAACTTTACTAAAGATTCCATGATTGAAAATTGCTATTCCAGCTACAAACTAAACTAATTACAAACAAAACCAAACGTCTATGATTCTAATAAACCAAGCAAAGCAAACAAGTTACAAAATTACGCAAAATATTCTAAGTCAATGATGATACTTGAAATTTTACAAGTGTTTTAGATTATATCAACTTAGAAAAAAATCGGGCATAGATTCGTCGTCTGAACACTTTTTACTTAAATTTTCTAAGTCTACACTACTCACTACAAATTTATTCTAAGCTACAAACTAAACTATTTTTTTACAAGTCCCAAACACTTAGAAATTTATCTTCACTAGATACATACCACAACTTTATAAATAATCTAAAAGTACTCACAGTTCGTTCTGCCAAACCTTATGTCACGTCACTATGTTGCTCACTCATTCGCCAGCCTCGATCTTGAAGTTCCACCGCCTTAGTACAGTCAGCTCCAGTGGCGCCCTCTCACGTCTCAGTCAGGTAACACGTTCTCGTAACAGAGGCGTCCTCTCGCGGCTGCGTTTCCTTCTTCAATCTGTACGTCTCACGGCATTGACAGTAATTGTACTGGTTCGACCGAAGCGCCCTCTAGCTGCTGTTGTCATCAACTGCCGTGCCTCCACACAAGGCCACAACGCGACACGCGTACACTTGTACACACACAAGCACTGCAATGGCGATCCACCACTCTCACTAGTGCTGCTGATGCCCGGTCTCGCGACTCGTGATTGCGGTTTAAACAATACGTCAAACAATCCGGCTACGATAGGACCAAATGGACCTTAGTCCCAAAAATCGCCTTTAGGAGAGGGTGTCGTAAGTGAATCACGTTCCCAAGCGAGTACAAAATTTATTGAATCAACCAGACCTTATATACTGCCCGCGGAGAATCTTGATAGCGCGATTCAGAAATACACAAATATGGTACAACGCCATCTACCGAGCGGCATGTCAAACTTTTCGGTAAACATTGAACACCAGCCCTAACTTAATGAGGTAAAGGAATTGAAACTTTATTTGAAGATACACTGATTTAGAAACCAGTACTATGACAATACGAGTAACAAAAGAGCCATGTTCATAAAATTGATAAAAATGATCCAAATACTTCGTTGAAAATGTAATTGCATATAACTAATATCACATCATAGAATATTATTGTGAATAACTTTGCAGAATAAAATAATTGGAAAACTAAGAATAAAGATTATTATTTCGCCTACATTCATACTTGATATTTCACCTATATTCATACTTGTCATTTCAGTAATATTGCACGAAGTTTGACTATTCTCGGTCACCTTACTAAAAATAAGGTGGTTATAATCCTCGTACGCTTCATTTCCCACGATCTATAAACGGATTTCAATGATATTTGGCTCACACCTAGACGTAAGATGAAACGTTAAAAAGGATTTACCTATTGATATATTTGATCCGGACGAGTGTTGAGTGTTTTTTGGAATTTATCAACTTCGTCGTTGAAATATGTTATTGTAAAATTGTGTTAACTGTCACGAATGTTGCGGTGACTGGCAGGCGGCTCGAAACATCAAACAGAATGTTGTGACGTCATCGCGCCCCGGCGCCACGAGCCTCGCTACGAGTGACGCACAGCAGTGGGCCGTTCCTTCGCGCCCCTCCACGTCGGTCCTATATATACCAGGGACACACGAGGTTTCGCCCTTCTTTGCTCCAGTCAACACCACCAAAGCTGAGTACACCATCTGAAGACCTGTGAAGTGCCAACAACGTCGCTCACGCCCTGGATAATAGTCTCTTTTTTGTATGTGTATAACTGGAATTATAAAGCGAGTTTAAACTTTCCTGGTGATATTTTTTATTTATTTCCCGTAAGTCAACCTAATTATCTCTCTTTAATTGCTCAGCGAGTGATCGATCCCGGCTACCGCGTGGAAATCAATCACTCTTGCGACATTGGCGCCCAATAGAATTTTTAATTATATTTTTAAAACGTAAGTTGGCACTTTACAGGTGAGTGAAATAATTTCTTTTTCTCTTGTATATTTTTCTCCTGTGTGTGCATATATTCTGGTGTGGTGAATTGCGTACAGGTACAGTTTCTATCTATTTTGGTTGGCCATAAGCAATTTAACTGTGTAAATAACATAACGCTGATTTAATTAACGTCGGTCTAAAATCACGTTTCACCGCGGGCAGCGTGTCGAGTCGCCAACCGGTTCTAACCGCTTAGCCGTTGAACTAACGAGCCTCGTGTTCGCGAAAAAATATTGTGATTCAACCTTTGAGTGACCTTTAAGAAATTTTTTTTTAATCCTTTACCAATCATCACACCATTGTATAATTTAGTGTATTTCAGCTTTTCTAAGCACGGTATTCGATTTTCTGGCGATATATAATCTTTTTTCTAGTGCCGGCGTAAATACTTAGATTTTCTATTATTGTTTTGTAATAATGGCTTACATTATAAATTTCTCATTATTAACTAAAGCGGAATTAGAATATGAGACCACAATACGCGGCATTTCAAAGCCTGACGATCCCCGCAAACAAATCGCTAAACTTTCAGTTAAAACTCCCTCAGAGGATATATTATCTTCACCCTTCCCACCAGAGGAGGATGTGGCAGAAGTGGAAAAGTCGTTATTAAGATCAAATAAACACTTATCTATGTTGGAAGCAAACTATACTTCCGAGCTTCAACAGAAGGTCGAAACCGTGCTACACCATTGTTTTCATCGACTGAATAGGGTGGATACCGGCAGTCTGGATATAAAAAAAATTGAGTCTGTGTGGAATAAATTTAATGACTTATATGCGAAATTACAATTAATCACGAGACGCAGAGGGAAACACTTCCTATAATTACGACCGTAAGCTTTTTTCGGAATTAGGTAAATTCAAATTTAACGGTAAATCATGTGTAAGATCCTTTATCGAAAAAATTGATGAATTTATGTCCTGTAGATCTATTCCACACGACAAGATGTTGTCTTTCGCTTTTGAAATATTTTCGGGTGATGCATTAGTTTGGTATCGTTCTGTTAAAAATAATGTAAAGACTTGGTTAGAATTTTGCGAACTTTTGAAACGAGATTTTAGTCCGCATAACTACGATTATCGGCTTATGACGGAGATTCGTCAGCGCTCACAGGGCGAAAACGAATCAATAACTATTTACGTGGCAAAAATGCACGGTCTGTTTTCGCGACTTAGTTCTCCTATCGCTGATTCGGAGAAGCTAGAAATTTAGACCTTGTTACACTAATTGTCTGCTCACTGCAAAGGTTGTTGATGTTGATAGTCTGGTCGAAGTTTGTCGTTTTTTTGAAAATTACCAAAGTCGCAGTAAGCAATTTTCTGAACCCCCTAAAGTTTCAAAGAATACTGTAGCACCCGATCTAGCGTATAATTATCCGTTTTCTAATTTTTCTTCAAACAAAAATGTTAACAATCATAATCACTTCAATAAATATAACTCTGTCGCTGATACATCGAGATACAAGCCTGTACCACAAGTTAACGCCGTATCGAGTACTTCTAATATAAATAAATTTTTTTGCGTGCGTTGTAGATGCAATTCGCACTCATTACGTAATTGCCGTCAACCACACTACCTAATCTGTTTTAAGTGCGGTACAAAGGGTTTCAAGGTGTCAGACTGCCCCAATTGTAAATCTAAGTCGACCCCTACAGTTTCAAAAAGTTAACAAGGATTGTGGAAAATCAAATTATACAACTAATTGTAATAAAACAGAGTGGAATAATTGGTTGGACTTTTTAAAAAAATTCTTTAGTAGCTATCATATTTCATCAATCCGTAATTCTAAAGTAGAATATTTACCTTACGTTACTCTAAAATTAAACGGAATACCTACCACTGGACTTTTAGATTCTGGATCTTGCGTTACAATTTTAGGTAATAATTTGCATAACTTATTTTTGAAAGACAATGTTTTGGATAAATCGAAACCTTTAAGGTTAATAACAGCTGGCGGCGAACGATTTGAGTCTTTGGGATCGGTGTTTCTACCCTTTGAGTTTCAGGATAAATTGATTAATTTAGAAGTTCATGTTGTACCGGGGATTCAAAATTCCCTTATCCTTGGCATGGATTTTTGGCGAAGCTTTGGCCTATTTCCTAACAAATTAGAGTCTGTTTTGATTGTGAACAAGTCTGACGCTCAAGTATTGGAGTTGCAGGCAGTTCCCCCTACACATCTTGTTTCTTATGATCATCTTACAGTCGACCAGAGAGCTACCGCTGACAACATTATTTCTAAATTTACCGATATTTCATACGAGAAGCGGGGTCTCGGTTGCACAAATATTATTTCTCATTCAATTGATACAGGTGATTGTCCCCCTATTCGGCAAAGATTTTATCGCATGTCTCCCGATAAACAAAGAATTTTAATAAAGCATCTTGATGACATGCTCTCAGAGGATGTTGTTGAACGATGTGAAAGCCCGTGGTCAAACCCGGTCATTTTGACCCCTAAGAAGAATGGTGAACTGCGTTTCTGTTTGGACAGTCGTAAATTAAATTCCGTTACAAAAAAAGATGCTTATAGCTTGCCTTATATTTCGGAAATTTTAGATAATCTGAGAGATGCTAAATACTTGTCTAGTTTAGATTTGTCTAAATCTTTCTGGCAAACATTAATTAAAGAAGAGGACCGTTGCAAAACAGCCTTTTATATTCCTACGCGTGGCACATTTCAATTCAAAAGAATGCCCTTCGGTCTTACGAATGCGCCAGCTACTCAACAACGATTAGTTGATATTTTATTTTACGGTCCAGAATTTGAAAATAAGGTTTTCTGTTTTATCGATGACATAATCTGTATAACGTCCAGCTTCAACGAGCATATTACTCTTTTATTACGCATTCTTGATAAACTAAAAAGCGCTAATTTAACAATTAATCTCGAAAAATGACAATTTTTTAGAGATAAACTAAAATATTTAGGCTATGTTGTCGACTCTAGCGGATTGCATCCCGATCCGGATAAAGTAAATTCAATGAAAAATTATCCCACTCCTTCTAATAGAAAAGAAGTACGTCGATTTTTAGGCGCAGCCTCGTGGTACAGGCGTTTTATACCGAATTTTAGCTCTATTGCTGCACCCTTAAATAAGTTAACATCTCAAAGTAAAAACGCACCTCAATTCTGTTGGACGACAGAGGCTAATGAGGCGTTTAATAACCTAAAGAATTGTTTGATTTCCTCCTCGGTGTTGGCTTGTCCTGACTACTCGCAACCGTTTGAAATACACTCAGATGCTAGCGATTTTGGTCTTGGCGCGATCCTCTGTCAAAGGTTAAATGGTGAGGAAAGAGTCATAGCGTACTATAGCAAATCACTCACTTAGCAAGAAAAAAATTACAGTGCCACAGAGCGCGAGGCCCTGGCTGTTCTATCTGCTATAGAACACTGGCATTGTTATGTTGAAAATGGTAAAAAGTTTATTGTTTACACAGATCACGCTGCTTTGAAATGGTTCTTGACCTTAAACTTAAACTTGACCTAAAAAAAAAAATACACTAGAGGACGCCGAGCTGCTGGCGTCCTCTAGTGTATTTATAATAATAATAAGATTGTATGAATATTAAAATACTACTTGGAATATTTGTAAATATATCAAGGGAACGAGATGATGGTACTATACGGTAGGATCCTTTTCTTCAAAAGGACTTCTTCTGCACTGCTTAGTACAGCAACAAAGAACACCTAGCCTCGAAACTTTGGGGAACGTGGTGTGGTTTTCTTTCAACTAGAGGGGAAAGTTCTGATCACTGTCTCCACCGTAAGGTTAGCCACCACACATCTGGTGTATAGTAATGGTCAGTAGGGGCCGTCAGGGGGCGCATTTAGAAAATGTATGGAATTGTTTCCGTCGACTAGTCAGTCGTCACCGTGACAAATGACAATCGATTGCAAACTCAGACTAGACCCCCTGACGCCGACTCAAAACGCGTTGTGCGCTCTGATGTATTCTATATCTGATTGGATGGGCGACCGAACCGCTCATTGCGACCTTTGCACCAGAGCGCTACCAGAGGGCACGTAAAGACGTCGCTCGGTCCCGCTTCTTTTCCAAGGACAAGAATCGTTAGGCCAAGTCGGAGACCTTGGAGCAGCCTGAAAACTCCGGCACTAGAGATCCACGAACACACAGGCCACACACAAACTGGAAAAATAAATAAATAATTGGCACGTGCCGAGTTCTTCAACCATATGACCATGCAGTGGACTTGTCAGTACGTCAAACTCGTTTCCGAACAACGTGCGACGCGCGGCGGTTAAACTCATGGTAGGTACGCACAGCCAAGCAAGCTACTAGTTTTGATAAAACTCAGTGAATAAGTAGGTAAACCGCTAAGGTTGTTATTAGAACTAAGTTGTTGCTGTGCGGAACTGTTTCAAAGGAAAATCAACCTTGTTGTCTTATGATGTGCAAATCAATTTACATAATATTTTTGACTGACTGTACATGCAGAAGCTGTCATCGTGCCTGATAGACCGTGGCCCGACGGATCTTGTCGGCACTTCCAAACTATAGTAACCGCGCGTAAAACTTTAATTTGTAGCGCAATTCCAGATTTTGAATCGTGTAGTCTTACAGCTGAATTCAATATTCGTCTCCCCTTTTTTTAGATCTTAGATTGATTTTTGACATAAGCTCCATACAAAATATTTCCATATTATTTACATGTATCTCGAACCTCCAAATCCGTGGATAGATCGAATATTGAAAACGGCCGTTAGTTCAGTGGGTGTCAGTTAGATGTCACCAGTGTTTTGTCTTTGCCATTAGTACTATAACTAGACTTGGTCCACGGATTTGCCCACGTGTATTATACACCCAACCTTGCTCAGGAATCCACCCTATCTATTGGTAAAAAACCGTTGGGTAATTTTTTATCGCGTTCATACAGACAGACAGGAAGAAAACTAATTTCATTTTATAATCGATGCCATAGATAGCCATGTGAATGACGCAGTGTTGCCCCGTATAAGGATCGAATCCATAACAGTCGGTGCAGTTTTACGATTGAGTTCTACGCAATACCAACTAAAACATTGAGTACAGTTTCGTTCCGTTATGTTTCCAATTTACGAAGCTATTGTAAATAAACTTCCTCCTTCCTAGTTTTGCAACAGCTGCAGTTTTTGTTTTTGTTTTTTTCCATGTTTAATGTTTGTCTATAAAAACGTAGAAAATTGGTTCGAGTTAAAACCAAAGCATTGCAAGCAATCGTGAGGCACCGAGAGTAGGTACTTTAACCGACTTGAAGAAAACATTCACTGTTTCCGTTCTGAAATTTTCAAGTGCACTAACTTGGTATAATATGTGAGTGCAGAACAGTTTGCATTTGCTTAACGCAAGGGAATAGGGTTGCGAATCGCATAAAGTCGTAGTGCCGAATCGTTCGTTGCTCACTTTTCGAAACTATTGGATAGATTCACTGCTGTCTGATAAGTTCCTGTAGAATCAATTTATGAGATAACTCATACCAATTTGATCGTAATTTTAATAAGAATGTGGATGATAAGGCGTATGCAGTGGTAATTGAATAAATATAATCGGGGTTTATCTTCTTTTAACTGGATAGATGGCGTATTGAGCAGTACTTGAAGGTAACGTTGAGGTTTCATTTCCACAAGAGACAACTCTTTATGTGACTCCCAATAAAATTGTTGATTCGAGTTTGGATGTCCTTTGTGCTCGTTCGTTGAATGCTTGAGTGCCCTACGATACTTGCTTATTCCTAGTGCGGTAGAAGTCTTTTAATAATTAAAAATGTAAAGAAAAGAAAGGAAGACAATTTGCTGAATTACACGTTTTCTATTGCTTGAAACTATGCAATTAGCAAAATATCAATGTCATTTAATTACAGAGAACTGCAACTGTTATCGTAAACTTAAAGTTACTGCAAAACAGTATTAGTAAGCACGCTAGCCACTTAGCTTAACTTCTTAAACGATAAGATTAGACGCCTAACTGAAATGGCTATTTTAGTACCTCACAGTTGGAATACTACGTGCATGGAAGAATCGTTAATTTTTGCTATGGATCGTTATGATCGTCTCTGCTTCATAATTATTCAGTTACCTCCTTAGCCCTAAGTCCGCTTTCTTGTCCATAAAAGCAAGTGTTATCCATTACCTAATATGGATTGCAAGTATGTATCTTAGGATATTTGAGGGTACTCTCCGTAACGGAAGTCATAGACTCATAGATCATCATAATAACCAGGCAGAACTGCTCGACATACTCGTTAACGAGTGTGGTGTTCATTTTTATGACAAGTCACCAACCAGACGGTGACATATGTAGTGCTTTACCTTGCAAATCCATAGCCCTTTACAGACTTTAGCACAGACGTCTCTAGACGTCCGCTTTTGTTGCTGAACTAATAGGGGCAAGAGAAAGATGGTCCTGATGCTGCGCAGAAGTTTAATTTGTTAGTATATTTTACGTAAAATAGATTTAGGTGTATACTTGCTTATAGACAGTCTTCGTGATAGTCTTAATAGAGTGCAGCTGAAGTAGGCCCTTTATTAGAAAAGGGTTATAGAAGCGTGGATTCAAAGTCAACCATAAATAAATGAATAGTATGAAAAACCCTAGAAAAACAAGCTTTTATAAAGGCACGTAAAAACAAAAAATAAATTATGGATCGTTCAAGTTGTCTCTATTTCTGGGCTGAAGAGTAAACTATGTGCTTTTAATTATAATATTTGATTGTAAAAGCGTGGGCGCTTGAACAGGAAAGACGTTCTTGTTTAACTTGTTCAAAAATCAAGTGAACAGATGTTACGGGCAGCAGATTACACAGATTGGCGGTCTAACTGGAGTTGCAGCATGAGTAATAGGTGGCTCTACATTAAACAGTCTGTTCAAAGTACCAGTTTGTCGAACTCAGACAAAACATGCGCCAGCAGCGAGGAGAGCCGACATTCACCGACATTTTTAACGCCTCTTCTTTCAGGAAATTAAGTGACAAAATGTAGAGTTCTTGTTCGTGGACGAGATATCTTTGGTTGCCTTCGGTAACCCTTTGGCGGCATAAATGTTATGCTCTTGTGTGACCTCCTGCAGCTTTCGCCAGGAAGTTAGTATTAGTATTTGATAACAATAAAGTCTTTCCTGTTCCAGCGCCCCACTCCTTTACAATCAAATATTATAATTAAAAGCACATAGTTTACACTTCAGCCCAGAAATAGAGACAACTTGAACGATACATAATTTTTTTTTACGCGCATTTATAAACGCGTGTTTTACTAGTATTTCTTAAACTATTAATTTATTTTATACTTTTTGGTCTTTGATAACGAATTATTTTTAACATTTATTTTATGTAGGGGAATGAATCCGCATCTTATCCTTCTCCGCCAGTGCGTCTGTATAGCATAGAGCTTTATCTGTCAGATAAAAACACTGTAACTCTTCAATTTGGAGACCACTAAGTGATCTTACTCTACTCAGGGCCACATACGCCTTTCCAGCCGCAAAAGTACGGGACCCTAAGTACAACACTGCGTGGTCTACCATATATAATTGGTTTGTTATAACCTTGAAACCAAAAGTTGTGTGTGTTCAAAGTCCATTACATGGCCATTCTCACAAGTGCAAACACGACTATGATACGATATTCCATCATGGAATGCCAGTGCCTATCTTCTGGCTTCATCATCAGACCTCCAGCTCCATCATTAGATCAGTTCGACAGTACCATATTATTGTATTGTCATCAGAACTACATACAACTGCCAATTTGCATTACGCTACGACCCTTAGAAGATGGTTAAATTAGTTACCTTAGATTCCATTACATAGTTAGTTACATACATGTCGAGTTCCAGTTCATATCTTCCAGCTCCATCATAAGATCAGTTGGACAGTACCATATTATTGTATTGTCATCAGAACTGCATACAACTGCCAATTTGCATTACGCTACGACTCTTAGAAGATGGTTAAATTAGTTACCTTAGAATCCATTACATAGTTAGTTACATACATGTCGAGTTCCAGTTCATATCTTCCGGCTCCATCATCAGATCAGTTCGACAGTACCATATTATTGTATTGTCATCAGAACTACATACAGCTGCTTATTTTTATTACGCTACGACCCTTGGAAGATGACTAAATTAGTTACCTTAGATTCCATTACATAGTTACATACATGTCGACCTAATAAAAGCGTGAAAATTAAAAAGTAGATTTATTAATACATACATATATATGCATTATTTTATTATTTTGGTCCCACTTCAAAAGAAAATAGGCTTTCGCAGAGATCTGCTCTAACAACAAACTGTCGCAGAGATCTGCTCTGTCATGACTATTTGTAACGGCACAAAAGATCGGAACCAAGATAATCACCATAAAACTCACCTGATATGTGACATCAATGCCATAAATAGACCGACTGTCTAAGAAAATTCTGAATGCCAGACAATCAGACTTTGTGGCTTGATATATCTAACGTGCGAGCCCAACTATAGACTAGAAGGAATATTTAATAATAACGACCGTCGTCGCGGCAACTAGGAGTATGCTGAGGTTTCCACATTTATTTACCAGCACAATTTATAGATGCGATACGAGAAAATCAACTGAGAAATGTGTACTAACATGAACATTTACGATGAAATACATAATATTGCTACACCGTTTCTGCACGGGCCCAGGGTGAGTTCGTTGGCGCCGTGTCGGTTAGATCGATTTACGAGCAGCTCTTATAGTCGTTAAACTTATTGTGACCTGCTTACATTCTCACCATCACGCTTGTATATTAGGAAGGCAATGGTTGCTGATTTGCCTGCGAGTCATGGCTGCCTTCAAAATGTTTTTTTGCCTTTTTGACATTTCGTAAGGAATAGAAAAAATTAACAACGTATAACGTATGTGTGCTTTTGTCTAGTTATTCTGAAAAAAAACAAGTAGGTATCGTATTGCATTCAGGTAGTTAATTATATGTTACAGTGTTCACAATATGAGTAGAGATATGTGGTTAAAGCGATCTCTAGTAACTAATAAAAACTGGGCTAAGTTCATATTAGTGGGTAATACCTGAGTATAATCGTCCATATGAATACCCAACATTTCTATAATTTTTGTTAAGATTTGTTGTGAGCATTTTTTAGAAGGATGAATGATTATCTTTCGCAAATTAATATGTAGTAGCTAAACTAAAGCTTTCATTTACTATTTGTTGTGTCTTTAGGATAATTCTTTTACTATTGGAAAATCCATAAACAGGAAGGGGGTGGAAAATCATTTATGAATATTAAATTGTAGCACTTGTATTAGTTACTTGGAAAAATACTTGAACGTACTGGCGAAAATTGTAACTCCTCATTTCGCCAGGTACCTAATTGTTGATACTAAAATAATCATTTGTATTTCCTAAAATACGTATACTTTCGCTCATAATTCAGCTTTTCTTCTCTTCGTTTATTTATAAGCATATCTACACAAAAGGTTCTTAAGTGAATTACAAATCACTTACATAAGTAACTCATAGTTTTGTTGGACATTTTCTATTACGCTTATTAGCATGAATTCGAAAGACTTGTAGCGGCAGCTACATACAACTGAAGCCATCTAGCGAGCGACGACGAAGTCTCAACAAAATCAATACGGCGACATCTATCGGACACGATTCAACGGAAACAAGGTGCTGAATCGCACAAGCAGAGTTCGCACACGAATTTGACTATATATAGAACTTCTAAAAATACATTCGTCGGACTGAAAGTCCAACAGGCACGATCACCCAGCCTGGTTAGAGGATCCTCCCTCTAGTTGGAGGAACACCACACCTTTCTTCCATTGGTGACCCCGACGTGATTTGAAGCAACCCTCACCGGTCAGATTACCAGCAGCTCCCGACGTGATCTGAAGCAGCCTTCACCGGTCAGATCAGCAACAGCAGCTTCGTCGTCAACCTCGCCTCGCCTCACTCCGCACGTCACCCGATGGGCGGTAAGCAAGTCGCCGCCAGCCAGCATCTTCGGCCAGGGTTCAACCGTAGGCCATGCAGGCTTGCAAGCCTGGTCTTCCCTGCAGCCGCTCCAGCGTCTAGGCACGCCACTCTGCACACACGGTTCTCGTAAGCAGCGCACATCGCTCCTGTCCACGCAGCAGTGCCACTACGCAACCACTTCTCAGCAACTACGCAGCCACTACGCAGCCTCAACGCAGCCGCCACGCAGCAACTTTACGACTCACCGTGGGACACTCACTGCGCAGCATCTTCGCAACCTCTCCCCGACTCACCGTGGGACCATTGCGAAGCCACTATCCCGACTCACTGGGATAGCTCACCGCGCACCGCACACAGTTCCGACTCACTGGAACTAGCGGTATCTACTCTCCACTGGCACTGGCACGCTCTTCAGAAGCATCGACAGCTGACTCATCACCTTCAAGATCGATCTCCGGTCTTGGAGGGGAGTGATGTAGCGGCAGCTACATACAACTGAGGCCATCTAGAAAGCGACGACGAAGTCTCAACAACAACAATACGGCGTACAAAATAAATTTGCGGGTCTTAGTCGCGTACTACTAACTTATTTAAGGTATAAATACCTAGTTGGTTCCGACGTTTCGCTCGTCTTGCACCGAGCGTCGTGGATTTATACGTTGTACGCGATTAAGAACCGCTAATTTATTTTGTATGATGTATACAAATCGCGAAAGATTAAAATCGATTAACAATACGGCGACATTTATCGGACACGATTCAACGGAAACAAGGTGCTGAATTGCACAAGCAGAGTTCGCACATGAATTTGACTATATATAGAACTTCTAAAAATACGTCCGTAGGACTGACAGTCCAACAGACACGATCACCCAGCCTGGTTAGAGGATCCTCCCTCTAGTTGGAGGAACACCACAGCTTTCTTCCTCCACAGACATTTTATGGAAGGTCCTGTATTATTATTACCCTTACCCGTTAACGTCTATATCACGGTGCTCTTTGCAAAAAAATAATCAACAAACGGTATAAATAAAAAAAACTTGATCCCACAAAGTGTTAACCCAAAGTGTTGACGTGGAACCATTTTGAACTATTTATCACACTACCCTTTTAGTACTAGTCACTCAACCTTCGATGTAAATAGTTTACAGTATGGCAGTATATTTGAATTAGCAAGCTACCTAACTTGCTCTGCATTTTAGAGCGAACCGTGGTTATCTTGTAAGATAATTTCAAGTGAGCTGTATTCGAGCGGCTCTGTGCCTTTGATTTGGTTTCCCCTTCGCTAACTTCGTATGCCACTAACAATTTTCGGAATCGTAAGGTTATTGTGAAAATAAGGCATTGCATTTATTATTTTTAATCTGTTTTCGTTATGTTATATACAAATATACCATCGGTTTATAAAAATAAATACTTTATAAAAAGCTCTTTTCTACTCTAGCATCTTTCATTCATTGAAATATGAACGAGGGATATGCATCTAGGTGTTTGCTACTTAAAGGTTTATAACGCTCTTCCCAATAATGTAGTTTATAGCTGCGGAACACACTACTTCAGCAATAAGTGGCGTGTTATGTTTCCATATATGAATTGAAATACAAAAAATCCTTGCTATTAGTTGCTGCATAGACTAAAAAATGTGTATACAAATTCATCGTATAAATGTTCATTTCGTAATTATAGCTAAGGAACGAGCCCTAACCCCGATTTTTTTAATATAAATGTGAAATATCTAGCTAGTATTCGTGTTGATGTTACAGCACGAGTTACACCAGCCGATATTACGGGATGACTGATGTCCTATTTCACCTTTATTTTAGAATAATTTGGGACGTAATTATGAGTCGTTGCATAATTATTACTATCGCGGAACATTCAAAGTATTTTATTCGTAGCAATACTAGTGTTACGAGCTGGGGTTCGACGATAAATTATAACACTGCCCCCCTCTTAAACGTGTTCGTCTCGAACATCGTTGGATCCATAGTAACGAGCCAACCGGTCCACATGAACTATCTTCGGTGCACCTCGCGACCCCTTCTGGATTCGATAGGTGACGTCGTTCATCCTGGTAATTATGCGATATGGCCCATCCCACTTCTGACACCAATTTGTTACGAGCTGGGGTTCGTGATAAATTATATACACTATGCCAGAAAAACTGCACTTTATTCACTAACACAATAACACTAGATACACACACTTAATTTTCACTTCACTAATAAAACACACTATTCCACACCACTAGAACAACACTAAACACTTCCGACTTATTTTCTTCGCTTCTTGTTGATCGCTTCGATATTCAATTGTAACTGTATCCGGTCCGTTCGCTCCCGCTCTATTTATACTGGCCGGATAACATCACTAGCGCATTCTAGATGATTCCACAAAACTGTCGAAATATTCGCGAACAATCTATACTCGATACAGCAATGCCATCTAGTACAGAGTAGATGAATTACCTTTAAACTACCGATACATTCAATCTCTTCTAGTACCCCCATTCACCGATAGATGGCGTAACACTAGCAACGGGGACATGTGTACAAGTTTCGTGAGGCACTGTTTTTGAGTGACACTTATTATTATACTATTCCTTCCCTTGCTCATTAACCCTAGTTTAGGATCACACAGATCTCTTCCTTATTTCTCATTGGGTTGTTTTTGTGTAGCGCGATTTATTACGCGTGTTTTACGTTTATTGTTGGGATTTTCTGGCCGAAGCGAGCAACGTCAGAAGTGCAGTTTGGCAACATTTAGTGCTCTTTGATGCTGATGTATAAAGTTTATCGCTGCAGCTCATGGGTAATGAGCCTTAGTGACTGTCAACGCGGCTACAGTGGAAGCAATGAGAGAGATCTCTTTGGTTAGTGGCTGGCTTTCAAGCACTGTTAGATATTGAGACGCAAAGCGCGATCCGTAACTTGTTGTAGTGCTTAATCCGGAATATTTCACTACTTGAGTAATGTACAGCAATAATGTTCTGAGCGATCGATATTCGAATCCAATTTGACGGCACATACGTATAAGTATGTTGAATTGGTCGTCGCTCAGGTATTTTTTATGTCAAAGGAGGCAAACGAGCATACGGATCTCGATCATTACGGACCCCATAGTAAGCTATTGCCGCCTATGGACATCCGCAACACTTAAGGTGTCTCAAGTGCGTTGCCGACCTGGATAGCAAATGGAATAGGAGGAGAAGGGGGTAAGGCCTAAGGCTCACCGCAAAAGTATAGATATGCTGTTACGTCGATATTGAACCGACCCTTTCATGCAGAAATCAGCAATACTGAAGGTACTAGCTACAATGATAATTTTAGTGTGGTCCTTAATGTAAGTGTTAAAAAAACTGAATTGTGGGTTTTAAGTCCCTGGTGTTTTATCGTGGGCGTAGCTGTATAAAATTTTATCTGACGAAGCAATTTTAGTGAAGATTTAGAACATAATGTACCTAAATGTAAATCAAGGGTATAATTTTGTCGATAAAGTCGACGAAAATATATCTTCACAACCTTCATGTTTCAATAACCGCAAATGTCGATGATTGAATATAGAGTGTGTTATTTGCTTTCAAATTCATTTCAGCTCCTATGACTATAAATCATTTTCCGTTAGATATTTGTGTTGGACCCCAGTGGCGAGAACCTAGTTGGTGATTTAAACCTATATCAATATTATACTTAAAGCTGAAGAGTTTGTTTCTTTTCTCTTTGGTTGAACGCGTCAATCACAGGAATTATGTTATTACTGAGTCCCCATAACGACTGTTAAAGACGACAGCCGGCATTAAGGTTTAACATGCTCTCAGGCAACAGGCACGGGGCACGCGATAATTAATAATTTAGTACGCGCATGACTTCGAAAAGTCGGTGCTGTTTGCCGTGGGTTTGAACCATGTATATGGTAGTCTGTTGGTATCTTCACTAGGTTAAAGTCTGACAGTGGTTGAAAAGAAGGAGACGGTGGAGCGGTAGAGTAAGGTACTTAGAGGACACAGTGGTTTTAGTGAGTACGCCTCAACCAACACAAGGGAAAAGTCGCACGCAACTCCGCCAGCCACGAACGGTTGATTGCATTCAAACGGCAGAGTAGTAAAGTCGAGACAGCTCGAAAGAAATTCCACTACGAAAACACCACACCACCAAAGCTAAACCTCGTTATCGTCCTTTGTGCATAAAGTCAACATTATTTATATTAGCTGGGCAGTTATTGTACCTACCAAGAAGGGAGCTTTATTTTTTAAGTATTTGCACAGGCAAAATCTATTTTTTTAACTATAGAGTATTTAGTTTCGTTCACTGGCATAGAATTCCAAAAACTAAAAACCATTTGTCTTTTACACCGAAAAAATGTAAATGGTTTTCAGAACGCAATGTAGTTTGTCGAACAAAGGAATTTGTCATATTGGTTAACGTTACCGTTAGGACCTGTTCATTTCAAAATTTTTGCTATGAATTCTGACAAATGTATAGTTGTTTGTATAGAGTTGTTTTAAAAGCTAAGAATATTACTTAATAAGAAATAAGCACCACTTTAGAATTTTTTAGACTAAATCAAGGTGACAGGCGGCTATTCGAGACACGGGTATTCGAGGAAAAAGGAATAGAGTTCTGACGTACCCCTTGCTTTGATTTACAAAGCCATCTAGTATTCTCAAGAAGCTAAGGAGTACACTAGCTTCCGCATGCGGTTTCTCCATTGGCATCGGATGCAATAAATTATATACTTACTCAAACTTTTCTCATTTATTACTATGTTAACGGGTGAAAACAGCATTCCGTCGTTTTTGAGATAATCGGAAACTGACTGTCAGACGCGAGGAATTTGTTATAAAATGTGTGTTAGTATATTAAGAATAAACATTAAATATAAGATTTTAAAGTGATAGGTAAACGAAATTACATTCTAGGAGCAAAATATACCAAACGGTAAGTCAGGACGATGAACGATAACAAAAAAAAAACATATTATTACGAACAAAATTTATTTAATAAGTCTCACGCTCAGTTTACAATACTATATACAAAGTCTTAATATTAATTAGGTAAAAATAAAAGTCATTTTACTTATCCAGGTCTCACTTATATGTAAACCTATGAGTAGCTGATTTCGCCATTTAGTAAAATATTGCATAACATATATTATAAATTATATGCTAGATTATTGTCATCTGCACAAAATTATGGCCCCTACATCGCTTGGTTAGATAATTGTAATATACCTTATAATTGTAATTTATAATAAGTTTATTATACGTCTGTATAATGTACATGTAATAAATTGCATTAACTAAAAAAAACAAAAATACATACAAGACTATTTACAAAAAAGCCATCAGCAGTTTCACCCCTATTTTAAATTCGTGTGATTCTATTAAAACGTACAAAAACGATGCTATAATTCCGCTACATTAAATTGTAGCGACTGCTTCCCGTTTTAAACAAAAAGGTTCATATAACTATTAAGTTTTGTAATCAAACGCAGAAGCAAAATGCTATTTGAAGTAAATAAATCATTTACCTAAAACCGTATGTCAGGGGTGTAAAATGTATCTTAACCTAGATTACAACGTAATTTCATCGATCTCATTGTGATAATACAACTTTGACAATATTTCTTATTATAAAAAATATTAATATTAAATAAATCATACATTCTTTAAATTATTAAATCGCTAAATAATGGCAGTATTTCGATAGGCAGATTTTTTACAGAGAATATTAAACTAAGAGTTATTTTAACATGAAGCGTGGAGCAATTTGTCATCAAGCGAATACGTAATATATAAACCAGCAGTCTCAAGTGGAATTAAAACGAACACTAAATATGTGCCAGTTTTTCGGAAAAAATGCTGTTTGTTTTACTAATTCATTCCAAAGTTCAACACATAAATATTAAACTTTGAAACGAGAATGCGAAAGTTGACAATGATTATATCGAGAAAATTAAAATGGAAATCGTTCTATAGTCACTTCGTGTAATTTGACTGTAAAAATGTTGTTCGTTTCACTGAAATGGTTTAGCGAATAAATAAAAACGTGTTTCATGTTTGTCACTTATAACGTGCACCTTTATCGTTCCTATTCCGACTTAACGATTAAACTGTTTATTATAATAAGGTATTCGTCGTATTTTGCACATCAATAACATCGTAATTATTGTTATAGAAGAATAGGGCAAAAGCTCATGTATTTAAAATTGTAGATTTAAAAAAAGGACTTTATTATATTAATTTAATACATATTATATTATGTGTAAATGACATTACAATTCTTATCGATATTTACCTCGTACGTTAATTACGAGTGATTTAAATAATTAGATGCATCTGCCACGATCATTTGATTCTATACATATTACAAGTAATTTTTAAATAATATTCAAAATTCTACTTCACCTTAAATTATATGTAAATAAACTTGGAAACATGACAATTTTAGAGGTGGGAGATTCGTAACTCTAAGCTATAACGAACGTATGATGACACAAAATGTGTGAATGATATCTGTGGTATTTAACCAATATAACAAAACGAATTAAGTATGCATGGAGGGTGCATGTGTTGGTGGTCACAGGGCACAGCTAGTATTCCATCTTACCCCCGTACAGGCCTCTGCGGGGATGGACATTCTAAATCCCTATTACTCGTGGGAACGCTATGAGAACTGAAAATAATATTTTTCCAGACGGCGGCGACGCGGTTCGCAACCCATCACGTCTCGTTTCCCACGAGGGCGAAAAGCGGCCGACGGAAAGCCGGTTTGCAACATTAAATGTTGGAGGAGGAATGGATGGTAAATTGAATGAAGTATGCCAGATGATGGATGATAGAAATATTGATGTTCTATGTGTGAATGAGACAAAAAGGAAAGGTTGTGGCCCCACCAAGCATGACAGCTACACGGCTTATTGGTCTGGGGTAGACAGTTACACCAGAGCCTGCAAGGGAGTTGGTTTAATACTGTCTGCGCGAATGAATGAGTGCGTTAAGGAATATGAATGTGTAAATGCTAGACTATTGTGGATGAGAATGAAAGGAGAACTTACTCGTCTCTTTATTGTAGGGGTTTACGCCCCGGTCAATATAGTAGCGGGTATGTCACAGCAAGAACAAGACGAAAGGCAGGAATTTTGGGAGAACTTAAGAGCGATTGTGAGGAAATGTAAGAATAACGAAAGATTGATCTTGTTAGGTGATTTCAATGGATGGGTTAACGAGATGGATTTGAAAGGGTTTTAGGTGGATTTGGTGATGAGAGTGTGAATGAAAATGGAAAAGTTTTGCTTGAGGTTTGTTTAGAGTGGAGCCTTTGTGTGACAAACACCATGTTTGATCACAAAAGGATACACATGTATAAGCGTGAGGCTAAGAATGTTAGAAGAAGTATGATTGATTTTGTAATTGTAGATGAACGTTTGAGAAAGAATATGTTAGATACAAGGGTGTATCGAGGGATCGGCATCCACACAGACCACTTCTTGGTGATGAGCCTGATAAGTGGACTCTTTAAAGGATAGCGACACCGAGAACATTATGAAAATAGGGTCCTAGAAAGAATAAAAGTAGAAAATCTGCAAGAAAAAGATGTGAAAGATGAGTATAAGCGAAGATTGATAGCAAGATTTGAGACGTTCGATGGCATAAATGATATGGAAGAATTATGGCAATCTTTTAAAGAAGAGATAGTATGTGTAGCGTCTGAAGTATGTGGTGTGATCAAGAGACGGAAAATACGAAAGGTTAAGAATACATGGTGGGACAAGGATGTACAATCAGCAGTGTCAGAGAAGAAGAAAGCTTGGTTAGATTGGTTGGCTGCCAGAGCAAATGAAAGAATGGGAAAGGCAACGAGTGATGACATAGATGAAGCAAGAAAGGAGTTTGTTAGGTCAAAAAGAATTGTGAAAGAAATTGTTAAAAGGAAAAAAGAGGAAAAGAAAGATGAGTTTGATAGCAGACTATCTGAAGATTTCCGGAGAAACATAAAGTTTTTCTGGAAATCCGTTCGTGCAGTTCGAGGAAGAACTCAATCCTCAGAATACACGTCAATCAGAGACAAGAATGGAAAGATACTGAATGGTGAATCATGCGTGCTGAAGTGATGGAAGGAGTATTTTGAAGGTCTATATGAAAGAACGGCGATAGAGACATCGATCGACGAAATTAATGGTAATAATAGCAATGATGAAAGCGATATTGGTGTGGATGAGATTGTGAAGGCGTTGGGAAGTATGAAATTAGGTAAGGCTGCAGGATATGATAGGATTACAGTTGAAATGCTAAAGGCTGGACAGGGCATCAAAGTTGGTCAGCTGCAGCGCTTATTTAACTTGTGCTGGAGCACCGGCCGAGTACCTGATGACTGGACCACAGCGGTGGTTGTGCCTCTTTATAAGGGAAAAGGCTCGCAACAAGACTGCAAGAACTATAGAGGCATTAGCCTTCTCAGCATTGTTGGCAAATTGTATGCGAAGGTACTGATTGAAAGAGTTATGGAAGTAACCGACAAGAAAATATGGGATGTACAAGCAGGATTCCGAAAGGGTATGGGGTGCACGGATCAAGTCTTTTCCTTGCGGGTCATAGCCGAAAAATTCTTGGCCAAAGGTCAAAAGGTCTATTGCGCATTCGTGGATTTGGAAAAGGCTTACGATAAAGTGGTGAGGAATGAAATGTGGTCGGTACTGTCGATGTATGGGGTGAACAGCAGCCTCATACGAGCTCTGAAATCCCTTTATGAAGATTCTAGAGCTTGTGTGAGGATAAATGGGTCGTACACGGATTGGTTTACCATCGAAACAGGTGTTAGACAGGGATGTGTAGCGTCACCGTGACTGTTCAACCTCTTCATGGACAGTTGTTTGCAAGATTTGAAAAATAGTGACTGTGGATTAAGGATGAATGAGTTACTTGTCAAATGCCTCCTTTATGCTGATGATCAGGTTATACTTGTCTTCAGCGGAGGAGTTGCAGGAGATGGTAACAATCATGCATGGTGCGTTAGAGAGGAAAGGAATGAAAGTAAATGTAAGTAAAACGAAAGTTATGGTTTTTGAAAAGGAGGAATCCGTTACGGCTTGTAATGTTATGATCGATGGACAGCGAGTGGAGCAAGTGAATGAGTTTGTATATTTAGGTACGCTGTTTACAAGAGATGGTAAGAATGTAGAAGATATTGAAAGAAGAGTTAATGCAGGTAATAGAGTGAATGGAGCTCCGAAGGCGTTTATGAATAGCCAAAACGTGTCCAAAAAGGCACGTTTGGCTGTCCATAGAGGGGTGTTAGCACCTACTCTTATGTATGGTAGTGATAGTTGGGTATGGCAGAAGAGTCATAAAAGTAGAATAAATGCTGTAGAAATGAGAGCACTGCAAAGTATGTGTGGTGTTTCTATGACTGACAGAGTAAAGAATTGTGTGATAAGAGTGTTGTGGGGTAAAAGAAGATGTAGTGACAAGCATCGAGAAAGGTATGCTAAGATGGCTTGGACACGTGGAGAGGATGGATGACTAAAAACTGACCAAGCAGATATATAAGGCAAGTGTGGAAGGGACAGGACGAAGGGGAAGACCTAGGCGGACGTTCTCTGACCAGATTGGAGACATCCTAAAAACAGGACAGGTTAGAAGCACCCTGAACAGAAGAGCATGCATGAGGAATCTGATGAGAGTGAATGAAGCAAGAGAGATATGTCAAGATCGTTGCAAATGGCGCTCCGTAGTCTCTGCCTACCCCTCCGGGAAACAGGCGTGAATCTATGTATGTATGTATGTATTAAGTATGCTGCCGTGAAAGAGAAATGTGTTTTTAAAAGGACAGTTGTAGAACAAAAATAATCAATCAAATTGAACAATAAAATATTATTGATATTGAATATCTTTGCCGTTATTACGAATAACTTTATCGATATCACAAATCATTTGTTTATATTATGAATAACGCTTCGGTTTATTTTCTACATTAAAATGATAAGATAACGTTAAATTTGAATGATTTATTTCATAATTTCATAATAAATCCATAAAGAAAATAGCAAGGGAGCTTATTCTTTTCAATAAACGTTGTATAATGTAAGCTGTGTCCTAGATGCTAGAAGCTAGGCGTTCCAGTCGCAAATACTCAAACAGAGCGCGTCTAATATCTCTCATATATTCCCGGTGAGGGTGACAAAACAATACAAAGTAAATTCTCTCTGGTGTGAACACACGCTTACCTAATTTGAGCTCTGATTCGTCTCGAAATGATTCTTATGAATAATTAAATTTGTTGAAATAAATAAAACTCAAAATCTCGTGTTTCAAGCAAATATCTCAGCTTATTTAATAAGACCTATCAATGCATCAAATGTGATAACATTTCAGAATGAAGACAAACTTAGATGACTTTAATGTCATTTTAGTTTTGTTATTAAAAGTAGGCATAGAAGTGAGATTCTCAAAATGTCATGTATTGTTAATTGTAAAAAAAAGACGGTGGTATAGACTTTGATCAGAAAGATCAGCGACTACGGAATATAGCAAATTGGGTAATATGAGTGGTATGTTATAAAATAAAAGCTTATAAAGATGATTGAGTAAGGACAGCATGTGTTTATTTAAAGTAAAATATAATAAATCCTATGTAAATATTATACAACCTCATGTGCCGAAGGTATTTAATTGGCTAAATCAAATGAGGTGAAAAGAAAATATGCGAACACTATTTCATCCCACGATATTCAAATTACTTATTCTAACGCGCGAAATGAATTGAAGCTTATCGCTGGTAAAGTGACTACGCGAATGGCAGAATGTGCGTTGCAATCTCGCGTAATATGTTACATATTCAATGAGCATTTACTTAGCTTTACTTTAGATCTGTTTCTTAATACGGTAGGACAGCCCTGTCTCGATAACCATAGCTTCAGATGCGCAAGATTGTGAGACAATGAAGAGCTCTATTACTTGTTTATGGTAGCAACATGAAAATGATTTCTTGCATTAACATAAAGTTACAAGATATAATTATAAAGTGCTATTGTGCCGTCATGTACAGTCTTAAAACGCATTAGTATTAAAGTACAATAATATCAAGTTTTAAATATATTTTGGATAAAACTGCTTTTGATTATTATAAACATTGACGTGAAAATCTTAGTCACTAAAATATTTACAATTACAAATATTTTGACCTTATAATATTTTCATTGAGATGTCTTTCTATTATATACCTAGAATTTCTTTCATCTTCGTTATCTCAATAATTTATCATTTTAATAGCTGTCGTAATTGTACACAATTCAACTTTTGGGCAAATAATAATTTCTTATTTACTTAATTATACTTATACACCTACTTATCTCTGGAATAGCTCCTCATAAACGTACGTGGTTAGGTTCTTTTGAACAGTACATATAAAGAGCAGAGTTTATGAGAACAGAAATAATCAATTGACATGATGTTTAAGCATGGTACTCATATTTAAATGAAATGTAATACAATCTCTGTTTACGCACAGTGGCACATTCCGGCTGTATAAGAACCTCTGATCATCTGAGGCTCGTTCGCGCAATACAAAGTGAATTATTTTTCTACCAACAGCAACATTTTAATATGAAATAAAATGTAATTACAGTCGTTACTAAACAATGTACCCGGGGAGCAGAGCAGCGTAATCTTGCCGCCATCGCTGCAATTCATACAACATCTCGGCACATTAACAGATCACGCCTTAGCGCGGCGGAGGCGGCGACGCCGGCTACGTAACAAGCTATCTGCAACTTCGGTGACATTATCCCGGCTCAGGAGATCTTTGGATATTTAAATCTGACTCTATTTCACCCCAATATGAGTACCACGCCCGAACTTTGGACATTTCGCACAATGAAATAAAGAGAAATGTATAAAAAGCTCAGTTACAAATTCTGCTTCAACTGTAACATTTTATTATGCGTAAACGAGCTGAAACAATCTGAATGTGTTTTTTATTTTACAGCGCATGGAGGACGCAATCACTGTCCTGCCAAATGGAGGCTCCATTTAATTCTATGCTCATAAACTCGAGGACGCAACTCGGTGCGGCGCGGTCTCGCTGTACACTACGCTCTTCATCACAATTGACATAATGATCACTATACTAATCTTCGATGATTTATTACGACACTGTGCTCCATCATTAAAATAATTAAGCACAATAGGTCACATTTGTTTTAATATATCTAAATACAGAGATCAAATCACTATAAAAGTTCGTTCATTGAAGCTTCAACGCTTCCGAGTAAAAAAGGGTTATAGACAAGATTGAAGAATACTGTCTTAGGATAAATTCATTTTTTGGCTTGGACAACGAAGCCGAAAGATGTGTTCACGCGATAGATAACTTAATTATAGAATATACCGATTTTATGGCCATTGATTTAAAAGTTAAATACCTCGCCAGTCAGGTATAGACGTTAGTCCGTACATTTAATTATGTTACACTTGTCAATATTATCATGATCCTAGTATCGCGATATCACAAGTATTGACATGGGCTATTATATTATCAATAATATCATCATCAGTACGCGTTTGAAACTACTAGAGAAAGTAGTGTTAAGTGCAAGATTAAATTTGAACAAATTTGAAAAAGAACATGGATTCTAAAAGGAAAGCCGCTATAGCAATAATACGCGTATGCGCATTAAAAACTGCGCAAAAAGAGGAAGTGTTGGGTAAAAGACTGGATTTCAAAACGAAATCAATATACACATTTACTAACAGACTACAGTTAGCCGTGTGGTTAACGGCATAGAATACAAATGTCACCAACGCACCACCCCCTTTTCTTCCAACCCCCCATCTTTCCGTGGGTGTCGTAAGAGGCGACTAAGGGATAACACGATGCAAACACCATCTTTGCGTAGAGACGGAAAACTCGACATCAAACCCTATACGACTGCCTCGTTGGTCTCGCGGCATAAATGTGCGCGTGGGATCAGGAGGTCCCGGGTTCGATTCCTGGGTCGGGCAGTGTTATTGGGTTTTTCTATGACGAAATTCTCAGTAGCAGCACGGAGTCTGGAAATGTGCCCGGTACGGCAATAGGCTCGCCACTTATTACGTGGGACTAAAGTAAATCTGGCGAAAAGTGGGTATTAAAATACACCTCTGCCTACCTCTTCGAGGTTATAGGTGTGAGACTATGTAATATGTATGTATACTAACACTCAGAAACAACAACAACAACAACTTGCCGAAGTCTTCATTTTTATTAATTTTATTTAATTAATTTTAATCTTTTGGGTTCCACAAGGACGGGTGTCGGGCATGTTTCATAAAGAAGAATTAGGTAATTCCTCCAGATCATTTTTACCTCCTGCATCAACGATGGAGCGTAATTCGTCATCGTCACTTTGACAAAGGACATAAGAATCGTCACAACTTTGACGTCGTTTCGCCATTGCTGCGAACGCATACTGACAGAAAAATATCTCGATGCGCTTACATTTCAATAATATTGAAGCCCCGCCCCCTGAGTATCGCGGATTTCAAGATGTTTGAATAATTTGTGATATTATCACGATACCGCTATACAGCCTATTACACCATCAATATTACCCCGGTATCGTGATATTATTGACAATGTAACATGCCCCATTCAGCTGCTTCGCGCCACTGAATTAATTATATGTACTTAATTTATTTCTTGCATCATGTTGCGCTGTTGCATTCTAGTTATAACACTGCGATTATTAATCGAAATTATACTTGTAGAATCATTATCCATTTATCATAAAGCTTGCATAAAGATATCCAGAATATGCGCATAAAATGAAAATAAGAACATTATACGTGAAGGTAAACAAAGGACAGTATAAAACGTTAT